>OZ022266.1:52367174-52967174 GCA_963978885.1 Nemotelus pantherinus | reverse complement strand
AATGAATTTCGAACGTGTTTTGAATGTGAATCGAATAATTTTTTGGAAGTTTTTAACCCCATGTGAGCGCTAGGTGCCTGAAAAGAGATCGGGAAAATTTGAAGATTTTTAAATTGCGATAAGTTTTGACAGAGCTTTAAAATCATGATGAAACTATTTAGTTGTAAATTTGTGTTGTTTTTAATGCGCATGTTGGCAATCCTGTAGCTAAGCCAGGCGCTGAAAGTGAAAACCTTCAAATCATCGACTCTCCTAAAAAAAATTGTCGCTTTTTAGAAAAAAGCCACTCATATATAAATCTTATGCTTTATCTACATAGCCAAAGTAAATAAAACATTTGAAATTTTACAACGGGCAAGGACGGTAACCTTACCCCAATTTACCTATATTTTTAGCATCAAAAACTTCTGTTCACGGGAACTCACGACCCGATAATCAGATACAGTTGACATTTGCAGAATGTATTGGTATTAAGTAGGACCAGGTCTGATAGAAGTAGTTTTCAAGTTCGGGCAATTCTGTACCAGTCGCGCCAAAAAAAATAACTGCTTTTAGCACTATAAATTCTGATTCAGTCACCCGATTTTGACGAAATTCACACAATAGGTGAACCTTACTTTAAACCACGTTTGGTTGAAAAATTCGGTTGGAAGTGCTGGCTATGGTAATTTTGTAGTCTTAAATTTTGAAAATTCGCTCAGGTAAATTATGCTCTTTGCCCTATAGTTTCCAGTGCAGTCATGGAAGAAATCTAGTTGGAAAAACAATGATAGGGATGCCAGCTATGGTTGTTTTTTGTATTTTTTTGGCTTAATTTAGTAAGCGATTTTCAAATCGTAGTGATCTTGCAGTAAAAATAAACACCAAATATTAAGATTTAGGAAATGTAAAAACTTTTGCAAATGGTAACCCTAAATTTTTTGCATCCCTATAACTTCCAATGCAGTCACCGGATCAATACGAAATTCGCAGAGCAGGTTGACTTCAACGTGAGGCTTCAGTGCTAGCAAAGGGCTGCCTGCACAAGGAGTTTTTGTAATTTTCGTACCAATAAATGCTTACATTAAGTACTCACAGCGCGAACATTTGCAATGAAGATAAGTAAACAATTTTTAAATTTTCTAAGGTCTGGAAATTTTTCGGATGGCAACCCCAAACATCTTGCTATCGCTGTAACTTTCAAATATTGCAAATTTCAAATATTGCAACTTGTAAATAAGTTGCCACTCTTCCTAAGTTCACTAGCAACAAAACCATACGTCTGTCGAAATTCCCTTCATTTTAAGACAATTTTCTTGAAGACGTAACACAATCAAACGAACACACACACAAAGATGTCAAAATGTAAGCTGTCACTTCGAATCCTTGATAGCATCAGTAACACACGAGCTTATAATATGGAAAGAGACTGTACTGTATACGTTAATGTTCACTCCTCACCTCAACCGCACCTTAACTCTAATGTCACACATGTGTATTATCTCACGCCATCATTCAAATAATAAGATTCATAGCTACTAAAGCCGTCCCATCTACGATATCCCGTAACAACGACCTTTTGTTTGCATTTCAAATCAACGATTTCACTCATGTGTATATCACTTCTGGCCCTCATTCTGTTGCAGTCATTACATCATCGGATTAATCTTCTTTCGCTCCATAAACGATTTGCTCCCATTATTCGACTGTCAGCGAATATCATAAGGGTATGAGTATGTCACAGTTACAGTCACACTACTAGTCTACCAACCTCCCAGAACAGATATAACACAATATACAGCGGTGTACTTTCCGACTCCTCCATTGGTATTGGGGCGGAGTAGCGTCATCAAAGATATCACGCAGAGCTATTGGAGCGAAAGATTCGAATTTGTCATCCGTATCGTGTAATCGCTTATACCAGGAAATTTGTGGAGAGGGATAATCGAAGCATAAAATGTTCGCGTTGCCTTTTTCGATGCTTCCTCAAGTCGTCCCATTTAGTTGATCTCCGAGATTCATATTCTACCCGCCCGGCTTCTTCAAAGACGCTTTGAGCTCCTGCCAACTGTTCCTTTGTAAACGCGAATAACTAAAATGAGTTCAATCGAAAAGCTCTTCGAGGCCGGCGAAAAGTCCTCCTTAAGCTTTAAGGATTTTTCAGGGATCATTTGACGTAAAATGGTTTTTTATTTTCTGAGGGATCATAATTTCGAAAGAATGCTCTTTCCCACCGCGACTTAACACAGTCGACATTTTACAACATCAATTTCCAACAAACAAGAGAAGGGAGCAGCGTGTATAGAGCTATTTTAAGCATCAGGAGCTCATGCTGCTCTTCCGCATTTCCTTCGTCTGGCTGTTCAGTTTGATGTAAACGAAATCATTCACCATTCCAAGATACTTGGTGAGGAGGGTGCAATTTCACGGTTTCGCTTCGAAATTGATTTGTACTGTGAACAAATAACCACTACGACTGTGATGTACCTGGAATTCACCAGATGTGTTCTCACGGTGTAATTAGTAAGAACAGTGGTAATACTTTGTTGTCATTACTCTCCAATAATAGATACGAGTGTTCCGAGAAAAGCAATTTGAAGATTTTTAAGTTGGAGAGGGCGGAAATCAGATGGGACTAGCTAAACGATTTACTGCGATAGCCCTAAAAAAAATAACGGAACGGTGATGAGAACTACATACATGCTATATACATATGTACTCCATCACAATATATATATGTGCAGTAAGAGTAATGCACTTATCACTAAAAACGCACAACTAAGTACTTCCTTACTTTTTCGGCAAAATATCTCCACCGAGACAGAATGCAATTGACACCTGCGGGGTAGCTCAAAATTCAATTAGTGCCGATATTTCGGCTGCAAACTCTCTCAAACTTCATTGTGACAAGTTGCATAAGGACTGAGGAAACTTTTATCCATTCCGCGCTGCGAAGGCGAACGCAGTAATTTAAATTTGTAAAGACATACAAAAGCTTTGCGACACATCTACCGAAGGATAAGAAGATAACATTGCAAATGCTAAGAACAGCACTCAGGAGATATATCACCCCAAATCAAAGGAACTTATTTTGTGTGAGTATGGAAAACTTTTGTCATCCCTATGAAACTTTGTAATTTCATCCAAACATTGGGCGGGAGAGAAATCGAACGGGAGAACGAAATTTCTTTAAGAAGTTCAATGATCTTAGATGTTAAACAGTTCCAAAGGGAATTCGAAGGACATGGTATCCTTTTCGTCTTTTGTAGGAAGTATGTTTCTGACAAAAGTCTCGGTATGTAAATGTTAGAGTGGCAAAGGGTTGTTTTACGGTATTGTCAATAAATCCTTTCCTTCAGTTTTGGTAAATATTTGTTGAATAAAAAACAGATTAATGATGTTAAAGGCATAGTAAGGAGTTGTAGGGAATATCGTAACACTGATTATCTTAGCTTTCCGAAAATAGGAAAAGTTTTCACGGCTTAGTAAATCTAATTTGCTCAAAAAATTTTCAAAACAGATTTTGCGAAAAATTCATACAAACTTAAAGAAGAGATGCCCTGTGTTTGGAGGTCCACAAGTTGAAAGAAAGTAGAGACTCCGTTTCGGACATAAATAAACGAAAATATCGATAGTTGCAGCTGAGATGGCAAAGTTTCTGTGCCTAGAAGGAGAAAAAGCAAATCGGGTCACTAACACGAACTGATAGATCTTCATCAATCAATAGTAGGTGCGTTTTTTTGCACCACCAAGCAGATCAAATTTCGTTATGTATATTGAATGCAACAACAAATTTCTGCACATGTCGCGTCACTGAAGCAGAAAATATTAAGCAGTGGTTGTTTATGGGCTTTTATGTGGAGTGTGCTGATAACAGTAAGAATATTCTAAACGGTTCGTACCACTGCTGTTGACTATTGTGCAATCGGCAGTTTCAATTGAATGAATTGGCTTAGCACTCCGTAATTGTCAATTATTTTACATCAAATCTTGTAGTGTGCAAGACTGCTTTTCAGTGTTTCAATGCACATTACAATAATCTACAATATTTCATATGCAAGTTTCATGTCTGATTTCGATTAAAACCTAGATAAGATTTCATATAGGTTTTTTCTATGTGTGATTCTAATTTAACAACTAACCTAAGCGAAAGCTCAGCGAATGCAGCAACATAAAACAACAACATGCAACAACATTTTCGAACAACGCAATTTTTCTGCTTGGGATCGTTTTTTTGCAACCTTACGCTAACCTGCGCTGCTAGATTGCAAAAAAACGCACCTAGTATTAAGTGCATGAGCGCTAGAAGATAATTTGTGTCAATCATCTATATCTTTCTCAGAAAGAAATATAATGCCCTTTCCATGAAAAGTGCATCACGAAAATCTAATTACTCTAATCAATCTTCAGGCTGATCGATTGAATGAACTGGAATCAGAAGGCCCCTAACATTGCGACCTGTTGGGTATTTTGTGCATCCTCTGCATTATGTCCTATAAAATCTCTACGCATCGTATGAACCTGGATATGTTCCTTGACGGGAAATTTGCGCTGGTGGAGGGAAGAGCAGATTCAAGGAGGTCTAATCTTCATCTCGCTTGTGCTGAACAGCATGTGAGAAGATGTTAACACATTCTCTCGTTTCTCCACAGAATCTGAAGCAGTCATCCCGCTCCTTACCTATTCTGTGGTGGTACTTTTTGCAAGAAATATGAGCTGTGCCTTATACTAATGTTGCAGCGAGCCACTGCTTTTGCTCTTTCGTTATCAAAGCCAATATATTTTTCTAAGTGTTTCAAACTTTCAAGATTAAACAGTTGCTGGTCGTCATCGTCGTTTTGATTTCCTTGCCCGTGTCTGCTTTTCTAAAGCTCCAATATGGAGTAGGACCTGTAATTTTTAGTCTTTCTTTGGTCTTGATATCAGCTTCCTCGGCGATCCATATCAGCTCAAGGTTGTGCTGTGCCCCTATTTCATTTAGGGTCTCCCTCGCTTAATAAAGAAATCGCTTGGTAAAGATTTTGCAAATAAATACAAAACCAACAATAAAAAACCTAAAATGGTTTTTTTCCAGATTCCTTCAGGATAATGCCCCTATTAAGTTCCATATATCATATGAAATTCGTTTTGATTTCATGACTGCACTGGAAGTTATAGGGCAAAAAGCTTTACTTTCCTGAGCGAATTTTCTAAACCCAAGGCAAAAAAATTACCATAGCTGGCAGCATAAACCGAATTTTTCAACCAAATTTCGACAAAACACAGCTTAGAAAAAGGTTCAGCTACTGTGTAATCTGGTAGCTGAACCAGAATTCAAAAGATAAAAAGTAATTTTTTGTCTTTATACTTTTTCAAGATGGCACCACTGGCACAGAGTTGTCTACATTTCCTAATCGCTCCTATTAGACCTGTTCCCATTAAATACCAACACATTCTGTGAATTTCATTTGAATCTGATAATTGGATCGTGAGTTCTCGTGAACAGAAGCTTTTGATGCTTAAAATATAGGTAAATTGGAGGAGAGTTACCGTTCTTGTCCGATGTGAAATTTCAAAAGTTTTTTTTTTTGGTTGTATAGACAAAGCATAAGATTTCTATATGAGCTGGGTTCCACTGTAAAAGACGAAAATTTTTCAGCAGAGTCGATGGTTTGAAGGTTTTCACTTTCAATGCCTGCCGTAGCTGCAGGGTTGACAGCACGTTCAAAAAAGCCACACGTGTCTACAACTTAGTAACAACAATATGATATGCAAGTTTCGTAATAATTTAATAATCTGGTCAAAAGTTATCGCAATTAAAAAATTTTCAAATTTTCTCAATCTCATTTCAGTCGCCTAGCGCACATATAGGGCTAAAATTTCAAAAAAAATTTATCATATTCCCATTTAGGTCACGTTCGAAATTCATTATATAAACTTTATTTTTGCAAAAGTTATATGTTGACAGAAAAATAGGTATATTCAAATTATCACTAAAATGGCCGCCGGCGCCAAAGGGCTAAAGATTATTATCTTTTTGTGAGATCTGGCACTATTCTGCATATACACCAATGTATCCTGAAAAATTCAGTTCAATCGGATGGCGCGCTCCTGAGATTTTTTCACTGAAATTTTTTGGTGTGATATATATAACTATATATATATATATATATATATATATATATATATATATATATATATATATATATATATATATATATATATATATATATATATATATATATATATATATATATATATATATATATATATATATATATATATGAATTTTTGGCCAAAGTGATTTTCATACTAATGTTCTGCTTCGAACATTAGTAAAAATCAATTCATGTCCTTAAACTTGCTTTCGTGGCCAAGTGTGAAAGTTAAATATTCTCAAAATCTATCTCATACTAATCCAAGTTATTGGCAAAGTTTAAAATATTCAAATTAAAAGTCATAAACATGAGAAATACCCTAATACACCTGTTTATCTAATCCTGATCATTCGAATCCACAAAGAGGAGATTAACTCGTCACTTCGGTATTATTTCAATTTACTGGAAGAATTTTTCTAACTGCCCAAAAAACCACTTAATCCACATCAACTTTAATCCAAAACAATTTGCTATTCTCAACCAAAAACTTCATTTCATCACAAGTCTGATAGTCTCATACTCTCCCACAACACCAAACAACATACCGTTGAGGATTTCGGATGTCATACTGTCCAAGCGACAAGCCAAATAAAGTGAAAGGAGCGTGTGAATTTCAACAGATAAACAACAAGGGTTCTTGTTTTGTTGTCTTTGTTCTTGTGTTTCCGCAAGCTTGCCAGGCCTCTATAGCAAAGAAACTCAAAAAGACAGTCAACTGAATGTGACTATTCTCTCGGGCCTCGAAAAGTCTTCGGCGCATCATCTTCGAAACTTCTAGCAGTATTAAGAGTATATGTACTTGAACATTTCTTCATTTGACTAATAGGTTTCGTCGGTGAACAAACAACCCCAAAATCACTTTCACTGCGTCGTGATAATAATCCTTCTTGGGAGAGCATTTTCTTCCTCTACGTAGCGTTTTCATTTCGATGGGCTCGATTCAAGTGGCTGACTCTATTACATGGTGTTTATGCAAATCATTTAAAATTCAGGATTTTGGAATTTGCGGCAATCGCTGAGAGCTCCTAACATGGAAATAGGATGATTTCAGAGCGCTCTTAACTCGTGGCGTCGATTGAAAGAAGCAAAGTATTACGCACGATTCTAAAAGTTTGCGGAGGTGTCATTCTTGGTTTTTGTCGTTCGGAATTAATTTGAATATTTTAAATTCATACCAGCAGATACAAGAAGACAAAAGTTCAAAGCGGGTTTTGATTGCAAAAGTTAATTAATTTAAATCCATGATTGTTTTGATTGATAAGTAGACTTTGTGGTAACTGGTTATTTTTCAAAGATTTAAGCGTATCATAGTTTTTTGGAAACTGCCTTAATTTATTCAAAAATTTTCGATTTACTCACCGTCTTTATTCATGGCGGAC
This sequence comes from Nemotelus pantherinus, assembly GCA_963978885.1. NCBI lineage: Eukaryota > Metazoa > Arthropoda > Insecta > Diptera > Stratiomyidae > Nemotelus > Nemotelus pantherinus. Next base: position 52,959,679 of record OZ022266.1, on the reverse strand, counting down.
TGGAAGCATTTTGACAATCGACAAGCACGACATTGATTTCGATGTGTTTTATCTACAGGACACCGACCCTTCATATCACCGGTTGCTTTGCATGTATATATCCTATTCCTATGTATACTTCGCTTGAAGAAGCCTGAGCAACCTTTAGACCATAAAATAAATGAAAAAAAAAATTTATTTGGTTTTTACTCTATTTTCACATATATCTATATATTCTAAGCTTACCATCGCAACTGTAAATCCCGTAATGCTTTCCTGAGCTCCGGTCGCCGCAAACTTTGCAAGGTATATCCAATAGACGGTCGCCTGATAAATAGCGAGATAAACCATCAAATATCATTAGCGAAAAAAATGAATAAATTCACTCTGGAAAAATACTCAACAATTAGGTATGACTAGAAAACTTTAGAACAACAACCAACAAAAAAAAACTGAACAAAAATTATATCTGCATTTAACTGCTCAAGAAAGTATTAAGGCGAAGACGAGCTAAATACGCTAAAACAAGAAAATCCTTTTTACGAGATTTTTCTTTAATTGTTACCAATTGTTCATTTTCCCAGGCATCGTTGAACCCTTTATTTTTTACTTTGTTTCGTTCGTATCCTTTTTTTCATCAGCACGCACTCATTTCATTTATTTCAACGTTGTTGCTGTTGCTACAACTTAGGCCTCGACTTTGTCGAGATATATGCAAAGAATCTTTTCGTTTACGTGAACGTTAGCTGCAGAAAACCATTCGACTGAACAGGAAAAAGATACAAAATGCAGAGAATTCAAATGGTGAAAAAGCTACAGTTTGGCAGATAGGTAAGTATGCAGACTCACTCTTGACGTGAAGAAAATTAGTTGGGGAAGAAACGGATTTAATTGAAATTATCTCGGATTACGTATAGAAATTAGGATTGAGTGATATTTGCTGGGAGGGTTGAAAATCCTCAACGACAACCTTCTAAGTGGCTTACGGCGAAGATTTGCTGCCGTATACTGGGGCTTTGGGATAGAACAGAGGCGATGTCAGTTTTGAATTCGAAGAATGAAAACGAAAAGGGATGTTATTGCATATTTTTAAAACGTGTCAGGCGGTCGTCAAAGGTCAACATTGAGATTTCGTTTAGATCTGTTTTGAAGTATTTTTTGTAGTAGTTTGATATTTTCCTACGTATTTGAAAGACTACGAATAAATATTCGTGCTTTCATAAAATGTATGTCGATGTCGGAATAACTGTTACTGAAATTCAATTCATATTAGGTCTGTTTCCGTACTTGAATCTATTATAATATATTAAAATAAATTCGCAGCAAGTCGTTTCCGTACTTTTGCTGCAAGCCAAATGCAAGCCAAATTTTGCAGCAAAAAGAAGCCAGCTGCCAAATTCTGTTACTGCTGCAGTTTGCTGAAGTACGGAAACAGACCTATTGTCTATCATAAATTGGCCTATGTTTGCCAATAGACTGTGCCTATGTTTGTGCTTCTTCTTGTGAAGAAATAACAAAATAGTAACACGTGCGACTAGCGTGACTTTTATGGGAACGAAAGTTCCCATAAAAGCTTTTAGTTGTTATTCAATACACAATGTATTGAAATAGACGCGAGATTATCTTGATGACTAAATTGAATTTATTCAAATACCATATATTAGGTTAAGACAAATGTTAAGAGTGTTTATGTTTCCCGTCTGTTCATATTGTTAACTTTGGTCATTTTTCAATGTTCATATTTTTGCATGAAAGGTAAAACGTGAACTTTATAATAAGATTTCGAAGAATTAGTTCAGCTTGAACAATTAGAACTCAGAGTTTTTAGTTCTTTCTTCTGTACGTGTGCGTGTTTTCATTTGTCTTTCTTAGTAAAATGTTTACAAGGCAGGAGGAGCAGGTTCGGTTACGAGGAGTCGGTTGATTTCCAATTCACAACTTTAAAGACCACCACATATTTTTCAAAGCCTTCCTAAATACTCTTTACAGTAAGCCCTCTCCTGATTTTGCTCCATCTCCTCCTATTTGGTACGTTGTGCTTCTCTGGCAAATCCGTATTATTTGTCAATCCTTTCTGGCAAATCTATATTATTTGTCGCTTCTGTTTGTGTTCCTTGTAATTAATCTCTTTTACTTGTGAAAACTTATTTTGATGTAATCTCTCCTTCCTCTTTCCTTATCACACCACCTGTGGTGATTTGAACTTACCTTTTGTTCAGTGGAACCTCATTTTTCATTGTACCAAATCTTGTAAAAATATCCCTATCGCCTTATCACCTTTTTTTTCCCTGAGTTTTACTTATTTTTACCAGTAACGATAAAAACCTTGACCTTGCTCTTTCCATTATGTCTTCCTCTCACACGCTGTCATATGCTTGTATTCCATAATTTGAACCTGATGGTCATCCTCATACTGCTTCGGCAATAATACGTCTCAACAATTGTAATCAATACAGGCAAAGTCCTGACAAAACGGGCACTTTTCCAAATCTTGGAGAGTCGGTAAGATTGTTCCCGTTCATCAAAAAGGTAAAAATCAGCTGGTCTCATGGCTTCCTAATATTAGGAAACTACTTGAAAGAACTTGTATGGAGATTATTTCCACTAACTGTGAGTTCGCTAATATTCTACCAGAATAACAATGTGACGTTAGACGCAGCATGTCATCGCATCCTGCACGATCAGATTGCGTCAAAGTTGAATGAGCTTAACATGTCTATGTACCTATATAACACTTCTGCATGGCACGCAGGCATTTTGTTAAGCTGATCAAGTTTGGGTATCCCAAAGATGATTTTCTACATGCTACCTAGTCGGCAGGCCATTCTAAGGCAACGTCAGTGGAGCTAATTCAATCAAATGACCTGTTATCACCAAGGTTCCGTAATCGGACCTGTTTTTTGCACAACATTTACCGTTGACCTCTCGATTTCAGTGAATCAGCTTGAAGTTAAACTTCTCCAATATCGAGATGGCATGCTCTTATTCGCGTTTAGCCAAGTATCCTTCCAAGCAGCAAATATCCTAAACTGCGATTTGGTTGCGTTAATACTGTATTTTTACGAATGGGGCATCAAAACAAACAGCAGTATTTTTAAATTTTGTATATTTTCCAATCCATCCAAGTATTGGGGGTCTCCAAATATCCACAACAATACAAAAAGGCTCGTTCGAAAACTCTTCGCTATTCCTGGCTCTAAATTCGGGTAAGCTGGTATTGATTTTGACGAATTCCTGACGTTTAAATCTTAGGTTCGACATTAAATTCCACCATTAAATTCCACCATGAGCCACCTAATGCATCTTTTCACCTAAAAAATGGAATTACCTGTCTGAATTACCTGTTCGAAAATCGACATGACTGAATAAGACATATTCGAGCAGAATATCCTGGTACTTCTGCAATAGCAGATTTTAAAAATGGCTGAGGAACTTACTTTTTTATCGCAAGTGATAAAAGTAGTGCTGGACGATTGTGAGATGTTGTGAAAAAATAGCATTCATTGTCACTAAATAATCTAGTCATCAACAGCCGATATACATGATTATTTGACTCGACTGTTCAACTCGATTGCTGCGCTCTATTTCTGATCTCGATTGTTGGACTCTGATTCTCAATCTGATTGCTGGGTTCGATTGCTAAATTGCTATTGCCGTAGCTAGCACTGAAAAACCTCTCCAGTTAAACCTTATTTTACTTGGTTTACACTGTATATTGGAATTTAGAATGTCTACAAAACACAAAAATTAATTAGAGCAGAAATACTTTAAATGTGTGCCGATAATTCGATAAAACAAAGGATATCTTCGTATACGTTAAAAGTACAAAGGTTGACTGAATTTCATATGCTTGCACTTCAAACCCTACATCGCAAAATCCTTTCATTACTTTATCTCTTTGTTCAATTGCTATAAATTCACTTATTCGGGAACTTTTCCTCTTCGCCTATGGGTTTGGCAGTATACCTCAAATGTTCATCAAATATTGTGCATACAGCTCCTAGTTAGCCTCAGTACTTATTCTACAGGTCGTCGGTATTCTACTAGTCCTTAAATCAGGAGGAAAATCCGATAAGCATCTGATTAGTTATTCCCAAGGAGAGTCTAACAACTGATGTAATTACTCCTTTGCTACGGCCTCCAATCTTTGAAAATCGACACAGCTTTTGTATGGGAAACGGAAATTCCTATCTCAGTTGTTGTTGTTTTCAATGCTACTATCCTAACCAGCTCACAATAGAGCCGCAAAGAAACGCCGCTTAAACTACTTATCAAAACTATATTTGCAAATTTTCTTTAGTTTCATTCTGTATTTATCGGTTTTTTAAAATTATTTGGTCAAATTAATTGAATGAACTTCCCAAAAAACTTAAGGGTATCGAAATTCATGTGCAGCGATTTTACAACTGATGGTATGTCCAGGCATCTCAAATAAAAGTACGTGGACAGCTGTAGCATTCAAAAATTTCACTCGAAATTTCTGGACGCCAAGTTTCGATGCGGACTGTAAAGTATGCGTCGGAAATAAAAGGTACCGTAAGGATATCATTTTTCGAGAGTGCAAGCATTTCGGTACTCTAGGCAGTGAACGTAGAACGTGGTGGAGGCCAGTCACTACCTGAACTCTCGTAAATTTACCACCCAATCGATCGAGATCGTTCCCCAGTGCTAAAGCTAGTAACAGTGTTGTTGAAAGTGTGAAAAAAAGAAATAGTAAATTCACAAGCGACTGGCCTCCTCCACGTTCTAAGACAAGCTGCCTAAAACACCCCAACCCTTGCACTCTCGAAAAACGAAATCATACGAGATCCTCCTTCAGAAATTTCGAGTTAGTTTGCTACAAGCCATCAACGAGGCAAAACAATATTGATTGTTCCTGGAGCATGGTGCCCTAAAAATAAACGTGAAAACCTCTAGTCTGCATTAGCAGTGCATTCTTTAGTCTTCATCTGTCGGATGCAGGCTTGTCGCTTTGCTGGCTCTACGTAGCCGGAGTGGGTTATTAAAGATGAGGTGAGTAAGCTCTTGAAACAAGGACTCTACATGATATTCATCCGTCTTGAGCACCAAACAGTCGCTTTATTACAAAAATACAAAAATATTACAAAAAGCTCTCAGGCATAAGCTGGCAAGCCTGGCCCAGCCAATATGCGTCAAAGCATGTTTGCGCGAGTGGTATCCTTTAGTGTTAAAACAAATATTCTCTATATTCTTTTGACCTTCAAACCAAGTATGGAATGAAACCCGGAGTTTTATCGAACTAATTTGATTAATATTTCCAACCCGACTAAATGCAACGATCAAATGAGCTCTTTATCTCACTTGTAGATAATTTCTGCTCTTTTAACGTGTAATTTATCATAGCCTTGATGTAATAATGCGCGATAATAGTTTTTTTTTTTTGTTTTTACAATTTTTTTTTTTCAATTCAGTATTGGCCATGGAGTGAACGAATGCAAATCCTTGTCAGTATTGTTAGTTCCAAACAGAATCAGTCAGTAAGTACATCAGTATCTATTGCAATGCTGTCACCAACAGTTCGCCCATGTTTGCCAAAAAAAAACCATCATATGACCAATCAGCTCCATTATATCTTGGCATTTTTAACACTATCTTAACAAGCATCAAAAATTATGTATTGTGCGGACCAGATTAGACGATGTCGGCTCTAAACTTAGATTCGATTTACTTGTCTTAATCGAATCACCAATATCGATCCAAGCAATGCAACAGTTACGTTTCCCTTGAAATTCACAGTCCTCGCTTCCAACTAGCTAATTTCCAACGTTGTGATACACTTTATTTCTCTCCATTTACACCAAATTTTCTGATACTATTTAATCTGATGCACAACAAACTTATTCAAAAATAGTTTTTCGTGTTTTATTACTGCTTGACTTAAGCCCTAACCAAACATGAGTCTGCGAACATAACCAAATGTCAAAGTCGACCGCTTCATGAACAAGAAAGGGACTTTTTACACCCGCAAACCCGTGTGAACATTAGTGCCCATACAGTGCATGAGCGAGCATATGCCAAGTCGTTTCTCATCACCACTTTACATACGGACAACTCATAGCAACAATTGAGCAAAAATTTGCCCAATGTGCATGCCACTTTTCTGGCCCTTCGAAAAGTTGTGTTTGGGTGCAACATATGCCTTGCGTGGTTTGCGTTGGCGCATATACATCGCCGCGTAAGCAGACTCATGACTTGTTGAACCTTTAAATTTCAGTCTTTCATCTAAGACACAACACGCTCGGTTTCCATCTATGTCCTTCTCCTCCGATCCACTCTGCAAAAACCACTTACGACAATGTCATCTCAATCGCCTGATCTAGCCACGATATTCCGTCAGGTAGCGGCAGCTTCGCCAAGTCCAAATCGCGTTTGGCAGAAGTTCGTATTCAAATAATTTTTGATGGAAAACTATTTGAAACTGAATATTGCGAACTTCCTCGGCAAAAAAATTTGCTGACTTTTTTGCGCATATTACATTGGGTTCACTACTACATCCATTCTCAAAAAAAAAAAAAATTGGCAAACCACAGGGTTCACATTTAGGACCTGTTCTTTTCTTTATGTTCCAAAACGAATTACATTTAATCTTCAGTGGCATGCAGCTTCTGATCTTGCAGACTATTTCAAAATTTTAAAGATATCTCTTCATATAATGTTATTTTTACTATGCAATCAAACTTAGAAGGTTTTTACCTTTCATTGTATGCTGAACAGTTTACAACTTAACATAAGTAAATGTTAGTAAGGTGATTGTTCAGCTATCTTGCTTCGAAATGTTGACCAGCATCAACTCATTTTTGTCTAAAGCAGTGGCGGCTCATGTCTTTAAGACTCAGGGAAGCTAAAATATTTTGGCATATTTTTCCAGAATAAAGAAGTAGCAGCAAGTACATTGAAAGTTGTATTCGAATTCTAATAGTTTGATTCAATGATTTTTCTAAGTAGTATATCAAAGTAGAAAATATTTTTTTTTAAATAAAAAGTGAAATTAGTGATCCTCGTCACCACGAATCTATAAATTACGTTTTTCTCGTTGAATAGTGTAAGTGAAAAATATTACCGCAGTGGGTTTTCCATGGTGAAATCACATATCCAAGACAACATGAATTTAACCTTCGGCATACAACGTGGAAATAATTGCTCACCTCATACAAGATAGGGTTAGATTTACCCCATAAGACATTTTATCAACAAGCTAATACTAAAACAGAAAAATATACCATTACTAAGAATTTGCTATAAAAAAAACTTTCATTTATTTCTTCCATAAAATCAGCTTCATTTCTTTAAGTTTTAAGGTCATGGTAGCCTCACGTTGTTTGCCGAACGCTACTTAATCAGTGGCTGAACGTTAATACTCTTGTACTATTTACTTAAAAAAAACAACTATCTTTCTTCAATCATTCGAACTCTAACTTACGCAATGTAAGCAGAAACAAGCAAACAGACAAATCAAACAAACATTACAGCAAACATTAAACTCTAGAGTTCAAAAAGAAATTCATTACAGAAACGAAACATACAAATAACAGCCTGTGGTAAACAATGACTCCATTACAGTATTCATATATACAAATAACATCCCAAACTCAGTCGCCCAAAGCAAACCAGCTCCACGTTCTGTAGCGAAACAGAAACCGAAAAGAAAACGCTGTAAATCGTGCTGCGTCTACGCACAAATATTTCTGAGCCATTTAGTGGACAGATAAGCAAGGAATTTTTTAGATTTTCTCCACCGAGGGAGACGTGGTGAGCTGAGCAGCGTCCGCACTGCCATTTGAGAACAATGGGCCTTTCCACACTTGTATTATTGATGCACTCCTCAAACCGGTTTTCTGGGCAAGAGACGGAAGAATCAAGGGGAATTCTCTACAAAGTTTGAGGAGTGCATCAAGAATACAAGTGTGGAAAGGCCCAATCATTGCAAAGTTTTTATGACCATCAATTGTGTACTGCTTGTTATAGGATGTATGCCCACATCATGGTACGTGCATTGAGACAAGATCACTTTAGTGTTCTGTGTAGCATATTTCAATACGCTGCAATAAGCTGATTGTTCTGGCTTACAATGGTAAGATATGCTTGAGATTTTGACTCAAACGCAAGAACATCTATCGCGTTGCTGTAAAGAAAACTTTTAAAACACTTTGGCTGCTAGAAAATAGAACTTTATCGTGTATGAAATGAATAGTGTTTTATAAATTGTTTTACTGATGTTGGATATTAGGTCGCATAAAATCAATTGATTTTTCTTGAATCTCAATATGTGCGATGATTGATCCAAAAGTCATAAAAATCAATATAAACAAAGGTGATTAAACTTAAAAAAAATATTTATTTTTGAACATAATTTACTAGTTAATACATTTGGTTCATCTTTTTTTCCAAACCCAAGATACCCTTAGCAAAAAATGATTTGTCTCTATTCTCCCGACACACCTCAACAGCGGCCATCGCTTCGCTATCATCTTCAAACTTCTTCCCCGAAGGTGTTCCTTGAGCCGAGGAATAAGGTATAAGTCACTGGGAGCTAGATCTGACGAACAGGGCGGATGCTCATCGCGTCTTTTTTCCTTAATAACCTCCCGTAATCTTCTTATTTGGTCTGCGTAGTAAGAGTCTGATATAGTGGCTCCCTTTCCCAAATGTTCCACTATAATAATTCCTTCAGTGTCCCAAAAAACTGATGCATAACCTTCCCTGTCGAACTTGACACTTTGATATTATTCGGAACACTGCCATACGAGATCCCTGTGACCTCAGCTACATGCCTGATGGTCACTCTTGGAACTGCCAACACGACATCTTCGACTTTTTTCAAGTAGACTTCAATGAGGGACGTAGATGAACGTCCTTCGCGGTGTACGCCTTCAGTGAATGTTCTTCCCAGATTAAACTCCTTGGCCCATTATTTAAATCCATAATCAACCGATAGTTTTCTATGGAAAATGGAGGAGCAGAGTGTGCTAATGTTTCCACTAAGTTGTTGTGTATGTCTTTGGAAGACTTTTTTCAAACACAGGTACTTAATGACAGCTCTAATTTCGCTTATCTCCACGCTGATGTTCTCTCTTCGACGGTTCGTATTCAAACGAATGTACCTCCCTGGAATTGTGGCCTATTTATGTCTTTTTTGCTGACTTAGTGAGTATATGAGGTAGTAAAAGATTTTTTCTTGAATTTTATGCGAATGAGCCCTCGTATCTTTCATTGCTGAAAAGTAAATTGGATTAAGCCAATTGTGGAATCCATTCTCCGAATCGCACTCTGATGTACTCGAAAGAGTTTAGAATCAAAGTTTACTTTATATTGGTTACAGACTAGAGCCAACGACATTTTCCAGCCTAACTTTCATATAACTATCCATTGAACGATTAGAACTCATCGGTAATACAGTCTGGAGTTCAATTATACATGTTTAACTCAAATGAAGTATTATTTAAAAAAAAAATCACTATTTTTCTTTTTTAACATAAGCATTGTTCTCTAGTTCATATATTTATGATATTTTATGAGCGCATTTTGCAACAAATGTAAAATCAAAATTAACCCTGCTAAAACGCAAGCTATCTTTTTCAGCAAAAAGAGAGCCACAAAAAACCTACCGAGCCCCCAGATAAACATCTTAGGTGACCATGTCATATGAACACATTCAGTGAAATACTTGGGCGTGCATCTCAACGCTAAACTAACTTTTAAAGAGCATACCGATGCAGTTGTGAGCAAGGTTTCCAAGAGTATTAGAGCCAACCACCCCTCCATATGCAGAAAGTCCAAATTGTCGACAGGAAACAAGATAAAATAAATAAACTATTTAAATCCATAATTCAACCGGTAGTTTTCTACGCTGCCCCTATCTGGAGTAGATGCGCTTCGTGCCATAAAAAGAAACTACAAAATTAGAAATTAGATTCTCACAAGTTATAGTTAAATGCAGCACTTCTTTCAATCCTCTCATAGCATCCCTAAAAAACGTTTGGGTTTTTAACCACTTAGGTACTCTACCATAAATGTTAACTAGGTATAAGTTAGTCTAAGCTAGTCAGTAAGTTCTCCTTTATACTAAAACATAAGGTTTTTGCAAACTTTTCTCGTTAACCAGCGCCAATATACAATAAAGGCTCTACTTCAACTAAGGTTCCCTTATAGATAAAATAACATAGTTGTAAGGACACTCTGTTCAACCCCTAGATATGTGATTATTGTGAATGCTTAATACTGTCTTATATTGAATAAAGCCATTATCATTATTATTATTATTATTATTATTTTATGATATTTGATTATCTAAAACTTTTTGGTTGTACTTTATCTGACCAGTTTTTATGCCTATGCATAATATATGTAGTTTGACTTGCCCGTTTAGAGTTTGTAAATAAATATGTTCCATATTTTCAGAGAAAATGCTTCATAAAATTAAAATATTTGTTTGAATACAGGTATAAAATTTTCCCACAGTTTGATTAAATTCTATTTATCTGCCTTGTGAAGAAAACTTCAAAATCACCGAAAGCGTACTCCAAAACTGTTTCACTACCATAATTATGTAATTCATGAGCTTCACGCTGCTGTATGTAATCAAATGTTATATCTCTGAATAGAAATTAATTTCATCTACTCATCTATGTTTTATGTCATGCAGGATTTCTATTCTATTATAGAGTGACAAAATCAAGCTTTTAAACTAAAGATTTTATTCGTCTTCACCAAAAGAAAAAGATTCAACTACAAAGTGTGGCTAAACTTTTCATAAAATAGGTATATTTTTTTATTTTCATCAACTATTCACCAGTTCCCATTTTTCGAAAAGCCTTAAATCCGAACGTGTCCAGGTTGCAGCTTTTGAGCACCAAAGAACTAACCGGTATCGTCACTTGTTTTATAAACTATATTCAAACTATTACAATAAATCACATTAACAGAACTATGGGAATCCGTAATTCATTCATAAATTAACTCACACACGACACATTCATCTGTTTCTCATTTCTATCCGAAAATTGACAAATTCATAGAATTCTTAGTAATTCATCAAAGCACTTTGATAATTTTCACATGAACATCCAAAATAGATTGATTGTTCCGGCCACTAGCTGCATCCACCACAATCTCAAGACTAATTGAATCCTTGAAGTCGAAATGGAAGTCGAGTGAATACCGAAGATGACGCGGCTTCTGAACTGACATTGGTAACTTCATAGTCACTGACTCTTCTTGCAACTTCTGTAAGGCATACGGCGCCATTATTGTACCACCCACTATTCATCTACAATAGCACAAGCAAATGTACCTTTAGGGATGGTCGTGATACTTCCTTGTCGCCCAAGCTTGCTCTCTCTGCATCGTTGTGCTTGCTGTCAGCACGTCATTAGACTTACGGCACGAGTCCTATTGCTTTTGTTACAGGAGTCGAAAGTGTAAGTATGTGGGTACCTCGCCAGGAAGTGTAGATGTACATAGGAGTTGAATGATTGCGGCTGGAAGCTGTTCACCGCAAAAGTGCTAGGTTGTTTTTTTTTAATCCTATTAACCCTTATCGGATGGTTATTTTTGGTATTGGTAATTCTGAATTAGGGTTGATATTAGTTTTTTTTTTGAATGTCACATTCTTTGAAAATGAGATTCCCACGATATGCACAACCATTTCAAGAAAATTACTTTCAACTTTGGCATCCGCCCATTTTTCCGAGCTATTATCCATTGATTTTCAAAAAATCAGTACTGTATTAACTAGCTTCAAAAAGTCAGGTATTCAAAAATACTAGCTGAAATACAGCTAAATTACTGTTTTGCTCCCCGTGAATCAAAACATCTAAAATGTATTCCTCTCATTCACGGGTTAAAAGATACAATTATTTCCCTATCCCATTATGCCTTTTCGAACAATCCAAAAAATGAAAGGGCAGGAAGCTCTACCATGTCAGTACATTACCACATCGCCACATCTCACCCGGCATCGTATCACACCAGCAAGCTATCAACCAACCCCCTGGAATCATAATCAAATGACCTGCCAGCTTAATGTACGAAAGCCAGGAGGGCAGGAACAGCCAAGCATATAGGTACTTTCGAGTAGCTTCAGCCAGTGACTGCTCTCGACAAATACGATAGACGGGGGTGAAGCGTAGACGAGAGTCCTTGCTGGTATCAGCAAGCTTCTCATGCCATTCATGTAACCAAGACTTTGCAGCCGACGGACTTTGATCGAAATTTAAAATGAGGGATGAACCTACAAAAGTAGTTCCGTATTCCTGCGCGTCCCGAACGGGAGCAAGATTTGCTGTGTGTCTGCAAACGGATCCCAGGATACCGACAATGACACAATTCGGCTTATTGAATTTTGGGGGCGTGGTTGACTTCGTCGTCGGGAGAATGTCAGTGGGTAATTTTGCAACAATATGAGAGGGTTGATTTGCTGACTATCGCTCAGTGCTATGTAGCGTATCGGATGGCCTGGTTTGGGGTGAAGAGTCGAAGAGTCGCTTGTCAATGTGTGCGCGCTTGTAATACGCGACGTTGAGGGTGGAGCTTGGAAATCGCTGTGGAAAAAATCATTTCTAGTTCTATCGTCAAATAATTCCCATATCGTGAGATTCCTTTCCGTCAAATTAATGGTTAAACTCGAGTTTCATTCATTATTGATATCGACTCTAATGAGACTGGTATATATTCTTTCGTTTCGTCTGCGCTCGTACCTGTGGTTTCCTGTTTCTATTACAGGCAAACAGTCAGCCATTACAACAAGTCGAATAAAACCATACGGACACTCATTGGCCAATACCAGTTGGTATTCTTAGACTCCGCCCGATATCTTCACAAATGACATACTTATACTGGTTCTTGAGTTCTTATTGTATGTAGGTATATGTAATCGAAGAAGATGGTGAAAAGGCATAAAATCAGGACGTATCGTTGCATAGTTAGCAGCACGTTGTATTGTGGCATGTGATCTCGGGTAGACATACTGACGTCAAGGATACAATATCCTTTCCGTTTAATGAATGATTTGGTATGAATGTGTACAGTATACCGAAAACTGAATTATATGCTGTCTTCGTTGTAATCAGCATAATATTCCTTTAGGTGGTGGAAATAAGCTTTTTGGGTGACTGGAAAGCTTTTCGAACTTTTTGTTGGTTATTGGATGGATCCATGATTTAGATATGGTTCATTGGCGTTTCAGTGTTTAAAGCAGGACTGAAAATTTGAAAATGGGACATAATTTTGTAGGATATAAACTTGAATTTAAGTATTAAATATTTCATTGATTCGTAGTATTAAATTGATGGTGCTAACACAGTTTGGCTATCAAATTGTTATATTTGTAGTTTTCTAGTAGCCAAATCTGTGTAGACGAAAAATATGTACAGCATCATAAAAAGCAATAAAGCTAGTCTCTTGAAACTTCAAATAATACTACCCCAGTAATCTATTCGATGGGTTTTTCAACACCATTTTCCTTTATAAATAGTCTCTAACTGTTTGTTTTTAAATTTAGAACTATGTTTTTTTTAAATTTTGAACTATGCATACAAACTATGAAAAAAAACTCTTGACCGAAAAAAATAAATATCTCACTGAGAAAACGCATGGCGCCAGACGCCATAATTTATAGACTTCTGGCGCCATGTACATAGTCGATTTAGGGATTGTGATAAAATATAGCGCCACACGCCATAATACATGGCGAAAAGTACATAGGCCTACACGCCATGTACATGGCGTGACAGACTATATTACATAGCGTCGAGAGCTATAGCACATGGCGTGGATGACTATACTGTATGGCGTGGAGGACTATACTGTATGGCGTGGAGGACTATACTGTATGACGTGGAGGACTATACTGTATGGCGTGGAGGGCTATACTGTATGGCGCGGAGCACTATAGTACATGGTGTGGAGGGCTATAAGCATAGCGTCTGCTCCTATGTACTATGGCGTGTGGCGCTATATTTTATGACAAATCGACCGAAATCGACTATGTACATGGCGCCAGATTTCTATAAATTATGGCGTCTGGCGCTATGTGTTTTTTCACTGCATCTGAAGATAATCCAGTTCGCATCCAACAAAAGGCCACGAGCCTTCTCAGTTCTGAACACCTGGAGGTAGAGCAGTTGATGTTAGGCAATGGAATTCTATTGACGAAATTCACGAGTGATAAATGACATCAAAGCCCATAGCCTCTCTTATACACAAGAAGCTTGCTGTCATTTATACATTTCCTCACACAGTATGGCTGCGAGTTATAATTGTAGTGCCTTGAACCATATTACATGGCTCATGGCACTATGTAATATGGCGTGTGGGGCTATAATTTCTGCGCCATGTAATTATGGCGTTGGGAGCCATACTGCATGGCTCAGGGTACTATGTACATAGCGTGTGGGACCATAAATCCTGCGCCATGTTACATGGGACCACGCGCTATGTAGATTCTGACATTATGGCCCTGGGAGCCATATTGCATGGCTCAGAGTACTATGTACATGGCGTATGGGACCATAATAATGCGCTATGTTACATGGCTCTGGGCGCTATGTGGATTTTTTTCAGTGTATAGTTGCATCCACTTTTATTGATTTATTTATAGCATTTATGTATAGATACATCAATCTAAAAAAAAAATGTCTGTGCATCATCCGATTGAGCGGAGTTTTCATGATGCATTGATGTATTTGTTGACCAGGTCCAAGTCTCATGAAAGTGTACTTGTCTTATCCTTATAATTTTATCAGAAAATAACTTTAAAAAAAACAAGTATACCAAATAGATTCTTTAAGTGTTTCACTTAAGGATATGACAACTTTTTGGAAAACTTGAGTTAACCGACTATGTCATCAAGCGATTACGAAATTTACAGGATGCGTTCTTATAGTTTTAAGCTACACGACGACTCTATTTGTTTTACCTCTGTGGCATATTGACTTTTTTTCATTCTTACCATTCTTAGTCTGACCCGTGATGCCCAAATTCATTAATGTTAAAATGCGTACATTTCCTCATAGCCTACTTTTCCGGGTCCAGGCGAAGAATGCGCTTTGGTCACGTTACTCCTAAGCGAGATCCAGGTCCGGAAACGATTTCTGGTCATTGCAGATAATGAATCGATAGTGGATAACCTATAAAACACAGCCCCGGCAATGCTCCCACTATGGGGCCAACCTCAATGATAGACGCAGTTCTTTGAAAAACGTGGGCTACACCTGCCCCCGCCGTACCGACGCTTGTTAGAAGGGTTCATAATTGTGAACCCCCCAACGCCATCTCTCGGATGAAGCTTATCATCTCATATGAGGGCATGAAGGCCTACAATTTATATGGATGTCCTCAGTAACATTTGATCACGGTAATGTCTAGGGACTGGACCCAGGCCAGGAAAGCCTGCCATTTCACTAAGGCATCCCTCCAAATAATTCATATTTTTCCTTCGTCATTTGCATTAGCATCCGCGCCTTCAATATTGTTCAAAGTTTCGGTTATTCCAAATCACTCTTCATTTTCCTTCAATGCCAAATCCCAATGCGCGAGTGGGAGCACGGCTCACACACCGAACTTGACCTCCGTATCCAATCGCTACTACTTTACGGCTACTACTTTCAAAATCAAGTTGCTCGGCTCAACCTGATCCTATTGGTTGCACCAAATTTCGTTAACTCTTCAACCAATCGAATTGTCTTCAAAACATTCACAATCAAACAGTACGTTTTCCATTCTATTCATTCGGCTATCTGCAATATCATTGGGCAAACCTGCCCCTAAATGACTGAGCTTCCTCTCATTTTCACAAACCTTAAGTCTTTATATATCCTGCTTTTTCAACTATTCAATCCAACAATAATGATCGCATCTATGTCCGTTTATCATTGATTCAGTCACTGCAATATTATGGGCCATCTGCCTGATTGTCAGCACCTCCTCTTAAAATTTCATGGTCATAAAACTTCTTAGTACCTGTACCTCCATCACCTACACAATTCTTCATTACAGAAGCTTTTCAAATATATTATTTACTTTTGCCGAATCGATAACTTTGTTCATAGAATTTATATTTTAAGATCCGCCGCAAATTCCAGTCAGGCCTTCACTGATTAATGGAGACGTGAAGGTAGTTTTTAGCGAATCTGATCATCCATACACCAGCTGGGGAACGTGTGAGAGACCACCTCTTTGATATTCCTTGCAATTCTAAAAGAAAAGCATTTATATTCCCCTCACGAATCTACCAGAGAGGGTGTACCAAAAGAACATATATATTTCAACCAGCGCTTATTTCCCCAGGAGAAGTTCTAAGGTACAGACTGGGGTTTGGGTCTTTAATGGGTTTTTTTTTTATCAATGTGCTGACAAAAAAAAACGCACCTACAGTTGATTTCGGGATTGTGATAAATCATATCACCTGACGCTCTTATGCATGGGGATTCATTGGCGTATGTATTATAGCTTGCATAGCCATGTATTAAGCTCCTAAAGCCATGCAATCTAGCCCTAATACAAGAAAGGTAGAAGCAAAATACTTCCCGCTTAAATAATTTCAGTTCTTTTTGTTGTTTTTACTAATGTTGGAAGAACAGTAGTATTAAAATCACTTGGGCAAAAATTCATATTTACACATATATATATATATATATATATATATATATATATATATATATATATATATATATAGTGAAACCTCACCTAACGGACACCTCTCTTAAGCGGACGCCCCTCTTAAACGTACATTTTTTTGAGTCCCTTCAAAAATCCATATGAATTTAGCATCTTGAACGGACACCTCTCTTGAACGGACGCGGACAGTGGCCGTAGAACAATTTATGTTAGCTAAAACCTCTCTTGAACGGACACCAAGAAGATGATGCAATCAATATACGCAGCAAAGTCAATCCAAAAGTCAGCAAAAATGCTTCTGTGTGCATTTGTTGAAGTTTGCAGTTGCTTACAACAACGAACGAAGCACGAAGCAGATTGCTTTTCATATCAGTAGCTTAGTAAATTGCTCACAATGTTGTGTTAACTAGTAGACAGTGTAGTATTCGCGTTTTGTTAGCATTAAATGACGACGAAACGGAATCGGTTGACAGTAAAAGAAAAAGTTGAAATAATAAACGTTTACAAAAGACAAAAACTTAGTGTCCGCGAACTTTCTAAAATGTTTAAAATCGGAAAAACTCAGGCTGCAGATATTTTAAAGAATCGTGGTAGTTTAGAAGAAAAATTTCACTCAAATTGTAACATCAATGAAAGAGGAGTTTTTTTAAAGATGACGGGTTACAAATCGACAAAAGATGGTATGAATGGTTCCTCAAAGCTAGAAACAAAGGATTTCCTTTGTCAGGTACAATGAAGTTCATAGCTTACAGCGATTTCTCTGATTTTGCTTTTTAGGACCAATAGTTCGCGATAAAGCAAAACAAATTATTACGAACCTTGACTTGGAAACCTTTTCTGCATCTGCAGGGTGCCTAGAACGAATCCGTACTCGACACAATATTAGCTTTAAGGCAATTTCAAGAGAAGCATCTAGCGTTAATCCTGTCGATGTCGAATCATTTTTACAAAGGTTTCCATCGATTATTCAGGGCTATTCAGCCCGAGATATATACAATGCCGATGAACTAGCTGTACTAGCTGAAATAGGTAACGCACTTACACCAGAAATTTTAAACAATTCAAGCATCGAAACCTTTTTCGGAATTGACAGTGAATTGTCTTGTGAAAATGTAGAGGAACATGGAAACGCCATCGAGGAATTACAAATTTCAGATGAGTCAGACGAAGAACCACTAGTTCCAAATGTTGGGACATATAGCGAAGCGAGCAAAATTTTACATAAATTGCAAAATTTTGCGAGAAATCAAGGGGACTGTTATGCATACAATCTTTTGTAAAATTTAAAATCCCACTATCAAGATGTTGGAATTCGTAAAATGGTTCGTCAATCTACATTAAATGAGTTTTTTCCTCCAAAATAATTTATGTATATGTGCATACAAGTCCATGGCTGCTAATGTTTAATTTGCCTTTTACATGTTTTTGTTGATTTTGAACTGCATATTTTTTGGAAAGAAATAAATTTTTGTTACTTAGTTATAATAAATAAACACATTTGTATACAAAAGTAAACCGTTTTTTTCGAGGAGTTAACTGCTACTAAAAATTCCTTTTGAGCGGACAACGGACAATTTTTTTTAACGGACAATTTTTTCGGTCCCGTGGGTGTCCGCTTAAGAGAGATTTCACTGTATATATATATCATCAAAAAATTTCAGTGACAAAGTCTCAGGAACGCGCCATCCGATTGAACTGAAATTTTCAGAACACATTAGTGTTTATGCAGAATAGTGCCAGGTCTCACAAAAAGTTAAAAATCTTTAACTTTTTGGCGCCGGCGGCCATTTAAGTGATATTTTTAATATACCTATTATTCCGTCCACAAATAACTTTTCAAAAATAAAGTTAACAAAATGAATTTCGCTTTTGGCATACTATTTAGTTGTAAATGTGTGTTACTTCTAATGAGCATGTTGGCAACCCTGCAGCTAGGGCAGGCGCTGAAAGTGAAAACCTTCAAATCGTCGACTCTCCTGAAAAAAATGTCGCTTTTTGGAAAAAAATCCACTCATTAAAAATCTTATGCTTTGTTTAAATAGCCAAAGTAAAACATTTCAAATTTTACTACGGACAAGAACGGTAACCTTTTCCCAATTTACTTATATTTTTAGCATCAAAAACTTCTCTTCACGGGAACTCACGACTCGATAATTGGATACAGTTGAAATGTACAGCATGTATTGGTATTAAATAGGACCAGGTCTGATAGAAGTAATTTTCAAATTCAGGCAATTCTGTACCAATGGTGCCATCTTGAAAAATCACTAAGAAAAATAACTGCTTTTAGCCCTCTAAATTCTGATTCAGCCATTCGATTTTGACGAAATTCACACAGTAGGTGAACCTTACTTCAAGCCACGTTTGGTAGAAAAATTTGGTTGAAAAATTCAGTTGGAACTGCCAGCTATAGTAGTTTTGGTGTCTTAAATTTTGAAAATTTGCTCAGGAAAATAGTGCCCTTTGCCCTATAGCTTCCAGTACAGTCATGGAATCATAACGAAATTAAAATGGCAAATTAAACTTCTGGTAGACAATGTTCAGTAAAAATGTAATTGGAATCACAATGATAGGGTTGCCAGCTATGATCGTTTTTGTATTTTTTGGCATATCTTTATTAAGGGGTTAGTCCACTATTAAACTGCTCAAAATGAAGTTTTTTTAAAATAGCTACCAAAAAAAAACTATTCGAGATATCGATTTGAAATTTTTTGTACATCTTTTTTGAGGTTAAAAGTTAACATTTTCATTGGAAATAATTATAAGAAAACAAAATGGCGACCGCCCCAATAGATCGCCGCAGCACCACTGAGAAAAAGCAAATTGCACCCTGTAAATTTCTGGATAAAAGAAGCATATGTGAACAAATTACCAAAAATATTTCATTAGTTTTGAGTATAAAGGACTGCACGGGTTCCAATGTAAAGCCCTAAAGCGATTTAAAACATTGGTTATCCAGTTTTTCGCGTTTTTCATTCAAAAAAATGTTTCGCAAATCGCAAAAAAAAATTATTTTGTTCTAAATTTAGCCCGTGCAGTCCTTTATACTCAAAACTAATGAAATATTTTTGGTAATTTGTTCACATATGCTTATTTTGTCTAGGAATTTACGAGGCGCAATTTGCTTTATTTTTCGGCGGTGCTGCGGTGATCTACAGGGGCGGTCGCCATTTTGTTAAAAAAAATAATTAATAAATAATTAAAAAAAATATTCATTTTGAGCAGTTTAACAGTGGACTAACCCCTTAAGCGATTTTATCATTCATTCAAATCGTAGTGATCTTGTAGTTAAAATAAACACCAAACATTAAGATCTAGAAAATTTGAAAACTTTTGCGAATGGCGGCCCTAAATTTCTTTGTATCCCTATAACTTCCAATACACTGATCGGATCAATACGAAATTCGAAGAGCAGCTTGACTTCAACGTCAGGCAGATGTGACGTATTTTTGGCTTCGGTGCTAGTAAAGAGCTGCCAGCACGAGGCGTTTTTGTTATTTTCGTACCAATAAATGATTGCATTAAGTATTCACATCGCGAACATTTGCGATGAAAATAAGCAAACAATGTTTAAATTTTCTAACGTCTGCACATTTTTCGGATGGCAACCCCAAACATCTTTCTATCGCTGTAACTTTAGATGAAGTCATCGAAATTTAATTGGCTTAGTGTCTATTATTACTAGGGGTATATTAGTCTTAAGTAGGAAAAGCAGCTAGTGGTATAATAAACACTCAAAATATGCACAAATCCTCTACTGTTCTTCGAACATTAGTTTTTCTAGCGGTTCAGATGCGCTAGGGTTTTTTTTTACTTTTACTTTACTTTACTTTTCTATTTTATTTTTAATTTGATATTTTATATGTGACTTTATAAATAAATAATAATAACGTACCCTTCTGCAGGGATCCAAACTTTCTAAGCTAGTTCCAGATCAAACTTACCTTCGTGGAAAGTCAGCAGCATCTCGGCCAAAGTCTACTTACTGTGATGCAGACTTCTCTGCATGATTTTCAAAGTTGGCCACGATATCCTTCTTAACCTGTGACTCGGGTTAGCGATGGCTGACAGCTGTTTTTTCCTAGTCTAATAACGCCATTCTCCAGAGCGTTTTAGCTATCATCTTTTTGATGGCACTCTTTCAAACGCAGGTAAATACTGCCTAAGCTCCCCGCCATTGTTTCTCGCTATCTAAGCTGGAAGAATATCTATAAGTTTCTTATTGATGGTCTTTTAGTGATTGTATGAAGAATTTTGCAGCCAAGTGCCATAATATCGAAGTGTTATGGCTTTCGAGCTACAAAGTTAGAGTAGCTCTGAGATGCTAGTTACTGATAAATCTTATTACAAAAACACATACTATTTTCGAGACTCTAATACATAGTGTAGGAATTTTTTATGATATAAATAGCTTAAGAAATTCCTTGAACGACTCGTACTGTAATCAATCAGTAACTTCCAGTGAAAGCTAATAAGCTATTTAAAAAAATACATCGACTAATAGTTTCAAGCTCATGACAAAATATGCATCGAACGCCTTTCACACTACTGTATTATACTTATTTATGACTATAGTCTAGTGAAAATAGATCAACTATTTCAAACATAGCCACCTCTTCGAAATCGCCGCTCACAGCCCATAAACCTCACAAAATAGGAAAATGCCAAGAAATAATCCTTCAGAGACAATTTCCTTTGTCTGAGAATATTTGCATATTATTGAAACTTGAATTGGAACGTATTCTAAGGCGATTTGGTGTTTACTTAGACCAAAAACTATCTACAGAGTACAATAACAACGTCACCAAAGCCCTTTTAATTCCTATTTTGCCTTTCGATGTCTTACTGCATTTTGAAGTCTGAGTAGCAAATTTTAAATTTTAGAGAATTTAACGAAAATGATATGTGAGCGGAGTTAAAGCAGTATCGTAATGATGCAATTTTGTTTGTTTTTTTTTAACTATTTCGATGAGCGTCGTAATTTTGCGTATACTTTAAACGCATGTATTTTCAACAAATGGTCAAACACTAATTCTAGAATGTATTACATAGACTACACGAAAAATCATATTGTTATCGCATTTATTCGCGCAGATTAACTCCTTCGATTTTGCACCATCAATCAGCTTCCTTCAGAAGCCTATACCTAAATCTTTCCAGCTACCGAGACATGAAAATAATTGTTCGATAAGAGGAGCTATGACTGACGTGTCTCGTAGCCGGCCGTGCACATAACACCCATGAGCAGGCTCCCTATTACCAAAGATATGCATTGTGTACGCAATAAAAAATTCACGATGGGAACATGGACATATGGAGACTCTATGACAAACGGTAAACCACAATCCGTACTGGCCAACATTGTTTCTTCATATATGACACCTACATATCCATATACAATTAAAAGGGAGAACATCATCTATGAGGGCCAACTCGACTAGATGTGATGCTGTTTGATGGGGTTGAATAAAAAAAACCGTCATTGGTAAAGGTTTTGTCCCTGAAAATAGCCAGAATGTTACAAGTCGTGTGATTGCGACGAAGAGCTAGTCGGTGGTCGCTATTCGCATCATCATTCGAAAAGGTGAAAGTCATAAAGGATGCATGACCCAGGAATGTCGTCTATTCACTCCTTCTTTGAGCTCAATTGTGATGATGTGATGGATCCAGAGAGTGGGTGACATCAACACGAAGATGCTGTTTTTTAGGTTCCCGTACGATTTCGTCCTGAAATATCATAAATAATTCCAAAAAGAATTTTTGAAACTAGTTACTGAAGAATGTATGTAATTTGAATCGCTTATGCAAATCTAAATGAAAATCAGTTCATTCAGTTAGTCTAAAAATGATGTTAGTCTAAAATGACCCCCAAAGGTTGATTTAAGGCTTAGTTTGTACTAATGTTCGAAGAGCATTAATATTAAAACCACTTTGGCCAAAAATTCATATTTCTATATGTATATATATATATATATATATATATATATATATATATATATATATATATATATATATATATATATATATATATATATTATCAGAAAATCTCAGGAACGCGCCATCCGGTTGAACTGAAATTTTCAGGATACATTGGTGTATATGCAGAATAGAGCCAGGTCTCACAAAAAGCTAATAATATTTAACCCTTTGGTGCCGGCGGCCATTTAAGTGATATTTGAAACATACCTATTATTCTGTCAAAAAATAACTATCGCAAAAATAAAGCTTGTGGAATGAATTTCGAACGTGTTCCAAATGTGAATATAATAATTTTTTTGAAATTTTTAACCCTGTGTGTGCGCTAGGCATCTAAAGTGGGATTGGGAAAATTTTAAAATTTTTGAATTGCGATAACTTTTGACTAGAATATCATATCATTATGAAACTTACAGGGCATATTGCTGTTACTAAGTTGTAGACTCGTGTAGTTTTCTATGAACGTGTTGGCAATCCTGCAGCTAAGGCAGGCATTGAAAGTGAAAACCTTCAAACCATCGACTCTAATGAAAAATTTTTGTCTTTTACAGTAAAAATCAACTCATATAGAAATCTTATGCTTTATCTACACTCAAAAAATTGTTGGTTGAAATTCACCCTTATAATAGTAGGAAACTGGTTTCCTACTATTAAAAATGTAAATTTACAAAAGTGCGTGAAAAGAATATTTTTTTTTGACCAAATCGTGTAATTTTAGCCTAAAAAATTATGTAATTTTATGGCTTTGGCGCAAAGGTGAATAGCAACTTAGTAAATTTACACTCTTTTTGCTTCAATTTAAAAAAAAGCTGTGTACTATTCAGCTGATATGACGTAAAAGCAAAAAAAAATGCACATCGAATGTGTAAAAAAATTTGTGATTCGTTATTTTAAACGAAAAAATGAATATATTTCCTATTATCAAAGTATTAATTATAGACCCACTTTTTAGAGTGTATACAACCAAAGAAAAACTTTTGAAATTTCACATCGGGCAAGAACGAGAACCCTCCTCTAATTTACCTATATTTTAGGCATTAAAAACTTCTGTTCACGAGAACTCCCGATCCAATTATCAGATACAGTTGAAACTCACAAAATGTTTTGGTATTGAGTAGGACCAGGTCTGATAGAAGCGGTTTGGGAATGCAAGAAACTCTGTGCCAGTAGTGCCGTTTTGAAAAATTATAAAGAACAAAATCTGCTTTTTGCCCTATGAATTCTGATTCAGTAACTAGATTTGCATGAAATTGACACAGTAGCTTAATCTTACTCTAATCTAAAAATGTATGCAGGTTGTAGTCCTGAAATCCTTCCCACCCTATGAGTTTAAATGCATTGTTAAGATCAAAGTGATTTTGCACTCGAAACAGGTTGGACCACGTGTGGTGGAATATGCACTCAAAATCTGTACGATTCTTCTATTGCTCATCGAACATTAGTATTTCTAGCGGTTCAGGTGCGCTAGAGTTTTTTTTTCTTCCACATTCGTCTTTTTTTTATAAAAAAATGGTTGAATAAAAACTTGCCTGGAATGATCAGACACTTTAGAAAATCATTTTCATCTCATATCTAACAAAATAAAACAATAGCAAATTTAATAGTTTAAAAAAATAGTTTATTTCAATGATTTTGATACCAAAGGTATCGTTCAAAACTATGCAGACTATAATATTCTGCACATGGCTATCATACATCATGTTACTTTCGAAATGTAAGCTTGCTTCAATGATCTGTGGGAGTTGTTTGATTTCAGAGTGTATAGATTATTCAAAACAAATTTCATATCGAATTCGCAACAATAGTACCCCGACTGCTATTTCACTTTCTGTTATGGTATCTCTTGTCCGACGGATGTAACTATTTGTGTATATCTGGTTCATGATTCACTTTAGTAGCTGACTGTGCTGCTTTTCGTAGTGACAAGAAAACCGAAACAAATAGAATATTTATTTCTGAACCAAGCTATTGAACGATATCTTCGTGTTGGTGGTGATCCAGGATAATGATGAAATGTGCCGGGATTCCTGTTTTTCTGCTAATATTAGTTGTTGCTCTTGTTACGTGTCGATTAAAAACTACATGTAGAGAAAAGTTGTTCATTCACAATTTGACGTACGTACGTAATTTATGCTGAAGTAATTATATTGGTTTCCATGTACACTTTAGTTTGGAGTCTGAAAGTAGATAATAGCTTTCTTTTAATTATGGCTTTATATTATTTGATATTATTTATTGCATATTTCATCAATGAAGAATAGATTTACCATAAAAAATAAAATTTAAGAAAATTCATTTTGCAAAAATGTTTTTTTTTTCTGTTTCTATTTTTTTTATCAAGTATATTTATTGTTTGCCAGCAAAAAAGCCAGCAGTTGAGCTCATTGAGTGATTATGTTTTGTTTTTGAATAAAATTGATGTTTACATAGCTTCTCCGTTCTTAAAAGCCTGTGAAGTCTTTAATAACGCATAATCAGAGGTATGATATATAGGTTGATAGCCAAACATTAAGAAATAGGGTGAACATTCTGTAGACTCCTCAACCATATTTCGAAGTGTATACTATCATCCCAATTCCGATAATCGACTCTTACGTAGGCTCGAATAGCGGCGAGGATAGATTGGTTTACTCTTTTGGATGGGTTAGCTTATGGTAAAATGGAAAGGAATGTAACAATGATTCAGCTCATATTTGACCAGAAAGTTCGGAAAATCCTTCGATCTCACTTGTACTCCTTTAGCAATGTGAACTGTTTCCTTCGCAAACTTCAAGGCTAATTCAGCTAAGAGCCCTTACTAAGCACTTGAGCCACATACACTCCGGATAATAGTCAATCACTACCTGTAGCTGAGTATTTCCAAATTTAAACCGAGAATATTGGCCCATAAAATTAATAAGCAGACGCTGCAAAAGTCGATGTATAAATCTAACAGTTCCCACAGATGGTCTGTGGTAACTAGTCACGTCCTAACGGATGTTAGAATGCCACAAAATGGTCCTAAATGGCTATCATGGCAGCGTGCTGGCATCGTCTTTGCACATCCCTCCGGTACCCACATCTTTGTGCATGGAATATCCAAATCGAGGTTTCTATTCGATCTCTGGCGAATATACAAAACACCGTCCATCACGTAGAAGCTCTCAAATTGATGAAGATGACGGACTTAATTCAAATAATCAGGATTCTGGAACGCCTGTTTAGGAATATTTCGCAACGGATCGAGGGGCACAAATCACCACACAATTGCATTCATTATTGGGCTCACACGCTCTTGACAAGGTGTATGGGACGACTTTTTTGGGTACCCAATCGATACTCGATGCTAAAATTGTGTCCTTGTAAACTCAGGGTCCATTGTGCTAATCTTCAAATCCCTCTGCACCATCAACCATTTTAAACTCGCGTGATCAGTTATAATAGCGAAGGGCAAACCCTGCCAAAAAACGCTTGACGTTACGCTCTGAAGCTGAGCATTCTATGTGACGCTAAATGGGTGCGTTGTACGGCACTGAGTTTTGTGGACATAAATGCACACCAACATCCTCTTAAAATATGACGCCCCCGATGCCGCTGGCGCTTGCATAGCCCTAAATAAAGAAATTTCGATAGAAGTCAGGGTTGAACAACACTAACAGTTTGATCATTTCCTCGAAAGCTCTATGCTGGCGGCCTCCGTCTACACAAAACTCTTTTTAATCTTCAGAAAATCTGTCGTGAGTGGTGTTATAGATGCGAAATTCGGAATCGCTTGCTTGTACTACAAGGACATTCCCATGAACGATTCTCACGTCGTTAACCGTTTCCGGCCTTGGGTAGCATATGATGACAGATACTTTTTCAGCATCAGATTTTACGACTTCGTCATTAATTACATACCACAGGCATCGAATATCTTTCATTGCATCTATCTTCTCAGCATTGCCGGTCAATATGCTTCAGTGATCAACAATTTGGTATGATCAGCAAATGTTGGACTCGTTATCAGTAAATCGTCTAAGTAAACAAATACCTGCATGTTAACAAATTTGCATCAATAGGCACATATTTTGGGGTGAAAATTCAAAACGGCATGACAGCGAATTAACACATAGTACGCCCCGTCATCGCAAAAGCAGTCTTCTCCCAAAATTTTTCGTTTAACGGAATTTGCCGAAACTAGTCCTTGAGATCTAGGTTTGCAATAAAACGTGTGGATTCAAGACATGCCAACAAACTTTCATTTAACGTGAAAGAACATTACTTTTGAAATTCGCCAAGATTTAAAATAGTTTCGAAAACGAAGATTTCAATCATTAAATTGCAAAAAAATACTTCTTCCTCTAACAGTTAAATTCATGACAAGACCGATAGCAAAATTATTCCCAGGCTAAAATTAAGAATAGTTTGCTTTGGAGCAGCCAAGGTGTAACACTCAGCAATGCTCTAAACGAATATTGCTGGCTCAATATTTTCGAAATTAAACTTTTACAAACTCACTACGCCGAAACAACTGTCGGAAAACTCCCCTACGGAGCTCTTAATATTCTTACCAAGCTCATTAGTATCATATACAGCGGACGTTTAGTCCGCGGACTAAACACCAAATTCCACCTAAATTTTTTAGTCCACGTGCTGTATACACTCGTGGACCGACCTAAATTTAGGTCGGTCCACGATTTCAAGCGACCTGACCTAAATATAGGTCGTGGACTATAATCGTTGTAAACACACGCGACCTAAACATTGATTTTTGTGCGACGATTAATAATGTATGTATGTTGAATATAAGCTCATAACATTCCCCTTTGACACAAAATCATTGAAATAAATATGTTTGAGAGACAAATGAAACGATAAATACAGTGCATGAAGGAAAATTAAACTAAATGACAGCTGTCATATACGGACGAGGACTAAATTCCACCTAAGCAAATTTTAGGTCGGGTTCGTTGTAAACACCTGAGGACTAAGTTCATTTAGTCCGCGGTTTAGGTCAGGTCACTTTTGGTCCGACTGCTGTAAACCGCTCTATTGCCACATTTGGCATTCGTTCAATTTACCGCTAACCAATACCAGCCAATACCGTCTAGCAGTCACGATCGGGGGTGAAGAGAGTCTTTGATTGCCCGTTCTCGAAGCCAGTTGATCTTGACAGCACAGACAACATAATCGAATCAATTGTGACTGTTCTTGGCTAATTCAACGTATTCGCGAAGTAAAAAAAATATTTTGTCCACCATATAAGTGTTCAAGTAACTCTGACAAATACCCATTTTCGTTGTGTTGCGCAAAAATGGCGTGTTCTGCTCCGTTTTTGAACTAACAGAGCAAGTCAACACGGAAAAATGTTTGCGATGGGTAAGAATGGGCTAAAATCGAACAACAGTTGCTTGAGAAAGGCATCTACAATATCGGAGTGCTAAGGAGTGCTAGTGGCCGGCGTGACACCAGCACCATCGGGGGCCAGGCTTCCACCAACATGAGAATGCAGAAGCTGGCTCCTTGGTTCGGTTCGCTTCATGAATGGAGGCAGCTTTTTCCCCATTTAGGTATCCCTTTTTTTTATCTTTTTCAGGTTTCTTTTTCAGCCTCCCTTTTTTATCTAGCAAACGTGCTTTGTCACGTCTTGGCTGGGTTTGGCTTGCCAGCCTATGCCCTTTGTGGATAAAAGTCCTTTCCCCTTTTTGTGTGTTGTGGCTTCTATTGGTTCTTATGACGGATGAACTACAAGTAGCCCCAGGTTTTCCATGAACCAACCAGCTGCGGGGAGCAAGCAAAGCAGCACTCCCGCATCCATCGAGGTTGGATAGAAGGGCGATCCGCTAATGTGGACTAGCGGCCTTTACATCCATTTGTAGGGCATCCTGCTCCAGGAGTAATTAATTCTTTCTTGTTAGCCATCAAACTACTTGAAAGGCTCTTGAATCGTCTTTGGTCGAGAGGTATCTCCCAAGCCTCGTAATTCCCAAATCACTAAAACAGGGCTAGACAAACTTAGCCAAACATGCACATTCAGTCTCTGAAACTGACTAATGTACTGGTTTTGAGCCTTTTCTTGGTTCCTATTATTTATTGTATAGCTCAAAAAACCCAAATTTTAGGTAATTTGGCAATCGTTTCAAAAATTCTGAATCTCTTGAACTCATAGGGCGCATTAAAATAAAAAATCGTTAAAATGTAATATATGAAGTTGGTGGTTCACAGCTGCATTTGAGCCATACACGCTAGGAACCGGTGCAATAACCAATAGACTGCGTCTTCATTCAAAGGGAACGTGTATGTGTACGCGGTTTTTAAAAAATAAAGTAGAAATTTCGTTTTGCATATTTCTAGTGTAGAAGATATAAGAATTATTAAGAATTAAGAATTGTTAAGAATTTAAACGATTTTGGCACATACATCCTATACCTACCGATTTTGTGGCTAACGGGTGCCCCGTCATTTTCTCTGGGGGAAAGCTCTTTCCAGGGGAAAAACTCTTTCTAGGGTAAAAACTCTTCCGGGGAAAGTTTAATGGTATATTGTCAAGTTTTGCAAATGTATGTATCTTTGAGTCTTTTCCAAAGCCAAATTTTCTGGTTACTTCAGTTTGAAATCGAAAGGGATCGGTCTCCCTTCGTAAAAGTAATTCGTCTATAAATGCTCCCTTTAATTGCAGCTTTTAGTATCCGGAAAAAGGAAGGCAAACTCTGTGGGCCCGATATAGACGATTAATTGTAAGTCTCATCAATCAAGTCTTATTGGTAAAACTCGAATTGATGCACCACATAGTCGTTACATGAAATTGGCCGATAGATGTCTTGCTAGTATGTTTGTGTTTTTGTAGTTATGTGTTTGCTTTTGGGGGTGTTTCTGTTTGTTTCTTTGTTTTTCTTAATTGTGTTGTCTTCTCGAGTATTTTTTTGAATAATTTTGTGCGTTTTTCTTCAATTTTCTACCCCTGCTACCAGCTATTCGCCCTCTGGTGGTAGAATTTCCCGGCTGTGGTGCATCAAGTCGAGTTTACCCGAAAATGTCCCAAATATATTTTTTTCGTTCCTTCGTAATGAGTTCCGGAAAGTAGTCTCGAGAGAGTCTAACATATTGGTCAAAATTATGCTGTCCCTTATACCAACAAATTAGTTGTCTGTGGTGAAGCACTATTAAAAAATTATCAGAGGGGAAAAATGATGCACACAGACCGTGTATACTGATTGGGTGATGGAAAGAATGGAAGGAGGAAAAAGGGGAGGAAATATTGGGCTCATACACAGATGGCCCTCTTAAGTGTAAAGTTTTGCATAGTTTATTAGAAAAGTTTATGGAACTACCTTCTTTATTTACCCTTTGTTTGAGAGAATTTTTCAGATCTTGCCCATAACGCATGGGGATTCCAGTTCGAAAAACTTTATGCTCTTCCACTACAATATTTTCAGGAGTTCGATCCCGTGAAATATGTGATAATTTCCCAGTCAAGTCGACTAAATCGTTAACCATCGAAGTGATTCTGGTATCGGTTAGTGAGTATTGGTTGTTAATATTACCATTACTACAATCACTTGGACCTGGAATACGATTAAAATTTGGATGAAATTCAAATTATGTATACCTAATAAATTTTAAGATCATACCGGCCAGCAAATTTGGATACTGCCCAGACGTGTTACTAATTCCGATTCCTGCTAAATCATTCTTATCAGCTTGATTAGATTTAATTTCAGCAATGAAAGCTTCAAAACTGCCCGGGTCTATATCTTCCTCATACTTTTCATCTTGAGAACCATCAACCAAATCTAACTTAACCTGCATAACTTCACTTACGAATTCTTTACTGGCAAGACTAATCGAATCAATGTCATGCTGCCGTTCAGAATACAAATGAGATAAACTCCCCATAAGTCTGTCTTCGGTGTTTATGAAGTTCGGGACCTCATTTACTGAATAATCTTGGACTGGTTCGGGAATAGGTGTGGATATGGGTAAGGCAATAGCAACATTTTCTAGTTTGATGTCTTTGCTATCGCCAAACATTTTTTCATAAAATTTGTCTTCAAAGTTCGTATAAGAAACCTCTTCAAAGTCGGTTTTTGTCTGTGATTCGTTCTTCGGTTTCTCAGTGATTCGTTGCGGACTGTGTCGAATAGCTTGCTTTCTCTCCTTGTCAGGCAAAACTCTTTCAGGTGTCTTACCCCGACTTTGTTTCTTTCCCTTTTCCTTGACTTTCCTTTCGCTACTTTCAACCTTCTGCCTATTTGGTGTTACGATTTCAGCTCGAATCGATATCTCCTCGGGTGTATAAGTTGGATTGTCATCGAGGCCATCTTCGTTTGCTGTCAGAACAAACCACACCATAATCGCTGCAGAGAAGATGCCGAAAAATGCGACATTCCATCGTGGCAAAACTATAGTTTCGTGACCGAAGCTCAGATCAGGACTTTCAGCCTTTTTAAGCCAACCAGCTGGCTTGATCGCATCAGGAATTAGATTTGTAGCTTCCTGCATTAAATTCTTCGGCAACATGCCATGACTATCAAGAAAGCTTTCCAATGCTTTAAACATCGTTGTCCTTACGTTGTCGCTTAGTGACAAGTATAGTTGGACAAGTTTAACTTTACTATTAAATTTAGGTGTAGAGGAGATTACTTTAGAAGCTTGTTTAATAAATTAACAACACAAAGATATTTTATAATAATTAAGTAAATGATTTTCGTGATATTTTTAATTTTGGGAACTTTCAATTTATAGAATTCGGAAAAACGATGAAAGCAAACAAAGTTTTGAAAGTTTGATTTTGACATTGGGTATCAATTAGACACGATATGCAACGACTGATTTATTACGAATCTTCTCAAATCAGTTTTGGAGAGCAGGTAAGTGATTTTAATTTTATAGTACAAAATTACATTTAAAAAAAATTTAATCTTTTGCCCCACATTTAATTGTATTAGCTTTTGTTTTGAATTGTTCGCAAATACTGTATTACAAACTAAAATCCCAAATAGTTTCCATTATCCATATATGCTACAGAAGTTTGCCCTACCGTGCACCATAACGATTATCCTTTCTTTCGCTCCATATACTATGAGGTCAACAAATTATAACAAAATACACCGTTCAGCACAAACAAAAACAATAACAACAACAGCGGCAACAACAAAAAACTAAAGAAAAACAATAACATGACACCACTAAAGTTGTAGTTGATAAATATAAACATAACACCAGACCGTACCGGAACACTCAGCTCGCCAGAGCATCAAAACATATCATTACAATACTAAGCCAAAAGATTGCTTCCTATGCTGCCTGTCTCTCCCCATGATCCTACATCGCATAATGTCCTTGAGGGTGAGGTGGCTGATGTTGCTGTGTGAAGGTCTATTCGTAGGATGTAGCAAATTCATATGAATACTCGCTACTTGATGCTATGCGTGACTCTGTGGCAGAAACATGTGGTCAAGATCACATGAGGATATTACCCGAAAATAAAGGGGAGATTATGTTTAGTGAGAGTAGTCAAAAGGCAGCCAGGCAAGCTGGCAGAGATGAACAGACAGACAAGCCACCCTTTCGCTACGGACTCGAATGAATTGAATCTCGAGTCTGCTCGTATTCTTGACATTATGGGAAACGATTTTTCTGACGTGTTTTCTTCGTGGTATTTTTCGTATGTTCCAACGTAGAGGCCACCTAATATACCGTTCATGATTTTCTGCCCAGCTAACCAACCTTAAGGCTTTTTCATGGCAAAGCTCATCCTTCACTTTTATTGTTCGGCAATCAAAATCTATTTGCGAGTTGAGTTTTTGTGTATTATTTATCTGGAAATTGCCTTCTGTACTCTATTGAGCTACAGGGCTGTTTTCGGAGTGAATGGGTATTCTTGGGAATATCCATATAGTGGCTTAGCGATTCTTTGATTCTTGGCGAAGAATAGGAAAGTATGAAAGGTATTGTACTATTGAGCTGAATCATTCGATGTATGCAGGTGAAATGAAATATATTTATTATAAATATTTTTAAGAGGGTCTTAGAAGAAACCATACCTTTGGGGATTTTAACAT
Organism: Nemotelus pantherinus; assembly: GCA_963978885.1. Classification (NCBI taxonomy): domain Eukaryota; kingdom Metazoa; phylum Arthropoda; class Insecta; order Diptera; family Stratiomyidae; genus Nemotelus; species Nemotelus pantherinus. The sequence goes on along the minus strand of OZ022266.1, from coordinate 52,927,064 downwards.
AAATGGATTATGGAAATAGACTCACGCTTTGGAAAATTATTAATTATAGATTTGATAACACATCACTTAAATTGTACAGAAAGTTTCCGAAAACCATGAATCCTACCGGACTTTATTCTACGAGATAAACGAATGTAATTTATACAAAATTATCTCCTTTAAACTTCCTCTCATATCCAACATAGGTTCATTCAAAGACGATACAAGTTTTGCAACATCTCTAATAGTTTTTTTTTACGTCTTACTTCATCTAATGGCCTCTAGAACATTTTGTATAATGAATTTGTTTTCAAAAAAAAATTATGAGAGTCTTTAGTTTCAAAGCAAAAGTGCATACATTACTTAACAAAAAAAAAAAACAATAAAACAGTCAATAAAGAAACCTGCAAAAGCTGATATCCACACGGAGCCATTTACTTATATAGAAGCTGTATCCTGTCTTGAAGTTTGTTGAAGGAGGTCATGATTGAACTCTAGTTGTAGCGCTGATGATGATGATCCTACTCCGACTTTTACGTATGAAGTTGAAACTTGGGGGTAATATTGTCCTATATGGCCCACATCATTTGAGGTGGTAATCCGGTTTCATAAGTTTAAGAGTAAGAGCACAGGAGCTAAAAACAGCCAAAAATTTCATATGTCTTTTTAACCTTATTATTAAATAAAGAGTATGAAGATCAAAATAACTTTAAGTAATACAGCGTTTTTAAGCTATGAAAGGCATTCATTATTTAGCCTCTCATCGTGTTCATACTGCAGATAGTATAGGAATTCGGGATTTAAAACTTCTAGTCTCTTTTAAGTTTAGAGCGTTACTGAACGTTGTTACAAAATAGTTTTAGTTTCATTCATTAAAGTCCAAAGTAACTATCAGAACTTAATTTACTGGCGGCCAGCAGCGGCTGGGCTCGTAAACTCCTTCAAAGTTCAGCGACCTTGTACAAAATGCAACATTTTGCGCGCTTACTGCGCCAGTCCGCGTGTTTTGCAGTATTTTCTTATCATTTGCGCTAGTACATAATAGCAAGTATTTGTACCAGGTTGGAGCACGTGAGATTGAGATAAACACAATGTTGAATTTCATGAATTAAACAATAGTTTCTAAACCCTACACTCACTTGTTATGTTATTGGTAAAGTTTCAAGTGCTGTATGTTTATTTCGCTGTTCATACATTTATTTACCTGTACTTTCGAACCATCAAATTTCCCAGTTTGCTTCTAAATTAAATTCGATGAAATATGTTCCTATGATAATTCATATATGATCATAGAATAATTCATGTATATATATGCTTAGCATTGAAATTATATGCAAAGCAACATTATCAAATATATATTTTTACCTGTACAAAATCATTTCCTGCAAGGTATAAATTGCTAAATTGTAAATATGCATGAATGGGTGATAATATTGTAAATGATAATATTTGTAAATTCCGCATGTTTTTTTTTGTTCAGTTGATTTATTGTTATAAAAAAATGTATTCAAAATAATTACAATTGTTTCGATTAAACTTTGTGGGTGGGGGTGCAAATCAAATTAATATTCATTTCCACAGCATGTTTGCCTGCTGTCACGAATGTGCTCCAAAATTTGGCTATCGCGTCACAATATTGATAAAAATTGCGTCAGCAGCAGAAAATTCTAAAAATGACATTTTTCTCAACATTGAGGCACGATAGGCGGATTTGGACAGTGGATTCGTTTTCAACCAACAAACATACTTTCGAAATGATTAGTGACACTCGTTTATTAACAAGAAAACATTTCTTCCTAAAAGTGAAATTTTCTAAATTTAGACCTCCTTTGGAAACTTTTTGTTACAAGTTGGAGCCAAAACCACCCCAAAAATGGATTTCCCATGTCTGAAAACCCAAGAAACACTCAATTTCATACATCTAGTGGTTCTCATGAATAAAGTTCACCTTTTTCCACAAATAAACCACTGTGCGACGCTCTATAACAAAATAATACTTGTAGCCCAGTGAAATTCGACATAAAAAAGGCGAAACTTCGGAAAAATTAGGGGAAAGCTAAATTTTGGTTTGAACCTTGATACTGGCGTGTTGAACAAAATGTCAAAAGTCCCCATCGATCCGAGTGCTGCGTTACTTTTTATACGGGGTCAAAGGTCACGAAAAGTGACCTTTCCTAAATATCTCAGTAACGGTATCGTCTACAGAAAAACAATGTATGACAAATTTGTAGCTTAAAAAATTTTCAACAAAAAACTTTTTACTTTTTCTTGTATCCATAACCGTTTTTGAGATATATTGACCTAAACATTTGTAACTCACAGTATCCATTTTGATATATATACGAACATATCATATATAGATATATACGAACATATCTACCACACTCCAGGCTAGGTAGAAAAGTGTATATAGTAGCACAATACTTCAATAGTAGTACAATATAGACTGATCGTTAACTAATTTCATGTACAAAACGCCTACCCCTACGAGGAATTAGCATAGAAACTATTTATAAGCAACATCCTGAATGTTTAAAAACCGACAAAAATAAGGAACTGTTGTGTTTTTCTCTTAAAACGCACTTCTTAGATTTGTGATTTTTTTTCTCTACGTTCCCGTAATCCATTTACGTGATTAACGGAAGGTTTTTCTTAACCTTATGTGAGCGCTTAGTGCTTAGAAGTAGAACAAGAACATTTTAAATTTTTCGAGTGCTGGCTCTGAAGGGTGGGATTTTACCGCTAATAAGAACTCGAAGCATGAAGCTCAAACAGCAAAAGAATCATCGAGAGAGGGGGCCATCTTTCTTTCCGTGCGGTTATCTCTAAGGCGAAACCAGATGCAAAATCCCCTTCTGCTAATGAAGTCAGTGTCGGAAACACCAGTGGAATAAATTGTTTTTTAGAGTTTCCGGCTGTAGCAACAAATATGGGTAACAAACCGACCTGCGTCAGTTCAAACCAGAAGGAGGCGCATGTCATTCCTTAATGAGGGGGGGATTTACGCATCTCTACATGAATTATCAGATGAACGTATCATTTAAAAAATTCAACTAGCAGGAAGCCTATGTTAATAGAAAAAGAATGGATTGGAAGAAGTTCCAATCTATGGTCCGATTCTCATTGAAAGTTTCTCTAGGAGCATCGATTAATTATGGTCTGAATCAAGCGATTAACGCTCTTGAAAGTGCCTGCACTTACGGTAGCATCCAAAGCCGCTTTGATGGAAAGTGGATTTTACAGCCTTGCGAAGAGAGTGCGAGAAAGAGTTTAAAAACACATCAAGATCTAATTTTTTAACCGTGCCCTGTCAAGAATTGACAAAGGTAAAAGTTTACCTCTCCGTGGCTTCGGTTAAGCCAAAGCTCAATGACCGTCCAGCGTCCTTTAGTACTTTCACTCCAACGTTGTTGCCAAAGTCAGAGCCTCAGTTCTGCCCAGCTCTGAGCGAAAGAGGTAGATCTAATGACACCATATAAAATGGCATTGAAGATTTTTAAGTGTGCTGTACGCAAGGCAAAATGATACTCGTGGAGAGCTATCTGCGGAATAATAGAGGTTATGAATGAGCCCAGTCAAAGATATGAAGTAAGTAAGGTTTGAAGTTCTGAATCTGGATTAATTTGAGAACCGATACTTATTGTCCTTATGAACTCCCTTTTTTCGTGGAAGCATACGCTGGAATCATGAGCATAACATATGCAGTGTATCAAGTTTACCATTCCATTCGTTTATCGGTGCCTCGAAGGACCTTAAACTCCCGATTGAGTCAGCCATAAACTCCCTCGAGCTGACCAAATCTCTGGGTCTCGATAGCGTTCTTCCGGCTGAGGTCCAACAGCATATAAAGGCAACGCTACCATAGCTGAACGAATATATATAATGCAATAAACAATATATATAACGTGTCTTTTTATTATTTGAGCAGGGAAAGCAGACACTGAATTACAACTACAATCACGAGCTGAACGTCCACACTTCAAATGCAAGTGCCAAGAAAACATCTGTACTATGGGCTTTTTTTGTGTAGGGACACTGAAACTTAAGCGGATAAAAGTTAGTTACGGCCGCGGCTATTTAACTCAACGTCCACCTCCACATCCAATTGCGCCATCCTCCTGAACGTTTGTACAGCTTTCTGTCTATCACGTTTTGCATAAATAATAAGCTCGATCAGATGACATTGTTTAAAAATAAGTTTTGTTTATTAGTTTATAAGTGGACAAAATCCAATAAAGACGTAACTTAAATTACAAACTATTAAAATCATCTGTCAACAACGAACTATGGTGCCAATTACATCCGGAACAATGCAGTTTCTAACCGACTATGGGTATCACCTTGAATATGTCTACAGATTACACGTTTAAGTCTGATATGTGATAATCTAACATTTGCCCATCCAACCTTAATGTAGTACATATAATTTGTTTCGGCACTTTTTAATATTTGAATAGCATAGAGAGTCACATTTACGGAAATGTTCAACCATAATTGGCAATCCGTTAAGTCTTATTCAGTTGATTTGCTCGCTGTGTACCTTTGAATAACTCCGTACCATTGAAACGTTTTTCATGGATCAAACCGAATTTGATCCATCTTAAGAGTTTCAAATTCAGAGAAGTCGCGCACAACTATGCAAAACTCTTTGTAGCAATAGTTGCCGAGGTGATCTCGAGATGTTAACATGGTTTTATCAAAGGTAAGTACCTTTCGACAAACTGGGTCATGACTTTCTTATATGCAAATTGCATCTTCTTGAATTCCTTAATAAGTTTATTGACTAGGTTACGTCTTATCTCAAACAGAACGCCCTGTAACTCACTCGATTCACATCTTACTGATCAACTGGCAAGTTTCACTCTAGGGATATTTATGGTCCCTCGGGCATTTCCTTGCATGCTTCTAGGTTTGGAGTTTGTTTCTCCCTATATACTATTACGAGTTCCCTATCAGCGTTTTAATCTGAAATTTTCCGTTCTATTATTACGTTGACATGCATTAGCATGTTTTGTATCGCGATAGTTTGGGTCGATGTCTCTCGATATTTCTGGCACTGACAGAATGAAATACGATTTATGTTAATATACATGCAACAATAGATCCTCTTTACATCTGTTCGTCCCGAACAGATTCGTCAGCTATGGTATTATCTGCATGGTGTAGGCGATCTAGGTGCGCAACCTACATCTTCAACTGATATTTATGATGATTTTTTTTCTGGAACTCAGTTGAATTTGCTCTCAAATCGTATCACGTTTTCTTTCGATTTCTAATTGCAACCTGAATAAAGTCTAGCTTTTGTCAAAGCTCTAAAAGTACGCCGTTTTTGTCTTGTATCTTCTGGATTATTGTTGTCCGAATTTCACATCTGCTGGATTTTGAATTGTTTGTCTAAATACGACACAATGCAGTGATTCTCCCATCATTGCATGCGTCGCTGTTTGGAGAACCACTCCCAAAGGTGAAATATAACAGTCCCGACATGCTGATTGTCTTCTAGGTCTCCAGGTTTTCTTAAACTTTTCGACCATTCTGTCGGACAATGGATGAATTGTAATTTTTTTCATAGTTAAGGTGGCGTCGTCGTAGATATTTGAGACTCGAAATTCAAACCCTGGTAGGAATGAAGTTAGTTTAGAGCTATGTAGCTGCTCGCCCAGCTTAGTACGATTTGCTCCGCCATTGTAGATGCCTCCTAATTTATCATAGACTTCTGGCCATTTCGTACAAAATTCGGTCAATACTGGCACGTCCTGTTATGTCACGCCCTATGTGATTCTTTCGAATGGTGCTCTTACATTATAGAACTTCAACTTCTATCTGAGTTTTGGCCTGGGTCCTTTCACAGATTACAAGTCGCACATTTCTAACATCAGTCCTCTACCTCTTCCTACGCATATGCCCAATAGAATATTTCGGTATTCGTTCGTTTGGTTAATTACCAGGTAGCCTTCCGACGTTCCTTCGTGTACTTTCTGCAAAACATCCTTTACATTACTCCTGGGAAATACAAACTGCATACGATTGGTCGATCCATCTTCAGTTCCTCGTTTTTCCTATTAAAATACAAGGAGTTATATTGTGCCCAGTTGCTCTTTAGCATAGGATTTCCATCTGATAAACTTTGCTATTGCTAATGGAGCCCGGACCATCTAACAACTGCGGCTAGGACCATCATCTTGCTAGTGTTGGATATCCACTTTACATCGGTGTCGGCTGCTTTTTATTCTAATCGATGGCATTTTTTGCATTCTAACCTATATGGACGTCTGAGGGCATCAGTATTTTCGTGCATGCTCCCTTTTCGATGGACTAGATTGAAGCCATATACTTAGCAACCTTTTCAATCCATCGCTCCACTTGTTCTTCGGAACTCTTGTAACTAAGTAAGCATCTCAAAGCAAAATGATCAATCCTTAGTACGAAGATTTTGGTCATAAAGATATTTATGGATGTGTTTGGTAGCTTTGACTATTGTCAGGAAATCTTTTCGGGATACGTAATAGTTTTGATTTGGCCTGGAAAGTACCCCGCTTAAGTAAGCAGTTACCCGTTTCTGGCCATCAACTTGATGCGATACCGTCACCAGTTTTGCTCGCATCAATGTCACAATGAACGTTTTATGTGGCTCAGGATACGCTGACATCGGTGCTTCCCATAGCTACTGCTTGAGTTTTTCAAACGCTGCTTATCATTGTTGGCTCCAAATAATCGGCTGATTTCTTTCCATCTTCTGCTGTAATCTTAAAGCCTAAAGTATTTCACTTCACTACAGGAAAAGTTGCACTTTTTATTTTCGCCGCTCGCAACCTTTCGAATACGTCCTCCAGATTTTTCGGGTGTTCAATAACATTGATATCGCCAAATACACCAATTTCTGCTCTGCTGAACTCAGCATCGCAATGGGGACATAAGTTTCCTGATTCGGCTGCTCGCCACCCAAAAGGCTACAGGATGCTGGAGTTTGGGTTGGCTCATTACTCTCTGGAATTTTTAATCACCAAGTTGTATCTGGCGAGTGATTCCTTCTTGAACTGGTGGAGATTTGCCGTCTGAGGTAGGTAGGCCCAGTGTTACTAAGTCTCCAGGTTTTCACTAAGTCCCTCCACAGGATTGACTTCGTAGCTCCAGTATCAATGCCGATTTTGCAAAGTTTCTTGTCGATATATTGTTGCAGATTAAGGTCCTTTCGTATCGATACAGCCTTGAAGCTATAATGGTGGTTTTGGAGTCAACAATTTTACAAGCTAACCTTCGACCCATGAAGTTAGCTCTTATGGGCCATTCAGACAAGCGTCCATGCGTCCACGGGTCCATGGGTTTTTAGATTAAACGAGTCAAGTCAACTCAAATCCAGTTTTTTGAAGGCGGGGCTAAGGCGAAAGTGGTCGGATACGGTGATTGATATACCATTGACTTAATTGTTTTACTTTCGCTCTTTGTCATTTCGAGATGATAAGTGGATGGATAGATTGATAAGAGGATGGATATTACACGCTTGCAACGATGGTTTTTTTATTTTCATATTATTTGAATTATAATAATTAATATTTGAAAACATCGTCGTGATCAATTTTAAAACATTACTAATTCCCATTCCTCAATTTTCCCCATTCTTTTCTTCCTTGCAAGCAAATAAATTGGTAGCAGACAATTGTATATATTTATCCATATGACTATATATACCTTCATATAAAATTGTTTGTGTCTAGATATTCGTATGCATTCTAATCTTTTCGTAATAGTCCTGCACGTAAGGATGCAAAAAAAATATTATCCACATCATCATATAATAAAATAATCATCCACAAAACATATATTTAAATGATCATCAACGAATCATCCACACATGCCGCTGAGCGAAAGAAATTATTATAAAATCTATTGTACATGAATCAGTATACTCCACCTCCTTCGCTTTAGACCCGCCTATATAAACAAAATCAAATTGACTCGTGTAAGCAAAACACGCTAGATCGCATGGACGCGTGGACGCATGGACGCTTGTCTGAATGGCCCATTACTGGTTTTCCGCTTCCTCTGAAAAAGGGACGGGCTATTATCTTTCAATAAACTTACAAAAACACTTTTTTTTTTTAAATATTATAGACATAAGGAAATCCAAAAATTTAATGTTGCTTCTCGAAACGAAGAATGAAAACAACCTGAAATAGAACTAAAAGTTGATTTTTATTTTTGAAGCTTTTTTAAGAAGTTATAATGGTTTACGGGAAGGATAAATTTGAAGAAAGATTCGACACGTGTCTAACATACATGCAAATTCTAAAAATTGCTTTAAGAATAAAACCAATAATATCTAAATATTTCAATTGTTATATATTTTTCATTTGATCTCTTTCTTTTCTACACTTTACAATACTCTTTCACTATTTAGTATATACCTTTTACTCCAAGCTATTATATATTATTTTACACAATATTAATGTGAATAATGGAGCGGACGTTGGTAGAGTGTGTGATATACAAGTTGGGGTTCGAGAGATATTTCACCGCTTTCTTTGGTTAAATAGATCGATACAGGTTTTATATTTCTGCCGTTTATCATAATACTGCCAATTTGATTGCACAAATAAAAAAAATATATATATGTAAATTTAGAAAACATAAATTATATAAACTTTTTTTTTTATTTCTTTTAATTTATAATAATTTTTTTTTACAATTTAAATGAAAAATTTAGTTGTAAAAGATTACAACATATTAAAAAATTACAAAATTTCTTAAAATTATAATGGTAAATAAAATTTCATTAATATAAAAAAAAATCTATTGTAAAATATATAATGGTATGAATAGTATCGCTTAAAATTATTTCACTTGTTTTGAACTAAATTAAATCATCATAAGAACAATATATTATCTTTAATTTCCTAGTTAAATAAATAAATCACAATAAAAATGTCAATTAAAATGTTTACATTTTTTTCAAAACGTAGCATATGTACTACCTTCATGATATATACAATATTGAAACATTCTATCAATATCTGGTTATAAAATAAATATATAGATACATCTTTTAGTCTTAGTTCTGCGGGAGCAAACAACACAATGATACGATGTTTTTCTGTCTTTCGCTGCCGGTTCTCATTCTCTTCTGAATCTTTTCACTGTCAGTCTTAACAAACGTAGTTCGGAAACATTTTTTGTTTTTGGTACTACTCAGCTTGTGATAGTGTTTCATTTAGAAATTTTGATCTGTTTTTATGTGTTTGCAATTAGAGTAAGAGGATGAAGTATTATAGAAAATTTAGGTGATCTTAAAGCATAGGTTTAAGCTTAAGAAACATAAGTTTCATGGTTTTGATTTTTGAATACTTTCCTTGAGTGCATAGTGTACGTATGTATGTAGATTGTGTGCTGCTGTCTGCATGAGATGGGGTAGCTCTAGGAAGCATACTTAAGGATATAATTGGTTTCGAAATCGGGTACACAAAAGATTATTATGTAAACAATTTTTCCTACTTATGTGTTTAATAAACATTCATTTTACGTTTTTTTTATACATATTCCACCGACTGACTGTCTTATACATTTCCCGGCACCTGCTGATAAATACGTACATCCATAATAGTATTTATATTCACTACTATTTGATTTCACTAATCTTTTACTACTTTAAACTTAACTACATCACTAAATAGACTGCTTGTATTTTTTCACTCTTTGTGTTTAGTACTTTTTCAATACATACTACGTTATATAGAAATATTCTTTAAATCTCTTGAATACTATTATTGTTTTGACATTGCGTAATTAGTTACCATTACAGTGACCTTCTTTTTCAACGATGATTATAGTTTAGTTATTGTTTTGTAAGGTTTTTTTGGTTTCTCTTCACGATTTTTTTTTTTTTAGCTCTGTTTGGTTTTTTCAATGCTCGATTCTGTACACTATGTAGTTTGGTTTTTTTCTGGTAGATAATATTTTAGTAGAATTGGATCATCAATACACGATGTAGCGGAACATCATCTACGACTCGATTGAATTTGGTCGAAGTTGTCCGTAGCAAGCTTGACATACCCGGACTGGCTTGAGGATTCGAAGACGGGAAATTTCCGATTCGAAGCGACTGCACTTGTTGCAGAAGACTTGTCCGCAGTTCCGACAATGATGCTTGCGCTCGTACATTGTGAATCTGAAACCAAATTAACGTTAAAACAATGGGAACAGAAGATGATGCCTTGATCTTACTTTACGTGGCACTTGACGCACTGATCAGCTCCTTCGTCTTTCAGCCAATGATCTGCAACACCTCGACCTGGTTGCTCTGTCACGCTCCAGGAGAATATACGCCCTCGTGCATCACCTAAACAAATGATCATTTAAATATATTCGCCAAATTTCATTTATTTTCAGTTCTTTACCGATATATAATACTTTATGGTCTTTGGAAACAGTTAAAGCGGTGATACTTGCAGGTTCAGCATTATCCCTTCGGTCGTAGGCTGTATGCATCGTCAATTTTGAACGGAAAACTAACTGTCGCTGCCACTTGAAACCTGTAAACAATTCATTTGTCATTAATATCTACGCTAAAATTAATTCAAAGCAAAGTTCTACCTTTTCGAAGAACATTCTCATTGGGGTTTCGCTTTTTATATTCATTATCAATAACAACAAATGAATCTGTCAAACTAGTATCTGATTTGCTAGGTCGTATTGTTCGTTCTTGTTCTTTCTTATCATCTAATGTAACGCTTTTCTCAACTAAAATGAATATATATCAAAAATTCATTGGAATGATAACCAATCGAAAAGTCATGTACTAACCTAAACTTCCAGCTTTCTCGAGTGCTCGAGGATCATCCTCGGTTACGCATTTCATTTCGTGCAACGATTTAGTCCCTGCCATACTATTTTTCCTTTTCTCCGCTAGATTGAGTTTAAGTTTTTCTTCAGCATCGTTATCATTTTCTGCATTCTCATCACGTTTTTCTGAATCAATCGATTTCGAAGTATTGTCTGAAACATCACATGCTTCTGATATGCTGCTTTCAGATGCCGATTTGGCGATATCTGTTGAAAAATACATAAAAGTAGAAAATATTATGCTTTTGAAAGTATTAAGTAATTTACCATTTCCTTCTGTTGATAGGCTCATCTGCTTGAATAGATCAAGCTTTTTAGCTTTGTCGATCGGATCTTTTGAATCTTCACTCTCTTGAGATAATGGTTTTTCAAGTGAATTAACCTCTTGACCTCGCTTTAGTTTGCGCTCGATGGGAACCTGAACGTATTCGAGAGACCACATCTAGAAGAACAAACAATATTCAGTTAGCTCTGATGTAAAATGACAGATCTTAATTTTTGTATTTAACTATTATTTGTATAAACTCGTTAAAAAGTTATCTTTAAACTTTATACTAATTGTCTTTGGAGCTTCAAAACATATTTTCGAGATTATATCTGAACATGAAACAGGCATAAATTAGGGTATCTCTTTGCAAACATAAGTTCATGCATTGCAATTTAAACCACAGTTGAAAAAGTTCCTTAAAATTTCAGTAAAATTGCTAATTGAAGCTTGTGTAGTCTAGCTCATAAAACTGACGTATTCGCTTTTGGTTTGGCTCTGGTTTTTGTTTTAAGAGCCATGATTACGGATTACGATCGAAATGCTGCTACATTAAATCTCATTTTTATTGAAAACTAATCAGAATACTTTTATTTTAATTGACCGTATACAACAGATCGGTGTCGGATTTTTTTTCCAAATCAAAATATAATGTCTATAAGTTTTTTATGCAAACTTACTCTGACTACACCATCTGTCGAACCGGTTATGATAACATTTTGTTGATCCCACTCACGCGTCGCTGAAAAACCAACGCACAAGATTTGCTGCATACGATCAGCACTGCCGACACAAGTATTCACTGTTGCTAGTGCATCGCCATTTATTGACCAGACATGAAGCCACGTAGCCGAGCATGTTGCAATGTCACCCTAAAAACATATTATGAATACATTTAATTATCTCATTAGACTACAATTAATTTACCGTTAAATCATTGACAGCCACACCCGCTACAACGCCGACATGCCCGCGAAGTTGCCGAACAAAAGTGAAACGTGACATGTCCCAAACAATAGCCGTCCCATCTCTAGATCCTGAAACTATAACATTGTAAGCCGCATTTGCCGCTAAACATGTTACTGCATCCGTATGCCCATGCAGGGAATGCTTCACAGACAATGTCTTTCGATTTGCATCGAACTTCCATATCGTGACAACCGAACTCGTTCCTGCTGTTACAATCATTTTTGCATTTGGACAAGCACAAGTCAAAATCTCTCCGGAATTTTGTGCAGCTGCTTCACACACAAACAATGCTCGATCCGAATCATAAATACCAATTCGCAGAGAATGATCTGCAAATCCCCAGGCTATATATCGCGTGTACAATGGAGGCATCATGACTTTGTTTTGTTCGACGGCAAAGACAGTTTTATCGGGCTGCAGGATTTGACCAACGGGTCCTTTGAGTTCTTTGATTGGTTGTAAAGTTGGCTTCAGATTGTCCAGATTGTGGAAGAACAGTCTGTCGGGTTGCGGTAAACTCGAGTTGGACATGAGCGGTGTCGGATCGATAACGGAATGTCGCGAATTCGTCATTTTCTTTGACGGATGTGGTTTCTTGAAGAGTTGTTTTGGTATTTGACCGAAATTGTTAATGAAGCCAATTGTAGCGTTTTTCTTTAGTGGATCATCAATGCTGGAAATTTCAAATACATATCAACCGGGCAAACTTCGATTGTATTAGTTTTCAAAAACTTACTTGTAGATATCGACATTCCCTTCATAAAACAGATGATGAAATACATTGACTGCCTCAACCGCACCAGCTCCTTGTTGTTTGCATCCGAAAATCAAGTCTATCCACTAAAGAGACATAAACTCTTAACTGAGATCGCATTTTCGTATCAAAATAGCTTACCAAATGTAAATTTTGACTAACATAATCGCATTCTAAGGCACTGCGATGCATTCGAATAAACTCCCGGGGATCTTGTTTAGCCCATGGTGGTAGAACAACGTGGTTCAATGAATCACCGTTTTGTTTTGTTCCTGCAATAAAAATAAAACAACATATATACATATTTCGGTTTTTGGTATGTTGAAAAACTATTGTACATTTGAAGGGCAACAAATCTTACCGAGATCAAAATTATTGGAATTAACCAAGAACTCAGGGAGATAGAAAAATTCAGGTATCAACTCCTTTACGTCAGCCATATTGTACTTGGAAGCCGAAAGCCAGGCTTCTTTGATACTGTGAAACATTCTATCGGCCAAATCGAAGTGTCCACCCTGTAGCCGTAGAAAATGCTGTGTGAACGGTTCAAGTCGAACTAGGTACGAGCAAACAATCATGGCAGAACTGTAGTGTGTGCCATAGTGATACGGTGGAGTTTCACCGTGTGGATCGTCCCATTCCTGAAATCGTGAAAAATAAAAATGATTGTTAAAAAATTTGCGTTAGATTCTTGAGGTAGGGGGTATTTTATTTTTAACTTAAAAATAAATTTACTTTCTAAATATCTTACCTTGTATCGCTTTTGGAATTGCTCCAGACGTTCTTCAGATTGTGCGCCCATTGGTTTGGAGAAGTCACGGAATGTTTTCGGGCTTGTCAGGTCCAATTCTTGTGATTCATAGTCAGCAAGGATCCACGGGAATACGGGATATTGCATCAGATCGTTATAAGATCTTCCGGCCAGGGTATTTAAATGCATCAGATATTGGAAGTTCGAAATTTCGCCACGCTGAAAAAATAAGTTATAGAAACTATAGGGCACGTTTTAAAAGATTCTGTGAGCTGACTGATAATTCGAAAGGGGTAATTTTGACGCAAGCGATAAATAGCGCGAGGAACGACCAGAAATGTTTGAAGACGCTGAATTGGAGGCGTTATTGAACCAAGATCCTTGTCAAATTCAAGAGGGGCTAGCTAAATCTTTGGAAGCCACGAGGAAGTGAATTCGGGAGCTAGTGAAGTGATTCAGGATTACGATTTTGCGCTCAACTGTGAATCTTAGCTACCTAGAGTAGTTAGATTTAGTTTGTGTGCAAACAGTTTACACTAGCTATCAATTTTTCTGCGATGTCGAAATGTCTCGTGTGTCCTGGTCGGAAATCTGAGAATATCCATTGTACAATTATCGTGTCGGTCTACTTTGATAGCATGGAATTCAGAAAATTATACGCAGTGCAGGATTTTGGCAGGTTTGTAGGTGTTGTTTGTTAGGCTTTGTGACTTGTTTGAATGAAAGATCTTAGTATCAATGCCGGTCTTAGTATTTGTTTTTAAATTAGTGATCTGTTGGTTTTATTTAGTCTTTGGGATGAGAGGGATTCTTGGGAAACTCCAGCTGCAATTTAACTCTCTGATGAGAAGTGTTTGTCAATTCTGACCAACATTTTCCGCCTTTGGAAAAGATCCGATAATCTGTATAAGAGGGAGGGGTACTCGAAACTCATGAATCTTGAAAATTATTTCAGACTGTGTCGAAGGCCTTCACTATGTCGAACATAACTACCCCAGTCGATTTAGTTTGGTTAAGTCCTGTTCAGATATGTTGGATCACCCTTGTTAGCTGGGGTTCTGTGTGTCAAGTGGCCTAAAGCCTGGCTCTCGAGTTCTGAGTGAATGTTAAGTGTCTACCAGCGTATGGTAAGCTGTTTCAGAATAATATAGATCCAGATAAGAAAGAATCGTGAAATGTAACGGTACGTCTGATACTGATCAAAAGCGCCGAGAGGCTGGGATGTTGTGCATAGGAAGTGCATCACAAGAAATCAAACTTGATACAGCATTTTTCAATAAGGAAATATTTGTATTTGAATAAAAAAACAGAATAAAACGCGAGCACTTTGGATTCTTAAATTTTTTTAAGCCAATGTCGCACTACTCTTAGCGCACACATAGATTTAAAAAATTTCAATACGTTATTATATGTATGCTTGAAGCACATTCAAAATTCATTTCGCATGCTTGGATGCTTGGAAAAAATATTTTTGTTGGTAGAATAAGGGAACTTCAAACATCACTAAAATGGCGTCAAAGAGTTAACCCACCAATCTATCCTGACAATTTTAGCTCAATCGGCTGATGAGTTTACGAGAAACGGTGCGATCAAATAAAAATTGTTATGAACTCATTGAAAAAATCCTTTACTTTGTAAGAATAATGTTCATAGTAGTATTGATAAAGAAGAGAAAGGTAACAAACATTACGTCAATGCTCACAGGATGCCATACGTAAAACAATGGTTTCATCGCTAATAAGCTTGAAAGCTTTGTGTTGAAATTTGTCCAGTTCCGCTCAAGCAGTCCGGCCAGCTGCAGCCCATTTATGGGAGTTATACGCAAGTCTAGGTCTTATGAGAGTAGTGTAGATCCGCGCTTTGTGTAATGTGGTAAAATATGTCTTACTTCTCTGAAGGAAACTCGGGCATTTCAGGGCATTTTTGTGCAAAATGTGCCCGGTTCAGCTAAGTTTTCTGGAGATGTTAACACCTACTAGATTTAGCGAGTCTGAATCTGAAATGCCTACATCTTAAGTGGAAATAGTGTAGCTTGCAGGAGGGTAAGGCTTGAGCGAAAGAAGACAGCTTGGAGTTTTGGACGCATTAGATACGACACCCTTCGCTAAGGTTTTTGTTTAACGAGCTGAACGTACGTTCCCTTTTAACAGAAGTAGCGTTCCCGCCAGTGTCCGTGCACCTTGCAGTATTCCGGTTGGATTTTAGTGCATCCAGAACATTTTGGAAAGAACGATCTACAAGGAAACTTTTATTTTACTTAACAAGGATAGTGTGAAGACCACATTCCCGAAGTTTAGCTAATAGAGCTGACTGTCAAAAGCCTTGGAAATATCAAGAGAAAAAAAAATCTTCATTAAAATTATGGAGATAACGAGTTCATCTCTCAGTGAGAAACGAAAGTTGAATGTTCAGAACGGAGACCATACTAGCGGTTTTTAATAAGATGCTTCGACTCAAATTACTTAGATCGGACCAAAACGAGTGAAATTTGCCGGCAGTTAGAGGAATTTCAGGCATTCTTGAGCATAGGCTGAACGTGTGGAAGCTTCTATGCGAAAAGGAACACGTACAATAGTTTGCGCAGATGTTTAACTAAAGCGGAGGCGTAGCGCTTTAGTACGAGGGTCGAAATACCATCAGGTCCAATAGGTTTTTAGACATCAAGCTTAGCGACTATTTTCAATAACTCTGTTAAACAGAAAATTTAAGGTTCTGGCTCTTTTGAAAGCACACATTAGAGGGCTGGGAGGAGTCAGCGATGGAAGTTGCCGATAGGAGTTAGTAACAAAGAATTAGTTTTATGTCGTGACTGAGTAAATACGTTACCACCATGAGGAATTAATGGCACGAAAGAAGCGAAAAAGTAAAGAAAAAGAAAAACTGGGATTTACCTATTTGAACAGTGGGTTTGTAAATATTATATGCAGTTTTGTAAACCTGTTTCAATGCCTCAGATGGTGATAGTTTGTAGGCTCGGAATGCCATCTTTTAACGCGAAGGGGCTCTTTAGTATCGTAACTAAATCAAGAGGTGGTGGATGCTTTAGTGTTCTTGAAGCCACGCAGAAGAATAATAAAAGTTATGTATATTATTTTAAAAGTATAATACAAGAAGAATAATAAAAGTTATATTATTTTAAAAGTCGTAAAATTTCAAACTAATACCTACCACCCATCTTTGTGTTACTGACGTCTCTCCGATCAAACTACTGAATATTCCTGATGTCTGTTCAACACTCGCTGTTCTCTTCTGACCAGCAACAGACTGCTGAGCATTATCAGCAATAGCAGTAGCATGCGACAAGAAACGTTGATAAACCTATAAGAACAGAATTTGAATTAATCCAATTTTCACAAGCGCTTCTTTACAATTTACCTTGTTTCGAACTTTTCGCGGAAAACTTAACAAATAGTTACGTCCATCGTTGGAAAATACTTCCAGTGCAATCGGTTGTAATAGATACCGTCTCTTATGCACCTCTCGAATTTCTTCATAGGCAAATTTCGAACATTGTCTCATTGTCGTAGATTGTGTTGTTCCACCGCCAGCATTCGGTATTATTGGATCATATGCTCCTGCCGGTAGCGTGTCAATGTCACGAATATCGCGGTTTTTCAACAAAGTAAAACCATCGACGATGTAGCAATGCTCCTTGCCGAACAGTAACAATCCCTCGGTAGTATCCAACCCTTGAATTCTTGCACAGCGGAACATGTACGATATTTTCTCTTGTTCTTCGAGTAGTCTTAGAAATGTTTGATTATCTGAGACCATTGATACGTCTTCCTCTTCTTCATCAAGATCCTCCTGAACATTCCCTTCCATAGATTCATTATTTGTTTGTTCGGTTGGAGTTTGTGGTGGTGAATTTGTATCGCTTTTGGTTCTGACGTTTTCCAACTGGATACTTTCGGTTGTTTCGCAAAGTATTCGCGGCGGTTGTTGACAATGAGTGAAGTATACTTTACTATCAAAACTAGTGGCGACTTTGTATTTTAGTTGACGCTAGAAGGAGAATATTTGAATTTTGGTAAGTACTTTTTTTTTTGTAAACTGAAATATGATTACGTTGTCAGGCAGATCGATTTCTGGACGATAAGGATACTGAAAGTAAAATATGTCATTTCGCATGGTTTTCTTTCGCATTCGATGAGGGCCTTCAGTAGAGTCGAGCATCCATTTGTCCAGCGACGATCCTTTTTCAGGTCCCCAAAGTCCACGTTCTCGCGTCAGTTCTATTTCAGATTGTGTCCAGTCCTGGTGAACGTAGCGCTGCGTGTGTTGGATCATTTGAGTGTGCTGTTTGCAACGCATTTCCCAAAGGTCTCTGAAAATGGATAACGAGCGTCATGTTTCGTTTATAGACCCTAACGTTCTTCACTAACCTTATTAGCTGCACATGTATGTTGATTCCTTCGAATGCATGCTGCTTACTGATTAACGATTTCGTTCGAACGAGTTCATCTTTTTTAACTTTTGTCCGGCTGGCTAGTCTTGTTAGTCCTCCGGTCACTTTTTGTATTTTCGATTGAATTTGATTATGCAGTTCCCATGGCATTCGATACGAGGCTTTTCTTTCGGCATCGACATAGTTGAACCAGAGCTTAGATGCTAATTCCATGACTTGTTCTCGGGTGACATTCAAGTCTGGTGCTTTTGAGTTGTTCGAAGGTATCGCGAGACTCACTTTAAATACTTCTTCAATCGCTGGTTTCTTGCACACGTAAAGCTCTTCCCAGACACGGAAGGAAGCACTGACAATCAGATTTCGCCCTTGCAACTGATTCAAATGGTCGTCTCGAGATTCGATCAAATCATTTTGAGGATTAACGTGCCACGTCGTGCTCGGCCTACCGGACCCTGTTTCCAAAACAATTTTCATATCTGATGTCAGTTGAAGTAGGCAGTAAGTTAAGCATCCGATAAAATCCAACTCATGATTACCGGCTCCGAAAATAAGTAGCCGATGTTTTATGATTTTGTGAAGAGTTTCCAACACTGACATTTGTTCGGTGATAGACTCAGTTGGACGAGAAAGCAGATAGAGAATTGTCCTGTTGAGGGAATGATGTAGTTGTTCCAAAGATAGAGCAGATGATCTCCGCTTGGCTTGAGCAATCAATTTTATAATAAAGTCGAAGATGTCGTGTGGATTTTTGCTTAGACAACCTTGCCAAAGTTTATCTACGACTCGGGCTGTAAAATAGAATACATTCGGGGCAATGTTTTGCACATGCGATTGAAGCAGTGGTACAATGGGTAGAGCTGCTTGTTCACCGACCAAAACGTCAGCAGCAAGTAAGTGTTCAATTAGCGCAGTAGTTATTTCAGTTTGGAACTCTATTTGTAACGCCATGTCTGAGGATTCTGGTGACGCGTCCAAGACTAAGTCTATTACAGGAGTCGATTTTCCATGCATCGACAAGCTGAGAGAGTCAACGACAATCACCCTCAAGAAGTCGATTACGAATTTTCGAACTGGATGTATTGTTAGCTGAATTTCTTGGTGAAGAGTAGGGTTGATTATGATGCATTCTGTCAGAGATTTGTCTTCAGGTGTTGTCGCGCCACTATTTGGTTCCGAGTCACGATCTTTTCTGATAGGGAACAGGATCGCTACAAGAGAGTTAATGACTTCTGCGGACATCATCACCGGCATAAAATCTGGTAGATTTTGGTAGAGAGAGAATAAGACTTGAATTATGGTCTCTGGGTGGTTGTGTAGCCAATCGACGGACTCTGTCGAGTGCACTATGGCTCGAACCATTCCAAGCAAAACACAGACAGCTTCTGGACACACATTGACTTTCGGTGCCACGGAAGATGCAGACGCATGAGAGGCTGGTGCACCCCAGAGAAAAGACCATACGCGATCTAGATCGAATTTAGTGTGTTCCGTGGCTAGCAGTTTGACCGGTTGACCCATTATTAGAGCGGTTATCAGAAAATACAGTTCCGGTACGTCCAAGTGATATTGTAAGAGCCACTCAAGCATTTGGAACCCAGGAATGTGTAAGATTGCGGCTTTCACTTCTCCAGCTACTAGTGATGGCAGCTGTGAGTTTGGCTGGGTCATAACTGTTCCATTTACTTGCGATGATGAAGACAGTTTGCTCGAAGCTAGACAAACGTTTTTCTTTTGGGAAATGAGCTCTGTGTATTTCAGAAAACCACCATTGTGTGTACTATCACGGAACCGTAGCAAAAAACTCTCGTTGGCACAAATCACAACCAATATTCTCACAGCTATGATAACCGATGTGAAGTGTACTTGCGATTGCATGAAAAGCAACAGCCAATCCATTCCCAGAATTTTCGAGATGTCGTCGCAAATGACATAATTAACAGTATTCCTGGAGGTGAAGAGTAGTCCGTGTAGTAGGGACAAACATCGATTTCTTAGGTAGATGTTTTGCGTTGATGGATCGTTTTCGTTCATTGCCGGTACGATTGATGCCTTTTCGAAGTGGTATGGTTTAGGTAGCTTGGCTGCAATGTATTGGCCAAAAAGCAGAAGATCGCTATGTCTCGGTTGTGCTCCCAGCAGAGTTTCGATGAGAGTAAAGAGAATTTCTCTAGTAGCGTGATCGGATACTTCGGTGATTATGTGCAGTAATTTTGTTATAAGCTGTAGTTCACGCATTATTTTGATGTTTGTTCGTTTTTCGTTTGATTCCACGGCGAGTTCGAGTAGGTGCTCAAGGAGTGATCGCAGAAGTCCATTTGGCGCACCATGCCAAATTTCGAGATCACATAGAAGGTCCTAAATAGAAATCAAAATAAATAACTCACAAGTTGAATAAGAAAATTTCGTAGAGATCTCAATCTTGATTTACTCTTTCGAATGTTTAAACTAACCTGAAATGCAGTAATGTTGGGTATTGCAGACATTTCATGTCCACTGTTGACTGTTCCAACCAAACTGAACGTCAAGTGCAATATATGAGAATTCAAGAGATTTTTCTTTTTCTTGAAAAACATTGCCAGAGTCTGAAACACAACACGTTTACAAAACTTTGAAAAAATTACTCATATTCTTTTATTACTTGATAGCTCCGCTTTCGATCCATTTCACTTTGTGCGGCTCTATTGCTGCGCACCACACAAGTCAATGCTTTGACACCGGCGTAAAGACTCTCAACATCCTGGGCCATGGCAATGATTCCCAGCAGAACGTTACACCCTCCGACCGTATCAATCATCGTTGAGACTGGATGAGGGCTGAAAACTCGTACACCTAGATAACCAACCACGACTCCACCCAACGAACGACCTGGACCTGCCAGATGGCCGGCAGAGTTGTGAAGGATTCTACAAAATACAATTAAACGATGGATTCCAAACTATCTTTAAAAGTTCAAGCATACTTTATAGGTGTAGCATTCTCGTGTGAATTCATTCCTAACTGCTTTGCAATAGATTTGTTATCCATTCGACTGTAAACTTTCCGAATTTTCGCCAATGTCAATTGAGAAACAGCTTTGGCATTCAGGCCGAGTAGAACACGTTCCTCAGGAATGAGTGGTGGTAGTGGCTCGCTCTGTTTCCCGATTTGCGGAGCTTGCAGCGATCCCATGTAATGTGGTCCAAGAAAGAAAATCGTCGACACCGTTTGTTGTGTTAGAACGTCTTCGATTAAATGGCAAACGCCTTGTTTCCAGCACAATCGTGAGAAACGTCGCCATATCGGTGGAGTGCCAATGTAGCCATATACCTGGTTAGCTACCGTTAGACTGGCCGCTCCACCACCCGGATTTTGGGAGATGTAATGCAGTTTTTGTGTATGCATATGCTGAAATTGAAGAATAAATAAAATATGTGTGTTGTTTATATTTTCATTGTCCTACAGATCCATCAAGAAATAGCGAAAAACTGGAATTTTTCAGCACAGCCCTGTTAAGCACCACGACAAGATTATGCCATTGTCCTTCGTGAAGTAGATCGGGACACCAGATACGTGCGCTGTTGTCATCATTGCCTTCCGGTTCCCAATCGCCAATGTCTGAAAATATATTTTCTTTTTGTAACTTCTAGCCTTTTGGGCAATGATTATCATCTTACTAGGTGTCAAAATTGCCTCCTGAGTTGAAACTACAATCGCCTTATCTCTTGCCGAAAGGAGAATCGTCAGGCAAACTATACTTTCCTCACGTGGTGAATTTATCGTCCGAATCAGGCTCAACAAACGTACGGAATGGGGATCCGTTTTCGAATCTGAGAACTTTTCGATGCAAAACCATGTAGAATAAGTTATGCCTGTCTGCGGAGGGAATATCCGGTCTCCAGCTCCAATTCCTCCAATTGTGTTTGCATCAATGGTACCGCCTGCATTTGAAGCTTGTGGTGCAAGGCTGGGAAGATATAAGCATCCAAATCCTTCTGCAGACATATCCATTTCTACAAAAGGCGGAAGTGTGCTGGATGCATGCGCCCGAAAATCTCGAGGTGTTGTCATTGAGACAAGCGTTTTGATCCGTGTTAGAGGCACAGGGCCACCAAAATGATAAGGTTTATCTAAATCAATGTTGTCGCAGGAAAGCGGATGGTTCAATCGTAGAAACTCGCGAAGTTCGGTTGGTTGAAGAGCCTGCGCTGCCAGCCGTTCTAGGATATATTGGAGCGGAACGTGCAGCGGATTTTGTTCTTCGCTGAGAGCGTTACGACCGATTTTCAGTAGGTGACCGGCTAGACCATGATCACACATAATTTGTTGGTTCCTTTCACTGAAATCATCCGTTTGGGTCATATCATTGGGCAGGTTACTTTAGAGCCACTTACCTTCTCACCAAACTTTTTATTACTTCCGCTAAATATATTTGTAAGTGCATTGCTTTCTCTGTTTGATTCTGGTGGAAAACAGACGGTAAAAGCTGAAGCATGCAAATTACAACGCCCGGATGAACGATTCGTGGCTCCGCAACAGGTTGTGACAGATTCAAGACGTTGGGAACTGGCGGTGGCATTTCCTGCGATGGAGATTTCAGGTTCTGTGTTGTAAAAAGCGAGATAACTCCATTTAAATTTGGTGGTTCGAAGTTGTCCAAAGAAATGCTATAAAGTAGTCGGTAAATCACGCATGCATACGAGAGAGACTTTGGAATGTCATCTGAAAAACTGAAATTAAAATAAAGTAAATGAACGATTCAAGATTTAAAAATGAGACGACTGCTTACGTCAAACTCAAAATATCTCCAACAAATATTTCATGAAAACATTTTAGCCAGACTTCTGATGTTTTGACTGCTTCGCCACATTTCGTGAGCTCTGATTTGTTACCGAAACACCCAAGAAGTCTTAGTGTCTCACACAGAGATGCATTACAGATTTCATTGTGAAAGAACTTTGCATTGGCTGGCTCGAATCGCATGGCCGTTGCTAAAGTCTGACATACTATTTGCAGCAAAAGAACCAAATCAAATTGACTTATGGGATTCTCAATTTCTGCGCCCTGGTCAACATTATCGTTTAGTTTTCCATCCAATGATACAAACACACTTGTTAGGTAAACAAAACCGCCCACTTTTCGGAACACGGTTCGCGTCCTGTGACTATCCTTCAAACAACCGAGCAACATGTTCAGTATTTGTATCTTGAACTCAACTTGATGTGCCGGAACTGAGTGCATTGTGCTCAAGATGAAAAGCATGTCATCGTCTCCACCTTGCGAAAGGATCAATTCTCGAACGATTCCTAGCGATTGCGGACGACTGTGCCTGAATTTCACGAAGTCGTGAATGCACTTTGCACCACCGCTTTCACGAAACACATTCGCATTGTTATTATTTCCGCTCAGGAGTAGGGTTAATGCTTCCAGGACATGTTTGCCTAGAACGTCATTACCATCTTCTGCCAAATCCAAATCTGCATTTTCATTCTCATTCGTTATCTTTCTTACATATTCCGAATATCGCAACATACATGTAACAAACACTTCCAGAATTCCTACCTCTCGATAAACATCCTTAAAAACATTATTATGCCTAAGAATATTGAGGAGTGTCTTCAAGCATAAAATACTGCAACTTGTCGATTGATTCGCGCGTAGCAAAATCGAAAGCGATATTAATTCCTTGCACGGTACAAAATTCAATTGAAACACTATAAATTCCAAAAGATCGAAAAACTTTTCCTGAATTTGAAATCCTTTCATGTGAATACGTTCTGTAAATTGACTAAGAGTATTCTCTGAATCAAGGAGAAAGTAGTTTGCGTTGTCCGAATGATAAACGCTCGAGATTGCATCCAAAATCGTGCAGCACAGGGCCGGCGAAGTGGATTTTAAAAAGACAGTTTGTAGGACTTGAAATGCATAAATGTTACGGACACAAGTCTCACGTGAAGAAGCCTGTGGCATTTGAAAATTGTGCATTCGGAAAAGTGTATTGCTTTGCGTTTGAGACGGCCGTAGTTCGGTATAGCCGCACATGCACAGCGATGAGATCATAAGAACTAAATTTCGAATAGCTGCTTGCACTTCAATTGATCGTTGTCGATCAGTTTCTAATCTGAAAGGCAAGAGAATATCAATAATATATCGCAATGAGGTATACAAATACACTTACTTTAGCAAAAAATCAGATAAAAATAAATATCCCTGCGATGCTTTAAAGTCATCCAATAGTATCTGCGTAACTTGACTAGAATCTTTGAGAAAACAGAAAACTGTAACGAACATTTCAACCACCTCGAGCGGATTTTGAAGCGGCAGTCGCTGCATATTATCGACACAGAGAGCCATGCAACCTTTTGCTGTGAAATATTAAGCGAATTAAGGCCAAAAATAAGGTTATATTGACCACAATACTTACTATGTATATAATTGACAACAGGATCGGTTAGACCGTGACGTGAAAGCGTTGTTAGCACTTCCGCGGCACTTTTACGCCACATCGCATTGTGCGGAGGGCATTGTGACGTGATTGCCGAAAAAAGCAGTGTAAGATCATCCATACGAGCCAGTTCCTCGGCCGGATATGGATATGAGCATAATTTGACTAGAACCTGAACGAATATTTTTTGCAACAAAGTCCTTCGCTCGATTGCTGTAAACTCGCTCGTTGTTTCGACACTTGCTACTTCAACGTCGGGCAGATCGAAGAACAAATACAAACATTTTACTAGCGTTGATGGTACCGATGCCGAAGTCATTACCTGCAATCAAAGCCGTATTAGTGCAAATACCGAATTGTGTGCGATGGGGTGGTTTACCTGTATCAATGAGACATCTCCGTTTGCTAAGAGATTCAATGTGGACAACAACATCCATCCACTGCTGGACTCCTCACAATTCTCTATTTCCAAAAATTTTACGATCGCTATTGATGCGGCCTCAGTGCTCTGATTGGAGGCTCGCTTCCTTATTTCACATACAATAAGCCTGGAGACTTGCTGGCAAAATGCAACTATATCCCAAAATTTTTCACTCATATCTGATGCTGGTGTAGTGCTGAAAACCTGACCAGACGTTCAATTACATTAGAGAACATATGTGGATATTTATAAGGATATTGGAAGACAATCAAAATCAACTTACTTTACAAAACAGCGGCAACATGTTGTACAGTTTCATGTCCCGTTCGGTTTCGCTTAGTGGTTCTTTCGGATGCGTGTACTCATTGAACAGCTTTTTCAGATGCATCAGGCTTAGTTGTGTGTGCGATGCATCGGTTGTAGGATCTTCGGAGCTACTACCTCCGCTTCCACCACGTAGTTTACGCATGACATTCATATTGGCACACGTACTGCAGGCGGTGATTGAGTTAGAATTTCAGATTGTCACTAGAAGTGAAAAAAATACTGAAGTTAAAGTTTTGATGATTTATAATGAGCTGTAATAATGACTATCGACTAAATTTCCAATGATTTTTACGCTTATGGGATAGTGAGAAATATTGTTAAGGCCTTTAAAGACAAGCTATTTTTGCACTGGGTTTACTGATCTGCTGAAGATGGACTGGAGTATTTGTTAAACAATTCTTCAGGACTCCCATCAGGAATTTTAGTTACCGACCATCGAAAAAGCAGAGCTTAAGCGTTCGCGGTCTGAGGACGAAAGTTAATGATACAAAGTTCTACTCTGTATTGTTTATGTAACAAAACCCTGATTGGCTAGTGATACATACAGCGATTAAAATTTTATTTCTTCACTCTATCTTTCGCAGGGATTGGAACCGATGTGTCTATAATTTTTCTTTAGGAGGTGGTGTTCTAATTAGTGTTCATAAATCTCTGAATAGCACGATTTGCAGTGGCTTAATTTTCTCCCCCTCCTCAATATTGCTTCTCTCATCAAGCTGCATCCTTTGTAGCAACCCTTCACTGGCCTATGAATTTTTCTATGTGCAACTCTCGTCCTACTTCAATGGCCGCTTCTCTTCTGCTTCCGTAATTTTATGTGGGAACTTTAATATCCCTTCATTGGATAGGGATGACAGTTTTTCGAGGATTTCACTCGTTATTTCTTCCTTTTTGTCCTTTTGCTCACTTTCCCAATTCAACAACTTAATGCTAACGACAGGATGCTGGATCTAGCCCTGAATAATCTTCCTCTTTCTTTTACTTCAATCTCTCTCTATCTTCATATGCGCGCCCTGCTCATCATTCTTCTCTTTTTATGGAATTAACTTTGAACTACTCGTTTAACTAGGCCCACTTCTATTTTCCGTTGTGATTTTAAAAAATGCGAATTATTCTACTGTATTCCACGAAATAAATGGTACTAACTCGTATTATTTCCTCAGAGATCTCTACAAATTTTATCTTTTTCTTGTCTAACTTAATCCCCTGCTTTACTCCTTTCTGTCATTATAAAGGAGGTTCACTTCTTCATCAATTTAATAGACCCTTAAGAAGGGAACAGATTATCATCGAAAGTTGATAGTCCTAGATTAAGCCAGCAAAATTATATGAAAGTGCTGGTTTCAACTAAATCTTAAACCGAACGACAGAGGGAGGAGTAGTGCTAGAGGGCTAAACAATTTTTGAAATATAATTTATAATCAACTACTATAGAGGCGAATTCTTCAACTAACGATGCCACGGCAAAGAAGAAAGGCAAACTTTAACCTATATTCAATCTACGTGACAATAATGAAAATACTATGGAGATCTTAAAACAGTGGCGATATGAAAGCTACACGTAAAAATTATATTTGAGACCAGTGGTGTGCACAGACGGGGAAAATGGGGGGCAACTATCCCTTCTATTGCACGGTCACTCTTGAAAATTTGTTTGTGCACTCTACTCCGTACCACACATTTGCTTCTGCTTTTATAGTAATTCACTGAAAATAAAGAAAAATGTGTGCCGAATTCAGGTCTTTGCCTCCTCTATTTCAAAGTCCTGTGCGCACATATGATTAATACTAAACTCTGATGTGATACTGAATTTGCAAGTATAACGTCTATATCGCCAAGAAAAAAAACCATACTTCTATAAAAATCAACGGAAGAAATAGTAAGGCCACAGTTGTTAAAGACGCTTGAGCCGACGAAGATGTTTATGAGCAGAAAATAATGTTAATAATACTGTATTGCAGCTCTGCATTAAAACTTGTCTAAAACAAAGAGATAAAAATCTATGATAAATAGAGATAAAAATAAAAAATAACATGGTAATCCCAAATAAACAGTGCTCGCGCTTTGGGATCGTCAGTAATGAACTCTCAAATAACCTGATTAATATTATTTATTCGTTCAATCAAACTAATTTTATTGATTTATTGATTTTAAATAATGTTATTCATTTTTTTTATGTTTTTTAACTAAATATACATAGCCAAGCATAAAAACATAACTAGTTATTCTCAGTATGTTATCTCACTGTTCTTTTAAATTTATTAAAATTATTCAGTAGACAGATGTTTATTGATAAACAGTTATGCAGCCTCGAGGCAAAATAAAGACCTGATTTGCAGCCCATGCTGTCGAAAATCTAGATTCCCGTAGTGATTAATGAAATCTGCTACGTGTTACTAGCTCTAGTTCTCTATCTCATTCTTTAGTTCCCTCTCTCTCTTTAGTTTTCTCTCTTGTATAGAGATGGGATAATGGGTACTCTCTCTAATTCACTCCCTCTTTCTCTAGTTCCATCTCTCTTTCTCTAGTTCTCTCTGTTTTTTAGAGATGGGATAATGCATACTGAATAGGTTTACAGGTAAATTTAAATTATTTTCTACCAGTGATTGCAAATTAGTAATCTCTAATTCACTCCAGCTAGCCTGTCCGTATTCTATCACTGACGCTCGTCTTGTTTGTATACTCATTTGGAACTCATGTCTCTCCGAGTAATTAGCAGTGAAAAGGCGCTGTTAAAATAAAAAGGAAACAAACTGCATTAGTTTCATTCCAAACTCCGTCTCTCTATTCTGTTTCTGACAGTGAAGAGGCTACATAAGCAAATGACAATTATTTCGAGGACGTCCAAATGAACCCTGACATAGAACATAAGAAAAACAGTAACACACAACAGGAACGCAGAAGCTACAGAAAACGTAAGCACAGATAGAATTAACAGTCTAGAATTAAATTATTCGTAAGTTTCTCAAAGCTTTTGTGAGTTTACCAACGAATATAGAGCGTGTAGGCTATCTATCATCTTTTGTACACAGACGAGGCACAAAACTCACGACTTGGATAATCCCAATGGCACAACTACCAGCAGTTTCGATACTCTACCACCAATTGTCATTTATAAACTAGTTGCGACGGACTTCACCTCTTCTCAGGCCGCAAAAAGTCGAGGAAAAAAGCCAAAATGTCTCAACTGCGGAGGCGAACATCCTGTGAGCTATGAAATCTGCCCACACAATTAAAAGAGCACGAGGAAGTCATTTTCAAAAGTGGCAAATGGAAATCCATCTGCAAGCCCTCAAACCCCAATCACCAAACTCATCAATGCCAATCACTCCCTAACATATAAGCCATTTTTTTGACATCCTGTAAGTACCGCAATGAAAGACAAGGTGGCAAAAATGATTCAAAGTAATTTCACTGGCCAAAACTCACCAATTACATGTCCATGAGCTCTACTAACCATGTTTTAATTCTCACGTTCAATGCAATTTCTCACGTTCAATGCAAAGAGCGAGCTGATGCAATTTTTGATTGATTTCAAATATACTACAAGAAATATTCCACTTGATCCCCAACTGCATCTTATGCAGGAACTATAGAATGACTGGAAGGAGAGAAGGCACTGCAAGCCTCGTGAAAAGAAAATGAATAACAAATACCTAGGATATATTTCCATGATTTAATCTGATAATTTATAAGCCAATCTATTTGAAAGGCATACTAAGAATATGACTGCATAATTTCGAAAAAACTAAAGTGTAAAATAAAACAAAAATGAGCCCCATAATCCGTTCATTCATTAAAAAAAATATATCATTTCGAGTCTACTCCTGGCTTAAAAAACATGAAGATAATATTTTTTTCATATTATATGAAATGTAGAAATAATACATCAGCGTATACATTTGCAATAGACGTCAACATCGATTTTACAAAATAGCACCGTTAAAGTATTCAATCGTCTTTTCGAATGGCTTCCGGAGAATAATATTTATTTGTGGCTAGAAAATTTGTTTGTGACGACAACAAACTTGAAGCATATAATTTTTACAGCCCTATACTTATTTCATCAAAACTTTTACAATCAACAAATACTAGATCAATTGTACAAATGTAAAAATTGTACTCATGCCTAAATAAACCAAGCAATCTCCAGCGTTTGAAAAAGTTCGTACGAGTTTATTGTTCTTCCCGTATCCTGTACCTATAAGCAACCGGGTATAGCTGAATAAGCCTGCTCTCAACTTTTTCTTAGTGTTTATTTCGGGTCGATTTCGAAAATCTATATTCTCTATTTATCTTTCTATCTATATATATGGCTATTGTTGACTGAAATATTAGAATTTCTTTTATGTCTTTGCGAGAATGAAATGATATCTTGTCGTCAGTGTTGTTGTTGTCTATTGTGAAAATGTCGTTGGGGCTATGGATATTTATCCAGTATCTGAAATGAATAGCTTTGATTGATTCATCAGATACTGTAAATTATTTTATACTACGTAGAAAAATATCGCAACAAATATTCCAAGCAGAATATATTTTGCCGTTTTCACTTTCACAATATTTCGTCTGAAAAATATTGTACAAAAATTGCCTTGCATGTAATGCAAAATATTTTATGCTGATAACCTAAATCCAAAATAAATTGTAGAAGACTTTAACTCCAAGTTTACTTATTGCTGCAATAGGGTATTAACAAACTTTATAGAATCTTAAGTTATAA
The DNA here is from genome assembly GCA_963978885.1 of Nemotelus pantherinus. Taxonomy (NCBI): domain Eukaryota; kingdom Metazoa; phylum Arthropoda; class Insecta; order Diptera; family Stratiomyidae; genus Nemotelus; species Nemotelus pantherinus. Next base: position 52,897,213 of record OZ022266.1, on the reverse strand, counting down.
TTCGCCAACGGAAATTGGATGCACGATTTTATCTTATCTTATCGTTTGTTTATATCGCATTTCTACTGTATTATTTTGCTCGACTGTGTTTAACTTGGAGTCATAAACTATTAAACGGTTTAGGTTTACTTTGCCTTAGAATAATTCGCTAATAAAATATAAGATTTATTATTTTTAGCATCATATAACAATGTCTCTTCTCATTTTCACCGTAAATGATATATTGATAAGTTTTATACACTTCTGAATTTAAAGTGAATCTGAAATGTACATCACCAAACAAAAAGAGCGCTACCAGACTCTTTTAAAATAATCAAACAAATCTTATCTTGTTTATGCCTGTTTATCGCCGAAAAAGGTATTACTGTCAGTTAAGACAAATCACAACTTTATCTTCAATTTATTCTGTTTGACCAGCGTTGCAAAATAACTTATTGTTTGATTATCATGAAGGTTTTAATTGATTTGTGATTTAATCATTTATTAGGCATGCTATTTATTTTATCATGCTGGAAGTTTTCTTGAACAAGATTCAGCCTAGTTTGAATAAATTCGGTCTCATTGTCATGTAGGATGCAGATGTAATATTACTATACAAAAGCAAACAATAAATTTTAAATTGTTGTTACTAAGCACTACCAAAATTCTATTAAGTTAATGTGACCAAAACTATGTACAATTTCTGAATTCGAACATTATAAAATCGCCAATTTAGCTGTTCCACTCAAAACACGTAATCTTCCACTCAAAACACTTGAAATGAGCGTACAAGATTGGAGCCCAAGGTCATATCAATAGAAGCATCAATTCTTTTGTTTGAGGGAGCTGTCTGAGCAAAGCTACATTTTTTTACTAAGAGGATGTCAATTTCTGTTTTAATCCTTCAATTATTTCTTGTTCCCAAAGAATCGGAAGCCAAGTGATGAACATAATAGCACAGCGTTCTAAAAAAAACAATAATCAAATGAATACGTACGTTATATGCTACATTTTAATTTCATTTAGGTATTGAATGTAGATTCGATCAATTTTCTTCTCAGACAGTGACCAGTACTGACATAATAGAAGGAGAATAGATATTCAAAAAAATAAAAATTACACAGAAAAATAAAATTTTAGCTTACTTTTTATTCAAAAATAATTAGAAGTCTGAAATGGAATTTCAACTTATATTTAACTGAAAACATCTCAAGACATTTAAGTTTATTCTTTAAAAAAATCTAAAATGGAATACATCTTAAATTTTCTGGAAGGAAAAATCGTTTAGATGTTACAGTAAAAAATGCTAGCATAAAATGGAAAAACTGATACTGGGTCAATTGAGAATACTGGAGCAACGAGTTCAATACTCTGATGTTGTGATGAACAACTTGGAAGGCGATCAAAATCATCCAAGAAACTGTCCGATCGATCCCGGATTATTGGCGGAATACCCATAGAGTCTATAAAATATTCAGGCAATTAAGTATATGACGCAGTTCATCAGTTAGTGTGAAGTTTTGGGAGATTTTGGGTTGATATATTCAAAAAATCAAGAACGGACATACCACGACGTGTAGCAATTTTAGAAGTTTCATTTTGCTGAATACTGCTTATAAGAGGGTCTCCAATGTATTAAGGAGCCGAATAGCTCAGAAGGTAGTTGATCCACATCAGTGAGGTTTTACTGCAGATAAATTAGTAATAAACTATAGTTTCTTTTTTCAGCAGTCGGAAGAAAAGATCTGCTGTTATTTCCTTTTCATTATAGCCAGTAAAAAATTTGACGTGGTCATGAGAGAGTTCGATACCCAAATCAACTGAAAAAACTTATAATACATATAAATTAAAGAAATTAATAAAACCTCGCCTCAAGACGCAGAATCAGACACTGAAAAGCACACGATAAAAATATAGATACAACGCAGTTACATGATTTAGGGAACACATATTCGTCTTCGTGAATTTGTTGGAAACTTAGGTAGCTATCAAATTAAATAGAGAATTGTTACCGTTGGACAGGCATAAAGATAGAGGATTCTGCTGCCTATACAATAAACAAATATATAAGCGATTTCCTAACTGTGAGGGCACTCATATTATAAAATCAGGTTCAACAAGTGGCGGTGAGACAGGTAACCAGCTCTCATAAGAGAGGCAGATACAGGATTATTAGAAAGAGGCGCTAAGACAGACCTTGTCTTCGGTGGACCCATGCCTTACACCAAAGAAATGCTGACGACAATGACACCAAACTGAGAGGTCTAGTGTTCTATCCTGGCACAGCTTTAGCTCAGACGCCGTTATTGATAATAATTATATTCGTTCTAATCGTAGACCTAATATTTTAATTGTAGGGTAGATATCATCTCCAAGTCATACGTTTGTTTATAATTTAAATTCTCATGGCAGTAGTGCAGTTGTAAAAGCAGAAAATAATTATGATGGTGGTTTTAAAAGTTCTTGGCTCACACACTCAGAAAAAAGTCGCATAGTAAAATCAAGAATTATCAATGTAAAAGCCAGGGTCATAATAAACGTACATCCTCTTTGTATATTCGTTGCTGTTTCTTTCATAATAACAACGAATTTTATGGAATTAAAACGACTAATGTAAATTCAATACGTATGTTGTAAATACAACATGCATTATCGGTTATTTTAGTCATAAACACAAATCAACTACTTGATCTGTTGATTTGAATAGATGCACTTTAATTTCTTTAGTTTTGTTTGATCATTACTAAATCTCAACAGCATTCATTTCGAGACATAAATCGCGCATATATGGGGCATTTCACGTGAAGCGGACAACGAAAAAAAATCGAGGTTTTGGATTTCGTTCATATTGTGCACAATGGTACTTCTAGAAGATATGAATGTGGATGCACAAGTTTTTGTTTCTATGAGGTTTAGTTGCCGAGCTATGGGCTTCTGAATAATTAACGAAATTGATAAAAGGTTTTTTTGGAAGCGGATTCTGAGATTCAAAACAAAATCTAAAAAACATTAAACATGATGATTGGTATAGAAAATTAGCTGTTCTTTTTAATTGGAATTGCAAGTACAAGGAACAAGCAACGGGAGAATTCTTTTCTTCTAAGGCAGATAGAAATAAATCTTAAAGCATGGCCAAGGGTATAAAGATAGCGAAGGACATAAAATAGGTAGATAGTTTTTATAAAATCAAACTCAAATTGTGTTATAATTTAAATTCCAGATACATATCAACTTCCGGCTATTACACCCAGCCCCAGGAAATGAAAATTTGCTCCTTGCGAAATTGGCATCATTTAAGACCAAAATCTCGCCATACTTATTAAACAATATACGCGATAAAGCTTGTAAAGAGCTGTTGCTTGCCAGCAATAAGACACAAAACAGCACAATTTTAATGTCAAGATGTTTCAAAAAGCTCAACTTAAAATACCAATGCAAAAAAGACACTATTTAATGCTTTACATAGTTGAAGGACCCAAGAATTTTAAGAATTATAAATTGTTGAAATTCTTGGGTCTTTCAACTATTCAAAGCATTAAATAGTGTCTTTTTGGCATTGGTATTTTAAGTCGATTTTCCACACTTTCCTTTCCATGTTATTACGATCCAAATTAGTTGTTGGATTTCCTATTCGCGGCTTCAAAATTACAAGCAGCCCTTGTTGATTCAATAGAGAAAATTGTTGCCAATACAACTCACACACGTATTACTATGTAGTAGTTAATTCATAGAGAAACCTCTATGGCGCCATTTCATAGTGAAAAATATATGAATTAACAATGTTTTTCCCCAATTTTACAAAGTTTTTTTCTGAGTGCATGACAAGACTCGATCACAAAAAGAAGTTAGAACAGTCACAGTATAGATGACACTCTCACGGGTTTCTTTGCGGCAACTCGTAGAAAATGTCGCATCACGATCAGTTTCAGTACCGAGCGGACATAAGATTTTTTATTTCGAAGGACGGTCAATGCAGTGAAATTGAAGCCAGTAACAGGCTCCAAAGAAGATGAAAGTAGTTTCATTAGCGGGGAAAGTTATGGCCATAGTCTCAGGGATAACAAGGAGAATATCATGATTTACTTTCTAGAAGAAAGAAAGACAATAAATGGAAACTACTATGCAAAATTATAGGATCGTTTGAACTCTGTAATCAACGAAAAATGCCTTGGTTTGCGAAAGAAGAAAATCCTATTTCATCATGATAACGCTCTTGTTCACGAAATCATCAATCATCTACCGTACTCACCTAACCTGGCCCCGTGTGATTTCTTTTTATTCCTTGAATTAAAATACCCACACAAGGGTAAATTTTTTTCATCCAATAAAGAATTCAAAGTATTTTAAAGATTGCGACGAAATTTTTCTTTTGAACAGAATGAAAGGTCTTGAAAAAATTCCACCAAATTTATAGAGCTTAAGAAAAATTAATTAAAAAAAAAATAAAAAATAGATGGTTAACTCTTATTTGGGACGAAGACTTTTTAAGCCAACCTTTTATGAAATTGGTTGGTCTTAAATTAGTTCTTTGAAATTGAGACTTTACATCAAGACGCACAATTTACGAAAAACTGTCTTCCAGCCCAAAAGCAGTATGTACTTTAGGAACTGGCTTCTTTTCTTCTTCGTTTGTAGCTTCGTACATACCCTGATTTAACCAACCTGTAACTTCTTCTGTTAACCTCACTGCAGTGAGCCCTCATAAAAAACAGACTAATGTCCTTCTTGGACTACAGTAGCAGCAACGGGATTGATGGCATACTTAACGTCTTGGTGAAATCTCTCTCATTCTCTTTTGGTTCCTTCATCAAATATAAAACTTAAGTATTTTCCTCGGCGTTTCTTTTTTATGATAGAAATTGATCAGTGGCCAAGCATTATTAGAAAGAATTGACCACGACTGCTTCTATGGTGTAAACCAAATTTTGTCGTTTGATTAGGAGCTGCACTTTAATTAGATATATATCCTAAAATGCATTGAAGAATATTATGTCAGGATTAGAGGGGATTATTATGTTCTTAAGACTAGAAAGTTCTCAAAATATGGTAGATTGAGACATACAGCCAAATTATGCGTCTTGATGTAAAGTACCTAAAGTATAGGACTTTAATTTATGAGAAAAATTCCAATAGTTTGGTATGTGTTTTGTGGAGTTCAATAGCACATTCATCTACTAATGAAAGTTGTCCAGTATCGAAAAATGAAAGGTTAGTGTTTTATGTAGCAGCGAAAAAATGTTTCATACTTTGAGGACTGGAATATCATTAAGGAATCAAATAGGTTATATTTATTAGATGAAGAAGGACTTGACTCTTCCCGTCACTACTTGAAAACAGCGAGTTAACTTCCAGTTCACTGCCTTCTAACCAGTTCACTTCCAATTCTCAAAAGGACGTTAACTCTTCTCTTGTGAGAAATAATATTTTAAAGTGCTAAACACTAATTAATTAAAGGATATTTCGATGAAATGTCATCCCCTAAAAGTTGTTTCGGTTCCAGTGTGTAATAATCCAAGTACTAATTAAGTTGACAAATTTTTAAAGACCTTATTTAACAAAACTGAAGTGGAAAAAGAAAGAACCTATCTCGAATTGCTTGTTTCCCACAAAAAACTAAATGTGGTGAAAAAGACTCAAGTGATAAAACATTCACCGATTATATCTGAAACACTAAAGTCTAATGCTAAAGAATCGTAAGAGGTTGCAATATAATTTCAAAAAACAAAGAGAATAGTAGAGGGTAAAAAAGGCTGGTGGTGAGAAAAGATATTGAATTCCATGAAATTCAAGATAACTCTATTCAAGTCTTCAGGTGTTTTCCATTTATTGTCCTCCAGATTTGAAATAAGCAAAATTATTATAAACACTCTTAAATAAACAAAATTATTACCACTGCCGTAGTAGCTGGCAGATTCATTAAAAGGTGGATCTCAATACCTGAAATAGATGCTGGAGAGATCATAATTATAATCCTAAAGACAGTAAGGTTCTTCAAGCACTACAAATTTATAATTGTTGAATGTGACTTTTGGTTACTTCATGTAAAAAAAAACTCAGCTGAATGACTTCCCCTAAACAAATGAATACACTATGATCATGATTCAACAATTTGCACATTGTTATATTGAAAATTCAGCGCTAAATCAATTAATTATTCATTTCAAAAAAGTTTCCCAGTAGTATTAACAAATGAAACTACTCAGAAAATATAGTCGAAATCTCTACTTATCGCAAAGGAGTAGTCTGTAATAACCAAGCTAAAAATTCCAACCTCCCACATTAAACAAAGGTTGAAAAGACTTTTCTTAAGTTGTACGAGGCATCCAGACAGATGACGGTTTATTATAGCAACTTGAGAGCAAAGGTTAAATGGGATAAAGAAGCAAAGGAAATTAGAAGAAATAGTTGGGAGAACAAAAACATTGAAATGGCCTTAAAAGGCAAAAAGCGGATCCTGTATTGCTTCCGATTTCTGCAACCTAAAATAATTCATAATACATTAAGCTAATCAAAAATAAGAGATTTTTGGCCACTACAAATCTTAAAACAACCGCAGAACCAACTCTGTCTTTTTGCTCTGCTGTGCGTAATTGCATTGACGATAAAATGTTAGGTTCAGTGGTATTATAAAATTCTGATTTTATTAAGAGCTATTGGTAGCAAAATAATGGTTTAGATGTCGCGTCACTTCTTCAGGTTTTTTATGAACAATTCATCTACACAAGGTGTATTTTTCGTAGTTGATAGTATACATGTATCATTTTTCGGTTCGACACACATGACAACGCAGGGAAATGGTTAGGAAGTATTAATTATTTTGGTAAGTTGATATAATTCAATATTCATGTAATTTCATCATAAAGAAAATTTTTGAAAAGCTTTTTATTAAATATCGACACATGCAGAATTTTTTGTTAAATTCAATTTTAAATTTAAAAAAGAAAAACATTTTTGAACAAAACAGTATTCCTAAAACTGATAAATTGTTGCTTATGTTCACGCCATTCAGTTCGTTTTAACATTTGACCGCTAAGGATGTAAATAACTTCAACTATAAATTCTCTTTGGCTTTTGTTCATTAACTAACCGGAAATTATACAATTTATGAACATCAAAGTAACATTGTGGCTATCATTATTATCAAGAAATAATGGTGTTTCTAGCATAGGAAACTTAGAGACCAACGTCTCATTTGTATTATTCAAATTTTTTATTTCGAATAAATATCACAATAAGCAAATTGTGTAACAAGCTTTTTGCTTCGATGATTTCGCACATGAATGCATCTTAATCTATAATTTAGATTCAGTAAAAAACAATTATCGAGTGACATCACTCCATTCAAGTAGCAAATTTCAAGCAGGTTCAATCGCGTTTCTAAAAATTTGCATTTGTGCTCGCTCGCTCTATAGGTAATTCGGGCTCGCGCGGTGAAATTCCACGATATCCACTACCGTCCGGAGAGTAATCAAATAATCAGTTTTGCAAATACCAAGCACTTTGCGGTGACACAAATTCTGATTCACTGATTAGCTGTAGCGCATTCTATCCTGGGCTCGGTGGTTTCAACTGGCCATTCGTGACAAGCTTTGTTTATGATATGGCAGATGTTTGGTGTAAACAGACGCCAGGCAGTGGGCGTTTAGCTGATACGCTGCACGTGTAATGGCACGACTGCAGTGCAAATCAAGCAAATTGCCATTCTGCTTTCATAAGCATCTTCAGATTATACGACTGTGCAGGTTCTGGGCCAGGAACTAGGCTTCCTCTATCTTGTAACCTACTTTTCGAAATCTTCATGGCCAACATCCACCCCCGCAAATCTCGGAAACATTTCCATCGATTGACATTGTTGTCTTCTTCATCGAACAACAGACCGAACACCACCAATACATCGCTCCGAGAATAATAGCAACAAACTAATTAAAAATTCACACCTTTGCGGGTTTGCCCATGTAGCAATTCTACCATTCTTCACTTGTTCAACTTGCCACAACTTACCAACGTTGAATGTATTTTCCGGAGCAAATTGCATATTTCCTGCAATTCTTGCATCAATTAAGGCATCTTTCATCCATGGCTGCAAATAATTCGCAAAACTTTCCACTTTTTCCGTTCACCGTTCTGAACTACACAGAATTTTCTTCAGTGACGACGCGACAGGAAGATTATCGATCGATTCACAAAATTTTCATTTCCTCCCTTTCGTCAAGTGAATGGAGGTCACAATGGAAAATTGGCCGTATACACTCAAGAATTTCACATTTTCACTAGGATTTTGATTTAAGCACAGCACAAAGTGAGATTTGATCATCGATTTATAGAGAGAAACCGTCTTGATTTATGATTTTTGAAATTTTTTCACACAAGTAGCACTAAACACCGCACAACTGCGACGTCCACAAAGTGACTTTGACAATTAGCTGTCAATGTCAGCTTTGCAACAAAAACAACGCGAAATGACAGACGATTGTCGTAGATTGAAATGCGCCGAAAGAGTAGATGGTAGTTGAGTTCGTTCAATGAGATACGATTGAGAATGAGTTTGAAAAATGGCGGTGTATGTGAAATCGGTAGGAAATTAAAAATTAATTGGTAGGGAATTAAAAGTATTAAAAATTGACTTAAGTAAATGTGTAGCTATATAGAAAATATAAAGTGCAATCATAATGCACTTTTCAGATGGTTTGAGTGGAGTACGAATGTGATCCAACACCATTTAAGTCAAATTTGATGAACGATGTCAAATTTGTCTCGCCATTGGGCCCATTTTTTCGGTATTTATAAAAATAGATTTAAAAGCGGTTGAAAATTAAACTTCGACATTTGATTTAAGCAGTATTTTCACATTCCTTCACATTATGGTCCAATCGATCGACATCAATTGAGTGAACTTTCATTAAGTTTTTTTAGCGTTTAGGGGGTATTTTGGTCTAGAAATTTGATCAAATCGAATTTTTTTTGTCTGCATATTTTCAAAGTTTAGACCTTTAAGAAAAAGCTTTTAAAAGGATCTTCGGAAATTTGAATTATTTTTGGAGTTACAGCTATTTTTGTGCCACGCCAACTAAACCAACAAACGAGATCAACAACGAATTAACCGCTCCGAGCTAGCTTCTAAAAAATTTCGAACTGTTCGTATGGCTGAGAGATCTCCCGAAAATCTCGCTTTTGAAGTTGAAGAAGGAACATTACATGAGACGGGGATCTCTAATTAAAAAAAATCGAAGTATAACATACCGTTAAATGACTCAGACTGCCCGAAACGAGATTCCAAGCTTTAAACGCGTTTTTCTCGAAACTACTTTTTTCGATACGGTTGATATGATATCTCTTGTTGTAATTGACCGATTTACGTGGAATTTTGCACAAACTCTCTTTACACTATTAGATTTGGTCTGACCTAGGGATTTTTGAAACTTTTTTTTTCTACTATTTATAAAAAATTCACAAAGTTGAAAAAAAGAGGCAAAAAACCTACTTTTTTTTACATGGACGCCATTTTGTGAAAAAAAAAAGTTTTTTCAAATCGCCTGCGTTAGACGAATTCTACATTCTTCTTTTTACGGAATTAAAATAAATGTATTTTTCAGACCACCAGGAAGGTTGGAATCATGTCAACCATGAGACAATTTTTTTTTTTGAGCCTTCACTTCCCCGGCCTGTATCTACATCAATTTTAATTTTTTTTTATTTTTTGAATACATTTTTATACTTTTAAAATGTTAATAAAAACTGATTGAAAGATAAATACCAAAAATGTTTCTGGTTTTTTTTTATTGCGTGCGTAAAATAACCTCAAAATCGAGCCTCTAGACCAGAATGCTGTCTTAAGCCAAAATAAGTTTATTATGGCTAGGAGACCCTTATGTTGACATGATTATTTATCATGCTATGTAATCATTCTAGCTTTGACGTTATCCTGTATGGTCACTTCTTTCAATGTCACCAAGCAGCTTACATATTTAACCCGATAAGCATGGAGATTTAAATATCCATAAAAGTTTATTTCCATTGCATGGGTATGTTCTAAATAATATAATTGATCATAATAACAATTTTCACTTATATTTTTTTTTCTACTGGGTTTCTGTGACCCAAAATATGAGTCATAACTAGAAAATAGCCACATTAATATCAAGTGTTCTATTGAAATTAAGAAAAAACCCGATTGTATACCAGCGTCAAAATCCCAATAAGATTCATTCGATCGTACACCGAAACGAAATATCGCTAAATCTACTTGAATTTTTTTTTATCGATGTTTTCGAAATTGCATTGCGATTGTATCCATCTGCTCCTATTTTGGGTTTTCGTTTGGTAGCTTATCTTAGGCACAGGTTTGGAATATTTTCAGTTATTTATATTCTAGCGAGGCTTGTGAAAATAAATTTAATCTGATTCAATTTTTTCCTAGTTTTCAAAATCAAATATTATAGTTTAAAGACCAACTTTTTCTTTAAAAGTTAGATGAATTTCAATATCTTGTCAGATATCAATATTTCGAGAGGAATATGCCGTTTTCTTCAGCGTCTACAAATCTGACAGATTCAAAGTTCAAACATGTTCAAGCTATTGCATGAAATCATATTCTTTTTTTTTCACCTACTGTTTTTCCAGTTTTTTGCAGAAATAGTCCTGGCTTCCTGACTAGCAGGCATCAGCCAACGTTTACTGGAATAGTTTTTCAATATAACTTTTAACAAGATAAAACACAAACACAAAACACAAACTGCGTCTTAACGACGCGCTGATACGACGTGCGGTTACGACACGATGATTCACGTATTAGTCCAGTGCAATCGGACATAAAAAGGGGAAACTTTAGAAAATTTCCAACATACAAGTTTCTACAACTTTTTCTTGTAACCATAACCGTTTTTGAGATATATTGATCAGAACCAGCCCCTGGACACGGACGGTATAACTTTCCACCATTAGCCCCTTCAATCCTCTTGCGAACAAAGCATGTTAAAGCTGCCTTTACGCCATTTTGATCTCATTGTCAAATAGAAGGGAAACTACTTGGATTTGGCCCGATTTGACAATGAGTAGCTAAAAAATTACTACCATCCCCTTCAATGTAAATCTTATGGGCATGTCCACTCCATTTCTTCTACCTCACTGATCTGAACATTTGCTACTGATCCTCTTTCTCAACGGCATGTTGATATCGTCTGATTTTGATTACGACTTAGAATGTTTGTGAGTTTTTTTTCCTATGTTTAAGAGGCGCATAAAAAACATGTAATCAAACTTATCTACCAGACTCCAGGGTAGGTGGAAAAGCGGGCTCCGAAAAGTTCCCACCACCCCCCGCCCCCCTTTGCCATAAAACTTGTAGGGACATTTGCTCGCTACTCTCTTCTCGGAATTAACTGTATTGCTGCATCATGTATGGGATATTCCACGAAGGAGCAGGACAAGACAACAACATTGCAGGTGAAAATAGGTTTTGTAACATATCATGGCCCTAGGAGTATGAAAAACAAGATAATACCATGGCATAATTCTGTAAACGCTCATTCTTGAGATTATAGGAGCTCAACCCGCTGCTGACTATCCCCGAATAATTTTTTTACCAATCCTGTGATGACTGCATAGTGATAGTGGGGTGGCACGTCTCAATGCCGATTTGCACCTGAAACTACGTGACCTTGCCCCGATCTTTCATGGGATAAGACGGAATGGGGAAAAAACTAAAAAAAGGTTATTTCGGGGTGGCTCGTGTGCGGGGGTGGGTAGGGTGTGGGTGTAGGGCTGGTCCTGCGATGTCAAGAATTGGCAATTAACAGGATAAAAAGTGATCTTATCTTGTTTAACAGTGGGCAAAGAGTAGGCAACGAGCTCATTTCTGAAAATTTGGGATGGAAGCTCAGGGATACCATTTTATGGAAAGGGGGGGGGGGGATAATTTTTCGGAGCACACTTTTCTGTCTACCCTGGAGTCTGGTAGATAAGTTTGTTTACATGGTTTTTTATGCGCCTCTTAAACATAGAAAAACAAACTCACAAACATGCCTAGTCGTAATCAAAATCGGATAATGTCAACATGCCGTTGAGAAAGAGGATGCTGTTAGTAGCAAATATTTAGATCAATATATCTCAAAAAGGGTTATGTTTACAAGAAAAAGTTTTCAAATTTTTTTTGATGGAAATTTTCTAAGCTACAAATTCGTCATACATTGTTTCTCTGAAGATGTGACCGTTACTGAGATATTTAGGATATGTCACTTTTGGTGAGCTTTGGCCCCGTATAACAAGTAACGCAGCACTCGGATCGATGGGGACTTTTGACATTTTGTTCAACACTCCAGTACCAAGGTTCGCACCAAAATTCTGCTTTCCCCTAATTTTTCCGAAACACCATGTTAAATTTCCCCGGACTATAAGGCATAAGCCATCTACCCTTAAAATCAGATATGCATCACAAAAACCAGTGGCTCTTAGTGGGCAGAATGCTAAGTATTTGCACACATACGTGTAACAGGAAATTACTTTTAATACACTTTTACCGATCTCGCAACTCATTAACTTTGTCATTAAAGTTTGAGCTTTCGTGAAGAAAACATATTTAAAACATGAGTTCCGAGTATGAGAAGCTTTTTGAAATTGTATTTTTAGTTACTCACCCCAAAGGTCCTAAAATGATTATAAAGGAGATAGTTCGACAAGAATTGATAAAGTTATTTGAGATATGTTTCGGAAAAATCCAATTCTTAGTCTGTAGCAGGCCAGAGAAAAACTTCTTAGAAAAAGTGTTATAAACACAATTAGATGGCAACTACAAGAATATGGCATAAGAAACCGAAGTATAAGCCCTAAACCCCTATTAACAGAAACACAAGTAGAAAAAACGATGAGCTGGGCGAAAGAGAATTTGAAACGTGATTGCAACAAAGTAATAATTACCGATGAATCATCTTTTGTTGTCTAGAACTACAGGCGGAAGGATTGGACAAAAAATGGAGAAACATTTTTGTAGCGTACAGTTGGATGCTCACTTTGTGTAAAAAAGGCCTACTGAAGTCTGCAGAGAAATTATATGGAATTGAAAACGATGACTGAATTCTACAAGAGGATAATGACCCCAAGCATCGAAGTCGCCTCTGCACATCTTTGAAAGAAGAAAATGGGATGCAAGCTTTGGATTGGCCATCACAGAGTCCAGATACAAATTCCATTGAAAATGTGGGATCGCTAAAAGCGAAAATAATATCCAGTACACGGCAACTTATATGCACCTTGAAACATATTTGGCGATATCTTAGTGTGGATTATGCTCAAAATTTGAGCCAAAGTTGTCGCAGAAGATGTGAAGCAATTCTAAATAATAACGGCCATTGGACATAATTTGCAAAACTTGCAATAATGTATATTTAATTAGCATACAATTAATTATTGGGTTTTCAATGCTTTTTTTTAAGACACGTTTTTGTGGAACATACTGTACATTTAAGTTCATTATCGATTATCATTACAAGCTTCGCATTCCTCGTGAGAACATTGACTATTCAAGCATATTGACTCTGCTGAATGTGAATACACTAACAGCACGCAGGAATTATTTTGATGCTATGTTTTTATTTCAAATAGTTAATAGCAGGACTAATGCACCAGCTATTTTACAAGAGCCTTCATTTAGAATCCCAAAGAGACAAACCAGATCAAATGCCCTTTCCACCTTTTGATGTGCAGAACAAATTATATACAGCAATCACCTATAGAACGATTGAAGGCAATAGGAAATTTAGTGCCTTCTCATGTAGATCCATTTAATGTGGATCAAATCAATTTAAGGAAATGTATGTTTGTTATGCCTGATTAACATCTTACACTAATTTTGCGGACATCGCTTCTGATATTTCTTGTCTTCATATAAATATGTATAGATAACGCATATAATATAGCTATTGCCAGCTACTATGAAATCAAATTTTAAAGGACATCCGTCCGTTTATTCAAATAAATAAATAATTAAAGTACTTATCTTCATTCAAGTTCAATGTCATAATATAATTACCTTCACAAACCTAAGCTCACGTCATCATATTAAATGTTTACTCTTCAATTCATTCATTTGTTTATAAACAAAACGATTCTACACTTAATCATTCAATGTACCACAACTCACATGTTTGTAAAGACACTTCTTCACAAATTGTTAGTCATTGCAACGTAAGCTATTCTTATACACTCGATAATTTGCTTGCAATTGAAGCTCAAACATAAACGCATGTGAGCAGTTTATTATAAGAATTTTAAGTATAGTATGAAAAAAGTCATTAGCCACAAGACTTTCACCTGTAGGATAACGCTGTCGGTGAGTCTGTCACAGTACTTTGGTTTAGGGAAAAATTTGCACGTCGCCAGTATTGTGACTAAGTTAATAGACACAACCACATAAGACGTGTCATTCTTTTGTATTTTTCCCCAAAGAGAGAATACAAATCAAGAGTACCGTTAGTTTGAAATATATCTAGATTTTTTCTACAGGTTTGCAGACACACTGACACATTGACCGCACAGACTCATTTCTTACGCTCACCAATGTTTCCTGTTAATTTTGCAATGCTTTGATGACTCTAATGTAAGTTATCAAAATTTGACATAATTTAACTACAATTCCTATACTTCTTGTATCCTAAATATCTTGTTTGCACATAAATATGGGCTTAAACTGAATTTCGCAAAAGATTCTTATATATTTGGTTGTTAATGAAGAATCCTCATGACACATACATATAGAGTAGAACGCCGATTATCCGAATTAATTGGGACCGGGGTCGATTCGGATAATCGAGAATTCGGATAATCGAACATAGACTGGTAATAAAGAAAAACGAACTGTCACACATAGAATAAACTTTATTAAGTTTAACAAACACAGTTCTACAATATCTTGTCACTTGAACATCTCGATCAGAGTAAGTTGCCTCGACGTTGGAGCTCGTTTCCGTACGGCAAGGTCACGCAGGCGCCGGACGGCAAGAAGCTCGTTCCAAGCTCGTTCCAAGCTCGTTTCAGTGAAACACTTTTAACCATGTTCCAGGAATCTGCAATAATGTAGCAACAGTCTTTCAAGTTGATTTATTTGTACAAATCCAAAACCCGTTCTTCGTCGTTCTCTTCAGCCAGAAGCAATTTACGAAGCAACTGTTGTCTGTAAAAACGTTTCGTGCACTCAATAACACCCTAGTTCATGGGCTGTAGCAGACTTGTGACGTTGGGTGGTAAAAAGAGACACTTAAATTTCCCTTCTTGTCTCACGAGAAGCTCAAGTGATGAATGCGTTGGTGCATTGTCAATAATTAGCAAAACTTTTCCCTTTTTTCCTGTTTCCTTTTTAAATTTTTTTGTTTCAGGAATAAAGGTTTTATCATACCACTCCAAAAAAATACTGCTGTCCATTCATGCACTCTTCTGATTTGTGTAGGTCACTGGTAACTTGGCTACGTTCTTAAAAGCCTTCGGCTTCTTTGCTTTGCCAATCAATAATAGAGGAAGGCGATGGGTACCAGTAGAGTTAGCGCAGACCATTATGGTGACGCGATCTTTACTGACTTTGTGACCGGGAGGACTCTGTTCTCTTTTATATGCTAGGGGTTTTCTCGGCAAAGCTTTCCAATTCAAACCAGTCTCATCAGCATTGTAAACAAGATCAGGGTCGTAGTTTTCAGTTTCTTTTTAAAGGTGTTCAAAAATGTATTAGCAGCTTCACTATCAGCAGAAAGTTTTTCACCAGCAATATCCAGTTCCCGAATGTCGTGCCTATTTTTGAAATTGCGGATTCATCCAGTGCTCGCCTTGAAACCAGCTACACCAATTTTTTCAATGAACATTCGCGCCTTTTCACATAAAATCGGTCTTGAAATCGATTGCTCAATAGATCGTTGCTGCAGAAACCACTTAAAGACAGCATTCTCAAGCTGTTCATCCTTTGTGTTTTTCATTACTTTTCGTGACGAGCATCCATCATCAGTTTCCAACGCAGTCATAAAACTTAAAATGTTTTCACTGTTATTTTTAATATCAGTTATTGTAGCCGCCCCGACACCAAATCTATCTGCCAGTACCTTTCCCGCCACACTTTTTTTTAACTGATTGATTATTTCCACTTTGTCCTTTAGTGAGAGGACGACACGTTTCCGCTTTGCACTCATTTTGGTTAGGAGAGGGAAAAGCTCACTGACAGTAATTCAGTGTTATTGAGTTGAAAAAAAAACAATCGTTCCAACGTTCCGTTTCACGGAAGCCGCACGACGCAAAATATGTATGGACAAGTGTCTTGCCTCTAGCTTTCAACTATAACAGTTGAAATATATCTGGAAAAATTACTTGGTTTTATACGTTTAGGACCGATTCGGATAATTGGTGATTCGGTTAATCGGCGTTCGGATAATCGGCGTTCTACTGTACTCGTTAAAGCTTCAGATATCGCAATCCGGAGAGTAATTTTTTGAACAAAGTGATTCTGATATTAAAAGTAAAATCAGTAAAAGTGAATTCAGAATTGTAAACTTAAAATGAATGCTATCAGTACGTATTGCATCAATCTTGTGGTACTCTCAACTTTATGCTAGCCAAGATATTTTGTTTTTTTTTTTAATTTAGACTTTATCTCGCTAAAATTTTCTGGTAGCATCACTTCATGCATTGAAGTGCACCAAAAGAAAACGTGTCAAAATGAATCTCAGGACACGTTACTTGAGTGCTATATAATTCAGATTTGTATCAGTATATCTCTGTTAGGCCAATAACAAAGACGGCGGTTCAATCGAAGCGTTTAACGCGTCGATTTTCTCACACAAAAGCGGTTTTCAGAAGCGTTTATCGCTTGCATTCATCGAAGCGTCCTGAAAATTTCAGCTCGATTAAAACCTGTGACATCTGCTATGTTTACCAATTCAAACGCGTCTCCGGTCAATAAAGTCATCAAAACTATACTACCTGTTGATTCAAATCTTCCAATCAGACAGTAAGCTTCTTTATCAGACTGTCAATACGAAAATCTGCTTCCACCGAGCGGAAGCCACGAGAACAATTACAAACAATATACTTTGCCGAAAACTTCCCGAAAGGATAATTAATTCCGGAATTGCTTTTTTAAAGTCAAGAAAATCATAGGAGAAGCTCGGTAGCCAAGGCGCAAGATTTCATTTTCTCCGCTTCTGGAGAAGAGCTTTCTATGTTTCTTCTCCACTCCTTTGAACTTACCATACCACATTCGGATGCAATTATGTTTCTTCGTTCATAACGCCACAGAATGTCGTCTATTTCGCATCGCCACCAACTGAATCTGCTGTAGCCCAACATTTTTATCTCTCCTGATACTCTTCTTCTATTCCTGTCTCATAAGATACAGTTTATGCAAATTAAGTCCTGTGAAATTGAATTTACGCTAATGCCAAAGATTTCCTGTTTGCCACGAAGACCTATGAATAGACTCTCGAACCCAACTTGTCTTGAACGGTTGCTCTTTTTTGCTTTGGCTGTCACCTCGTATCCTTGTCAAACGGTTGCATTCGACACAAGGACCCAATCCTCCTGCCAGTCGTCACAAAATGGCGATGACAACGGTCAGAATTGAATTTCTTCAGGCTCTGAGCGACGATAACTTCTTGTACGAATGAACATGGTGAACTATGCTCCCCGAAGAACAGAATAATTTTATTGCTAGGACCATGATGGGTGGAAATGTGTTAGAAGGATAGGATTGAATTTCGGCTTGAAAATAGGATATGGAAACGGGTAAGCAGAATACGGTTCGAGTGTCGGTCAGTAAAAAGAACGCTTTGATTAGAATCGGAGCTATACATTGTAGTGACGGTGTTTCGATTAAGGCAGGTGTTACGTGAAAACGAAGTCACCTTTTCAAGCAAACTTGTAAGGGCGTGTTGTTTGGACGTTTGTATTCAAAGGCGTAATTCAATATCGACAAGAAAGCCGTCATATATTGTCCATTTTCCTAATTATGTGGTTTGGATGTGGTTTCTGTGCGAAGTGTGCGAAGGACATATCGTTCATAATGTGGATGGAGGAGATTCTCAGGAAGATTATTGTCCTTTTCAGTGGGTAATGCCACTACACACGTTCCTGTTGAATTAGTTTTATGGGTTCAGTGACTTTTAATAAGAAACCGCTTTGGTTTGGATCCTGAGGATCAGATGATATTTAAGTGTATCCACTAAAGGCTGTTTAGGTAGCTGTTTGTTTGAATGGCTCTATTCATTGGTCCCGAGCGATTTCGAGCGATAAATTGAAATGAGGAACGTGGAAAAGGATTTGCTTTTATAATCCTAGCCTATGTGCAGGAAATACAGGCAGTTCAAATGAATTTAAAAGTGTTTCGGGTTGCGACCACAGAGCAGGAACTTGTAATGGCGCTTCGAAATGAGTTGGGTATGAGTAAGGAACAGTTTCGGTGAAAATTTATTGCTGATGGACGCTGATTTTCGGTTTTTATGACACTGTGTTTGTATGGCTCTTGTGTTGGGAGTATTACCATAGTTTGGATGAGAAAGCTATTCGAAATTTTATTAAGGATATCTTGCATAGAGGTTTCTATCTAGGTTTGAGTTTGGGTTTATTGCTGATGAAAGGTTAGATTAGATGCGTCTGACATGTGGTGACAGTTCAAGAAAATAGTTTTAAATGAAATAATTGAAGCTGTTTAAGTTTGCGAGTATGATGTTTGAAAATATGCTGCATCATCAAACCAAGTATAACTTCTGTTATTTTAGGTATGATGATGAATATGATATAATGGTTACCGACTAGTTAATTGATCAAGCAAAACTATATGTATTTTAGCCAATAGAATCGTCTGCATTCCACTTTTTTTTTCAGTTTTGCAAGGGAAAAATGTTCCTTCATACCTTATAAACTTGCGAATTTCAGGTGACTATAACAGTGATTTCAATTTGTCAAAATATATATTAATTTTAAAATATTGTGTTTGTCTGGAACTCAGAACAGAGAGATTTAAGAAAATGAAATAAACGTATTTTGTATACGAAATTTAGTGAAGCAATTTTACTACAAAGATGAAATCTATAATTAGAACAAATCGAGAGAATTACCACCTCAGATATTCCCTTTGGTGTCTCCGATATCTAAGATATACAGTTTCTTGCTACAGGCGCTTCAATTTCTTTAAAGCCAACTTTGTTGGAATGGCGAACGAAATCAATCATATTAACTGGTACTCATTTCTTCGCTGCTCTGACGTTCATGAGGCTCGCCCTAGGCTTTACGTCTTCCTCGCTAATCTCATTCCTGGCTTCACTCCCACATGTCGTCCCAGGAGACCCAATGACGCTCCCTGGTTCTCCTCTGAAGTTGCTGATGCCCTTAGGGCAAAGGATGTTGCTCGTGCCAAATTCAAACGTTCAGCTTTGTATGATGACCTGCTTGAGTGGAAAAGGCAACGCTCTCATGCAAAGAGGGTCGCTAAAGAAGCCATGCGTGCCTACGTTGCCAGAGTTGAGGCTTCTATTATTTTAATTCAAAACCTTTTTGGTCATTTATTGACTCACTGAAAAAATCCCCCGTCATTCCTCAAAATGTGTTTCTTGATGAAACTTCTGCCGCTACAACTGAAGAGACCTGTGAGCTCTTTGCTCGTTTTTTCTCGTCATTTTCTTCCCCACAAAACCTTCTTTATCCTCCACATGTTTCTTTCACCACTCCCTCGTCGTTTCGCGCTAACCTTAGAGCGCTCTCTTCGTTTCGTACAAACCCTTTAGAAGTTGAATATTTAATGAGTTGTCTCGATTCTAACGCTTCTTCTGGCTCTGATGGTATTCCTAATATACTAACTAAGTCACTATCTTCTTCACTTTTTGTACCCCTGTCCATTATTTTCAACCTAAACATCGCCTCTGGTGTTTTTCCTTCCATATGGAAATCAGTCAACATTTTTCCCATACTTAAGGCAGGTGACCCCGCTTGTATCTCCAATTACCGTCCAATATCGCTTCTACCTTGCTTTAGCAAGCTACTTGAGAGAGTTGTCTACAACAGAATTTATCCTCTACTCGAGCCTTTCCTTGCCAACGAGCAACATGGATTTGTCAGAGGTAAATCCACTGTTACCAACTTGCTATCTTTCAGCAATACTGTTGCCTCTGCCATCGATCAGCAAAGACAAAGACAAATTTGCCCATAGTACCCATAGTTTTCCTTCCCTACTACTAACGCTCAGATTCAGGCTAATTGCTTCACTTCTCACTGCTGTTCTCATTTCCTTATGTATCTCTCTTCTGAGGTGTGAAGCTAAGAGAAATAGCATTTTTCAATAACATTCATGTAAAAAAGAAAGGAATACAAATTTCTCATATAAAAATAAATTACGAAGACACTGTCTTGTTGAACCGATTGTTAATAAATGTTTTGAAATATGATAAATTTGTATCACATCATTACTCGATTTGCATTTCTCTCCTAAGTACTTAGATTTTTCATCAGCTAGGCATCAAGTTTATTTCTGTGCTCAAAGACAGAGTAATTTTAATTAATCAACATGTCGTACTTGAGACCTGATTTTAATATTTTCCTTAGAATGCTTGAAGCGCTTCAATATGTTGATAAAGTGTTGTTTTTGCGTAAAAATATTAACTTTCGTAAATTTCTTCTTGTGTTATCAAATATATCATGAGAGACATACTGTTTTCAAAGTTTTGAAAATGATTTACTTTGGTAGATTTTCATTTTCCTGCTCTTCATATCTACATTTCATTCGAATGCTTTACGTTTTATTAATAATTCTACATGTGAACTTTCCACTCGAGTCAGTTACCTTATTTAACTTAGGAAAATAATCAATTTAGGCTCATATTCGAGTAAAAATCTTCACGAGCACCGGTGCTCATTTATAAATTACATACATCTTAATTACCTTTTAGAAGTTTAGTAACAATCACTGACACGTGAAATAACAATTAACAATTAAAAATGCTGTGCTTCGCACACAGGGTTCTCATACTTATTCACGTAGGAGAAAAACTTGAGAACAAGTTTATTATTCTTTGCAAGTTTAAGTTCACGTTTAGATTTCATTATTTTTCGTATGTTTCGCCACAAATATTTCTTCCTAATTTTCCTACAAGCCATTTTATTTCTGAAATTTTCCATTACCTTGTGATAGCCTAAGGAAGTTAGTCAGAAGCTGATAGGAGATGAATTAATTTCCTATTTAAATTTTGATTTTTACTTCGTTTTGTTGGTGACTAGAATTTTAAGAATACTTTCTATATTTAACCGTTATTTCCGGAATTCGATTCATTCTTATATTGTTTTCCAATGACCTCATAAAAAATCAACATGTACCCAAAGAAGGATGTAGGTATTTCACAAAAATCGTGAATTTTCTTCATTGTTCGCATTTCATTTGTCGAAAAAGGTCTATTTATGTAGACTCATGCGTAACTTTCTCGAAAAACATGTAAATATGATAACGACAATATTTTTGAAACATCTGGTCTTTAATCATGGTCTGATTCTGAGTAAATGCCACGTGCATAGATCTGATGCCTCAGATTTTCTAGATATGTACGAGTATATTAGATTGACAAATTAAAGTTATGCACGGCTAAATAGGTTTCCTGTCTCAGATTTCAGATTCTTGTAAATAAAAGGGTTTTTTTGAAAAAAACAGAGGAAGAAAATATTCACATTACTAAATTCCAGAATCGTATCACCTTGCAGTGATCCTACACGCTAAGAACCTGTGCTCTATCCACTAGTCCACATCAGCTTAAAAATAACGAAATACAAATGAAAATATCATTATTTGAAAGGTTATGCATGTATCTTTATATCTGATTAAATTTATTATGCAATAAAAAATATATGTTCACATGAGCAATAGAAAATTGTAGTTACAGTAAGACCCCGTTTAACGCGGGGGATACGTTCCATCAAAATAGAGCGTAATGCGAATCAGCGCTAAACGAGGCTATCTTAACATGTAAATAATGAGGTTAGGGCAAGATGGATAGAAAATTGGTTAGGTATTAAATTTAAGAAATGTGTTTTTTTTTAATAAAAATAAAACAAACATTTATTTCTTACAAAAATAAAAACAATATAAACGAATATATGCTTATAAAAACAAATAACATTTTAATTTAGTCAGATCATTCTGCCTTTTTGTCAAGAAGGCATCTAATGTAATTTGCGTTTTCTTTTTGCGTTCTGTTAGAAGTTGTTGATAAGTGGATAAAGCATCTATAACACCCCGTCTTGCTTTTGAACTCCTGTCAAAATTAGCATCATTTTCAACAAATTTGTCCATAATTTCAGTTATAGTGGTCAAACTCCTTTTTACAAACGCCATCGAAAGCTCTTTTTGCTCTTCTTCTTCTACTATCAATATTTTTGTTTTGAAAATTTTTGAAAATTCGTCTAGCCTTTTCCATTATGATAGATTGGCTTAGTGGCATATTGCGTTCAATTTCGTCGTCAATCCATATAGACAGTCGTTTTTCCATTTCTTCTATAAGGTCCAACCAAAGATGAGTCTGCGTCCGTACGTGCGCATATGCGCCGAGGTAAACCACGCAAAGCATATGTTGCACACAAACATAACTATCCGAACAGCCAGAAAAGTGGCATGCTCATTAAGCAACCTTTTGCTCAATTTTTGCTATGAGCTGTCCGTACGTAAAGAGCTGATGAGATACGACTTGACATACAGTGGCTCACAGCTTATTTGATACAGTGACTTTTTAAAAATGCAAATCACTGGAACTTTGAAATAAAGAACCCAATTCAAAAAATTTAAACGTATTTGACTAGATGCATGTTCAACGAATACAATGCAAACCAAAAATGTTCCAGTAATATTCCTCGCCGTCCCTTAAAAGAGAAATACCACTGGCGCAGAAAAATTGCAGCTCACAGCTTATTTGATACAGACACTTCAATGCGAATAAACTTCTATTTCTCGCGGAGTTAATCTGTTTTGTTTTTGTTTCTTGAATTTTTGATTGTGTTTAGACATTGGCTTAAGTAATTTTTAGCAAGATCTTGTAAGCTAAAGTGCCAAAATGAGCCAAAATTGTAAAATGGGTCATCGCACCACAATTGAACAGCGAGAATTGGTATTAAACCACTTTAGAAAAGGACAAAGTGTTCGAAAAATTGCTGAAAGTGTGAATTTGAGTGTCTCTACAGTGCAGCACATAATTGAGCGCTTCGAACACGAAAATTGGGTAAAAAATAAGAGGAGAAATGCGCCAAACAATATTTTCACCGTATCCGACGAACGATACATTGTAAGGAAAGTGACAGCAAACACAAAGATTTCCGCTTCAAAATTGGTTACTGAGGTTCATCGTGAATTAAGGAAGTCATATAGTGCTGAATCCGTCCGACGAGTGCTTCGCGCCCATGATTTCAGGGTCCGACTAGCTCGTAGGAAGCCATTCATTTCCAAAAAAAATACAATAATCCGATTTGCCTTTGCCAAAGTGCATGTGGGAAAGCCATCCGCGTTCTGGAATACGGTTATTTTTGCGGACGAGTCCAAGTTTAACATTTTTGGCTCCGACGGAATGTCATATGTCTGGCGCAAGGCAACCACTGAGCTAAAGAAGGAGAACCTCAAAGCTACTGTGAAGCATGGTGGTGGTAATGTGATAGTTTGGGCCTGCATGTCCGCAATCGGAGTCAGAAATTTAAAGTTTATTGAGGAAACAATGAACCAAACAAAGTACCTTGATGTACTCAAAAACAATTTGCTGCAAAGTGCTAAAAAACTAGGTGTTCGCGACCAATTTCGGTTGTACCAAGTCAACGATCCAAACCACAAGTCGGGAATTGTGCAGTCCTGGCCAATTTGGGATTGCCCTCATTTGATGTCTCCGCCGGCACAGTCACCAGATATGAACGTCATTGAGAATCTGTGGACTTTGTTGGATAACAACATTAGAAAACACAAGATTTCTAATAAACAAGACCTGAAGAAAGCACTGCTAGAGGTATGGTAAAAAATTACTCCTGACATCACAAAAAAACTCGTTGATTCAATGCCGAATAGGCTCCAGGCCCTGCTTAAGTCTAAGGACTATCGTACAAAGTATTGAAATCAACTGGAAACCTCATAATTCACAAAAATTTTAATGTTTAATCAAACTGTATCAAATAAGCTGTGACATGAAAATTGTTATTATTTTTATTTTTTTTGTTTTTTAAGATGTAAAACAGCAACTTTGTAACAAATATAAACTTGTTTAATAAACAACAAACAATTGCCTTCAAAATGGTGTTCTAATTTTTTTGATATTGTTATTATTTTTTGAGTTATTGCAACTTAAATTTTTAAAGAAGCACTGTATCAAATAAGCTGTGAGCCACTGTACGTTCGCTTCTGCGCTGTATGGGAATTTATGTTCACTCCTGTTTGCGTATGTCAAAAAGCGCCTTTTTTGCTGTAAAGCCGGTCGGTTTTGACAGACAATTACGTTCGCAGACTCATCTTTGGTTAGGACTATAATGTTATTTCTAGAACGGTTAATTCTAGTTGCAGAGCTTGACGTAGTTCCAGCTGCCGATGACAGTATTTTTTCTTTATTCTTAAGAATTGTCCTTATTGTTGAAGTTGCCAAATTCAATGCAGCACTAATTTGAGATTAACGTTCACCGGAATCTAATCTTCTTATCACTTGCATTTTAGTTTCTAGTGAAATGTTTTTTCTGGTTGCTTTCTTTTCTTGTTTTTTATTATCACCCATGATAAAAACTAAGGATCATAATATTTGTCACTGTATTAATCGTTATAGTATTATATAAATTTATACTTACAATAATTATATATACTTACAATAAGGTCAACAAATGTTTCAAATGATAAAAATGCGTCCGTACAGCACTGCATCAAACAAAAAACACAACTACACTGTTTCGGATATGTTATGTACATATTTGGAAACCTAGCGCTACGCACAATTTCGGGGAATGCCCGGGTTGAAAAAAAAGAGCGCTAAACCGAAACAGCGCTAAACGAAACAGCGTAAAGCGGGGTCTTACTGTAGTAATATTATAAGAAATCATCAGTTATACATTTTAACGAGCCAAAGAGAGCAAAAAAAAAAAAAAATAATTGACCAGGACATGGAACTAAAGGAAAATGACACAACTGGCACATCAGACTGTGAACGCTGACTACGACCAGATGTTCGAATGACTGATCATGCCAACAATCGTTTGTGGCATAAGATTGAAATAACTCCTCATTCTGTCTCCTTTTTGTAAAGAAAGCATCCTTATTACTTTCCTTCCAATTTTTTCCCACCACTACCTACAATTATACCACTTCGCATAACCGGACAATCGAAAGCTGATCAAACTTGATTAATAAGTAGGCCAAGCTAACGCTATACAACATGATCGCTGATCACCCTGGGCATGCACAAAATAATTTGCACTCCAGGGCACAAGGGAAAAAAAGGGCCATTAAGCCTCATCCTTCCCTCTTTGATTTCCCGTGACGCTTTCACCAGCAGTGCCGGGACGCGAATATGGTGTACATAAAATGCAACAAATAGTTTCGTCGGCTCATGATTTGGAATCGATGCATTTGGGTTGGTTTTTGTAGTGTTTTGGACTTATGACCGCCAAAATGGCATCCAAGTGCAAACAATTCAGGCTAATATCATTCTGCCTCCGTCTTGTTAAAACTTTGGCAACTATTAGAGTATGATCAAAGTTTGCATCGTTAAGTTGGTAGGATAGGTTCAGTTGAGTTGCGCCCCTGGTTAGTGCTGATTTGATTCTGAGCATATCACTGCATAAGGGCATAATTCTTGTGTGGCCTTCTTGAATGCATTGATAACCACACAATCATTAAAATGACTGTTCAACTGGATCTACATAGTGGTTCTGATATAAGAGATGATTAGCAAATTAAACGTAACGCAAACAACAGCTGATTCACACACGTCAGTTATGAAAGAAGTTTATCTTGATGAAGTAACACCTTAAGAGGGGGTCCGAAAGCTCTGCTCGCTAAGGCGCCAGGCCAAAAAGCTGCGTGCTACGGGTCCTGCGGGTTCGAATCCCGCCAGTGCCATGGCTGTAAGTGGCCAGTGCCATGGTGGCAAATGGGCCCAAACTGGTGGTCTAATGCTGGCTGCGTTCCCGGCAGCCCTCTTCACTAACATAACCTAACCTAACACCTTAAGAACGTCAGCTGTAGGTTAGTGTTTCTAAGGAGTGGAACAAATAGTTTCCGAATTGCCTAGTGACCTGAGTTCCACTTTGATTGGTTCTGAGTCCAACACATACTCCGCATTTGGAGTTGTTGTTAATCCAGAATAATATACGCTGCTTTGCGTTGTGCTGTGTGCGTTGTCTGGTAGCAATTGCACATACTTTTCGGAAAAGAAGCTATGCCACTGAAGAAAGGATGCAGAAAGATAAGAGCTTCATCATATTCTCGCTATCTGGGGAAAATCATATCCCACAAAACTCAAGCCGAAATGTACTTGAGTAGAATACTTCGTAGTTGGACAAGAGAAAGGCATTGGAGGCAGTAGACATCAGCTTTAGTGGTGATGCTAAGTAAGCTTTTGAATTTTGTAAATTTAACCAATTTTAGCATGAGAGAAACGTTACAGATTTTCTAGATATGCATATTGAAAGGCATGACTAGCCAAAAAGAAAGCTTTAAGGTGGACTGAAGAAATAGTGGAACTGGGACAAATAGCAATAGCATGCAAGTGCAAGGCACAGCAATTAATTAATAGAGCAGATGCGTCCGAAATCGCCATGGACTACAAAAGAGTAAAAATAGCTGGCGAAAGGCTTTAAAAAAAGTGACATTCTGCGAAAAATTGCACCGGGATATGTGAAGCCAGTGCTACCAACAAGCAAAAATTCCCACCTTATCCAATTCAGTTTAAATCAAGTGATAGCAAGGGTCTCCAGATAGAGTCTCCAGCTGACGATCATAAAAATTGAGATTTCCTAATACCCATAAAAGAGAAACCTTTGGCTCCGAAGTAGTTGAGACCAGGAAATTGACTGAGTATCTTAGAGTGATTCCAGATTCGAAACTAAAGTATGGGGATCATACCCAAAAGTGTGCTATAGTACCCTATTGACTATTATCTCACTAAGTAGACTAATGGCGATAGTCGGCGCTCTTACTGTGAGCAAACAGACACTCTTTTTGACGGTTGTTCATCTAACGCCGCTATATGATGTGGGGATCTGAGCCACTGACTGGGCATAACATATTCTTTTATTGGTGGCATCACACAAAATATTTACAGAAAATTGAGAAATATTGTCCCAATATGTCTTGAAAGCAATACTTGGCTCGATCTTGTGTTGCAATCATCGTAGGCGCTTCGCAGTAAATGATCCCAAACGTATCCTATTAAAGTCCGATGAACGAGCTGGCAATGGCAGAGCCTCAATAATTTCAGAGTAGAAAAAATCAAATTCAAATGTAGCTTATTTATGTTCAGTCGTAAACGGTGTTTTTCTCCACATTTGTTTCTCTCCTTCTCAGATGCGATTTTTTTTTAACATTCTCTGCACAGTCCGAATTGAAGTCTTTAACCTCAGTTCTTTCAGAATTCTAATAAAAGACAACATTTAATTTGACGCAATTCGAAAATGAATCTCCCATCTCGTCCCGCATCCAAATCGAAGTTCGGTACGATACAGCATGTTCACGTGAGTATTGACAAGCCTTCAGGTTGAGACCTTTGTTACAGATAAGCAGAATCTTCCTAAGAGTTGTTTACTGGCTCTCTCATTCACTACTGTCCATTCGCTTATATTCATTGGTCTGGCAGCGTGGGCTGTGTATTATCTGTGTCTAGTTGTCTAGTGTGTGTTTTTCTTCTGTTTCCTTTTGTGGCTCAGTTGGTTGCGGAAAATAATTCCCCTGGAAACACAATAAAACCAAAAATCACTAGTTTATCTCGGAAAATCAGTCCAAGATTTGATTTGCGTGAAATTTTCAAAACATACGAAACTTAGATTTACGATAAAAGGCAAACTAATTTTCGTCCACGTGTACCGCTAGCATTAAATTATGCCATATATACATCCTCCAAATTGTTTTCCACAGAAAATAATCCGACATCCAAATTAGCAAGCAAGGCAAAAATATTGCTTAAAACTTTTCTCAAAAAGTAAATAATATACATTTATTTCGCGTATCGGCATTCTTGAACTTCGGCCAAACTTTATTCAATCTATCTTCCTTGCCGTAAGAAAAAATAAAAACTTTCTCTTACCCTCGAATCTTTATTTTGCGGAAATACTACTAAATTACTAGTGTTCGCCCTGCCACCAAAATAATTTCAACTTTCTACACATAGTACTTACTAGTAACAGGATAAACTTTCGAAATTTTACTAATTCCGTAAAGTATCTATGTCCTCAAGTCGTTTCACTTGTTTCACCAATGACAGCGTCATATTGCCCACCATTAGAAGATATCAGCATATAATGCTGCTTGTTAAGGATGATATGGTATTTTATGTGCGGTCCTGGCGGTCCGTAACAACCATCATCAAGCAATGAGCCAGGAAATATATCAAAAAGGACAAAAGTTTGCCAAAGTTGTCATTATCGAAAAATTGCTTATTATTTTTCAAAATGAGTGAACACTACCATAACAAATCGGATCGAATATGAAACCTAGTCTGTAAGACAAAACAATCAAACACAACGAAAATAAATCATTTAATGATGAAATTTATGTAACAAAATACCTGCACTGAAAGAAAAATCTGGGTAAAATCAACAATTTTCCTTAGTTGTTTTTCCGTCAACTACAGGCTATAGTTAAAACAACCATAAAAAAATATTTGATTACTTTTATGCACCATGACACGTGGTTGATAAACAACGTCCGTGGTGCAAAAAAGTAAGCAACCTCAAACAATGGTATTCCAACAATATTCATAGTACGAAATAGTAAATGACTATAGTATGTAGTGTGGAATTATTTTTGTTGAATTTAACAATTGTAGAATGGTTCGCTTACTATGAAAATTGTTGATAATTCAATATTTTGTAGTGTGAAATGAATTGATGCTTATTTTCCTATTTTAGCAGAGTAGAAAGAACCTTTTTCCGTAATTCATTCGACGAATTTGAATGGATTGTTGTATTACTAAAAATAATAGTTGAATCAACCACAACTTTTTCTTTCAGTGTGCGCTCACTGCTACGGCGCTGCACTGCATCGCAATGCGTGTCATGTACATACATATATTAACTGCATAAAAAGCGTCATACAACGTAATATAAAGGCTTCACGGCATAACATGAATATGAATTATATTGAACAGCTAACCGAACACAATTTTGCCATGTAGCATATGAAACTTCTATGATAGAATAGGAGTATGAGTATGAGGAGTACGAAAAATGAACAGTTTTCCTTAGTTGTTTTTGCATCAACTAGGGCTATAGTTAAAACAACCATAAGAAAATTGTTGATTACTTTTATGCACCATGACGCGTGGTTGATAAACAAAAAAAAATTTCATTCAGAGCATGAAAAACGTCCAAATGTTGAAACCATTCTACTTTGCGTAGAGTAATTCCAAAGACGTTGCTCACTGAATTACGTTTGTTGAAATCAACTATTGCAAAGTAGTTTAAGTACCATAAAAACTGTTGATAATTCGAAACGTTGAAGTTTTGAGTGAATTGATGAATATTTTTCTATTGATCAACTATTTTTCGTGGTTATGAAACAATTAAAACAGTTGATTTCATGAACGTTGCGATATTTTTTGTATAATTAATTTATTGCAGCTATTCATTTTACAAACATGATACAAATATTCAATATGAGACATACATAGCTCGCTCTTCGCAAAAGTAAGAGTACTTGTGCGTGAGTGCGGGGACCTAATACGAACTACTGCATTCAAATATATGAGAAGCTGTGATCAACTATATTAAACGTTTACATAAAATTCAAATTAAAATTAAAATTCAAATTAAAAAAAAAAATAACTATAATACATGCTTGAATTAAAAACTAAGATCTAAAAACTAAAATTGGACAAAACGGAAAATGCATTATATCGAAAAGCTGACAAAGGGTGAAGATAGCATAAAAAGTGTAAGGCGAAACGAAAACATTAAGACTAGAATAAATACTTTAAATCTTAATGGTTTAAAAGTTAAACACAGAATCGAAGCATTGGCTTCCACTTTGAACAAACCGTTTTAAAATTGACTTGACATTATTTTATTATTTTATTTATTAACCAAACAAGGTATAAAATCAGATATAAAATAACAAATTAAAAATAAAATGGAAAAGTTAAGTCAAGTAAAAAGTAAAAACAAACAAGTTAAATAAGTAACAAACAAATGAAAAAAGTAACAAATAGATTAATAAATAACAATCAATAAATAAAAACATTGACATATAAGCTATGGCTTAAGGTTTAGGGGTATGGATGGCATGCAAAAGAGAGGATTTGAAGGATGATTTGGAAATCGTAGGGGAATATAAGATCATTTAGCGAAAGTTTTATCTCTTGGGGGAGTTTGTTGAACAGTTTAGGTCCTAAGACACTTAGGTGCCTCGCGGTTTTAGATTTTCTACATCGAGTTGTTAAGATGGGAATTGTCAATTGCCTTCTTGTTCGGTAGCCAGTAGTATGGATATTGAAGTGGCTGACGTTCAGGTACATAAATTTTAAAGCCGCATATAAGTAAAGCTGACGAATATTCATTACACAAAATTCCTCGTATGCTTTAGTTGTTGATGAGAATATTGATTTTTTCAAACATATCTTAACAATTTTACTCTGCAAACTTTGTAGAGGGGCAGTATGAGATGAAGGCGCTGCACCCCAAATAATGATAGCGTACTGGATGACACTCTGAGCGATTGCAAAATAAACTAGCTTTATTGTGTTAAGATTGGTGTTATATCTAAGCCTCATAAACGCATAAAGTGTTCGACGTACCTTACGTATGATATTATGAATGTGGCTTTTCCAGCTGAGATCTTCGTCAATTATAACGCCTAAATAATTTATTTCTTTGAGCTGCTTTATCTTAGCATTATTTATCGAAATATTTAAATTCAGATCGCTCAAATTATTTTTGGACCCGAATGCTAAAAAACAAGTTTTTTCGATGTTTAACACAAGTTTGTGTGCGCTTAGCCAGTTGTAAATTGTTTGACAGCCTTTATTTGCTTGAAAGAAGACCCTATTCCAAGTACTACCCCTAAAGATTAAAACAGTGTCATCCGCGTATGCAATTATCTGGCCATTAAAGTCTGAATTATTCAAATGTATTCAAATGTCTACAAAGATCATTTATGTATAAGTTGAAAAAAATTGGGCCAAGTACAGATCCTTGAAGAATACCGCATTTAATCTCCAAAGTACCGCTGACATCTGACCCTATTTTAACTTTTTGTTTACGACCATAGATATAAGAATGGAAAAGACTGTATACATTATCCGAGAGCCCAAGTTCCCGAATTTTACGTAGCAATATAGAATGGTTGACTGTATCAAAAGCCTTTTTTAGGTCTAGAAAAACTGCGATTGTTTTATCATTACTGTCGATAGATTGGTTAATAAAGTTGGTTACACAGTAAAGAGCGTCGACAGTACTAGTACCCTCACGAAAACCAAATTGGTTTGGTGCAATTTTATGGCGCACAGCTAGGAGTTCACCTAGTCCAGCCGTTAGGCACTTCTCAAAGATTTTAGCCAAAATTGAAATCAATGATCTCGGTCTGTAGTTATTCAGATGCTTTTTGTCCTGTGCTTTGAAAATTGGAATAATGACAGCTGTTTTGAAACGGTCCGGAAACTGACCAGCCTGTAGGCAGGCATTATAGATATGTTGAATAACCAGAGCCAACTACTTTTATATCGTTAAATTAACTATATTAGCATAGTAAAAATAACTATTTTCCGTAGTTCGTTTAACGATTTTGAATGAATCGTTGCAATATTATTAAATATAGTTGAACCAACCAAGAGTTTTTCTTTCAGTGTGCGAGAATAAAGATACCCTCCGAACACAATACGACCATATTTCCCGATTACTCTCAACCCCAATTAAAGATTGATGCTTTCGAAGCATAGATAATTTGTCATTCGTGGAATTCATTTACAAGTGGCGTCCTCATTTAAAGGACAAGTTCAGAATTACGACGATTGTAAGACCCCGTTTGGTCTATCAAAGAGAAATCATATTTCGTAATTTTCTAAGTCCTAGTGAAACTTCGGGAAAATATGGTAGATGATGCAAAGTTTTCCTGGACATTCCAGTTAAGATGTTTTTGATGAGTGCCGCTCTATGTGGTCGCGCAGTTCACTGGGCGAACAGGACTCCGTTCCTGCTCACGAGTGCCGCAATCTCACGAGGTTATATTATGATGAACCTCTCATAGTTGCTGAGAGCACATTTCAACCGTAATGGTTTGACCAGTTTGCAACAGTTGAAACCATATGATGTCTGTATAACGGGACCACTGATTCATGCGTCGGCTATTGTCGTATATACAACCCATTTTTCATCACACGTAGCCACTCGATTCATAAAGTGTCAAAAACATGGTGAGAGTATTAACGAATCGCTGAAAATTTTTAGTAAGGAGTATAATTTTGGGACAGTCAAGGACGATCTAAATAATGATTTTATTGTCGTGCGTGAAAAACTGTTAAATCAAATTGCCAAAAATTAAGGTAAAATTCTTGAGATGGCGAAAGTACTGGAATTGATAAAAGAACAGTCATAGGAATTTTTAAGTGCTAGTGACAGTCAAAGTCTAAATACGGCTCTTCAGACTAGTAAAAAGAACCGTTTCCTACCTCATCATCGCTACACAGCTGAAATACGCTAGAACCGAAATGGCAACACCATTTCACCGGCGATATCTACATTAACGGTTAAAGTATGCTAGTGCTGTGGGAAAATCCACATTAGTAAGTGCCCTGTTTTTGGCCAAATATGTCACAACTGCAACGGAAGGAACCATTGCGCTAAAATAAGTAAAAAGTCTATTAACAAAAAAGCTGCTGCTGTCAATAACATAGTAGAAGACATACCTGGATCAAAATTGGAGGGCAATTCAACATGGTTTATTGAAGTTATCAATCAAGTGAAGAGCACGTCCACATGGTATATAAATCTAACTATAAATCGGATACGGGAGCTCAACTGGATGAATGATACTATGCTACTTTCATTTAAGGATATTTGCATTCTAGATCTCATGGTATAAATGTTAGTCTTTTATTAAAAGAGCAGTTGGACCCTTAGTATTGGCGGCCAATACCTAGTGGGAACTATATGATTATGGGCCTTCTTATAGACATAAGTGAAATAACTTGTTTGTCCAATAACGACTTAAAATTTCATATATTGCAAATGTCATGTAAAATAGTTTTAGGACTTAAATCGTTAACAGAATTAGAAATTGTGAAAGAACAGGTAGACTACTCGCAAAAATACAAATACAATTTGATGAGTGTAAGTAATGCTAATATTTTTAATGTTTTAGCTAATTACAAAGATGTTTTCGAGGGGCTAGGCTGTGTTCAAAATAAGTGTCATTTAGAAGTTAAAAAGGTTGTTAAACAAATCATTCATCCATCTGGGAAGGTTCCGTTTGGTCTTCGCTCTGAACTAAAAGCAGAACTGGAAACAATGGAAAAATTACAAGCAATCAAAAAAGCTGAAGAACCGACAAACTGGGTTAGTCCTATAGTTCTAGTTACGCTTGTGTTTTGATCCCCGAAACTCAAACAAAGTCATCTTACGTCCTCGGTTCCCATTCCCAAATTTAAATGAAACAAAGTCTTGATTGACCGTAGCAAGACGCAAATTCAAGGCTTGCGCATCAACGCGGCACCCGAGCTCTTCCATGCAGAAATGGTTAAATATTTTGAAAGCATTCCAAATATTATTATATATACGTAATTTTTTTAATAAATTCAAAATCTTTGGAAGAACACATTAAATCTATAATCTTAATAATTTATATATTATATTTATAAAGGGTACTTTTCTGTTTCCCCCCCCCCATTTTTTTCACATTTGGTTGTTGCAATGCTTCTAAAATTGATTAGAAAGTAGTAACTAACCAAAATTATTATGGAAAAACACGTATAAAAGAAAAAAAAAATTTTTTTTAAATTTTTTTTAAATTAATTTTTTAATTTAAAAATTAATTAAATTAATTTAAATTTTAAATTAATGTCACATAACAGTGAGAATAAATTTTGCTCTATTTTTGACGTCTTACCTTTCCGAAGCTTCAACGCAATTTACAATTAAGCAATTATTTTACAATTTATTTCACAATTATTTTACAGCAGGCCTCCCCAACAACACATTAACTTTTGAAAAACTCATTCTGCCACATACAAATGGAAAAAAAATTTAAAATCGGAAAAAAAAATTTTTTTTCAAATGCATTTTCCCATCTCAATTTTTGTGGAGTAACACTTTTTAACCCATTTCGAGCAGTTTTCATTAAAAAAATTAAAAAAAATGGAGGGAAAAAAACAGAAAAGTACCAAAATTTATTCTCACTGTTATGTGACATTAAT
Organism: Nemotelus pantherinus; assembly: GCA_963978885.1. Classification (NCBI taxonomy): domain Eukaryota; kingdom Metazoa; phylum Arthropoda; class Insecta; order Diptera; family Stratiomyidae; genus Nemotelus; species Nemotelus pantherinus. The sequence continues at coordinate 52,862,660 of OZ022266.1, read as the reverse complement.
TCCAAATTTAAATTAATTTAATTAATTTTTAAATTAAAAAATTAATAAAAAAAAAAATTAAACAATTTTCTTTTTTTATACGTGTTTTTCCATCATAATTTTGGTTAATTACTACTTTCTAATCAATTTTAGAAGCATTGCAACAACAAAAAGTGCAACAAATGGGGGGGGGGGGGAACAGAAAAGTACCTTATAAAGAATATTTAAAATTTAATTTAAATAATTATTTTATTGGGGTGATAATAAGATTTAATTAACTCTTATATTTTTTTACACAAATTAGTGAATATTTGATCCACTGTTAGTGATTATTAAATTAAGTTACCTTAGGGATAACAGCGTAATTTTTTTAAAGAGTTCTTATCGAGAAGATTGCGACCTCGATGTTGGATTAAGAGATACTTTTTCCTCGTCCAAGTAATGTCAATGAACTAAAAAGCTTCCTCGGTATGGTCAATTATTTAAGATCTTTTGTAAAAGATTTGTCAATCGATAATTCGAATTTTCGCCAATTTCTGCAAAAAAAACACATTTTGGCATTGGGACAATGTACACGAAACGAAGAGAGAGCCATTATTATCTGACGATAAAGTTCCAATCCCATGGTAGAAATTTGGAACGGACATCTTTGAATTTAACTAAAATACTTACCTTCTTGTGGTTTATGGCTACTCTAATTATGTCGAAATAGGATTCCTTAGTCGTGGATACTCAAGTAAAATGGTTAACACTCAAAAACTCTATTTTCGCCCGACGTGAAATAATAATGGCACGTCTTTTACCTCGGTAGAATTTAAAGAATTCCGCCATGTTTGAAATACCTATTCAACACACACTTAGCCCAAAGATCGATACAGACAGTTAAGAACCTACTAAAGAAAAGTTTAGAACAAAACACAGATGCTTATATTGTACCACCCCAAATGCGAGCTCGTATGCTCCGTCTGAGCTTCAACAAAGGCACCAAATCTTAAACCTACTAAAATTGATAATAGAAAGATCACTAATTTCATTAAAAGTAAACAAAGGAACATGACCACACATTACAACAACCACTCAAAACCTTTGGAAGGTTTTAAGGAAGGTGAAAATGTATACTACCAAAAAATTCCAAAATCAGGAGTAGCTGATGCCAAATACATAGTAGAGAAAGAGAACAACAAAGTACGTCTTCGAAATTAACAGTATATTAGGCGCGTTTTTTTGCTCCTGTATCCAGCATAGAACATAGTATATTCCTGTACCAGTGAATTCACTAGTACAGAAATTTTATTCCTCAAAGGTAGTTCACGTGCTGAACTATAGAATGTGCTGATAGCAAAAAGAAAAGATCATGAGAAGTTGTATTTTTTTGCCATGAGGTGGCTTTGATTTTTTTAAGGTTATGTTGATTGCTTTGATTTTTTCAAGGCTATGTTGATTGTTTTGGTAGTTAACAAATCAGAAAAAGCCCTCATAATGTGTTAAAAGAGGTAATGTTCTGTTAGTTCTTCTATTTTCTATCGATTGTGGTAGTTTATACTCGTTATTTTCACCCTTTATTTTCAGCTGTTTTGTGCTACTACAGCGAGTACAAAAACCTATAGAAATCTAAGCGAACGCACTGCTGTTTTATACTAGATCGTTTTTTTTGCGGCATAGTTCTATTCTGTTCTGCATTGGAGTAAAAAAATGCACCTATTGTCTTAATTCAAATGGATTTATTAGTCCCGCCTCTATGTCAATAGCTCTTAACCACCACATTAAAAAAGTTGACTTAGGTGAATATACTCAATCACCATCTTTAATGTATGATGATTACTACACTTAGTGTCATATATGTAATTTTACATCAAGGGTCATTGCATCATTATAATGCACTCTTTCATCATTTTCACGACATAAACATTCCAGTGTTTCAATATTCTAAGCACAGGCAATTCATTCTACTAAAGAATTATCCTCACACCACAGCTGCGCCCATAAGTGATTAATAAATTGAATTGAAATATCTTTCAATTAATCATGAAAGAAGTCGAAAAAACATCTCAAATCAACTGAAAATTTTTGGGTTCATTCTATTCAGCAAACACCTGCTAAAACAATTCCAAAGTTCTTCCCAAATTTTGTTCTTGCCAGCAAGCCATTTTCTAGGCATTCTGTATTAAATTCATCGTAAAGCATCAATTTACAAGACTTCATCACGTTCATGAATACGAAACTGAAACTCTCCTTGATTCCCTGTGAAGTATATCTCACCTCCTTCACATCATCAATTAAATGAACTTTGTCTGAACTTCAGAAAGTATATCGCATCGACTCGAATTTGGTTGAGGATCTACTCCGTTTCAGCTCATCCTTCAGTTTCGGTTGATCGAAAGGTGAATGGAATGATGTTGAACAATACATTTTTCGGCACAGTAACGGTTGGTTTTCGATTTAATTAAGATTGATTGTTAATTCAGTGATACATTGAACATGTGAATATATAATGTCTACACTTTATGTGACTTTACTCAATAGCAGGTGAGAGTTTTCCGTGAGAACCATAAGATGTGCAACCGTTCCAGTTGATTCATTATCATTTATGCAATGAGTTTCGTTGGAAGTTTGATTAAAATATCTTCGTAAAGTTGGGAAAGAATACTGAAGTTTAGTTTACCACTCTTATCAATTAGTTTTATTAATTCATTTTAAGAGGAGTATAGCCATCTGAGCATGAGGGCTGTGAAAGTCATTTAAAATAAAAATGTTTGGCTTGTATGAAAGAACGTAGTATTCATCTTGATTTTGTTGCACGATCTTTAGGTCTGTTCCCGGACCACCATTAATTACAATTAATCGCGATTAATTGCAATGAAGCTGTTCCCGTACTCCGTTTTACTGAAAACTGAAAATTTCCCCTCTCTCAGTAAAATTCAGTAGGGTCTGAGCTACTGAAAAATACTGAAAAGTGTCAAATGGTGTGGTGCGAGTAAATAGTTTCAAATGTGCGCGGCAAGCAACATATTTTTTGCGTAATTTTGCTATGAAGGTCGAATATTTTTGTGGCGATAATTTATCACCGCTCAGGATAACCGTACAATCACTATTGTTCTTCCAAAAACCGAAAACTGACACTTTTGTTTGTCAATTTTCAGGAAATGCAATGAGAGCGTTCCCGTACTTTTCATGAATTTCCCCCACCACATGATTCAGGAAAATTCAGGAAAATTCAGTGACTGAAAGTCCTGGAACAGACCTTTTATTTGACACAAAATCAGTTTCTAATGATTTTCGAAGAAAATTATTATAAAAGCCACTTTGCCCGAAAATATAAGTTTCCATGTATGCACGAAAAAAACGTGTCTTAAAATTCAAATATTACCATTACGTGGCCAAAAACTGTTCAGTGTACTGTTTGGAAAGTTCTCATAAAGAGTAATTTTTGTGAATTTACGCTCATGTAAGACAATTTCGCTTTGTACAATGCTCTCAAAGTGCACAGAACTGTAAAAAAAACCCCAGCGCATCAGAACCGCTTGAAATACTAATGTTCGAAGAACAGTAGAGGATTTGTGCAGATTTTGAGTGTATTGTTATATATTGTTGTTGTATTGTTGTTATTGTTTTATATATTATATATTGTATGTATTGTCATATATATTGTTATATATTGTATATTCGCGATGTGAATACTTAATGCAAGCATTTATTGGTACGAAAATAACAAAAACTCCTCGTGCTAGCAGTCCTTTGCTAGCACTGAAGCCAAAAATAAGTCATATCTGCCTCACGTTGAAGTCAACCTGCTCTGTGAATTTCGTATTGATCCGATTACCGCATTGGAAGTTATAGGGATAAAAAGAAATTTAGGGTTACCGTTCGCAAGAGCTTTCAAACTTTCTAGATCTTAGTATTTGGTGTGTATTTTCACTACAAGACCACTACGATTTGAAAACTTTATGATAAAATCGCTTACTAAAGCTATGTCAAAAAATACAAAAACAATCATAGCTGGCAACCCTATCATTGGTTTTCAAACTAGATTTCTACTGAATATTGTCTACAATCATTTAAATTTGCCATATGAATTTCGTTATGATACCATGACTGTACTGGAGGCTATAGGGCAAAGAGCTTTATTCAAATAAAATAACATTATATAAACAATTTGGTGCAGTTGCACCAATTTTTGACGATTCTAAAAGCATATAGATATATAACTTAGATGCTTTGCTTTTATATAATCTTTTAGTGCTTTTATATAATCGAAGTCGTTTGTCATAAATTATGCTTACCATAGAAGGGGGATGATGCAGATGAATAAGCTAATAAACTTGGTTATAGATTCAAGTAACAAACAATAAAATTTCCAAAACTCGGAACATTTAAATATCGGTTGCTTATTTAATTGTAAATGGTTTGCTTATGAATAGAAAATGGAAGCATCTGTTGGTGCGATATTTACGAAATCGTCCGGTGCTGTCAATCATGTGCTAGCACCATAGCTGCTTCACGTCGTGTTAAACCCAGTCTATGAATTTCGTTTCGATTGAATGGCTGCGCTGTAAGTTATAGGAGTGAGTTAAATTTTAGGGTTACCATCGTCAAAACTTTTTAAATTTTTGAAACGTAAATATTTGTTGTTAATTGTCACTGCAGGATCATTCCCATTTGGAAATTTTATGACAGCATCACTCGATAAAGCAATGTAAATAAATTACGAAATTCATCATTGCTGGCAACCCTTTCACGGTTTTTCAACGAAATTCCTAGAGAATTAAAATCGCAACAAGATATGCTTTTCACGTGAATTTCGTTATGATTTCGTCACTGCATCGGAAGTTATAGGGAAAAAATCTTTATTTTCCTGAGCAAATTTACAATATTTAGGAGACAAAAATTGCCGTAGCTGGCGTCCCTATACTAATTTTTCAACAAAATTTCTATGAAATCTATCTTAGAGTAAGGTTCACCTACTGCGCGAATTTCGTTAAAATCTGGTGGCTAAATCGGAAGCTATAGGCCAAAAACCATTTTTTTTTCTCAGTGATTTTTCCAAATGGCACCACTGCCACAGTGTTGCTTGTTTTTCAAAATCACTTCTATCAGACCTGGTCCTAGCAAATTCAAACATGTCCTATAAATTTCATATTGATCGCATTATCCGATCGTCAATTCTCGTGAACAGAAGTTTTGAGCGCTAAAAATAGAGGTAATTTCATCACGGGTTGCCGTTCTTGTTTACCGCGGAATTTTGAAATATTTTATTTGACTTGGTGGACAAAAGTCAAAATTTATCAATAATTTGAATTTATTTTCAAAAATCAAAAATTTTTCAGGAAGGTCGATGATTTGAAGGATTTTTGTTCAGGAGCCTGCTGTAGCTACAAAGTTGCCCGCACAGTCTTGAAAGTCCATGTGTGTAAAATTTTAGTCTATATCAATACGCTCTAAAAATTTCACGATGATCCATTGTTTTTCTTAGAAGTTATGACAAATCGAATTTTGAAAAAAAATCCTTGCCTACTTTTAGGCACTCAGCGCCTACACAAGGCTTAAAATTTCGACTTCTTTATCATAAACAAACTTAAAACATAATAAGTTTTCATTCCTAGTACTTTTTTTGAACAAAAATGTACACTGCTTGGAAATATAGGAGCACCCGAAAATTCACTTAAATGCCCGCCGCCGCCAAAAGGTTTAAGATATCTGAATTCTAGCAAGTCATGGACCTACCTGTTATATACATCTATGTTTTCCGAAAATTTCAGCGCAATCGGATCGGCCACTCCAGAGATTATCTCTCTTAACCCTTTTGCTGATATATATATATATATATATATATATATATATATATATATATATATATGACGAATTTTCGGCGAAGCGATTTTAATACTAATGTTCTTCGAACATTAGTAACAAGCAGGCACACACACACCTATATTTTCACACTCTCCTTCTAATTTTAAACAAATTCGTTTACCTAAAAGCAGGTCATTCAATAAAATTATACATCGGACCTAGGTACATAAAGGTAAAGTAATCCCACGCCAACCCTCGTACGAGTTTAGGGGTTGAAGCTAGTAGAAAGCTTCATCACAAATTTACAATCAATAGGTCTGTTCCCGTACTTTCAGTAACTGAATTTTACTGAATTTTCCTGAATCATGTGGTGAGGAATTTCATGAAAAGTACGGGAACGCTCTCATTGTATTTCCTGAAAATTGACAACCGAAAGTGTCAGTTTTCGGTTTTTGGGAGAACAATAGTGATTATAAAGTCATCCTAAGCGGTAATAAATTATCGCCACAAAAATATTCGACCTCCATAGCAACATTACGCAAAAACTATGTTGCTTGCCGCGCACATTTCAGTTTTCAGTATAACGGAGTACGGAAACGGCTTCATTGCAATTAATTGCGATTAATCGTAATTAATCGTGGTACGGGAACATACCTAATGTGAAGACGACTGTGGAGTGTTTTACTTCCACGACTCACATTACTTAATTCAGTTACCAGGCCTTCGTCGACAAACAGGAGCACCTTGACTGAAGACTCGATAATGACGTGGCCAAGGTGATTCTTAAACGGAAGAAGTTTGCCATTTCAGTGTAAGAAGGGTCATCTCGCTTTGAAGGCTGCAACATGTTCGCGGTCACATTGTGGTGACGTTTTCACGTCGGAGTGAGTTCGGTCAACCGTCTTGAATATTCCCGGAGACCATCCAGGTTTGGACGTGGGGGAGGAGAATAAGTACTCATAAATAGCATGCAAAGAACGGTATTGTACTATATTTGCCTGATGGAAGAGAATGGCAGGGAGTGAATGATTTATTATCAACTGTCACCTAAGGAGAACCAAAACCAATTAAGTTCACTTTATCATATGCAAAAGTGAGAAAAGCATACTCTCAAATGACAGGTGAGAATATGTATATCCATGTAAGCTGATAGGTGAAAGTGTATTGGCGTGCGAATAATCCCATTAAGAAACAATAAGCGCAACGAACATTCGCTGGCAACAAACGAAATTGTGTTTAGTGGATTGCATAAAAGTATCGGGGATATTCCTTTTACTCGCCAAATGGTATCGAAAGTAGTACTCCGCATTAACTATCTTATAACTTACCATTTTTATACTAAGAATAGGTTTTCAGAAAATCAATGCTGCATAAATTGCCATTCGTTAAAATAGTATCTTTGGCGAAGCACAAGTATATTGCCTGGTGGGAATGAGAAACGTATCTGATCGTACCAGCGTTGCTTGGCGGTATAATTTCTGTCTTTTTTCAACTTGGACTTGGATATTGCTATCTACTTCTCGCGATCAGTGGGGAAATATCGCAAGTTGTATCGCAAATCACGTACTTTCCAAGCTATATATAGTGCTTAAGCTATGCCCTGTCTCTGTTGAAGATACAGAACCTCAATCCGAAAGTTTCAGACTGGAGATTATTCCAGACAGTCAATCTTAGCAACCAATCGGTGAAGCCCGATTTAACTGGTGCAACAAATCTGGTGCTTGTGCTGGGAATTGATAAGGAGTCAGCGGATCAAATACGGGCCAACAGAGGGCTGATTCACTTCGGGCCGAAGGCGATTACCATGAAGTTTGGAGCGGAGAAAGCGACTGAGGGAAATCGAAGTGCGGGTAGTCCAAGCAAATCTGCACCACAGTAGAGTGGCGACGGCCAATCTGCTTCGGTATTTCAGTCGGCGCACGCTGATATCGCACTGATACAGGAATCGCTTCTGTATAAGAATGCTGTTTGTGGATTCGAACAAGGAATTGTATTGTCAGCAAAAAAGAGGTTAATGCAATCTTGATTCCGCAGTTGTTTGATGGGGATACAACCACTGTGTGTTAGGAGAGGAAGATCGCTGGTGGCAGCACGCAGCAGTGCCTGCTGTTGGCCGTCTGTCTATCATACGAAATGGATCCCATCACACCTGGACTGAACAGAGTGGCAGAAGTGGCTATGACAATTGATGCTATCATCGACTGTGATGCAAATGCTCACCACGAAGTATAGAGAACACCAACATAACGTCAGACGCAAGTGTTTGCTAGAGTTTCTAATGTTAACGAACCTCAATATCCTTACTATAGGTAGCAAACCTACATTTATTACTAGGAAAAGGGCTGAAGTGTTGCACCCTGGCAACTCTACGTATAATAGATAGTGTCCATTGCTGGCAGGTTTCTAACCTGCCATCACTCTCGGACCACCAGTGGTCATGCTGGAATATCGGTAGTTCTTGTATCTTACCCAAAGGAGTTTGGAACCCAAGAACAGCACAATAGGATGTTTACTCAAGGAAAACAAATAGACACCTCAGTGCTCTAGGCGACCTAGATCTGACGAGCCCAAGAAGACTTAACGGGCAGGTGAACCAATTAACAGGAGTCTTAGTGTTAGATTCCAAAGACGTGTGCCTGGAATAGCCCACAAGGGAAAACGATATCATATGATAAAATGGCGAACTTACACAGTCTAGAGGTCACACATAGAGGGCGTTTATTAACGCAACGTAGTCCGGAAACGTTGAAGACTGGGATCAATACAAGTAAGAGTTGCCGCTCTTCGAAAAGAAGATAAGACGAGCCAAGTGCGTCTTATGGAGGGAATTCTGTGAGAACATTGAAGGAAGTACAGAGGCTGCTAGAATGATGGGTAGACAAAAACAAAATAGGATTCATTGAAGAGATTCTAGGTTTCAATAAGGAAGAAGTAAAAGGACTTAGCAAATAAATTACAAATATCTTGAGGAATAGAAAATTCACCCACCAAAAATAGGACCAGAAGACTGGTTGGTTGTTTTGAGGGAACGAGTATAAGATCAAAAAGACTTCGAGTTATTTGTAGAAAAATACGCTTCAATATGGGCGAAGTACCTAAGTTTTGTTTCTTGAACAGTTTCTTTTAAGCCGCTACTTGCAATGATTGGTAACGCTGAAAAGTTTCATCAGATGAGCTACGAGGTAATTCATTTCGGGCCTTGTCCTTTTCATGCAGTGTTTTAGAAACTGCCTCTGAAAACTAAAGAACACAAACAACAACAACGAGACACCTAGGTAAACCTAGGTACCAGATAGTTAGAAGGAAGAGTTTTATTAATTTCAAGCTTGCGAAAAAAAGAAAAACCCGTTAATAGCGAGGAGTAATTTGAAAAAAATAATGAAAAGGGGGATGATAATGATCAGGGAAGATTGCTGCAGAAAAGGATGGATAAAAGTTAGAACAAATAAAGTCTAACAATGAGATAGGCTACAAAACCGAGAGTGCAGTTGACGACCAAATTCTTGAGATGAAAAGTTGAAATCACTACAAACAACAACATGAGAATAGGAATAGTAAGATAGAATAAAGTCAGACAGCTCACTAAAAAGAATTCATACGTAGAAACGGATGCACTAGAAGGCATAAAGATAGCTACATGTAATAAACATATGTGCATGTGACCGGGAAATAGCAACGCAATAGAAACGTTGTGCAGGGCAAAAAAAGCCAGCTTTCTCTCAGACATTTTTTTCTCATTATACACGATAGACTGATTTGCACCAGTTTGGTTCTCAGTCCATGAAAATGTTGATAATAGAAGTGAAAACGATGATTTTTAGGCAGATATGATCTATTTGTTTGGTGGAGGTTGCGTGTAAAGTGGAGAATGGATGCTAAGCTGCTACAATCTACATCGACTTAAGTATTATTTTTGTTAGAGCAACGCAATATATAATGCAATCTGCAAAAAAAATATTTACTTGTTTACGAGATGTGAAATCGTCCACAAATCAAATAAACTTTTATTTGATATCAGTAATTTGTATAAATATCATTGAAAAATTTCTTACATTCAACGGAATACAGTTTTTGCTTTACCTTATTTCAAGTAAGTAATTTTCCTCAAATCTTGTAAATTATGTTTATGAATTTAGTAAATTATATCTACACCGCGAATATTTTTTTCTATGTTTCAACAACAACCATGCTTCAATATTCGACGAAAAAATTGATAGTTTTTATGACTTCTATTAACTTCTCCTCCACATAAATAAAGGGTCGATAGCTTAGCTCGCTAACGTGTCAATCCAAAGCAGCGATCTACCGCTCGTGGGTTCGAATTCCGTCGGGTTCATGGTTGACTTTGTTCGTCTTCAGTTGTCCTAACTCCATTGATTAAGTGTCACATTATAGCTTAAATTGGCGACAAGGCATAAATAATACTAGCGCTTCAGTAAATAAGAAAAAAATGTGGCACTATAAAAAAAGGAAAAAATGGGAAAATTTTTTTTTTCAGTTTTTACGTGCTAACAGCATGTGATGCTTTCAAAGCGGTCCCTCATCTAAGTAATAACCGCGCCCAGCGCTGCTTAACTTCGATGATCGTACGTGAACCGATTTATGCCAGATGCCAGATGTACTTGAAACTATATCAAATTTTACTCAGGGCAAGTGCAATATCAGTGCTTGAAATTAATAAATTCCTTTCTTTCGATTGAGTAAATATTTCTTTGAAACTATACCAAGTTTTACTCACGGCAAGTACAGTATTTGTTCTTTGAAATGAAGAAATTTCTTTCTTTGGATTGAGTAAATATTTCTTTGGCGCAGAATCATTACCAATTTTCTTTGATAATGTGTTCATTTTTCTTAAAAAAATAGAAGTATTTTTCTCAGTATAGATCCGTAGTCAACTAGCCTAGGTCCTATTTCAGGTAACAGCTGTTTGATTTTCTATAGTATTGGCATTTTTACGATCGATAATCCTGAAAAATTTTCCGCTCTTATATATGTCGATAGATACATTTGGCCACTTGCTCACTGAAAAATTACGAGGAAGGGTCATTAATTTCGCGAAATGAAGTTTATTTTTCTTTTTCAATATATTCACCTGCTACTCTAAAACATTTTTCAAATCTTTCAATTAGTTTATGTATACCTTCTAAAAAAAATTGTCTTTGTTGAAAGAGTAAGCCGGAGATGCGCCTTTTCTTCATCATCGTTTGAAAACTTTTTCCCACGAAGTTCATTTTTCACTTTAAGGAAAAGATAGTTATCGTTTGTAGGTCAGGACTGCAGAGTAGGAGATTTAAAATATGAAAGTTCAGCTTATGCTTGGCAGCCAACACAAAACGACTCTTGTGGAAGTTGTGCACTGTTTCAAGTGCATGGGGTACAACCATACAACAAAAACCTGCGGGTCAGACCCTGGAAGGTGGCGCGACTTGCCCTAATTGCAAAGCGAAATGCAGATCCGAACACACCATCATCATACAGACCTCTTTGCATGCTTGATACTGCGGGGAAACTTCAAGAAGGGCTGCTGAAAACTCGGCTAAAGGCGGCTATATGAAGAGCTGATGGCCTTTTGAAAAACTTACATGGAATCCGCAGTGGCCATTAAACAATAAGTGCCATCTGCGAAGTTGTTAGCGTAGTAGATTACGCAGAGGCCACTTGTCATGGAGCTAAACCCATAGTGCTTTTGGTAACGCTGGACGTCTGTAACGCTTTTAACTCGGTGAGATGGACAGACATATTGGATTCCCTTCAGCGCCATTTTCAGGTAGAAGAATACTTGCTGGCAATGGTACGAGACTACTTGAAGAATCGCCATTTGATTTATAAAACGCATAACCATTACAGCTGGAGCAGCTCAAGGGTCCATTCTTGGGTCAGATTTATGGAATATTGCTTATGATGGTCTCTTGCGCCTCGAAATGCCGGAAGACTTGCTCTTGGTGGGTTATGCCGATGATGTAAAGTATCTTGGAGTGTTGTTGGAGAGCACATTCAAAAAGTATGCGGTAGGGCGTACTGGCTGTTATCTCGCTCAGGGACACACTATGTTAGTGATAGCAGGAGTAACCCCAATTGACCTATTGGTAAACCAACAGAGCTGCAGCGGGAAGAGCAATTTTGGCTGCTCACGCACGAGCGTAATCGCTCAAACTTCGGGAGGAGCTGTGGGCTACGAGCTTGAATGGAGCATTGACAATAAGGCTAATTCACCCCTTAAAGCCTTGGCTTAGTCGCAACCACGGTGAAATAAATTTCTACCTGTGCCAATTCCTATCGGTTGAACCAAACAGTTTAAGCATACTCGATATGAAGCAACATATACACAAATTTTCCATTTTTTCCTTCAAAAATCAAGTCTCTTTACTGGTTTATATGCGCGAAGTTATTTTGAAAAATTTTTTCTTCATACTTTTACTTGTGACTATTAATGTCAGCTCGACTCAAAACAACATTCCACTCCTTAAAATAAAGCTGAAAAAATTATCTTTTGATTACTAATTTTATTGAAGTTCTTTAGATTACTTTATTCTTTTGATATACTTATTTGGTGTAGCTCTAGATATCATTCAAATATCTTGAAAACACTACAAATATAATCAAGGTGAATTTACCCACAATGGGCGCCGTTTTCATCTACGCCATTCATATCAGTAGTAAGCCAGAGAAAGCTTAAAAATGCCTAAATATTAAATCTTTGATCAATATTAATCGGCGAAGTTAGTAGACATTCATATAAGCTGATAAGTGTTTATCCTTGACTTTCATATTCATTCTAAGCGTGTTATTTTTTTGTGTCTACTATCAAATGAGAGGTATGCAAACAATAAATAACGCCAATTTAAAATTAATTACAATATTTTTTTTTAAATCTTTTTCGCAAATCGCCGATATTTAGCTGCCCTTGTTAAACCGTAATGAAACCAATCTCATAAACAGAAGGACAAATTCAATACATTTTCTGTGGTCGGCAAAACCCACGTGTATAATATCCGTTCAATATTCTATTGGATTTCTCTGAATCCTGAAACAGAGTAAAAGTTGATATTTGATATCGTTGATACTAAACGGAAAACACAAGATAATAAGGGCAACTTTGAGTTTTTTTCCAAGAAACCATATCGTCTGTTTAGTATTTAATCAATTGATTTCTTCTAAACTGAATGAGTTTGAAAGTAAACTCTTTTGTTTGCTATCTAGCAACTCTTAATTCTTTGTTTATTTTTTTTTACAAATTACAATGATCATTAAAAGCTGTTTTTCGGGCTATCATGGAGAATGTTTAAAAAATATAACTACAAATTATTCATAAAAATTGATACCTATTTCTCGTGTTCAATTAACCATTATACCAAAACTATGCCAAATTCGCTTAAATTACAATCGGAAATCAACAAGTCAGCTTTTTAAGGCCACCTAAGCAATTAACTTCTACCACGTCCGAAAGTACACTGTAATTAAGCTCTAAAATTACTTATTTTTATTGCATCCCAAGTAAGTTCCGTCACTACAACTGCGACTAGTCCGAACTGCTCATAGCACACGGAAGTCTCCAAGTTCTACCAGTCTTGAACTGCCGAATTCAATTTATGCAAATCGAGTAATTATCTAAGTAGATGCAAATTAAATTTCTTCTTAAATTTCATAAAAACTCATTACAGAGCTCCAGCAGCGGATATTAAATATTCAGTTTAACTAAATAACAGCGGTTGACGTGGAAAGACACCATCGTCAGAAAAACGTTGGTCGTAATACCTATCTGAGTCTCCAACCTGTTTACATTCTTAAAAGGCAATTTATTTTCCCATTCATGAACGAGCGTGGCGGAAACTCTTGAAAAATCTTTTCGAGCTGTTTATGTTGATGCCGCTGGTGCTGTTGCTTCTGTTGGGTATTGTATTGATTCGCGCCAAACATCATTTCGGAGCAGTTTACTCGGGAAAATCGGCTTCCTTTGAGACCCTTTTTTTATATTGTAAACACTCTCGTGCAAGCATCGACATAAACCTTTTCAATTTTTCGCAAGCCTTAAAGTTAATCGCGAATTTGGAATCTGAAGCGGAAAATTAGTGTAGAATGAACGTCGATCATATGGTTTACGCCTTAACGGCTTGGTAACACGTCTGCATACAAATTACGGAAGAATAGTTTTTTTTTCTTCAAAAAAATAGGCAATAGGTTCGTGCGTGAGTGGGGTTTGCTATCATTTTTTGAGAAAAATACTGAAAAAGGCATTATTGGGGTTGATTGCCGTACCTTAATTCACGATGATAAATTATGTGTAACAGCTTGGGGGAAGAAATTAAATTTTCGATGACATAGTAACTCGGGACGAAAGAAAATTAAGTGTTTAAGACATTTTCAAAACAATGTTCTGCTCGTTCATTATGAACGTAATAGATTAATGAAAAATAAATGAGTTTCATTCAAATCTGCTCGCTTTTTATTGATTCTCCTCATTCTTCTCTTATTCAAGGCGTGAAAAATGAAACACTGCTTGGAAAGGGTCATCACCATTTAACACGTTTCAGCTTGACCTTGATCTGACAATTTGAATTTCTTTCCATGCTAGCTTTTAGGCACGAGTCCAATTTTCCTTAATCTTATATTTTTTCTGCATTGTTCGCAGCTCACGAGCCGCCTTTCGACTGATTCATTCAGACAAAAGCCAACTTCCACCATTGACCAAGGTCGCATTCGCCGACAACAACAATTTGCTGCGGTCTTCACTTTAATTAAATTCCAGAAAACATAAATTGCGATTTCCTACTGCTTTCTCCGTCTTGTATGATTAAATATTCAATTCGAGCTTTCTTTGCATCAGCATGACCGTTGACATTGACACACTATTACAGTTAGCTTTTTTCTAGTGTCTTTTTTGCGGCATCCATCTTGCGAGCGCTCTCTCGTCAAATAGTTCTGCAAATCAGTTTTCCGAATTGAATTCGATGAAAATTTTCGCATTTGTGTTTTTCATTCGAGATGATGGGGGTTTGAATATCCTTAAGTTTCATTCATGGGGCATTTCACGTGAAACGGACAACGAAAAAAAATCGAGGCTCTGGATTTCGTTCATCTTGTGCATACTGGTACTTCTAGAAGATATGAATGTGGATGCACAAGTTTTTGTTTCTATGAGGTTTAGTTGTCGAGTTATGGGCTTCTGAATAATTGACGAAATTGATAAAAGGCTTTTTTGGAAGCGGATTCTGAGATTCAAAACAAACTCTAAAAAACATTAAACATATTGATTGGTATAGAAAATTAGCTGTTCTTTTTAATGTTGAAATTAGATTTGAAAAATAATTTTTTTTTCCTGTGTGGAACCGGAAGTAGACACTTTAACTCGTAATTTGAATAATTTGGACCAAGTTAATTTTGTTTATTTTTATAACAAAATAAAGCTTAAAGTATACTTATTTTATCATAAAAGTTTTAGAATGGGATGGCCAGTAGTTTAGGAGGTAGGTGAATTTCAATACAAAAAAGTCGCATGGGGCGTGGTACCGGGAGCTTGATTATGATAGCTAGTGAGTGTGAAAGCAAAATATTTGTATTAAAACTATTATATATATCTTGTATCACTTACATATAGAATATAAAATATTAAAAAATGATAATGCTGATTTACTTAGTGAAAAAAAGGGTACTTGTGTTTAGACAAATGAATTTATTTCGCAATTTTTACAATTTTACTCTCGTTTCTTAAACTAGTTCTTTTTTTTAATAACTAGAGGTGTTTCTACGATCAGTTTTTTCCAGCAGATTCGACATAATTTATTTTCTGCTAATATTCTTGGAATTTTTCTTAGGCCTTTAGTCTTCCGATGAAACTTCAAATCGAATGGATTGAAACATCGATAGCCGAACTGAGACATAATACACATAATTAAGACTCTTTAACTTGTCAACGAAAGTAATAGTCATTGCAAGCGTTGAACAGTAACTCGAAAAATAACGGAAAATTTGAATTGGCTTGGCGTCAAATATATTAGATATGCGTTATATATTTTAATTAGGTTTTTATGGGAAAATAAAACCTTTTTCAAATAAGAGATGGGGCTACTAATCACATTTCAAATCAATTTTTGATTTCGAGCCAACTAGCTGCCCTAAGCAAGCTCTCGGTACCACGCCCCATGCGACTTTTATGTATTGAAATTCACCTACCTCCTAAACTACTGGCCATCCCATTCTAAAACTTTTATGATAAAATAAGTATACTTTAAGCTTTATTTTGTTATAAAAATAAACAAAATTAACCTGGTCCAAATTATTCAAATCACGAGTTAAAGTGTCTACTTCCGGTTCCACACAGGAAAAAAAGTTTATTTTTCAAATCTAATTTCAACATTAAAAAGAACAGCTAATTTTCTATACCAATCAATATGTTTAATGTTTTTACTAATGTTCGAAGAAGAACATTAGTATTAAAATCACTTTGGCCAAAAATTCATATTTCTATATATATATATATATATATATATATATATATATATATATATATATATATATATATATATATATATATATCATCAAAAAATTTCAGTGAAAAAATCTCAGGAACGCGCCATCCGATTGAGCTGAAATTTTCAGGACACATTGGTGTATATGCAGAATAGTGCCAGGTCTCACAAAAAGTTAATAATCTTTAACCCTTTGGCGCCGGCGGCCATTTTAGTGATTTTTTTTATATGCCTATTATTCCGTACACAAATCATTTTTGCAAAAATAAAGTTGACGACATAAATTTCGAACAAGTTTTACATGTGAATCGGATAATGTTTTGGAATTTTTTAACCCTATGTGTGCGCTGGGTGCCTAAAAAGAGAACGGGAAAATTTGAAAATTTTTAAATTGCAATAACTTTTGACAAAGCTATTCAATCATTACGAAATTTTCAGGACATGTTTGTTTTATTTAGTTGTAGATAAATGTACGTTTAAATGAGCGTGCTGGCAACCATGTAGCTAGGGCAGGCACTGAAAGTGAAAACCTCCAAATCATCGTCTCTCTTGAAAAAATGTCGTTTCTTAAAAAAAAAGCCACTCATATGTAAACTTTGTGCTTTGTTTACATAAATAAAGAAAAAAATTTGATATGGTATAACGGGCACGCCTGGCAACCCTTGTCCAATTTACCTATATTTTTAGCATCAAAAACTTCTGTTCACGGAAACTCACGATCCGATGAACAGAATTTATTGAAATTTGCAGAATGTATTGGTCTTAAATAGGACCAGGTCTGATAGAAGTGATTTTGAAATGCGGGTGATTCTGTGCCAGTGGTGCCATCTTGAAAAATCACTAAAAGAGATAACTGCTTTTAGCCCTATAAATTCTGATTGAATCGTTCGATTTTAACGAAATTCGCACCGTAGCTGCACCTTACTTTAAACCACGTTTTGGTAGAAATTTGGTTGAAAAATTCGGTTGGAGCTGCCAGCTATGATAATTTTGGTGTCTTAAATTTGAAAAAATAAAAATTTGGAAGTGAAAACATTCAAACCATCGAATATCCTAAAAAATGTCCGTTTCTACAATAAAACCAATCTGTATACAAATCTTATGCTCAATCTACACAGTCAAAGTAAAACTTTGGAAATTTCATGTCGGACAAGAACGGTAACCCTTTCTCAGTTAACCTATATTTTTAGCATCAAAAACTTCTGTTCACGGGAACTCACGAATCAATAATCAGATAAAATTGAAATTTACAGAATGCATCGGACTTAAAAAGGGCCAGGTCTGATAGAAGCGATTTTGAATTGTAGGCAACTCTGTTCCAGTGGTGCCATCTTGAAAAATTACAAAGAAAAAAAATGCTTTTTGCCCTATGAAATGTGAATTAGTAACCAGATTTTCATGAAATTGACACAGTAGCTGCATCCTACTCCAAACTCTGTTTGATCGAAATTTGGTTGAAAATTCGATTGGTGCTGCCAGCTATGGTAATTTTTGTGTCTTTGGTTTTGAAAATTCGCTCAGGAAAATAAAACTTTTTGCCCTATAACTTCCAGTGCAGTCATGAAATCAATACGAATTTCATACAATTACTGGAACCTATTATAAACATTATTCAAGCCAAATTTGGTTGAAAAGCCATGATAGGGTTGCCAGCTATTGTTGGTTTTGTGTTTGTTTGCAATATCTTTATTAAGCGGTTTTATCGCAGAATTTTCAATTGGTTATGATATTGTAGTGACAATAAACAGCAAATATTAAGCTTTCGATTATTTGAAAAAACTCGCTGCAGGTAACCCTAAATTTCTTTATACTCCTTTAACTTCAAATGTTATATAACAACGTCAAGCAGATGTGATATATTCTTGGCTTTGATACTGGCGAAAGGTTGCCAGCACGAGTCGGTTGTGCTACTTTTGTATCAATAAATGCTCACAGTTAGTATTCATACCGGAAACATTTACAATGAAAATAAATAACCGATGTTTCAATTCCCAAAGTTCTGCAAATTTCTCGGATCGCAGCCCCAAACTCCAACTTCAGTTACAGTGCTGCAGGCACTGAGCATTTTCTTCATTGATGTTATATGAGATGCTGCTTTCAAAATTTTGTGATATAAGCAACTGATAACGAATATAATTAACCCGTGTTTTGCTCTCATAAACGTTGAAATTCATGCCAGTGGTAATATCTGAAACCTTCTACCATATGAGTTATAATGCATTCTTGAGACCAAATTAAAACGTGGCATTTGAAACAGTTTGGCCGTAATAAGCAGCTCATGTGGTGGAATATGCACTCAAAACCTGCACGATTCTTCTACTGTTCTTCGAACATTAGTGTTTCTAGCGGTTCAGGTGCGCTAGAGTTTTTTTTAGAGTTTATTTTGAATCTCAGAATCCGCTTCCAAAAAAGCCTTTTATCAATTTCGTCAATTATTCAGAAGCCCATAACTCGGCAATTAAACCTCATAGAAACAAAAACTTGTGCATCCACATTCATATCTTCTAGAAGTACCAGTATGCACAATATGAACGAAATGCAGAACCTCGATTTTTTTTCGTTGTCCGCTTCACGTGAAATGCCCCTCATCTGATTTGCTTGAAATGAAACCATTCGAGTGTTTGGAGTTGAAATTGAGAGACGGAATCGAAATACGAGAAGAATGGTAAATTCGATTTTGATAGCGAAGATTGCTCGAGGACCAGCCAATTTAACTAAACGATTAGGTGTAGTGTTTCGACACTCAAACCATTGATCTATGCAGAATAGATATTTCATTGGTAATTGCTAGAAAAGAGTACTCAAATACAAATCAGAGAAAAAATATCGATGAATTGAATCATTTGTACGTCCTCAAAGTGTAAGTAGCCATTAAAATCGAGACTTAGTTTAAGTCATGACCTGCTGTTCGAAGGTTTCTTTGATGATTTGGATTATTGTTTGCTTTGAGTGCTAAGCTATTTTTAATGAGGATTTACGAATGTCTTTTTTTTTGTATTTATTTGAATGAAATACATTGCATGAGTTCCATTGTTGATGCTAATTAATTTAATCTTTCATGTTGGGTCAGCTAAATCTGGGCAACGATGTGAAATACTGGATCATCAGGTGCATGAATTCCAGAAAGAATACCATCACCAGTAAAGATGGTAACAATCTAGTGATCATACTTGACCAGAACAGTCTCTCGACGCTCAGGGACAGACACCGTATGGTGCTGAACTACTTTTTGTATGCAGTTAAATTTAACCAATTCGAGAAGTGGTGAAGCACCAACTCTTGTGACTTCCTGTGGACGGATCGCCAGAGCTAAACGCAGAAATCCGGTGGAAATTTTCTTACGGAAAGTTTCTTTCACTGAGATCACGCGGACGTTGTCTAAGGTTCCATGCAAAAAATTAATTCTGAACATTTCTTTGCCTGAAGGTATAAGATTTGTTCAGATCAACTTGTAGCATGCCAATGCTATCTTTTGAGCGAAAATTGACCAAACTGCAAGCGTCCCCCTACATTGAACTTATACAGGAACCATGGGCTCAAAGCAGCAGGATCTACGGACGCAGTTCAATCACGGGGTCAATGATCTTTATGATGAAAGATCAACACGACCAAAGACTTTGTTACCAACCGATACACGAAACACGCTCTGTACCCTTTTCCTACCGTCGGGATATAAGGGGGGTCAATTCCGGACGGCCTAGCTCCAATTTGTTTGATGCCACAATGCTCAGACAGTTTTCATGCCCGGCCCTATCAGCGGTCGTCGTTCAGTACCGGGAATATGAAACGTACGATAGTAGCCTCAGAGATTTTTCGACGGATATGTGTTTATTGTAAGATGACAAACATAATGTGGAAAGTCCATTACAAAGTCATGTGTGCAGCAACGGTTATTCAAGGTCAAAAGTCACGAAAATCAGTTTTTCTTAAATATCTCGTTAACTATTGACTTTACGTGAATTTGTGTTCGCATCAAGTTCTGAAAAATGTTTGAGTCGAGTGCATAGTCCCTTATCGTCTGGATATAGTGGTGTATACAGACTATACGGTGCAATTAAGCGAAAAAAGTCCGTAAAATGCACCCAAACCCACAGTTCTTTCTCTCTAAGGTGCGGTTGAAGTGGAGCTTTCTACTTAATAACGTAATCCATAGTAATTCTATGGCATTGTTCAAGGATTTGTCATTATTCGAAAGTGGGTAGTTGATGCCGACAAAGATAGATGGATGACTTCTGATGTAGCCAGGCACACGAAGTTTTTCCTTTCAGCGCGTAACCATGCGACTTCGTATTCAACAAGAGCAAGAAAGTTTGCAGCATATTGACTGGACACAACTACCTAGGAGGGCATATGTACCAAATAGGTGTTGCACAGGATGACCTCTGTTCATTCCACCTGAAAGAAGCTGACACTACGGAAAATTTTCTCTATGAATGCCCAGCGTTTGTGCGTCTCAAATATCAATACTTTGGCTGGGATGTACTACGTGTGAATGGCTAAGTTGTAACACGCGTCGTCTTTTTTTCCCGATCATTTATCATTTATTTTGCTAAGAAGTCTGGGAAGCTATAGTAGTCGGGGGCTATGAGCGCAATGGGTTTTTTGGTGTTAGTGCTCAGAGATGCCAGGCGCCTTTCCACCAACCCACAAACATACTCAATTAAATAGCTCCAACTATGAGTTTTCGTTTGTTTTGCCGTCCATACAATTTTGCAGTTAAGTGAAATAACATATTTTTTGTTTCTTCTAACTCATATAATGATATGTATAAAAAAATTCCTTGGAATATTTAGCATTTTGAAATAGTCAACATTTTTTAACATGTAATTCATGTGATCAGTTTTGCATGAGTCTCAAAAACCGAAAAAACTCTAAAAATTCACTTATTTCGATAAAAAAAGGCACCGCTAACTTGAACGCTTCGCTCACTGATTGAGTTAGTCGATATTTAACTTTTGCGTAGTGTAGTTTTTATATAATCAATATATAATATATATTTTTAACGCGCGAAGTCACTAAAAGGTGTGAAATTAGAAAACCAATGGCTATCAAAATAAAGATCAGGTACTATTTCAACACGACGGGAACCCCAAACACAGCTAAAATGGTCACACATTGGTAAGAAAACCAAAAGTTTGATGTACTAGTTTAGCCTGCCTAGAGTCCGGGCGTAAATTATGCTCAAAATCCCTGGGCTTATTGAAAAATTGTTTCAATATCGTGAATCACCGAAGATAGTTAATGAATTATGGAGTCAGGAGAATCGAGTGGAAGAAAGTTTTACCTAATATTGTAAAAAATCATTACAATAGTATGCCCAAGAGACTTAATGAATTTAGGAAAATTACAGAACTATGGATTAAGTACTGAATCTACTGAAGCTCACTCTATTTCCCAAATAACACACAAAACTGATCAAATGAATGTTATACAAAAAATTCGTAGTTAAATTTATATCTAAAAACAGTATTTGATTAGTCTGCCATTATTTAACATTACCTCGCTCAGCCTTTTCGGCATTGATCCCCAGTATGGCTGTAAGCCATCAGGTGTCAAAAGTTCTCAGGACTCTTGAATGGCGCTTTGTTTTAGGTCGTTATTGGTGTTTTGAAGAATGTTTTCGGCGTATACCATGCAAACCAACCATCCTCAGACGTTCTCTACCGGGCGAAGTCCATAACTTTCATTTTTTGATTCGTAAGCTACTCTTGCGTAGAGCGAGAAATGTGGAAATGTGAAATTTTCGTGGTCAAAAACTAAATTTTCTTTGAAATAACAGTCAGTAAACTAAAGCAAACAGTTTCTCATGAGCCAAAAGAATTCTTCAGCGATATGTGTCTTCGGGAATGAAACATCGATAATCTCTCTTTCTCTATCAGTCAGAACCTTGTCTCGTGTCATGATTACTCGTAAAGAAGTCTCAAACTCGAAAAAAATAAGAAAAACTCGAACAAAACTGCAAGTTCCAGACTCGTTCATAATGATAAAACAACGTTTTTTGCCGCTTTTTTGAAATTTCTTTTACAAAACTCTATACCATACTATTTAATATACCATTATGACAAGGCAATTAACGCAGTCCGATAAAATAGTCTTGAATGTCACTTCACATTCTGAAAACCGTAAGTTGTGTTCAGAACAGATTAGAGCTTATTTTGATAATAATCAACAAATTGAAGGTCCTAAATGACTTCCTTGAGGTACACCAGATATGACATCAATCACTAATAAAGAAACTTTATGAATAAGAAGCTATCCAACTAGTAAGCTTACACACCAATATTAAAAGATCCAGCTTACATTTGCGAAGTCCGTACAAAAACAGTCTACCTGAAGTTTTGCCTTGGTTGATTGAATAACGTTGTTGGACAATTCTAGGATGCTAGTGGAAAAAATGTTCGGCCCTCAAACAGTATTGTTGTCTTTTTTTGGAAACTTGGATTTCAAAGTGGATTCTATGCATCAGATGCCATTCACAACGTTTTTTCTTATATCCAAAATAAAAAAAAACCTGCTTGGTACGGTGGGTCATAAATGACTTCTTAAATGATTAGGACAATGAATAAATATGGAGGATCTCATTTTCGTTAGTTGTTACTAATTTTTTGCTGTTATCTTTTGATCGAAAAAAATAAACTGATAGAGTTTTTTCCGAAAATAATGCCTAAACTTCACATTTCCAGATTCAATTTTCATTTTGATTTCATTTTTCATTTCTGGAACTCTTTCCATACCTGCGCACAAAAGATACTCGCTCCATATCTAATTACGAAAAACCCTACATCATTTTAAAAAAATACGTCAGTTTGATAATTAAAGCTTATGAATACGATTTCTCATGAGTCTACTAACCAACCACATGTGTCAGCAAACCAATTCATGAAACTAATCAAAAGTTTCATCCTCAGCTTCTAGCCAATATCAAGAAGCTTCTAGCGTCAAGCATTGAATGAGAATTTTTCACTCTTCTCAATTTTATTTCTTGACAGTAACACATCAAAATATTATTTTCATTTCCCCTTCACGAGAAAAATGAGCAAGAAACACCAGCGCCCAATGTGGGAAAACTCACTTAAGACCCAATTACATTAATTTAATTTGCCGGCATACACTAGAAACGCTCATTGCCAGAATTTAAAGTGAAATGTTATTATCTTTCCCTTGCGTGACTGTCATCAGTAACATCATATCATCTCGTTAAAATATTCTTCATACGCTATTACATAAATTCTCAACAGCTTTATCCTCCATAACACTCATTTCCACTAGAACGCTCAAACCCATTCAATTGAACCGGTCACATAGCAAAAGAGAGAATTTCATCACATACAATCTTTCACTGCCACTGTCATTGTCATTGCGAAACCGTTACGTGGCGATCACTAGACATTATGAAAATTTCGTTTAGCTCGGGGTGGATTTGACGTCGAAGGCCAAGTTAAAACATTAGAAGAGTTTCAATGGTCTTTCGACTTCAAGGAATTCCTTGCAGTCAGAGCTTTGAAACATTTCCACTTTAAGACACATATCCCTGCGCACATAGAAATGACTTAACAGAATAAAGAAGAAATTCTTGTAGCTATTACGTTTCAAAAGTTTCCGTTCCGAACAAAGTGAGAACATGACCAGAACCATCGTATCGTCCGTTCGTCGTTCGTTCGAGAGAGCAAAGGCAAATTCCCATGCAATCACATATCAAATTTAAAACGATAGTCAAGCATCCAGCCAGTTATCATTCTTTAAATCGATTTAGCAGCCTTTTCAGGACGAGAAGCATATCAACTACGTACGTACAACGCAACGGACAAACGAAACGGATGATTCTAGTACAACGAGATGGAATGTCTGAGTACGAGTAGTTTCCGTTCGTTGGAAGAATTGAATTTTAACGAGAGAACATGTTGTCGAAAAGTGCTCCAGGATATAAGCTCTCAGGATTAAATATCATTTTGTATACATATGAACAAGTTACTTGTTGATGATTATTGTTTTGGAATGTATTGTACTGTTGATAATAGAATTATGGTGGAAGAAGTTTTGATATCGTAGGAAGGAAGGAATAAGCTGGATAAGAGAGAAGAGCTATATGGAAAAGTTTCCGTAATCTCTCCTCTCTTGTTGATTTGATTCATTCAAAGTAAATAAGCGGAAACAATGGAAAAGATAGAAAGCAATGAAAAGTAGGATTAGAAGGATTAAAATTTTGAGCTAGTAAAGTTATATTACGTTATAATTAAGAGTGAAATTTATGTTGTTGGTCCAACTTTTGTCACATATCAGTGAATTATAATATGGCATCTTTAACAACTCTTTTTTAAGTATCCTACGTTGTATTTTTCTAACTGATTGAGTGCGGATCTTTATCACCTCGCAATGCATATATAAAAGCTGGAGTTTCTAATAAGCATAAACTATTAAAACTTCACTCTCAACTATTGCTTGCACTTTACTGCAATTGGTTCCTTAACGCCAAAAGTTTGTTCAAACTATGTAACGAACCCATTCTACTATGACTATGAGTGTAAATTTTCTAACGGCAGATTTACTGCAATAAATTTCTGTATTCCATAAACTAGAAATCATTTGCAAAGTGTACCTTTTGACTGAACGCTCCTGGCTACTAACATTCACAAGCTGTTGCATGTTGCAAAGCTTTTGTAAGAGTAATGAAAAGTGTTTGTATTGTAAAGATGAAGATGTTTGTAATGCTTCTCTTATAAAGTCATATAAAGTTTTCAATGAATATGAGGAAAGTGTATGGTTTATGTAGCGGCACACTTTTCTACGTGCAAAATAGAGTATTTGCTTTTGTCATTTTAGATCTCAACTCATTTTCTTTCAAGAGTAAGCGAAATTTGAACGAATAGAATAAAATTCTTTCATACGAACGCAAATAAAAGAGATGTTGTGGTCATAGTGGACAAGGATGAATATAACCGATTAACCATGGAAAAGATAAACAGCGCAGACTACCATGAGCTAAGAATAGATCTTTTACCAGATCAAATGAATGGAAAAGGTCTTAAAAGAGCTTATAACTGGACTTTTGGAGAAATCAAACCCAGCGGTGCCAAGAAGTAAATGCCTTCCAGAAATATACAAAGTAGAAAATGAGTTAAGGGAGATCGTTAGCAGAATTACGAAATGTATCGCGAACGAATGTAGAACCTTAAGAAAGATTTGTGATAAGCTAGTTAGCAATGCAGAAAAGGTGATGGAGGGGGTTGGTAAAGTGGCAGAAATGGAGGAACACGAGCAAACTGATATCAAGGCTTTGTTCCCAAGCGCACCAACAAAACAAGTACTTGGGATCTTTGAAGATTGGTTATTAGAGAAAAGTAATTCTTTGGAGTGGAAGAAGAAAATTAAAGACTGCTTAAAAGTTGCCTCAACTTGAATCTTCGATATCTTCGATGATGATATCTTCTTACTGATGATATCTTCGACTCGAAAATCTTACCCGAGTACACAGTTTTCCGTAAGGACCGTAAGGTAAATCCTATTGTGGAGGTGTTTCATCGGTATTAATAAGACAGTCAACGGAACACTCTGTCGTGATTTCTCTTTCTGTCTTCCTGGTGAGTCCATTTTGGTAGGTATTTCCTTACCTTCTGCCAAAACCTTAGTCTTCACTTCAATATATATCCCCTGCAACCTTCCTCTGTCAGTTTATGAATGATTCTTTGTGGAAATCTCTTGTTACCTCAACAGTCGTTTTTTCATCGCTTGCGTTCTGCTATGTGGTGCTTTTAACCTCCCAACTCTAGATTGGGATGCTACCTAGTCAGACATCATCTCGACTAGTAGTGTTTAATAACGCCATTGTTTCTCTCACAGCTTAACACAATACCAAATGCCAGCAATAAAATTCTGGACCTTGCTTTGTCTAATCTCCAAAAACCATCACTTTCCTTAAGTGCTGCTCTGTTTCTCTTTGTGCCTTTTAACCCTCATCATCCCCCTATTATTTTTGAAGTTTCTAATTTTAATTGTATGGTAGTAAATAAAATCCCTTCATTAGTACATTTTAACTTTCACAGAGCTGATTTTCACACCAACTCATCGTCTTAAAAATCTGAATGATGTTCCTTAACTCAGCAATGTTGTTGCAGTCACAATCGAAGCAAGAAATGCAGCTCGTAATCTAAATAAAAGATCTGGTTCACTTGCTATAAAAAACTACGCTCTAAAACGCACCTACATTGCTGGCATTGAAGCATCAATCAGAAGCAACAGTCAAAATCCTCTTGGTCGTCCATCCGTTACTTGAAAAACTCTCCTAGTATCTCCAATTGTATGCATTTGGGTGATACAGCTGCTTCCACCCCACATGAAGTGGGTGAACATTTGCTTCTTATTTGTCCTCTTTCTGCTCAACACAATGCCCTCTTCTTTCCGGCAATCTTCTCTCCACATCTTCTCTCCACATCTTCTCCTGATTTACATTTGTTTCGCACAAACCGTCTAAAAATTGAACTTCTGATGAACGATATTGATGTCAGTACTGGTAGTGGTTCTTCTTAATATCCTGGCCAAATTTCTTTCATCGTTTCTGTGCGTTCCTCTTTCTATTTTGTTCAATATAATTATATATTCTGGCTCTTTCCCTTTTCTCTGGAAAATTACTAACATTCTCCTTATGCATAAAGCCAGTGATCGTACATGTATCTCAAACTACCGACTCATCTCTTTTCTTCCTTGTTTTGCCAAAACCCGTGAGAAAGTGGGCTACAAGCGAGTCTGCTCCTTTGTCCGGCCTACCCTAGCTCATGAGCAGCATGGCACATATTAGGTCATCAAAAGTTGTTCGACGTACTATATACTGACTTCTCCAATGCCTTTGTCTCTGTCAAATATAACCTTTTTCTTCAAAAGCTAGGGAAAAATGACATAGCTGGTCGTCTTCTTTTGTGGTTTAACTCTTGCGTCTTTAGTCGTCTCTCGGTATTAATAAGACAAATTGAAATTGCTAATTCCTGCTCTTCAATTCCCTTTTATCCTGTATCAGGTGCTCCCAAAGGGTAAATACTTGGTCCTCTTCTCTTTCTATTGTTCATAAACGATGTCCTTCTTTTAATCCGATCTTCTTGTTTTTTATATGCTGACGATTTCAAGATGTTTTGAGTGATATTAATCGCATAAAAATTTTGTGCTCTCTCTCACTTTAAACATAGTGAAATCGCACAAAATGCCTTTTACTTGGGAAATATCACTTTTGATGTTCTCCTATTCTATTTCTGGCCCTCGTCTTAATGTTGTTGCTAACTTTAGAGACGTTGGTCCTTAAACTTAAATTTGATAAGCATATTTCATGCTCGTACATTATTGCTAGGGCCTCTAAATTAGCAGGTTATATTATTTGATCCTCTAAAACCTTCGTTAATACTTCCGCCTCTGTACACCGTTTTTTTTTCCTTTGTACGTTATGTCTTTGAACATTGCTGTCAAATGTGGTGTCCTCATTAAGTCTACTTATATACTGCGTTGAAGTCTGTTCAGAGCAGATTTACTCGTACCTTATTCTCTAAATTTCAGCTTCCCTACCATCCTTACAGTGATCGTCTCTCTATTTGATAGCTTAATGACAACATAGCTTAGTAAAGAAATGTGAAAATATTGCAAAGATTAACCTAGCTGGCAGCCCTTTCATGATTTTTTTACGAGCTTCTTATGGGATTTGGCTTACAATAAAGTCCATTGACTACATGACTTTCGTTTTGATGTCATGACTGCATCGGAAGCTATAGAAAAAAAGCTTTACTTTAGTTAAACAATACTGAGCATATTTACAAGATTAAGGAGACAAAAACTACCAAACTACCAAATTTATCCAAACTTTTCAACCAAATTTTTTCCAAGCGTGGCTTAAAATAAAGTCCTCTTGTGTGAATTTTGTTACAATCTGTAGGCTGAATCAGAAGCTATGGTCCAAAAAGCGGCTTTTTCTCATTGATTTTTCAAGATGGCACCACTGCTACAGAGTAGCCCGCATTTCAAAATAACTTCTATCAGACCTGGTCCTAGTTAACACTAATATGCTCTGCAAATTTCATGGATCAGATTATCTGGTTGTCAGTTCTCGTGAACAGAAGTTTCGAGTGCTGAAAATAGAGCTAATTTGGTGATGACCTGCCGTTCTTGTGCAACGCGGAATTTCAAATGTTTAAATTAGATAGGGTGACAAAAGGTTAAAATTTATCAATAATTTGAATTTTCGTTGAAAAAGCAAAAACTTTTCCGGAGGGTCGATGATTTGAAGGATATTTATTCACGTGCCTGTCGTAGCTACAGAGTTTCCCGCACAGTCTTTAAAGCCCATGTGTGCATAGTCTTAGTCAAAAGCAATACATTTTGCAAATTTCAGGATGATACAATTTGTCTGTCAAAATTTACGACAATTTGAAATTTGAAAAAAATCTTTGCCTACTTTTAGGCACTAAGCGCCCACATAGGGCTCATAATTTCCAATTTTTTTTATCATAAACAAGCCTATATATATATATATATATATATATATATATATATATATATATATATAATATATATATATATATATATATATATATATATATATATATATATATATATATATATATATATATATATATATATATATATACAGAAACATGAGTTTTCAGCGAAAATAGTCTAACAATAATTTGCTTAGAAAATCAGTAAAAATAGTGGTTCATAGAGATGTTGATGTTGAGTTCATCGAGGATGAAACGGATACTCAGGTAACTACTCAATCAAATGTTAATAATAAACATTTGTGTTTATCATAAGATGGTGAAGTGGTCGCACCTGATGAATTCTAACCTGAACCGAAAAAAGATTTTAGCGTTCTGGGGTCGAATATGGTAGCCAGAGTACAACTCAAGATTCTACAATCGAAGGTCATCCAATGAAAAAATCTGTCATCCGATAAAAAAAACAGTTTTCCAAAGCGAAAGTTGGCCCTCAAGCCCATCGAATTGTAGCCAGCCCGAGTTCACTGACACAGGTGATTTCAATGTAGCCCCGTTGTCAATTACTGATATCAAGGAGGATGGTGGCGTTATGTGATTTTTTCCTGCCTAGGCTACACTTACGATCCGGAAACTCTTGAAGAAGCGATGCTGCGGAGAGATGCAGTGCAATGGCGAAAGGCCATGTAAGAAGAAATCGATTCATTGGCCCAAAATAGCACTTGGAAACGAACCAAACTGCCTGAAGGTAAAAAAAACCGATCGATTGTAAATGGGTCTTTAAGACCAAGAGCAATGGAGTCGACAGTAAACTCAATTTAAATATTACTAAAATTGACATAGTAGTGGCTTTCTTTAACGTCAAGCTTGATGAATAGATCTACATGTTGCAGCCTGAGGGTTTCGAAAAAGATGGCAAGCTGGTGTGCAGACTGGTGCAAGCCAGACTGAAGCAATCCAGCCGAGTATGGAACGTATGGCTGAATGAGGTCCTCATTGGATTTAGACAATAGATTCGTGTATCTACTACAGAGTAGTTGGAACAACAAATCTTATTATCACAGTATATGTAGACGATTTACTGATCTTTTCGAACGACAGTGGAATATAAGCAAAATTGAACCAGTATCTCACTGAAAACTTCAAAATGAAGGACATGGAAGAAGCTTAAAATATTTTCGGCACGAGAATCAGCAGAAGCAGAGAAGAGAATACCATCTCTTTTGATCAGCAACATTACATCTCAGAGATGCTACAGCGATTCAACATGTTCACATGTAATCCGATATCAACGCCTCTGAATACGGGTTAAAAACTATCTAACTGCTATTTCGTGGGTATCAAAGAGGTAGAAAACAGTTGCACTATCGACAGTAGACGCGGCGTTGATGTCAATGGTAGGAGAAATTCAAGAGGTTATGTGGTTAACAAGACTCGAGGATGAACTGTCAAACTCGCAAAGAAACTCAATCAAATTATATTGTTACGACGAAATTGCATTCCATTTGATGGAAAACAGCGCTTATCTGGCACGCACCAAACATATCCGAGATTAAGAAAGAATTTATCAGTGAAAAAATGATGGACACCAGTATGCAGTTCAAATACACACCCACGGATATGATGACTGCAGATATATTCACAGAAGCTTTATCGAATCCAAAACAAACAACATTTACGGAAGCATTATGATTAAAGTAAATCAGTGATACAATTATTTTTTGAATTTAAAATTAGAAATGAACTTGCCTTGAATTCAAGGACAGTGTTAGAAATGTATCGAAATGTATCAATAGACTTCAAACAATTTAATGTGAGTAAATGCCAATTAGTAATTCAGTTCAGTGCCAATAAAATAAAGTGTTTCCTGATTATTACACTCAAGAGCTACGGTGGTCTTTTTCTCTCCGCGCAGGCTTCGCCAAGAAGGTTTCTGGTCTAACAATTAAACTAAAAAAAAAACAAAAAAAAACATCGCTACCTTTGATGCAACAAATGGTTTTTTTTACCTTTTTGTTCGGAAAAAACAACACAGCAACATCAACAAAAAGAAATTTTAAGGTATCAATAGGTATATTTTAAGATGAAAGGTTCCCATCAATATATATGATAAATATATTTATCGTCCAAGGTTTGACTTTGTTCTAGTCTGCAGATTATTTATGAACATTTTAGTTCACAAGCGATGCTGTTTTTTGAATTGAATACCAGCGACGAATAAAAACTTTATTTAATTTGAAACTAAACCTTTATTTTTTCATAAATTGTCCTATTTACTAAGATATTCAAGCACCACTACGTGCATCCCAAAACATTCCATCACATGAGTGGTCATAAAACCAAGCTCAAAAATATGCTGAAGCGGATGTTTACTGCCTCAAAAATTATCAGCTTGATTTACGCTCACTATGATTTCAAATTCAGTGTCTTCTCAATTGCAAACCCAGCCCCCGTCAATCCACTTAACACTCGACACGAATTTTAAAATTCAAATATATATTTCATCCCAAACCTGCCATGAAAATGGGATTCCACAATTCTGCAACTTTTCAAAGTAATCACCAGTGACAATCCTTTCAAATGCAAACACACAAAATTTCCATTCATGAAATTTTAATGATTCGAAAGATCTCGGAATTTTTCGGCACTTAAACTGAACTGTCATGTTGTGGAGATGTCAGTTTCTTAAAAAAAAAGCACCCTTCTGTACATTCATGTATATATCAACGAGTTGAGTATGTCTACCTATCTCGCTCCTATGATACCATCATCTTGAAATTGTACAGCAGATACCCCTATGCAATGTACAAAAAAATTGGATTTTTCTGGGACGTTTCTTCTATTTGCATTCCCGACAATCAATTGGCCTCCAACGAGCCATGTACATTTGAACATGGGTACGAAGGATATTGAAATACCAGAAATAGAAATGTATGTAGGTATTCTTTTTTCGAATCAAATAATATCATCCGTTTCGATTTCGCTTGGAGAAAGTTTCAGTTTCAATTTCGACATTGTCTTACACATAAATAGATTCCCTGCGACAGCATCTTCAAGTTCCTGTCAGGAAAATCCAATTATATCCGGTCAACCGCTCAGGTCTAAATCAACAATCAGATCAATTTATGTATGTATTTTAGTAACACTGGGAGCAACGCTAGACGCCCTACAAATTGTCTAATTTGAATTGTGTTTTTAAGTGGGACGACAGAATAGCTTCTCCCAAAGCGAAATAAATTATGAGAAGCGAAGAATGAAGATGTTCACAAACACTAATCTGCAATCTAGCAATGGTGCTTTCGGGTAAACACGACAACTAAAGAGGCGCGAGAGCAAAAGCATCGTGGGAAATTCACAGATATTCGAATCTTGTCAATTTCATTGAGCTTTCTATGCTAAATACTTATAGTTGAACCCGTATAATGCAATCAAAAGATAGCTAGGTATCTTCATCTTGCTTGTAAATAGAATTTATTGAATACGATTCAAATGTCAAAGCAAACAATCAAAGAATCTTTTTGAATCAATATTCGTTTGGGTTAGGGCGGGAAGATTGTTTAGTTGTTTGAAGTTTGGATACATTTCAGTGTATAAAGTTTAGGTACATGTTTGATGTTGATACCCGCATGGCCTGAAAATGTATTTGAAAATGTTCAATTGAATTATAAAGATATCGATCATTCGTTTGAGCAGCAGGATGCAAATGATATCCATTTGAAAAGGACTCGATGTTTGATGCAAAGGGATATGGTTTTCTATATTCTACAAAATTAAAATCAGATAAAATTCCATGGCAACCATTATTTTTTTATGTCCGAAATAAAAATATCTTGCTTTGGCTGTTTTTCCTGTTCGTATCTTAATATTTGGGGTATTTGCATAATGGTACTTCTAGAAGATATAAACGTGGATACACTTATTTTTGTCTATGAGGTTTAGTTACCGAGCTATGAGCTTCTGAATAGTTGACGAAA
Source organism: Nemotelus pantherinus (assembly GCA_963978885.1). Classification (NCBI taxonomy): domain Eukaryota; kingdom Metazoa; phylum Arthropoda; class Insecta; order Diptera; family Stratiomyidae; genus Nemotelus; species Nemotelus pantherinus. The sequence goes on along the minus strand of OZ022266.1, from coordinate 52,829,984 downwards.
TTGATAAAAGGTTTTTTTGGAAGCCTTTTTTGAGATTCAAAAAAAATAATCACTATAAATTATCAATTAAAATAATAAATTATATTTGAAAAACAATTTTTTTTCCTGTGTAAAACCGAAAGTAAACATTTCAAATCGTTATTTGAATAATTTGGACCAGGTTGATTTTGTTTATTTTTACAATAAAACAAAGCTTAGAGTGTACTCATTTTATGATTTGAAAAGTTTTAGAATGAGGTGGCCCGTTGTTTAGGAGGTAGGTGAATTTCAATACATACAAGTCATTTGAAGCATGGTACCGGGAGCTTGATTAGATTATATTATTAACCAAATTTTCAATCGGTGATAACTTCTGATCGAAACATAAGATCATTGCAACATTTTGAGAGTATATTTGTGTTGATCAAAAATAGACACTTTTGACTTATAAAGCTACAACAGGCACGTAAAAAAATCTTTCAAATCATCGAGTCTCCTGAAAAATCTTTCAAATAATCGAGTCTCTTGAAAAATTGTCACTCTTCAGAACCCTAGGAGAACAGTTTACAAATTTAAAGGTTGATCCACCCTTTCATATTAAAATTTCTTAATCTTTGCGTCGGAAAAAGAGTTTCCAAATTGCCATTTTTCTGACACTTGAAGTTTCTCTTCATGGAAACTTACGGCTGGATAATCAGGCCAATATGAAATTCACAAAATGTATTAGATTTTGAATAGGATCAAATCTAACAGAAGTTATTTGAAAATGCAAGCTACCCTGTGGCTGTGGTGCCATCATCAACCACTCAAAATCAAAAAAATGATTGATCACCGCTTACTTTTGACGTAGTCATTTGATTATAACAAAATTCACTCAGTAGACGGATCTTATTGTAAACCAAATTGGATAAAATTTGGGTTGAAAAATTGGTATAAGACAGCCAGCTATGTAATTTTTTCATTTTTATTAAAATGTACTTAACTGCTCTACACGTCCTCATTGAGCAAGTTGAGAAATCTCTTGCTCTAAAGGAATATACGCTTGCTGCCTTTTTGGACATTGAGGGAGCATTCAACAACGTACAGTGTAACGCAATTGTTGAGGCACTCTCGGTGCTACACGTCGATGAGCGGCTGATCGCTTTTATTGTGCAGCTTCTTAAAAGTAGAGTGGTAATCTCTTCCCTGGGGAATGTCAGCGTAAGACGAGGAGTCAGTACGGGCACACCTCAGGGTAGGGTCCTCTCTCCCCTGCTGTGGAACATCACGGTGAATACTCTCTTAATGAAACTGGACCGTGCCGGCTGCAAAGTGATTGCTTATGCGGACGACATAGTTGTGGCAGTGTCGGGAAAGTAATTATCTACTCTATCGTTGAGGTTAAATTACTCTCTTGACATTCTTTCACGTTGGAGTCGTGAGTGCGGCTTGAATGTGAATCCTAGTAAAACGGAGCTAGTACTGTTTACAAGAAAGTACAAAATTCCCTTATTTGAGTTACCCAAACTAAATGGGGTCTCCATTGGATTGAGCCAGAAGGTCAAGTACTTAGGGCTTATCCTTGACTCGAAGTTGCTGTGGACCTACAATATAGCAGAAAGAGCGCGGAAGGCTTTCAATGCACTCTACTGCTGTAACAAAGCCATAGGAGCGAATTGGGGATTACAGCCTCGTACTGTTGCTTGGCTTTATACTACTGTGGTTGAGCCAATTCTATTGTTTGGGGTAGCGTTCTGGTGGCAGGCTGCTCTTAAGGCAACCTGCAAACGGCAGCTTGAAAAAGTGCGGAGGATGGCTGCACTGCTGGTAATTGGAGCGCTCCGATCCACTCCTACTAAGGCACTATTCGTGCTGCTTCATTGGCTACCAACCAATTTACTTATCTTACAGCAAGCCAATCTTGCTGCTGTGAGACTTAATTGCATCTCGGCATGGAATAGAACAGAAGTCGGCCATGCGAGAATTTTGGCCGAGGGAGTTCCCGCTCCAGCGGGGGTTGACTACATCGCACCGCAATGCCTACTAGATCTGGAGTTCACAACTCGTATTCCTGGTAGGGATGAATGGCGTGATGGCGTCACCCTCGAAAGTGGGCTTGTCCATGTGTACACCGACGGCTCTAAGCTTAGCAACAGAGTCGAATGTGGTGTATACTCGGACGAGCTGAATCTTAAGCTGTCCCTCCGTCTGCCAGACCACTGTAGTGTCTTTCAGGCAGAGGTTGCGGCTATTTTTCAGGCTATCGACTGGCTTCTGTGTAATCGAATATTCGGGGTCAATATTGGTATTTTCACAGATAGCCAAGCGGCTATTAGGTCCCTTGCTGGTCCTTGTACAGTGTCCATCATTGTTGCTGAATGCCGTGCATCTCTTAGGGAGATATCGAGACATTCAGTGGTTCAATTGATTTGGGTACCTGGACATAGGGGATTTCAGGGCAACTGTGAGGCCGATGAGCTAGCAAGGCTTGGAACCTTGTTACCGGAGGTCTCTTGCTCCACAATAGGAATACCGATGGCATCGGTGAAATTGGCCATCAGGCAAAAATATCTTGAGGACGCTAGGAAGTCCTGGGCAGAGGAATCATCCTGTGCGATAGCAAGGCAGTCCTGGTTATCCATGGATGCGCATCGCACCAGGCAGCTTTTAGGCTTAACTCGAAGCGCTCTGCGTTGCACTGTCGGTGTGTTAACTGGCCACTGCCTCATAGGGCGGCACGCGCAACGACTGGGCGTAGAGTTTAACGATTTTTGTCGGAGCTGTGGCTCTGAGGATGAGGAGGAATCCGTCCTCCATCTCATGTGCCAGTGCCCGGCTTTGGCAAGGAGAAGGTTGGCGGCACTTGGTGCACCCTTTCTCTCAAATCTGACGGAACTGTCCCCGGTCAATTTAAAGGCGATAGTCCGTTTTATCAAAGGAAGCAGATGGTTTCCTGATTTTAGTGAGTAGGAGAGAGTCTCTAATTTAGTATGGTATCACAACGGGCCTCTCTTGTGCCTATGTGTGCCGGTCGTCAGGTCTCTGGGGATCGGCAGCCATTTCAACCTAACCTAACCTACTTATATTGAATTTCCAAATTATAATACCCAAAAGATTCTTCGTTTTCGAGAATCTACGATTTTTGTGGTCGGTTAGCCTTAAATACTTCTTTGCTTAAATCTTAACTGCCAACTCAGTCCTTGGAGCAAAACGAAATTTACAGGATAGGTTGGCCTAATTGTGAAGCAGATTTGGTAATCTTTTGGTTGTGATCTTAGCAAAAGATTGCCAGCACCAGACATTTTTGTTATTTCCTATACCAACAGTTGTCACTTTCACATTTTCAAATGATAAACATGTACCATGAAAATAAGTAAGCAATGTTAAATTTATCATGGTTTGGGAATTTCACGGATAACAGCCCCAAAAAAATTTCGATCGCTGTAACTTCCGATGCAGCCACCGGGAAACGAAATGCACAGTCATAATAAAGAGCACGTTTAGTAGAATTTAAAAAAGTAGAATTAAATCAGTCTTTTTTAGCAGTTTTTGTGCGCTAGATTTCTTTTAGAATTTAAAATTCTTCTCTTTGACTTTTTGTATTAGTTTCATCGAAAGCACTTACCTTTGTTGGAGTAGAGTTTCATTATATGAATTTCTTTTAGCCTGCAAATTTTTTTCAAAATATTTTTAGTACTTTGAATATTCGTTTTCACGAACTTGATTAAATTTTACTGAATTTTACTTTTAGCATAGCTTATGATTTCAATCAGTTGATTTAATTCATGTTTTTGTGATTTATTATTTATCTTTTGTTTATTTTGAAAACCTATTTTTGTCAAATATCAGCTATTGAAACACCTTTATGGGAACTCTAGAAAGATGAATATCTCTAATGTAGATTTACTTAAGCTTATGGTCTAAATAAGGAAATTTGTTATTGGCCTGTACAGAGGCTACAACATCATCAACTAGAGTTACAGATTCAGTAGTAATTCGTGCTGGGTACCGCTCATTAAGTACTGGGAGACTGTTCACCTGAAGAATTTCGAAATAGTTTTAGTTGTACTGTCATTAAATTTAAAACTATGCCAATAACCATGATGACGTTGTCAAGCTTATCATAGATCTGATCAATGTTCTCGAAATCGAAATGACAGAAAGAGCTCTGTTATGGTAGAAATCTTAACCAACTAACTCAGTAACAATTGCATTGAAATATGTTTCATTCATTTATTTGTTTTATAATGAATGCGCCTCAGTTATCTCATCATCTGAATCTCACCAATTGAGCTCTGCAGAATATCCTGATATATTATAAAAAATTACAGACTCATTTTCATAGAGCCTCATGGTAATAAAAACAAGATCATTGACGCTATCCCCTGTAACATTGAGTCTTCTTACATTTTACTATCCCCTGTTCCAATACCTTTTATGCAAATTGACCCCCATCATTCTTCTCTTTCTGTTAATGTGTTCGTCAATTACTCGAATTGCATTAAATGTTACACTGTGCGTCGGTTTAACTTTAAAAAAATTTATGTTGACTGTTGAAAAATTAATGGTAATTGCTGTTGGTATGAATTCCATTCATTGGTATAAGGTTGAAATGCCTGTGTCCTCACTTGACTCCGATTTGTCTCCTGGTCCTGATGGTATTCCCAATTTTTTCGTGAAAAATCTTGCGTCTTTCCTTTGTGTCCGTTCGTTTGTCCATCTTATTCCATGTCAATCTCTGTGCTGGTAGCTTCCCATCGTCCTGGAAACTCTTTAACGCTATTCCCATTTTCAAATAGGGTGAACCTAACTAACTAACCATCGGCCTATCTCCATTCTTCCTTGTCTTTCAAAAATTTTGGAACATCATGTTTTTAATTGTATTTATGATGCCCTCAGCTGTGTCTTTGCAGCGCAACAACATATTTTTATGAATGGCCACTGCACATCTACAAGCCTTGTTGAGTTTATCCATGTAATTGTGTCTGTAATTGACAGCAACAATCAAATTGATTTCATTCACACTGATTTTGCCAAAGCTGATGACACTATTAATCATGTGCTGCTTCTTGACAAACTAAAGCAGTGGCATCCGTAAACCTTTGCTTTCCTTGACATCCTTTTTGCCTAATCGCACTTGTGTTGTCTTCCTTTTTGGCTTATCGTCTTCACCTTTCTTTCCTTCTTCTGGTGTTCCTCAAGGACCACTTAAGTTCAATTGGTTTACCAATTGCCTTCCCAGTGCTTTTAATTTATCTTGTCTTCCCTTGGCAGTGATCAAAAATACTGCTGACTGTCTGCTTCTTCAGTTAGTTTTAAATGCTCTTTTTGATTGGTTTAACTTGAACTGTTTGTCCCTTAATATTTTCATGGGTTTTCCTTTGTCTTTTTTCCTAAAGCTTCTCACTTATGTCTTTCCTCATGTTATTTGTGGTCCTATGAAGGCTTCTCGCTTTGTTGAACGATGTTTACTTGGATAAGAGTTTCCTCTTCGAATTCTCTCGTGGTTGCCTAACTGCCTCTTTAGCATCTTTGATAAATGAGCGACAACCAGTATGGTTATCGGGTTCTCCATTGGGTTTCAAGAACCTTGTGCTGGTGCTGATATTTTCTTCTACTCTCCTGTTTTGCGACTCTGGCGCACGGTTCAATTTAGTACTCTTCCATATTCTATTGCCATCTTTAAAAATATAGTTCATTGTAAAATATTTATCTCTAATTAACTTTTTCTCCTATTCTTGTTCTTAATAGATGTTTTTTTTTTAATATACTGCATATTACCTGTTTTTGCTTAGTTACTAATTTTGCATTGCTCTATTTTGCTGAAGTTAATTTAACTTTATTTATTTCTTGCTTTACTTAATGTTATATACTAACGTATTTATTTATTTACTCATTTTTTATTATATCCAATCGTCAATTGTGTAATTTGCCCGTTGAATAGTATCCGCCTCAAATAAACAAATAAACGAATAAACGAACACATCTCGCACAATAGGTCGAATTTTTACCTGCTGTTGAGTGGAAAATGAATGTCCTTCTAAAATCAATGTTGCATGAATCGTAGATCCATTTCCAAGAGCAACCTCTCGTAACACGCTCCAACTGATCGATTAAGTCGAGTAGTGGATTTAGTGGGTAGTGCAATTTCTTTGTATAAGATCAAAGTCAGCTGATCGATATCTGACAAATGTCATCTGCGCACAATTGTTCGAAGTGTAAACGCGAGGAACTAAAGATAACTGTGGGATACTGTTGGTGACTGTGGGGTTTGGAAGTGACTGAATTGTAGTTGATCGAATACGGCTGTCCACCTGCTTAATAATTGCTACGATAAGGGTCACATAGAGAAGATTTTTTTATGGACAGTCCTTTTGCTGATGCTAGGGATGCATTTCTGGATCATTGTGGTAGCTATCGGTCACATATAGATTATTTTGTTTAGTGAATGTGATACCATTTTTATACTCCACCTTTCAAGCACCGGAAATTGTGGTCAGGCTTTGTTGCTTGCTGTTAACTGTTGTTTGAAATTTGCTACATGGACTATTGAGCTTTACCCCGACTTATTCCTGACATTGTTAGCACCCATCGAATATATGACTTAAGGTGGATACAACAATAAACTATGCCTTTTGGTCCTACAAGAGATGTTTACCAGAACTTTAAATAAGTGAATTATTCATTTTGTATACATTGTATATATTTATTTTGTATACAAAATTCACCTGCAAAACTTCCAAGTATCTATATCTACTACAGCATATAGTACCGTTAAACTATGTATAATTCGATTTTCAGTTCTCCGGAACAAATGGTGTCATAAGCTAAACTTTCACTCTAGATTGGTTTGCATCATATATTAACTGACAACTCGAAGTATTGACCATAGATAGCATAAAAACTAATAAATAGCATGGAAAGAACGGTATTGTGCGATATTTGCCTTATAGAAGAGATTGGCAGAAAGTGAAGGATTTACCATTTGCTGGCACCTAAGAAGTACCAAAACCAAATAAGTTCACTTTATCATATGCAAAAATGAGAAAAGCATGCTCTAAAACGACTGGTGATAATGTATATACCGGTGTTAGCTGGTAGGTGAGAGTGTGTTGGCGTGCGTGAAATCCCATCAAGAAACAGTAAGTGCAGCGAGCATTCGCTGGCAACAAATGAAATTCTCTGTAGTGGATTGCATAAAAGTGTCGGAGATATTCCTTTTACTCGCCAAATGGTATCGAAAGTAGTATTCCGCGTTAAATATCTTATCACTTACCATTTTGATACTCAGAATAGGTTTTCAGAAAACCAATATTGCATAAATTGCCATTCTTTGAAATAGTCTCTTTGGCAAAGCACATGTATATTGCCTAGTGGGAATGAGAAATATATATGTTCGTATAAAAGGGGCGTGTCTTATCTTGGCGGGGTACTTTTTGTCTCTTTTCAACTTAGAGTTGGATATTGCTATTAACTTCTCGCAATCAGTGACGAAATATCGCAAATCGTATCGCAATTCACGTACTTTCCGAGCTTTATATATAGTTCTTAAGCTATGGTATTGACTGTATTCAGTCTTCAAAATTCCCGGAAAAAACGTCTCAAGTTCGGAAAAAACGTCAAATGTTATTCCATTCAAAGAAGAAATATGACACAATTGCGTCTACACTATTCTAAATTTATGAAACTGCGTGGAGAAAATCGATTGTTCTTATAAATTAACAGTGCCTTAAAAATATTTCAAAATCGATAAAATGTAAATTTATACATACTCTTATAGTATTTGAACATTGCCTGAAGTATTACTTTTCATCTTGTCGCTTCTCAAGGCTAGCGCCCAATGTGGGCGATCGCATGAAAATAGAAAAAAACTTCTTTGTCGCAGCGTAGTACGTTTTAAATGACATTGTAATTTGTTTTCTGACTATATCTTTCTAATCCTGAGTGATTTAGCTATGAATACGAAACGATAGCCAATAATTGAAGTTTATTACAAAACGAATTGTGCGATTTATAATACGTAGCCGTTTATGTCCAAACTGAAGGAAAATGTCATTTGCTACCCAATAGTTTTGAAAAGTTAAAACTCACAGCATTAATGTAATTAAGTAATTTACCCTCAAATACGCTTAATATCAGATATGCAATTTTCATATTCAGCCATGACAAACTTTCACTGTAACTTCTGAACAAATTCAGGTTGTTCTTTCTCATAATCTAATAATTAATTGATATCAGCACTTAACTGAAACTAGCCCCTAGAAATTCATGGAGACTATTTACAAACATACGAGTGTGTCCATGTCCTAGGATGCAATGTAAATTTTTGCCGTGTAGTGTTCCACCTTTTAAGACTGAAAAGGAGAATGCACCGAGGAAACATAGCTAAAAAGGATATCCTTATATATAATACAAGCATCATTGCAGTAAGATGAAAATGGACGGAAACAATTCGGTTGAATGTGTGATTACAGCTTCGTGTGTGTGAGTGTGTGATTGGAATGGTAACTAACTATGAAAAATAAACATAAGTGGTGAATTATATGTAAAAGGATTACTAAAAAAGTTGCTTGCTAACTAAAGAATATATCCTCAGAAAAGACTAAAACCTGGAACAAATATTGACATAGAAGATATCAGGACTTATGCTGGTTTTTCTTAAATTATCTTTAACCCGAATTCTGTCTAAATGAGCCTCTAATCTAATTCAGTCATTATTTATAAAAAAAACAATGAACAGACACTTATTCAATTGAACCTCAAACAAAGAATGTCAAGGAATGTAGAAAACGTGAACGACATGGCACATCTTTTTTCGAGTAGAATCATTGCAATTATCCTAATGACGAAGCGAATGCTAACAAACTGCTTTCAATTCTTTTCTCTACCTTTCTTAAGGCACAGCAGCAATTACCGAGCCCAAACGAATTATGCTCAGGAAACTCACAGCGTTCTTGCATTCAACTTTACGCCTTAATATGCACTTTTATCTTGTGTAAATTCTGAATGAGAGCCTGCGATTTATCTCAGAAGAAAGTTAGTTGAATAAAATTTTGCTTAGAAGCATTTTTGTTTTTCGTTTACGTTTCACGTGTTTCACGTGCCGCGAGAGTCTTGAAAGTCACGACTATAAACTGTTCAGGAAGACTTGTTTGTCTCGTAAGACATAATTAAATAAACATTTTTAGTTTTTAAAAAAATAGGTAGCATATGTAGCCGCGTTAAGTGAATTCATTTATAAAGATGATGAAAAAATTAGAAAAGTAAAAGCATTAAAGCTTTAGGTTGCTGAAGTGGCGCCAGTAATTGCTCTTCAAGCGGAAAACGTTGAATTTATCTTTTACATCTAAAAATGCAATTTAAATCAACCTTTTTACTGAAATGTTTGAGAAACCTGAAATAAAGTTCATATACAGAATGCGTCATATTTCATGCTCAATTTTTCCGAAATCAAAGCACAACTACTATTAATTAAATCATATCAAAAACAGAAAATTGAATATTCGAATTCGATGTTATATTATTTTTGGAAAGTTCAAAGTGGTAAGAAACTGTCTTCAACTATTAGGCAGTCAGTTTAGGTTGTCAGTTTGTAGGCATGCAATTAACAACCAACATCTAATAAGAATATAATTTTATTCCAAGATTTTCTTCCAAACAACAATATCAAAGAAATTTTAAATCATATAGAAAAAACGATCCTGTCACTCACTGTCTAAAACTAAACACGTGCAATCTAATCAAAAGCCGATATCAATTACTTTACTTCCTACATCATTTGAATCATTTCAAATATCTACTTGTTATAACATGAAAACATTCCTAGATATTTTACTAAAGGTACTGTTTTAAATACCATCCCGAATTCCATTCGTCATTTCATTTGTAATTTTCCAGGATTCGATTTTCGACCTATCTTCTCATTCATCTACCTTTTCATCTATTTAATTTTCCGCATCCATAATGGGATGATGCATTAGAAAAAAATCCTACATTAATTGGGAATTTATAGGATTGCTTCCTTTGAATTACAGCCCACCAAAATCAGGGAAGAAATACATTCAATCAAAAGAAAGATAATTTAGAGGCATGAAAGAATAAAATTAATATCGATTTCGTGATTAAAAAATTGATCAAGAGTGTTGGAAAGCAGATGAAAATACTTTTCGGTGCCACAAAAGTAAATGAATGATACGATTTAAAATTGATATTCGGGTTTAGATTTTTTAGCATCCTTAGTAAACCATAGCAGTATCATTACATTTATGTTAATGGTCAGTTGAGAGAAAGAAAAATGCTTTTCCATACTACAAAGCTAATGAATTATTTAATGAAAACTATAAAAATAACATCATGGAAAAATTTAGAGCAAAGGCCTTTGAATCAGTATACAAAATCAATGCTGAAAATGTAGATAGAAAAAACAAGAGCAATTGTTGCAGATCATCAAAGACAAGAACTGTAGTGAAAGGATATTGTGAATTATGAGCCAGAGTTAAGTGTTTAGAAACTATAGCAAAGAGGTTAAAAGGCTCGTTTTTAAAGCCAAAATTAAGATACTTGACCTCGACAGTCTTACGGAAGAGAAAGAAGTGTCAGCAGCGATTCGAGGGGAGGGGATTTGAAACATAAGAATTATTTCCCCCGATTACAAGAGAACGGAGGAAACCCGTCGTAGAACTGGATGAAGCAAAAACTTTGACGCTAGTTGATGCTGGACAAATTAGAGTTGGTTGGGTTAACGCTGGAGTAAAGAAGCGGCCTGGAATTGTGCGCTGTTTCAAGTGCATGGGGTGCAACCATTCAAAAAAAAAACTGCAAAAGACCTACCTGCTGAAAGTGTGGACAATTCGGACACCTTTCAAAGGCGGAGCCATTCTGCTTGCTGTGAAACGACAAAGACAAAACAGGAGAAGCCAAGCATGTTCTGAGGTCAGGAACATACAAATCTTTCCGAGAAACGCTCGAAATGCAGAAGAAGTTACTGCATAAATAAGCGTTCTCCAGGGGAATCGGCAAAGATGCCGCACTGCAGACGACTAACTAATAAAGCTTATGCATGAATTCAGAGCTCAAATCGCAATGATCAGCGAACCGTGTCGAAGGAGAAATCCAGAGAAATGGTATTCAGATGTTTCGGGCTAATCAGTTTTATGGGTTGCAGACACTCGGAAATATCCGAGTTGATCGGCGAGGGCCGGGCTATGGATATATTTTTGGATAGAAAACTGAAGCATCAGCTTTGTTGGCCGCCATTTTCACCGAATGGACTAATAAGAGAATTTCGTAGAAAGATTGGAGCATTGGAAGTTGATCTTCGAGATTTTCTTGGCAAACTGGTAGTAACCGCTAATTTCAATACGAGAGCTGGAGAGTGGGGAATGCCGACTCAAAACACCAGGGGGGGGGCTAGTTATGGAAACGGTGTTCAGGTTGAGCATTGTCGTGGTGAACAGGGGTTCCACACCAACTTATCGCAGACCAGGCTTCGGTGAGTCCATTCCCGACATAACTCTAATTTTGGGGACGTTGGATTTGGAACTGGTGAGTGATTGAGGAGTACACTGGAAGTGACCACAACTATTTTACTTTTTGGTTGTCGGAGGAAATTCCGGCCTATCAGAACTCTAGACAAAAAGTATTCGGGTGGACTATTTTGAATTTGGACAGGAGAAAGCTGTTGGTCATTTAACAACAGCTTTGCTGACAAGGTCAGCTGAGTCCAAGCAGGTAAATTTCACCATGGACAAAATTCGGCGGGCGTGCGATGCGTCGATGCCACTTGGGAAGTCACTGTTGGGCAAACAGAAGGCTTATAAGTGGACCGAGGAGATAGCCAATCTAAGGTGAAGAGCTCTGGCGTGCATGCGCAGGACACAGGAGTTCATTGGAAGCGGAGAAGCGTTGCGACTTACTGCATTCAACAAAGAACCAAAAATAGAATTGGGAGTAGCTATGAAGCGGAGAAAAAAGTAAATATGGCAAACTCTATGCGAAGAAGTGTTCCAAGACTCATAATGTACCAAGACCCCCTACTTACCTATGGAGCCGGATGTCCTGATGCATGTTCTCAGTGCAAAACGTGAGATCAGAAAATAATTACACAGTCCACCAGGAAGATATCCCTCTGTTCACTGAAGAAGTACTACGCAGCGTTAACGCAAGAATGAAGAACCGAAAAGCCCCTCGGCCAGACAACATTCTAGTAGAAGCTATAAAAGCAGTGCTGGGGACACATCCGTCAACATTACGAGTTTCTTTCCGTCACCCTGGAAAGTGGCCTTGCTCTAACTGCAAAGAAAAAGGGATACCCTAACACACCATTAACGTACATACTTCTCTGCATGCTTGATATTGGGGGAAACTTCAAGAAGGGCTGCCGAAAACTCAGCTGAAGGTGGCCATATGAAAAGTTGGTAGCCTTTCGAAAAATCAACATCGATTCCGCAGCATCCATGCAATAATAGGTGTCATCTGTGAAGTTATTAGCTCAGTAGAGCACGCAAAAGCCAATTTTCATCAGGCTAGACCTACAGTGTTTTTGGTAACGCTGAAAGTCCGTAACGCTGTAAATTCGGCCACTGGACTCTTTCCAGTGACATTTTCAGGTAGAGGAATACTTGCTAGTGAATCAGGGAACTGTATGCAAAACCATTAAAGTTGGAGCATCACAAGGGTCTATTATTGGTCCAGACTGATGGATAATTGCTTATGATGGTGTTTTGCTCCTCGAAATACTGAAAGACGTGCTCTTGGTGAGTTAGGCCAATAATGTAGCCACTGTCATCTCATCTAAAAATCCTCACCTCGCCCAACTCAAACTCAATCAAGTAATGTGAGAGGGGTTGAGGGCAGGATGAAGAGTTACGGTCTTCAGCTAGTGATCGCAAAAACTGAGACTGTCATGTTTACGAAGCGGAGGATACCAACCATTATACCCATCGCGGTTGGCTCCATAGCATTTGGGACTAGAAAATCGGCAAAGTATCTTGGAGTGATGTTGGACTCCAATCTGGTTTATGGAGAGCTCAAGTATTAGATAAGGAGCTTTTGGCTATTATCTCAATTGGAAGACTCAATGCAAACGTTCGCGGTCCTAGTGCGAGTATGACGGTGACTCACTCAATGCTGCTGCATGGCGCGGAGATATGAACCTTTACACTAAGGTTCGAAAAGTATCAAGCTAGGATGGTCAGCGTCTATCGTAAGCAAGCACTGCAAATCGCATGCAGCTACAGAACAGTTGAAAGATATGCTATGTTAGTGATAGCAGAAGTCTAACTCCAATTGATCTATTGGCAAACAAACACAGGAAGGTGCTTTTGAACAGAGCTGCATCGGGAAGAGGCATTTTGGCTGCTGAAGCACGAGCGCGAACGCATGAGCTTTGGAAGGACCGCTAGACTACGAGCTCGAAGGGAGCATGGACAATAAGGCTAATTCGTGCCTTAAAACCTTGGCTTAATAGCAACCACGGTGAAATAAATGTCTACCTGTACCAGTTCCTATCGGACTTAGGCTATTTCAGGAAATATCTTCAAAGAATGGAGAAAATCAGGACGGAACTCTGTAAGTTTTGTGCTAAGGAAAGTGATGACACGCTGCATACCTTTTTCCTTTGCGCCTGTTCATAAGGGAGCGACACATGCTTTTCTCTGCAATTGGAGTCAATCATGGAGATAATGCTACGGTCAGATGATGCGTGCTCAATGGACAGCATTTGCAAAGCTGGTACTGCGCTTAAAAAAGTATGAAAAATGCCTCATAGACTCCTGAAAGCCTGATAGAACAGAAGTAAGCCGGTCGGACACCAGTTATGTGCAAGTAGCACGGGTGAGCTGAAATAATGTGAAAGTGGTTCCAGCTCAGATTTCCGTGGTCGGTGGGCGATGTTTTTTTTTAGTGAGTACGAATCTCACATAATCCAGTATCGTTCGCAGTAGACATGGGTAACGCAGCAAATTTTGAGGCGCTGATACGCTGATACCGGCGCCAGCAGTGGTATCAGCGCACTGGGCTGATACCATTGCGCTATGATACCATGATCTCATTCGCCTATGTGTGATACTCACTGCGTTTCTCGGACTCACATACGGCGCTGGTAGCATTGCGCTGATATCATGACGCTATGATTCACTCAAAAAAGAATGATTGAAAAAGCTTGTATGGGACGAGAGCAACCCACGTTTGAACTTACTAATTTTCCGATATAAAATACCCTAAAATACCCAGGCTATAGTATGTAACCATTCAGGTATCTTTCCAAACGTGCGTACGCGTCGGTATATTGCTTTGCATCAAACAGAGTTGAGGTAAGTATACTCAACTCATATCTTTGCGCCGCGCTAAGCCAAATGGTGCTGGCGTTGCAAAGCAGCAGCGCCAACACCATTGATACCGAAGTGCGTTACTACGCTACTGATACCGGCAATCGGTATCAGCGCAGTGGTATCATGGCTAGTGCTTCAACGCAATTGCGCGGCTCAGCGCTGCGTTACCCATGTCTAGTTCGCAGGATACATATTGAATTTTTTTTGACATACGCTAAAAAAAAAACCAAAAAATTCCAATCTACTATGTGAATATCTTTTCTCATTTTAAGGGTGAATTTGTTTCAAATACTCGCTGTCATCAACGGGACGCAGTCATGAGACATGATTACTGAATTTTATAGAATATACATATATAAATGAATATATATACATTTTTGGGTAAATTGGCTCTAACACAAATTTTCTCACAATCATAAAAAGTGTTCTGGTGTTAATAATGGCTTTGATGTTTGTGCTATTTTTATTTGAAAACATTTTTTATCTTAAAAAGTAAAGAAAGATATAAAATAAAAATAGATGAACTATTTAGACACGACATCAAAACCAATCGATTTAACTAATTTCCCTAGCTATGCGAGTTTTTGAATCTTCAGTTCAAATTGAAAATGGTGCAATAAGCTTTGAAATGTAAAATTTAACTCTACCATCTATCTTAATTATATACGTTCTAACAGTATTCCCAAGTCCGGTACCTGTCATATTCTGTTCTTTCTAAGCTATTTGGAATGTCGCAAACATATCAACCCGTCCACCATATTCTCTCCCAAAAAAAAACGAAATAAAATTTTTTTGACACGACCAGAATTTTTGATGCACTATAGCACCGCACAGCTGTTTAAATAAAATCATTCACTTATCACAGTTGGCCTCATAAAGTCTCCCAATAGAATAAAGTTTTAATCGTTTCGTCCCTATGAAAATATGTTCAGGCTTTTACGCTAGCATCCATCCAGACACCAATCTGATGGGTCGCGAAAAAACGCTCGAATCTAGACACCTCGTTGGAAGGCTTCTTGACATACTTCCAAGTTTCATAGATCACGAACAGTTTAAACGAGATAAAATTTTAAAATTAGACCTGAGCTACTTCCGCGTTTCTATTGAAGACCCTAAGGTTATATTTTCAATTTTTCATGGATTATCGAAACATTGATAACAGGTGGGTGGCTCTCTATCGTAAATTTGTTTAGCTATGGAAGAACCCACAAGGCCTTCGATAGCTGCTCCTTCTATTGATTTTTTTTTCGCCTAAATTAAAATGTGTTTTTGTCAGCTAAGCATCGAAAAATTGAAAACGGCCGGATGTTTTTTTTCTTTATTCAAAATTTATTAGCGTTCACCCACCACCGGAATCATCAGAAAAAAATTATTTTCAATCCCACTTTAAAGCTCCATGGTTTTTTTTCTGCCAACTATCTTTTGCACTCTTCTCAGAATAGCAAACACTTATCTGCAAGTTTTTCCAGTGAATGGCTAGCAATATTTAACATACACTTGGAAACTGTTCAGACTCCTTACGATCCGCATAGCGTCCGTCATCTCTCAGTTTTTATTAGTTATACTTTACTTACTATTCCAGGATAATTTGTGCTGCTGAGCTAAGTCGTAGTGTAAATGTTTGAGCAAATGTAGTTATCGTAATCGAGGGAACCAATTAAAAGTGCCTTCGTTCTTATATTCCACTTGTGAGCCACTACGATTCCCATCGAATGCGGACAGTAAGAGGATTATAATGTGTTTTTAATGGAGAAGGTCAAGCGCAGATTGTCGGATTCGAAGTGTTGAGAGGGCATTTATTATCAATGACAGACTACGTTGGGAAAGTAAATGATTTGAGCTATGTTGATAGTCATTGAACTACAATTTCATAGCGAACGAAGTGATTAAAGTTGAGGAGTGAAAGAGTAGTTGAGATGTTTTTGATTGCTATGTGTCTTATTTTTGCCTATTTGTCATCCGATTTAGATATTAAATGTCAGCTAATTACTGAAGATATTCATCTAGCTCGTAGCTTGCACTTTGTGCTTTCTAAGCTAATCAAATTTAAAGCATCGTATAAGAGTCGATAGTATTTAAAGTGAATTTTCAGTAATATCACTTAATTATACAAATATTACGATGAATTTGCTACAAGTGCGAGAAATCCTGCACAGAGAAATATCGACTATGTATCTAAGCCCAGTTGCATCCCTCACAGTAGAGGACGTTTACATTTTGGACGCAAGTTACGTTAATGCCATAAGATGGGAAAGAACGTAATTGATGAGTTATAATATTCATACAGTGACAGGTATTGAAAACCAAAGAAAGTAACTGCACAAAGTTGTTTGCTCTACGTTAGAGATTGGTCAGTTCTTTCTCAGATTGGTCTTTAATTGGTCAGTTCTTTTCAGTCGCTGAAATTTATGATGGGTCAGTGTCCCTTTGGCCAGCTTGCTGTGATGATAAGGTAGGGCTGCAATATATTTTCAACTGCGGTTCTTAATTTCCTCTGCAACCTTCTCGATCTGCAGGTTTTACCAGAGATTAGCGTTACAGAACTATCACGAGGCGCTGGTGATAGGTCTAAGCATTTTTGATGGGTTTCTCGGGATGATGTCAATGTTTGATGAGCGAGCTGCTTTCCAGAGTTGTAAGTCATAAGCCCAGTTTCAGGACACTTAAGAGTAGAGGTGGATTGTGAAAAAAAATATATCAAGTAAAACTTGAGGCTGATAATTTTTGACACTGATACTTTTACCTAATTCTTTTTGTCACTGATACTTTTGGTCACTGATACCTTTGGATACTTTTAATTTTTATGACTGATACTTTTTATGATTTCTTATCATGCTTACAACCCCTCCCTCAAATGGGTTCATCGATTCGAATTGTACGTATACTATATCAAAAGATGGACTGGGACACGGTAGCTTTTGTCAGTTATATTTTTTGAACGAACAATGACGTCGCGACTAGAATAGCATTCATACAGTCGCGCTGTCCAAACTGTACGTCTGTACGCTGTACGCATCAGGCACTATACCAACAAGCACTTTTTTGCATTCGATCTGAAGATGCATGGTATACAAATTACAGGTGCATGCGAACTACAACTATTTCAGCTTGTGTTTGACCTTGGTTTGGCTCACAGAATCGATATGATGGTTTTTACTAAAAATTCCTGATACATTTGGGTTACATCATTTTCATGTAACAGCGATAAAGTGTCAGGTCAATCCGGTACGATTAATTTCTACTTTAGAGTCAAGCGAAGATTTTGACCTGCTATAGACCCCATTGAAAATTGCTGAGCTTGAGCTTCAATTTTTGATTTTTAGCTTCAATGTGCCGTTTCCAGGTGAGTCTCTTGTCAGGATATCTTTTAAGATACTTTACTTCGTTACTTTGAGGTATTGGTACATTGTTGAGATATACTTAGCAATGTGAAACTAACGTAGTTGCATTTGGTTTTGTTCATTATTATTCTCCATTATGCTAGCCATTCTTGAAAAAGTGAAATTTTAAGGCAAGAGTGAGATTTTTAGTGCGTAGACGTCATCTGCAAAGATAGATAAAATTATTATGTTGCTAACCGGGAGATCAGATGAGAAAATTGTGTAAAGTACTGGTCCCAAAACATTTCCTCCGGGTACACCTACATCCGTACGATATTTGAGCGGAAGAAAAGCTTTTGCATCTAATGCCTTAGGTAGGTAAAAGGAGAGTATAAAAGCTTTTCGGGAACATTGATTTAATATTGAAAATCAATCCATCATACCAGACTTTATCGACGGCTTGAGTGACGTCTGCAAAGACTTCCTGTTATATTCCAAACAGTACTTTTTATCTTCGCATGTCTTTTTAGTGTCTGAGGTGATTCGATGGACCTGTTGAATGGTGCAAGCAAATCAGTGTTTTTGTAGTTCCTATACGCTAGAGTTATTCCTTTTTGCAATTTTTAAAATTTTTTTTGGAAGGTTATCAAATGTAAAAGAACCTGTTTTCAGAAGCATACACTTTTATTACATTGTTTCTACTTAGTAGTACATTCATTTCTAAAATAATTTTTATGTGTTTAGATGAAATAGCTATAGCTATGCACTTTTTAATCGCAAAAATGCATCGATATTACTATAATGAATGCTGTAATAATATAGCTTTGTAATCCTCCCATAACACATATCTTTCCTCTCATGACAATCAAGTTAAAGTTGGTAGTGTAAATTATAGATTTCTATACTTCTCACTCTCTTACTCCACGCCTAGGTATAATTCAATAATCTTTTGTCAGCATCAAATGACTACTGCTAATTGAGTAAATACAAATTCGTGACTAATGTAAACACGATAAGATAAGCAGTATTCTTATATAATTACCGAATTAATTTTGTCCCATGAGGCGTAACGTTTGAATGTGATAGCATCAGAAAGTGTTGTTGATTGAAGATGTGTTCGATTCATGTGCTTATCATGTCTCACCTGAGTTGTAATTGATTTCAAGTAAGATGATTTAATTATACGTGCATAGATCTTTAGCTCTACGTAATTAATAAAGCCTGTTATATGAGAAGATGACAGTTTGTTGGATGTTCCACGTACGTGATTGCGATATGCTTTGATTATTGAAACCATGTGTGATATCTCATAAGAGTTATTTGTTTACCAATTGTGGGGAAAATAATTGTGGGGAAATCTTATTCATTGAGGATGTTGATTGTTGGATTTATTGATATGTACTTGAGTGGGCCATCAACTTAATAGAAATTGTTGATGAATTCAATAAGAAAAGAAAATTTAGTGAGAATCGGAAGAACCGTCGAGGGCTCATGCTAGAAGCATTTGTTTTGTAACTAAAGTTGTAATTATTATTTAAGTCACAGAAACTCTGTACTTACAAACCTGATTATTGTGATCGTCCATTGACAACCTTGCGCTCAGCAAATATCGAGCTTCGATCGGAATCGATTAAAACGTATTAGCTGTTGTTTTAGCTGTATCTATTTTTTGGTCACTCTGAGCACTTTTTGGCGATCAAACGATTGTTCAATACTTCGAAATTGATGATTTGTTGAAAGACACTCAAAACAAGCTTTCTGATCCTATTTCGGCAATGGCACTGTGTCGACATATGTCAATTTTCAGAACAGTTGTACCATCTCATTGGTTTTCTTAACAATTCTGTTTGCTGCGTTATTGGCAAACAGAATTGTTAAGAATTGTTATATTTTCTTCCGGCTTGAAATTTGGTGAGACCAAAAAATTTGCTTGGGTCCTGGTATTACAGTGATACACTTTGAAATGCAGCATTCGCGCCTGATTTTGAAGCTGATGATCTGTGGTTTCATCGATGGTATAGTTGACTAATTCTTCTTCTAGGATTGGCACACGATCTAAAGAAATAATTTTTCGTGGCAGTAGTGATTCAGTTTTTCTCCGATCTTCCATTTCTTAGATTCATTCTGCACAAATAGACCACGGCCAAATATAATCTTAACTTCCTGCTTTAAGTTCATTGCTATCGCAAGATGTAGATATTTTGAATGAAACCAAGCATTAATTAGCACGTCTCTTTAATTTGGTATTGCTGAGCGACCTGGCTTTAATAATATCTAAATTAAACTTCTTTCGAAGAAATCGTGCTTGCTGTTCGCATTTCTAAACGTTATTTAGATTTTTTTTTTAAATTGATACAAAATGCTGCCAATAGTTGGCATACTTAACTGATTGGGTCTTTGATTTTTTGCCGTACTGTAGATGGCCAAGGAAAAATCTGCTTATCAGATCTTAGCAGGGCAGCTAAACATTCAATCTGCATTTTAAAAACGTTCTATTTGCACGTTATATCTAAAAACTACATTAGTCTAAAAAATTTGAAAAACTTGTCTTTTGTGGAATTGTATTAAAATCAATATTGAAAAATGCTTTCTCCATATATCTCCAGTAGAAATCAAAACACAAATCATTGAACATCTTGAAAGTACTAAAATGTAGATAGAACGTTTACGCTTAGCAGGGCAGAGATCGCCGGGTGACCTATCACCACGGTATATACGAGGTTTGACTCACTAAAAATATACCGTCCAAAAGCCCACGAAGCTCTGAGTCGGAACCCGTCTGTACTGCTTCATCACCTATCGGTAGCCACGAACTTCAGACACTACCACAGCTCATACGTTAGAAAGGCTACCCTCCTTCCCACTCTATGCGCACTACTTTCTCAACTTATGTTGAGACTGCGTCAACTGCGTGCTAGTTCTCTTCGTTTCACAGCATTGCATCCACGATTGTCTCAGGTACTAACAGGCCGAGTGTGGACCCAATAGTGCGCTTCAAACTTACGAAGTGACTGCAAATAAAGAATGTGTGCTGAGCATCATCGAGCTCAGTCACACAGTATCGGCAGTACGTTGGGACTACTTTACTCATTCTGTTCAGGTATTTCCGGAAGTAACCGCGCCTTGTCAAGAATTGACAAATGTAAAAGTTTACCTGTTCTTGGCTACGGTTAAGCTAAGGCTCAATAAGGCCAATTAGCTTAGCCGTCCAGCGTTATTTATCACTTTCAGTCTGATGCTGTTGCCAAAGACGGTGAGTAAGAACACGCACGTACGTCAGAGCCTCACTTCTGCCTAGCTCTGTGCAAAAGAGGTACCCTTCCTTGTGCTCTGTAATCGATCGTTACCATCAGCAGTCTTCATCTTGTCTTTTTGGATACGCCGACGTTGGCCGATATACGCCGATATACTTGACCGAATTGCTGGTCTGGACCTCGAAGGAGCCAACTGTCATAGTCAGGACAGTTGGTATCCTCCGCCTCGTCAGCACAACAATCTCTGTTTTTGAGACTGCTAGCTGAAGGTCTTGCTCGGTCATCCACCCTCTTGACTTGGTTAAGTCTGAGCTGAGCGAGATTGGCAGATCTGGAAGTAATTACAGCTGCGACGTCATGAGCGCAGCCTAGTAAGAATATATCAGCAGGCATCAGACAAGGTCAGGTTCTAAGATTAACCCCTATCCTGCACTTGAAGTGACATGTCACATTTTTACTCCGTCGTAGAGCAGCCAACGATTTCTGAGGTATTCCCGCATAATGGCTAGCAAGTACGCAAATGATACGGAACCTCTGCTGAAGGACCCGGAAGATGCCTGTCCACCTCGCCGAGTTCAAGACGTTTTGCCCACACCGGATGGTATGCCGATGAATTGCCCAGGTTACCCTTTCCCCTCTGTGCGAGTACTAGTCGAGCTACTTCCCATCGAGGTGGAAAGAAACATGCAACTAAACATGAATTATAAAAATCCAACCATAGACGTGGAAGAATTTACGAAGGTTGACCCAAAATACAGAAAAAAAATGTTTACTACTTCATATACCCACTAAGTCAGCATAAAAAAAACATAAATAGTATACGATTGCATGATCGTGCATTCAACAAAACCTCGCTCTGAGAAAAAAATTTAGAATTCCATGGTATGTTAGAAACACGGACATACACAGAAAACTATTTGACAGACTAGACGGACACCCTAACAGTACCATGGAGGAACTGAAATATATTATCAACCGACCTAGTGATCGATACCCTTGTCTGCGACAGCCAACGGCATAGTGCGGAACATCTGCACTAAGGGATGATTTTGTGTTAAGGTGAGGAGTAAAATGGGCTGAAAAAGACGCCCACCCAGAGCAGGGGAGTCAAAGTGCTGAAAGCACTAGCTTCAGAAATAACACAGTTCCAAGATCGTGCATTCATTTGAATACGAACCGCCGAGCCGAGAACATCAAAATGGAGCGAAACGAAATTAGAGCTGTCATGAAGTACCTCTGTTCGAAAAAATTTCTACTAAGGGCATAGACAGCGACTTGGTGGGAACATTAGGGGACTCTGTTCCTTCATATTCTACGTCAAGTAGTTTATTCTGGGAAGAACATTCACTGAAGGTGAACACCGCGAAGGACGTCTATCCACGTCTCTCACTGGAGACAACGTGAAAAAAGTCGACGATGTCGTGTTGGCAGATCAAAGAATGACCATCACTCATGTAGCTGAGGTCACAAGGAACTCGTAATGCAGTGTTCAAAGAATCGTTGCCAATGAATTACATATGAAGAAGGTCTCTGTGCGTTAGATACCGAGAATGATAACCGACGAGCAAAAGAAGAAACGAACCCACGGAAGGCTACTAAGCAAAATAGATGCGCTAAACTGCAAGCCCCAGTGCAGTTTCATCAAGACATCGCACCGGCTCAGAAGGCTGTGTTGCGATGGCTGCAATTCAAGAAACAGGATTCAAACTGCTTGACCATTCACCCCATTTGCCAGATCTTGCTCCCAGTGACTTCTACATCTTTCCTCGGGTCAAAGAACACCTTCGGGGCAAGAAATTTGAATATGATAGCGAAATGATGGCCACTGTTGAGACGTTTTGGGAGAGTAGAGACAAATCATTTTTTTTATAATTGAACATTGCGTTTGGAAAAAAGATGGACTAAATGTATTAACTTGTTAGGAGGCTATTGTGAAAAAATATATTTGCTTTAAGTTTAATCACCTTCGTTTATATTAATTACATTACTTTTGGATCAACTCTCGTACGCCACGACTATAAGCGTCTGGACTGGCACTCCATCAGGCCCCGAAGCCTGCCAATTCTTCATCCTGGACACTGCACTGTTCAGCTATTCGACCAGCAAGGAAGGAACATCCGCCTCATCTTTGGCGAATGCGCCGGAAAACAACGAATCAACCATACGCTCCATAGACATCGTATCCATGAAATTGATAGGCCGCATACAACCAATTCTACGAGTGACTAATTTGTAGACATCTCCAACGGGTCTGAGTTGACCACCTCACACAGAGCCTGCCATTTTGCACGTTTGCTCCTCGTGATGGCTTTCATCAGCTCCTTATTTGCCGCAATGTGAGCATCTGACAGCTCAACCACTCTCGACTTATTCCTGCTTCTTTAATTACCACTCATTGGACTGCTTCGCTCATTAGCCCATACCATTTGCTCTTGCAAAAGAACATCAACCTTTCTTTGCAAATTAGCTCGTTTCTGTTGAAGAAGCTCAGACTGCAGCCCCATCATTTAACTATCACGAAGTAAGCTTAGACTAACATTTCCCTGTCTTTCTTGCGGATTTTTCGTTTCCGTACCATCAACTTCTTCTGAATCCGATTGTTGGTCTAGGTCTTTGCTTTCAATACGTGGCAAATATTGTCTCGCAATAGATACTCAATTATTTTTGTCATGCTGCTCCACGAACCAAGAATAAGTGAGCGGTGCCCTGAGGCCAGACATATGAGAATTTTGCTTCTGCAACTCGGCAACAGTGTAGTTTTTCGGTCTTTATGTCACTTCTGAAAGCGCGGGACGCCTAATTTTATCTCATCTTATCAATGATTGCCAGTATGACTCCCTTTCTGGGCGCTTCTCCCGAGATTTACTAGCATTTCTCACTAAGAGACGGAACATTGTTTCAATAACTTTGGTGAAGCAATAGACGTATCTCCTGATATTTTGAAGGCCTTTGACAGAGTCTAGCACCCAACTCTGTTAGCTAAGCCTCGTGCATTTGATTTTCAACATGTCCTAGTTACGCGGATTGAAAGTTTCATCGTGAATCGTTCCATTCAAGTTATTTTGATTGGACTCAGATTTTGTGTCCATGCCACCAATACGGAGTGTCGCAAAGTATTTGGTACAAGGTACTAATCCTCTCCTTTTATTTATAAATGATCTTCTCTCCTTCACTTTCTATCCCATTCATAGTTTTGCCGATGTTTTTGTCAAGGGCACGAGTTCGCTTACCATTTTGACAAAGCGGCCAGCTCTTGTGGGACTACTACTTCCATTATGTCAAAACAAATAATAAGAGCCATGAACAAATAAAATAGAGCAAAAAAATAAAGCAACAGCCGTTATTCAGTTTAGTTTTAGATCATTTTCTGCATAACTCTGTACGCTAATTGATTCACTTTACGACAAAAAATCATTTGATCGATTTTCTTAAATTGTCACAACATCAGACATTAATTCAATTGCAGAAAAATTTTAAATCAACAAACCAAACTTATTTTTCAGTAACAATTCTTTGGTATCTGTTTCTTATCAACAGCTCAATTGCTATTAAATTAAAAGTTACTACGCTTTCAAAATTAAGATACTCAATCATTACCGGCGAGGCGCGATTGAGAAACTCAATTAACGGAACAACTACCATCAAGTTTAAATTCGTTTAATAACTTTCAGGCTACGAGAAAACTTTCCTACTCAGTGAAGGACACATGGTATGATAGTAGAACAAACTCGTGCAAGGATAAAAACATTCTCAAATCGACTTGGCTCTTCACTAATTCAGTTCGGCTCAAAGAAGTGATAATGAAACCATTAATTATTTCTTTTTTTCTTCACTCGTTCAACGAGCTCGAAGAAGGAAAACACAAATGCGTAAACATTATAATTTGATAGAGGCTAGGCTTTCTCTGTGTTTAGGCAGGTTAGTATTTTGCAAGTATCGGAAAACAAATGGTTAATTAATGATGGTGTGGTATCTAAGTGCTATAGAAGTCGAGCAAGTATAAAATGTTTAGATGTGCTGACGTTATTGAAGACATGGGTGATTAATAGATCGATTTAACCTGAGCTACGCCCAACACGAAATAAAACCATGCGCACTATTTTGTCCGCTAAAATTCAAATCTTTACATTTAAATATTCAATTATCATAAGAAATTAACATAATACGTTAAATATCATGAAATTCATGCCAAGTTTTCTTGCTATTCTTATTTTCGACATTTAAGGCTTGACTTCGATACTGCGAAGATTAAAAAATTATAAAGTTTTTAATAAAATTATGTCTCTTGTATAACTTTCTAGTTAAATTATGTTTCAGATAAAAAGACAAATACTTTATTGAAATACGGCTAAAAACATTTGAAAAGAATTCAAACTTTATCGATCTTTTTCCACTGCCGAATTAATTCAATTGATACCAATTGAAAACGCTTAACATTGCCAGTCTAGTTAACAAATATTAACCACTATAAAATCGGAAAATTTCCATGTACCGAAAACAATAACAGCAACAACGATGGTGGTGATGTTTTTGCATTGTTAGTGTTTACTCTTGTTTACATGATTAATGGTTCATAGGGCGTTCTTAAATGGGCGGCCATCTGGATTTCATCGAAGAATCTAATGAAGAGATAACAAAGCAACGGGGAGTCTGTTTTATGAAACACAATTGTGCTGCCACCGCTGTTTGCTGGTTTTGGGGCGCCACTCAAGGCAAAACTGCAGCCAATAATAATTGCACACTATGCATAGAGTGCAAAATATTTGGATAATTGATAATCGATATTCGAACCCTTAAGTAATAGTGATATTTGTGCTATAATCAACTAACTGTATAATAGCGTGACTAGTCTCGAGGGATGGAAGATAATTAGTTGTCGACTGGTAAATTGATTGATAAACAACGAAGAGAGTGTTGATTTTCATATTTCTGTGTATGCTGCTTGAAAAGCTTTTAAACTGGCGGAAACATTATATTGCATGTGGGATATATGTAGGTTTTGGTAAACAGTACAATGATGCTCATGTAATGCGCTGGAAAGATGCGGGGATAAAAAGGAATATGTAACTTGCGTCATTGGCGCGAAAAGTGTATAAACTATTTGTTTAAAAATATTGCAATGGGAATTTGCACATTTCTTTTGAAAACTAACAGCATTTGCGAGGAACTGACTTAAGCAGTAAGAATTTTTTTTAGGTGCGAATTTGACAAATCAATAGGTTAACGTCTTTTGCACTACACAAAGCAAATATTTGAGAGAATAAACAAGATAAATCAAATTGGAATTGTTTTTGAGGGATGATTAAAGTTGAAAAAATGTTTATTTACATTGAAAATTTTTTATTTTGACATAGTGGTTTCGAAAGTATGCACTGATTCGCATCAGAACCAGCACACAGTGCATGCTTGACTGATATGACCACTTGCAGTTGGAAATCATAAACTTTTCTTTACGCTAGTTGTGACAAATTTTAACATCTCCGACTTATAATATAATTTACGATATAATTTACTTGTATAATTTACGATATAATTTACTTGTAAAGGTTATTTAATTGTGTTCATGGTTCCCTTCTTGTCTATAAATCAGCATAGACAACGTATATCGTCTCTAAGTCTGAGCGCAGACTAAAAGCGCACCGTAGCGTAGCGCAAGCGAGCGTTTTTTCAAATCCATTGTTTCTTTGATATTGCGTATACAGCCAGCGTAGCGTAGAATAGCGTAACGTAGATGAGCGTAATTTCAACTTTCGCATGGTTTTAATTTTTACGCTCCTAGAAAGTGACAGTCGTGTTTGATTTGTGGAAAATTCAAGATGGACTGTGAAATTTTAATAAGCGAAGTATGTATTCGACCATCTTTATGGAACATGAGTGACAAGTGTTACTATAATAGGGTTGTATCGGACAGATTGTGGGCAGAAGTTGCCGAAAAACTAAAGTACACAAGTAAATACACATTCTTTTATTTTAATTATGACAGTTTGACTTCATTAAGTAGTTTTGTTTGAAAAAAAGGCTGTGCAGTTATGCCGAATTTGTTTTGCACAATATTTGTTATTATTGTACCTTTTATCTCTTTCTATGTTCGTTTTATTTTTATTGCTATTATTCATGTAGTATAAATCGTAATAATCTTCAATTTTTTCCTGATCAATGATGATATTGTGCAATAAACACATAGTTTTAATAATCAAATTGGCTGTTTGAAGATTTGTTTCAATTTCCTTTGTTAAAAGCCGCCATTTCATTGCCAAGATTCCGAAGGCACATTCAATGCAGCGTCGTGCTTTTGACAAATGTTCATTAAATAATTTGGTTTCTGCATTTAAATTTTTCCTTGGAAACGGCCTCATTATAAATGAAGTTAATGGATATGCCTCGTCGGCAACGAAAACATATGGAACTTTTATGTTCGAATATGGCAAATATGTTTTATTTGGTAGTGGCAGTTTTTTTTAGCTCCATTTGCCTTACATAAATGTGATGATGCAAAAGTACCTCCGTCGGCTTGACTTCCCTTGGCTCCAGCTTCTACAAAAATAAATCTATACTGTGAGTCTGCAACACCTTGTAATACAACAGAAAAGTATTTTTTGTAATTGTAGTATAGGGAACCGGAATTTGGAGGACATGTTATTCTGCAATGTTTTCCATCGATTGCTCCTACGCAGTTGGGGAAGTCACATTTTTTGTTATAGTCATCCGCTATTTTCAAAAATGACTCTTCTGAAGGAATTTGCAAATGTGTAGGATACAGTTTTGACCATATCGCTTCGCATGTTTCTTTAATAATATTTCTTATCGTACTGGCTCCCATTCGAAAGGTGAACGCGAGTCCACGAAATGATATTCCAGTAGACAAATACCTTGAATTAAGAAGAAACAATGTAAATTTCTAATGTTTGTGTCAAATCTATACATATGTATATATATATTTATATTTCACGTTGCAGAAGAGGAATGTAAGAAGAAATGGAAATATTTAATGGACCAATATCGCCGTGCTTTAAAAAATGAACCTAAAACTCCATCAGGTTCCGCTGCATCAAAATCATCGATTGCTGTAAAGTTCAAGTATGAAGACTTGATGTCATTTACTAAACACCAACTTATACCTTCAGAAACAAAGGAAATATCTCAGAAGGAGTTATTTTTGCCGACAATTCTACGTCAGCGGAAGGTGTAGCTATTTTGGAATCAGAAATTCAAATTTTACCACCCAGCGATGAAGCTGTTGACTCTAAAATTCAAAATGGAATTCAATTTAGTGGTAATGGTGCTGCCAAAGGAAAATCAAAGGTTAGAAAACTAACAAACAGCAACAGAGACAGTGATACTGGTGAGATGATTTGTTTAGAAGATAAAAAACTAAGATTATTGGAAATGGATATTGTACGAGACAGAGACGAGGACAAAGATGAGGACCTTTTATTTTTTAAAAGTTTGCTTCCATTTATGAAGCAATTTACTCAAGTACAAAAGTTAAAAATACGAAATGAGTTCCAAGGTGTTATTTTGAAATACACAGAAACGGCCCAAACACCTCAAACATCCCACTCTACTTGGGCTACTTTTGATGACTCAGTTTCGTCAGCCGATAGAGTTTTAAACTTTGATAAGTATTAACATTCACAATTTTCATTTATGTATTCATTTATGTAATTTGAAAATAAATATACCTACCTTAAGCGGCCCCTAGACGATCAATATTATTGCACAATATGTAGCATTGTACAATTATATTGATCGTCTATGGATCATATTGAAGGATTGTGCAATATATTGAGTGAATCAAAAAGGTTTTGACTTTTATTGTGCAATATAGAATATATTGCATTGTCTGTGGTCAGTATTGCGCAATATTGGCTCAGTTGTATATCGTCGTTAGTAGCATAAACAACATTTGGAGTAATCGAGCCAAAAATGTCAAAAGCTACTGAAAAATCGAACGAAAACTAAATGTTGCTCAAAAATATTGCATCGTCTGTGGCGCCCAGCAATATATTGTTCAATATATTGTCACAATAATATTGACCGTCTAGGGGCCGCTTTAAGGTAACAATCAATCTTTCTTCTGGTGAAATTGGTTCACAAAAGTTTGTTTTTTGCTTTATAATATCTCCTTCAATGTTTTTTAGTATGTAGTCAAAAGTTTGGATAGACATTCTGGCGTACTCATAGAATTTCTCCGGGTAATTTCGAAGTTGTGGGTACAAATGATGAAATTCCCCACATTAATGCCTTAATTTATTGATTTCATGTACGCCGATTTTCACTTCTTGAAAAACACTTTTTTTTTAAGAAAAATATTTTCCAATAATAGCAAACGTCATATTTTTGCTGACACCATCATTTAACTTTCAAACAACCAAGCTTATTACCTTGAATACCTTTTCACAACTGTGTATAAATAGGTTTTACAATTACGCTGCGCTACGATACGCTAAGTTGCGCTAAGTTGCGCTACGCCTTTAGTCTGCGCTCAGCCTTATCAAAGCAGAGAATACTGATACGGGAAACTCGATCGTTGCAGGCACGCTATGGCAAGAGCCGAACGCGATTCAATCTGTCAGACAGTATTTTGGAAATGTGTGTTTTTGATGTGTTGCTTCTGAAAGCAGTAACCTGAAAAGTGAAAAAATTAATATACTTAAGGTTTGAGGAACGTATTTATCTTGATTATTGCAATGAATTAATGCTATCAGCCTGCCAAGCTTCTAGTGGTTTCCAGCTTAAGCCAGATCTGTTGTTGAGATTGTTTGCATTAAGTCATTCTACACCATTAGCTATGATTATATTTCAGCTCTATACTTGATCGGAGTGTCACAACTGAATCAAAACAGTTAACGCCACAGTCGACTAAATAATAATTACCCCGGGGATGTCTCTGATATCACGGTAAGGTTGCGAGAAATGAAGTTTATGTGATTTTTTTTGGAGATCCATTATCGAATCTCAATCCGGAACGAGATTCGTGAATTTGCGCAGACGTTCGAATCCGGTTTCGAAACTTGTTTTAAAAACGCGATCATGAATCTCGTTCAATCCAAGATCCTCTAGTCTGTCACCAGTATTAAAAGTGATTTCATTTGAAACTATTTCTCATATTGCCAATCATTAAAAATCAAATAATCAATTGTACCATAAAACATCCACATACACAGTCATGTATGAGTAACTTATATATTTGTTCATTCAATTATGGCTGATATACGGCACATAAAATACAATATAAACACTTTAGATCCATGACCTACTCTAACATTGTTTCTATTGATAGAATTGAATTCTATTTACAGTTTGAGCCTGATGAAAAAAATTTTAATTGGCAACATCATTGCAAGAATCCATTGCATATGCATTACAAGCACAAAGCAGTTACTGTCAAGTGAACTTTGTGAATTTAACCAAGTGATTTTTCCTTTATTGAATATATTTACTGTAGAGCAATACGTATTAAGCTACTTGTCCTGCTTTTGACTCAATTTTAACTCTTCAAATTTGAAACAGATTTATAGTATCTTACATCTTTCAGTCCCTCGAATGTCGGTCTGCACCATTCCCCTATTTTCTACCCCTGATGGCGAAAGCTCTCTTTCACCGAGGCAACAGAGGAAAAACATCGCATCCAACTTACATCATCCCCAACAACCAGCTATTTTCGATAACTTTACAACACTGGCATCCAATACTTCTTGATTTCATCCACATGCCGCCAGATTGTTTGGTTCAGCCGGCAAACTGAAAATTCAGTCATCGTTCAGATACGGCGTGTAGTGGTAGGTCACGCGAAAATATTCCGACTCTCTCAAATCATGATTCTCCTGGGACTATCCTTTGTAAATTGGTCCTGCACTGTAAATTCAGTGCCAAGCACTTAGTGTCAATGAAATGTAAGACGATAGTGCGAAAGGAATTACGTGTAAATTGTATCTATTGGGAGTGATTAAAGTTTAGATTGGATCAATTGGATCGGTTTAGAAAATTGTGATAGGTATAGTTTCAATGCAATTATATGGAAATTATTATTCACATCCAACTAGCGCCTCTCTCTTGTTATGGCTAGAACGATTAGCTCGACTAGCTACCAATAGTGCGTGTACATCTTGAAAATCTACCACGACAGTTGTGACCGTTTTCCGATATCATAAATAAATTTTCCTGTAATGACAAAAAAGTAAAGATATGACTTGTATGTATGTGATTTAGTGCCATTGGTAGTGTGGTGGTTGGTATGGTGAAAGTTAATGTTATTTACGTTTTCTTCTATTATCGAATTGTGCTCGGTCATCGATTTGCCTAGATTCTGCGAAGCATGAATTTCGATTGTGTGCCTGGCGAAGAGAAATCGGGAGGAATGTGTTTTTGGTGGTAGAAATACGGTGGATGATTTATGTGACTTTTTTTATCGAAACATCCTGAATTTTATTGGCGAGTAATGCTACGAGTTCTATTTGATATCAGATAGGTGTTATCTGATAGGTTTATTCGAAGTGATGTGAATAATGTTATGAAATTTGATATTTTCGGATATTGTTCCCTTGGAGGATAAATCAAGGAGGAAGTTTATGGTAGGTAAGAAGACAGGCGCTGGACTGAAACTTTAATATTTTTCGAGGTCAATCTTTGGCTTGAATTATTTTCTGAAGTTTCTTGTTGTAATATTAGTTATTGTGAAATTACAATAGTATTTTCATGAGTAAATAGTAAAAAGAGGCTTGCTCGCAATCGCGGGCTCCATACTACGTATTGATGACTTTGAAAAAATGATTCTAATATCAAAATTTTGATGTTAATTAACTCAAAATGGTATCAACTGGCATTAAAATATAACGCAGGCTATATTTTCTATTTTATATCTTTCGCCGATGCGGAATAATTTCAAGGGTGCACATTTATTGGTTTTTTTAACAAATCGCGGCATATCCGAATATGTTGCGGAGGAAAATTTAAGTATTTTACCACTAATATATGTATCGGAAAATGCTACAGTTACTTTGCAAACTGAGTAGCATCGTTCATCCACTTGCAACATTATGAAGAAATAATTTAAAAAAAAAAATAGTGTTGGAAACTCCTGGACCAACTGTTTTGGAAAGTAATCTTTAGTTCTGTGACTATTTTTTAGGAACTATTCCGATTAGGCTGAAATTTCCAGGATACATTGATGTGTATACAGAATAAGTCCAAGTCTCACCAAATGTTATTTATCTTTAGCTCTGGCGCCGGCCGCACTTTGAGTGATATTTCAAATATGCCTATCATATAATTTCGAATGTGATCTTAATAAAGATTTGATAAGGAATTGGATATTTTTAATCCTGTGGGTGCGCTAAGAGCCTAAATTAAGATCGTGAAAGTTTGAAATCTTTTGAATTGCGATAACTTTTAGCTCCGTCAAAGGTATAGTTATAAAACTTACAAATTTATTGATGTTACTAACTTGTGTACTTATATAGTTTTGTTTGCACGTGCTGACAACCCTGTAGCTACGACCGACGCAGAAAGCACAAACCTTCAAACCATCGACTCGAAAGGTATTCGTTTTTAGCAAAACAATAGGGTTTATCCTCCACTTGAACCTCTTCCCGCTTCTGAGCAACATAGTTTCGTCAAATGTAGGTCAACAGCTATATACAGACTTTGCCAAGGCTTTTGACTCCGTGAACCACGAAATCCTCCTTTCAAAGCTCGATGGTTTCAATATTTCGGGTCAGCTCCGTTGCTGGTTTTCCTCATACCTTCGTGGTCGTGCTTGTTTTGTAACGTTTTACTCTTGTTCTTTTTTCCCCTTTTATCCTTTTTGTGGTGTCCCGCAAGGGTTGATTCTTGGCCCTCCCCTTTTCCTCCTCTTTATAAATGATCTTCCTTCTCTCTTCAACTCCCCATGTCTCTTGTACGCTGATGATCTGAAAATTTTCAGGGTGATTGTGTCAGTGGATGACTGCTCCCAGCTACAGGATGACCTGTCTGCTCTGCGTAACTGGTGCTCTGTCAACTGTATTTCCCTTAATGTTGCTTAATGTTTCCAGATGCCCTTCACATGTAAATTATCCCACATCATGTTTTCTTATTCTATCCTTGGCTCTTTCCTCAATCCAATTGATAATTTCATGGACCTTGGTGTTGTGTTTGACACTTAATTAAAATTTGATGTCCACATTTTGAGTGTCATATCCAAGGCCTCGCACTTGTGCGGCTTCATTCTAAGAGCGTCCAGACTTTTTATTGATATTTCCTCGTGTGTACGCCTGTACATCTCCTTCGTGCGTATTGTCCTCGAATATTGTTGTCTAACTTGGTGTCGTCATTATCGTCTCTTAATTGATGCTGATGAGTCTGCACAACGTAGATTTACTCGCTCACGATTCTACTATTCTACTCGCTCACTACTGTGAGTATAGTATGCGTCTTTCCATCCTTGAAATCCCTATCCTCCTTTCACGCAGAGTGTATTTCGACGAATGTCTCCTTTACAAAATGATTACTGGTTCTATTACATATATCCTCAGAGCGCAGTTTTCTGTTCGTGACCCGGTACGTTCTACCAGGTCTTCATTTACCCTCAACGTACCATTTCCTCGCACTTATGTATATTTTTACTTTCCATTTTTACGCTTGCCTAGGCAGCAGAATTGTTTGAATATTGGTCCTCTTCCGCCTTCGTTACGCACTTTTAAAAATAAGAATATGCGTTTTATCTTATGAAATAAAGTAACTCTCTGAATTTTTGATGTCATATATGTGTTGAATTATGATTAAATTTCACCGCCTCATTATCCTTTTTTTAGTTTTAGCTTATAGTCTCTTTTATTTTTCTTTTTATATAGAAGTTTATTCCTTGTCTAGTCAATTGGATTTGTATCTGTTGATTTAGACAATAAATAATAATAATAATAAAAACTTATATACAAATCTTATGCTTTGTCTACACAGCACGCATCGATTTCGAAAATGTCGTTCTACACCGCTGAACTGATGATACCTGTTTCCAAAATTTTATATGAAATTGATAAAAATTGTGGAACTGACTCAGTCTATGCAGACTTAAGCGACCATTCTATTTTGATGTCTGACTTTACCTCTTCAACCAATCTCAATATTTCAAGGAGTCATTTAAAAAACATAAGATGTGTTTTTTGCTCCGATACAGAACAGAATAGAACAATGTCGCAAAAACAACGATCTAGTACAGAACAGCAGTGCATTCGCTAAGACTGACATAAGTTGCTGTATTCGCTGTGGTAGCACAAAACAGCTGAAATTAAAGGGAGAAAATAACGAGTACAAACTACCACAATCGATAGAAAATAGAAAAAGAACTAACAGAAAATTACCTCTTTTAACTTTCTACACATTATGAGAGCTTTTTCTAATTTCTTAACCAGCAAAACACTCAACATAACTTTGAAAAAATCAAAGCCACTTCACAGCAAAAAAGATAACTTCTCATGAGCTTTTCTTTTTTCTGTCAGCACATTCTATAGTTCAGCACGTGAACTACAAATGTCGAATAGAAAAAATTCTTTAGAATTTGGAACTTTTCATTCACTTTTCTCAACATGGTCTCCATAGTCTCCATAGTCTCCAACAAAAGTTTCTGTTTCCCGGTTGGCGTATCCTATTTCAACTGAAACAATAAAAAAAAACGTTTCAGCTATACTTGGATACGCGCCACCTCTTTTTCTGTGCAAAAAACTGACTCCGGTTTATATTCAGGATCAAACCATTGTTTCTTTCTGCATCACCGGTTCTTCTGTCATCAACGACCTATTAAAGCGCAATTTCTGCCCATTTGGAGTTTTTTCAAAGGACTTCACCACACTTTCGCGTAAAAAAGTTCGATCCAGAACAGCAAAAAAGACTCAAACTTAAACCGTTCCTTAAAACTTTACTATCAAAATATCCGTGGCTTGAGGACCAAGTCTTATAAAATTTGTCATCCTTCCGCTACATAATCTGATGATATTATCGGTCTTACGGAAACCTGGTTGGTCGATGATATTTTAGATAGTGAGATTTTACCAAAGCACACTGTTTCCTGTAAGGACGGTGACCGCTCAATCTCTGGTAAGTCGGATGGTGGAGGTGTTCTCATTGGCATCCACAAATGTCTCACTAGTTCGGTTTGCAGTGACTTTACCACTATATTCTTAAAGAAATGTATTTTAGTTCGAGCTTCTTTAGCTCCTAGTTCAATGGTACTTATTGTCTCGATCTACATCCCCTCTAATAGTTCATCTTCACTTTACGAACTTTTCTTTTCAGAGCTCTCATCCTATCACCTGTGCCGTTTTCCTTCCGCTCACTTAAGGATATGTGGTGATTTTACATTGCCTTCTTTCAAGTGGAATACCTCTTAATCAGCCATTACTTATAGCAACAGTCTTTCTCTTACCTTGTCTTCCTTTATTTCTTTGTATTCTCTTTCTCAATTGAACTCAGTACCTAATACCTATGGCAAAATACTAGATCTATTTTTTTATTTGGATTCCGCTTCTTTGCCTTATGTTCCTCCCAATCGACACCAGCTGCCTGTTCTTTTAGAACTTTATCTCAATCTTCCTCTCCGATCCAAACTCAATTGCTTTACCCGCTTCAATTTCTATAAAGCCAACTTCGGCAAAATGGCGAACGAAATCAATCTTGTTAACTGGCATTTATTTCTTTGCTGTTCTGACGTTGACGAGGTTCTCCATAGGCTCTACGTCTTCCTCTCAAATTTGATTCCTCGCTTCACTTCCACTTGTCGTCCCAGAAAGCCTAATGATGCTCCCTAGTTTACCTCTGAGGTTGCTGCTGCCCTTAGGACAAACGATGTTGCCCGTGGCAAATTCAGGTATTCTGCTTTACATGATGACCTGCTTGAGTTTAAAAAGCTACTCTCTCATGCAAAAAGGGTTGCTAAAAGAGCCATGCATTTCTACGTTGCCAGAGTTGAGGCTTCTATCAGTTCCAAAAATGCAAAACCCTTCTGGTCATTTATTCATTCCCTGAAAAATACACCGTCAGTCCTCAATATATGTTTTTTGATAAAATCTCTGCCGCCACAACTGAAGATACCTGTGAGCTCTTTGCTCGTTTTTTATCGTCATGTTTTTCCCCACAAAACCCTCTTTCTCCTCCACATATTTCTCTCACAACTCCATCGTCGTTCCGCGATAACCTTGGAGTGCTCTCTTCGTGTCGTACAAACCTTTTAGAAGTTGAATAGTTAATGGTTGTCTCGATTTCAGCTCTAGTTCTGGCTCTGATGGTATTCCTAATATACTAGTTAAGTCCCTATCTTTTTCACTTTATGTACCCTTGCCCATTATCTCTAACCTCAGCATGGCATCTGATGTTTTTCCTTCTTATACTTAAGGCAGGTTACCCTGCTTGTATCTCCAATTACCTTCCAATCTCGCTTCTACCTTGCTTCAGCAAGCGTTGTCTATAACAGAATCTATCCTTTATTCGAGTCTTTCCTCGCCAACGAGCAACATGGATTTGTGCAAGGCAAATCCACTGTTACTAACCTGTTATCTTTCAAAAACACTGTTGCTTCTGCCATTGATCATCAAACACAGGTGAATTTTCTTCACACTGATTTCTCTAAGGCATTCGATTCTGTTAACCACTTTTGAAATTAGAAAAATATGGTTTCTATGGTCCGTTGCTCTCCTGGTTTTCTTCCTATATTCATGAACGTACTTGTTTTGTAACTTTGAGCTCTTACTTCTCTGCTCCCTTTTAACCCACCTCAGATGTTCCGCAAGGATCGATACTTGGCCCCTTTTTGTTCATAATCTTTATTAATAATTTTCCGTGCCTCCTAAACTCCTTCTTCCTTCTTTATGCAGACGATCTTATAATATTTAGAGTAATCGATACAATTGAAAATTGCTTGTCTGAACTGAATGATGAGACTTTTTTGGAATTGTCCCACGCTCGGCAATATTGTTTACGAGCCTCATTATTTTCCATCTGCACGGAGAAACGCCGCCAAAATTGCGCCTAAATTATCTTTGAACGGAAATCACATTCTCTAATGCATAATAGCGGCGCACAATCTAAATTCTTGTTTCATTACCCGAATCACCCATTTTTGGTAAATTTCAAGGCCCGCCTGTAAAATAAAAAAAATAATATGGAAACGGTTAATTGTATAAAAAAAAATACTACATTTTATTCTGTAGTGTTTTTCATCAGCCACCCGATATCTAATTCAATCAAATCAAATGATTTCGACTTTTTTCTTGGTTATGAAAATAATTCGCCAATTATTTGCTTGACTTTTCTTCAAGAGCTGTAGAAATGAACAGAATACTTCTTCCCACACTGGGCGCATTATCGCATTAAGCTTGGTTTTTACAATAGAACTGTTGAATGAGCTTTGCATTCAGTTTGTAATAAAATGTAAGTTATTTCGTAGCTATCAAGCCCCTTTTTACTCAATGAATCAGCTGTGGGACTAGAAAGGCAGCCGGAACCACTTTGCCAGAAATTAGCAAAAGCAAAATTAAAAAATATATATAAAAAAATATTAACAAAAATTACGTTATTTTTCCGTTACGAATAAGTTTAAAATCGCTACTCTGACAATCGACTTTATGTTAGTTTGATCACACTATCGTTCCTTTCGTCCTTCAACTATGCGGCTTTAATTGGTAAAGTTAATAAAGTAATTTTAGTAAAACTGTAAAGGTGCAACTAATGTGCACTTATTTGAGAAATTGCCTATGTTTGTGATTATTTTTCAACTAAGAGACTCTTGCCGAGTCAACTTCGAACAAAAGATGGTTACTTTCACCTCGAAGTTTTGTGGTAAATGAAGATTTTAAGATACGAATAATCTATGGTAAATATTTCGGAGCGAATGTAACTGATTTCTTAGCAGTGACAGTCAAACAATTGGTATGTTGATGAATTAAAAGCGCCCATTATTTTCTGAGACTGAATTTCCGTTCGTATTAATTTAAACAAATAACACAGTGCAACAAATTAATTCTTTTTTTTTGCCGTTGCTCGAAATTGTTTTTGTTGCATACCTTTGCATAACAGTAGTCAAAATATGTTAGTGAAAAAATTCTGAACCATCGACATTTTTTGTAATTACACTTGATAGAAAAAATATGTGGACACCCCGAAGAACAGCAAAATTTATAATAAAAAAACCCGTTATGGCAAAAAAATTTACGAACAAAGTTTGCTTAACGTCTTAACAATTTTATTCATAAAAAAATTTTACCAACCATCAAAAAATAAAAAATTTCGTAGAACAAAAACAAAAGCAACCCCCCCAAAAATCACTAAAAATACCTCAAAAAACTTGCAATTTCTTCAAAAAACTGGTCTTTTGAGTAGATCATTAGATTTTTTTTATTTTGAAATCTTCCTCAGCTAAAATTGCTTCAAATGAAGGTATTTTAGAAGGAAATCGGGGCTATTTTGATAAATTTTTTCCCCATTCCCTCTAAATGATCCAATTGGCTCTTTTAGAGCATTTCCTTTGAATTTTTGCTTTTGCATTGTGCTGATGAGATTCGCGCCCCATCAAATTTCAAAAACGTTTTCTAGGATTAATTTAGAACAACTTGAGTGCCTTTGCGTTTGCTTATTATTGTTTTTTTACTTGGCAAAGCTTCACATTCGCCGCCGTGCAGGGGCCCAAAAATAATCTCCAAGCACAAAAATCATCTCCAAGAATAAATTGTCGAATGTGTTTGTCCATTGAGAACGTTGAAATGGTTCAATTATCCTAGTTATTCATCATTGAGTATAAAAAAAAAACAAATTAAGCAGCTCCTTTCACCGCAATACACCCCTACACTATCACACCATCGCAGCCATACTTAGCATCTGAAGTAAAATTGTTGGCAGCATCGGTTTTTCGCAGCAGTTCTTTCCTTAGTGCAAAACTAACTTTCTTCTCGCAATCAAAATTGCTTTCGACATTTCAGAGGCTTTTTTAAATGGAATTTACGACATATTTATTTACGTATGTGAAAAAAAACAACCATCCATTTTATTATGAAAATATGTATTGACATTAGAAAATAGAAAATAGAAAATAGCGCCCAGGCAATACGGAGTACTTAACAAATAGCAAGACTGGAATTTTGACCATTTTTTGATAGATATGGTAAATTTTTTGAAAATCTTGATTGAATGGAAAGTTTTTATTATTTTTCTAGTAATACATACACATGATAGATACCGAAAAAATACGTTTCGTGCTACGGCAAAAAGTCATGTTGCACAGTGCAATTTATGCTTGGAGATGATTTTTGTGCTTGGAGATGATTTTTGGGCCCCTACACGGCGGCGAATGTGAAGAATGTGAAGAAATTAATCCTAGAAAACGTTTTTGAAATTTGATGGGGCGCGAATCTCATCAGCACAATGCAAAAGCAAAAATTCAAAGGAAATGCTCTAAAAGAGCCAATTGGATCATTTAGAGGGAATGGGGAAAAATTTATCAAAATAGCCCTAATTTCCTTCTAAAATACCTTCATTTGAAGCAATTTTAGCTGAGGAAGATTTTAAAATAAAAAAAAATCTAATGATCTACTCAAAAGACCACTTTTTGTGAAGAAATTGCAAGTTTTTTGAGGTATTTTTAGTGATTTTTGGGGGGTTTGCTTTTGTTTTTGTTCTACGAAATTTTTTATTTTTGGATGGTTGGTAAAATTTTTTTATGAATAAAATTGTTAAGATGTTAAGCAAACTTTGTTCGTAAATTTTTTTGCCATAACGGTTTTTTTTATTATAAATTTTGCTGTTCTTCGGGGTGTCCACATATTTTTTTTATCAAGTGTAATTACACAAAAACTCGATGGTTCCGAAAGTTTTTATTATTTTTCTGATGATACATACACATGATAAATACCGAAAAAATACATTTCGTTCTTCGGCAAAAAGTCATGTTGCACAGTGTAATTTATAACAACCAGAATTCAGATGTCAATGAACAGTAGTAAAACAAGCCGTTGTTTCAGTTTATCTTAATGTATTTTAATTTTATTATATTCCATTATAGTTCGGGTTTTTATGCTCTCTTAGTTGTTATTTTTATTTTCTTCTGCACGGATTTCAGACTTTGTTATTATTTATAGCTCACTGATTGGTTTTATTAAATAGAAATATTTTTGTTTCCTACATAGCTAACTATTTAAATAAATAAACCAAAAGAGTATGCTGTGTAAAATTTTTTTGGGAAAATACGTCTTTCGATCCTCTGTCTCCGACTGGGATCAAAGGACATCAGTTTTGGGTGCATCTAACCCAGGGAATTTTTAGAATGAATTAGGTGTTACTCGCCTCGAAGACACTAAAACTTCCGCTTTTCAATCAAACCGTAGCGAGAAGATTGCGAAAGATACACTACCTTATAATTTCCCCGGACTCACAGCTTATTTAATTATGGTCGTGTTTTTTGTACCTCTGTCGAATTATGATTAGGTTAAGAGCATTGAAAACCACAACAAAATCCCAAAAAATCCCGAAATGCAAAATGTGGGCACCATAATCGTTCGAGTAAACGCACATAGGTTCACAATAGAGTAGGAAAGTGAGGGATTTTGTTTGAAGTGGATGGTGCGACCACTGTTCGTAGCGATTTCTGCAACCAACGGCAATTCATAGATTGACAGTTTGTTGAAATTCAAAGGTACAGCGTGCGTTCCATAAGTAACGCGACTAAGCCCAGATGAAAAGATTTATTAAACTGATCGGTAGAAATGATTAACATTCATCGAAATAACATCCTTCTGCTTCTAAAAAGCATGCTCCGGGATATCCTCTAGAGCACGTGCTATGGACTCCAAATATCGACCTTTCAGGGCTCATTTGAAGTAGTGACATAGAAAAAAGTTTGATATTGCTACATTGGGGCTGTAGGGAGGCTGAGGATCACTGTCACATTGATCTGAGTCATTAATCTGAGATCCGAAGAGGATGGCGGTGTAATTAGGTGCGTTATCGTGGTGAAGCCTCCAGGTTCACTTGATGGCATTGAAAGCTTCTCTGCCTTTCGTAAAAGTAAGCAATTCAGCTAAAAGGTATTTTATAATTTTTTTCGAGTTTTTTTCAAAAACCAATTCTACGAAGGATGATTTATTTCGTCGTCAATATAAAATTTGAATCTATTTCAAAATGCAAATTAAATATATAAAATTAAAATCCAAATACAAGCATATTTTCTCGAAACGAATCCAAACCTTGGTCAAAGCCTATACGTATGGCAAGAAAATTAAATATTTATAAAAAAATCAAGATCATTTTCAAACTCAAGTTTCAAATACAATTCTGTATGAAATACCTAGCTCCAAGAATCCATCAATCATTTTCGCAAACTGTTTTATCAGTCATGCTCAAATGATAAAAGCTTTCATTCAATTTCCAAATCAATCTTCCAAGAACCTTATTTTCACACAACACAGCCTGTTGACTTTCATGTCTATCCTAGCATCCTTCTGTCGAATTTCGTTTAAAACGATTTCGCAATTTTCAACAAATGCTAACGCTTCTTTTCAGTCATGAAATCATCGCAAGGCGATAAATATTTCCAACATATGGCAATATGGATTAAAATTATTCGAATTCCATGTCAATAAACAATTTCGATATTTTACCCTTGTCACGACACATCCTTTTCGGGGTGTGTTTTACCTTGCGAATTGGAAACACAACCGCAAAAATATTCACAGGTGAAGACAGTAGACATTTTGATATTCTTAGACTTACCTCATGTAACATATGGACACATATCTAGCAGATTTGGACCCATCATTTGACATTATACAGGTATAGTGCGAAAGCATGTTAATCCACCAAT
Organism: Nemotelus pantherinus; assembly: GCA_963978885.1. NCBI lineage: Eukaryota > Metazoa > Arthropoda > Insecta > Diptera > Stratiomyidae > Nemotelus > Nemotelus pantherinus. The sequence continues at coordinate 52,788,301 of OZ022266.1, read as the reverse complement.
ATCGAATCGTTCAACTCCATAATTTTGAATTTCATGTGGTGAAAGGTACGGAGTGTAACATATTGCTGAGCTGTGACACAACAAATGACATTTCTAAATAAATAAAAAGGCCTAAAATAGACGGGTGGCTAATAAAAACAATTTTTCCTCAAGTAAACTATGCATACAACATTGTGATGGAGTCAGTAAAGTGAGTGCACGAGTTTCATGTTTGTGTAAATAACACTGTGAGAATGAGTGATTGTCGTGAATTGATAGAAATAAAATGATAGATAAAATTAGATAGAAATGCGTAGGCGTATTGTGTCTGGTGAAAAGGAAAATAAGATTCGATTTCTTACTGGCTTATATCTATAAATAAATTCTTGTAATGAAGGAAAATATATTTTTTACCTTATTTATTTATTTATTTGAAAATTCACCAGAACAAAATACACATTCCAATAATAGAAATGACATTTTAGTGAATTTTCAAGTACTCTTATATTTCTAATACTCAAGAGCTAGGAGTTGAAGTTACATCAATTGAGAAGAACACAAAGATCATTCTGAAGAATATCACAGTCATTAGCTGACCTGATAGCTCGGAACATTTTCTAATTGTCAACGGGAATCAATAGCTAAAGCAAGGTTATTGTTAAAAATCAAGAAAAGTAATGTACCAAGGATATACCCTTATGGAACACCAGTAGAAGGATGAAAGGCAGAAGAAGAAAGGTTGTTCATAATTACTTAGCACTCACGGTTACAGAGGTAGGAAGAAAACGAAGAAAAGAGTCGCCCGAAAGAACCAAACTGTCTAAATTTATCTAGTTATATCATATTGTTGACAGTATCAAATGCTTTAGAAAAATCTATGAACACTACGTCCACTTGTTACTGACAATATAAGGCAAGAGTAACTGTTTTCGAGAAGAGGATGAGATTAGCCAAAGTCGACTTACCTCTGACGGAGCCATGCTTTTCCGGAGCGAGGGTGAGATGAATCATGGCATACATTCTAGAGAAGATAGGTTTTTCAAGAATTTTACTGAAACAAGGGAGAAAAGAAATAGGACGATAGTTGGAGACTGAGGAAATATTGCCTGTTTTGAAAATTGGATGAATATTAGAAACATTTCAGGCAGAAGGAAAACACCGGACGATAAGCTCTAATCGAAGAGGATACAGAAAGAGACACACAATGAGGAAGGCATACACTACGCATAGAAGTCGAGAATACAATTATATCCACCACCGGAATGCTGATCAATGCTAAGCAATAAGCTATCAACTTCAATCGAATTAGTATGGATTAGAAAAATTGAAGGAAGAAGTGAAGGCAAAAATGAGAGGAAAACTTTGAAAGGAGGAAGAAAAGAAGTTTGACATACATCCAGCGAAGATTCTGAGGCTTGGAAGTATTTTTCTTCAAAGACCGAATGCATACCCAAAAACATTCAATGTTGCAAGAAGAAATAGATGACTAAACTAAACTACTAAAGTAATTGTGCACTGCCCGCTACATTACAAATTTAGCCGGCAAAATCAGAGACAGAATTTGATCTTCTAAACTTTTTCCGAGCAACATTTTTTAGTTGAATAGCCTTCAAAACTCATGGGGTGAACCGAGGGAGATCTGTGGATTTAAAAGATAGGTGTATAGGTAGAGATAAGGTGATTCTAGAAAGAATAAAATTTGAAAAGAGTATGTTAAGCCCAATATCTAGCCCACGAAAGAACGAAAACCAATTAACTTTTTCAAATTCCGATGGCATTCCTGAGAAATTAACCTTGCGAAAATATTTAATATAATATTTACAATTCTTATTATCAAAGAATATTGTCAACCAATGCAATCATTTAAAACGAAAAAGGTCTACTCTTAGACTTACAGCAACTTATTTGGGAGTTAAATAAGTTCGACCTTTTTTTGTAAAAAAAAAATGCTTTATTTACGATAACTAGTTAAGATCATGTCGTTAAAAGTATTGACTATCGGTAGCCATTGATTTTTCAGATCTTTCTGGCAGCATATGAATACAATGTATAAAGAAGTAAATGCGCACAGGTATACAACTGCAAAATATTCATTCATACAGCTGATGTGCGATTCCATAGCCCCAATTGCAATGATTTGTGAATCGCACCAAAGCAGAAATGCAGAGACATGTTATACAGTCCCTTCGGGTTTCGCAGCTGTATGGGTTGCAAACGCTCGAAGGGCTCACACGATAGATATGTTTGGATTCGGTGGAACTGAGGAATCAACTTTGTCAGCTGCTATTTCTTACCCAACGACCCAATCACAGAACTTTGCAGAAAAATGGAAGCACTAAAAGAAACTCACCAAGATCTTTTGGATGCTCTAGTGGTGGCTGGAGGCTTCAACGTGAAAGCTTGACGATTGCCTGTGGCTTAAAATACGAAAAGATATGCCCTTGGTTAAGCTGATGACATAGCAACTATCATCACCGCTAAAAATTTCTACTCGCTCAGCCCGAAATCAAGTAATGAGCAGAACATTAGATAAAACCATGGCCTTCAACTAACGATCACGAAAATCAAGATTGCCATGGTAACAAGACAAGAAGTATGGCTCCAATGTTGCCAATCAGACAAAGAAATTTCCTAGATTTCGATGAAAAAAATCCTATATTTTTGTGCGGCATTTAATATTTTGCTGCCATGTAATGAAATCTAATGAAATATACTAAAGAGTTAATTTTTTAAATCATATATTTAATAATTTCGGATTCCCTCACAATAGCTCTCACAAACTTCTCTCTTCGGTACGCACGAAAAGGTTTCTCGGGGGCTGCATTAGTATAACCGTTTGGATTCAAGCCAAAATGCAAATATCTCTGTACTATAAAAACTATTATCATAAATCTGAAATTGGGTCTTTCAGTATATTTAGTTAAAGTAATGCTTGGAAAACCATCGCCCTAGATTTTTCTAGTGGATGTAAAAATAAAGCAAATAAAATTTAGTTAGCTCCTGCAACGTACGTCGTAGCCTGCTTCTAGGCTATTCTCGAATTATCTCATTCTATGAAAATCTGTTTGTTTCATGGTTTCTAAGAGGTTTTTATTCGCGTTTATCTATGGAACGTTAGCCCGAGAAGATATTTTTCGACGTTTCTCGTTATTTCTGGCACCAACAGGGTAAAATATGATTTTGTAAGTGTACATGCAATACTAACCTCCCCCTCGATTACCTGTACGTCCCGAACAGATCCGTCTACAACATTGCAAGCTTTATAGTAGGCGATCTAGATGCACAGTTTTCATTCTCGATCAGTGTTTGCGATTGTGCTGTATCTGGTAGACAAAATCGTTGAGTCGTTTCTCATTTATGTTGCAGCTTATTTCTCAATTCGCATTGCTTTTTTCGCTTTCCTAACTGCTGGATGAATAACGTTTTGCCGTTGCCGTTGCCACCGCTTCAAAATGTATTTCGTTGCTGCATTGGGGACTTTCGGCGACATTCAACATTTGATTTAAAATGTTTTCTTCGAAGAAAATTGCCCAATACGTCTTTCCACTCAGATCCAGATGCAAACTTCATCCTTGTTTCGTGGCACCTCATATCGTCTCCGTTCAAAGTTTCAAAATGTATTTCTTCTTGTTCCGATAAAATGATAATTCTTCTTGCGGCTGCGTATATGCGTTCTTTTTCATCTTTTGGTCGATGACAATGTTTCTTTTCTGGTTAAAAAAAGGAACACTGTCATCGACCAAACATCCTCCTGACATCCTCCATTTGAGTTTCTCTTCTCCCAAAACCAGGCTGAAACCTTGACAGGCCAAGAAATCCATTCCAAGTATGTATTCGTCTGCTACTGGAACTGATGCTGGAATATTAGTCTCCGAATTGTGTCTGCCGCAAAATCTTACTAAAATTGGTGAGGATTCACCAGAAACCGTCTGAAGTATATGTCGTTCAACGTTATTAAGTCTCCAAAATTTAGCCTTATCCGCTCTCAGGATCGACCTAGCAGTTCCAGTGGCAAGGCTGATATTACAAACTTTCCTGTTGACTTTCCCCTGCAGATTTAACTTATTCTCACGAAAACATAGCTTAGCAACGGTGATCGTTTCCGGGTGACCATTGTTATAGGCCAGCCGACGATCTTCAAACTGGTTTCCTACTGGTTTTTCTGCCGTTCTCCAAAAAAAAGTGTCTATTTTCGCCCGTCTTGTCTCATCGCTTTGCTTGTATCTTACTGAGCATCTGTCACAGTACGTGCGATAATCCTTCTTGTAGCAGTCACGACTCTTATGGTCGATTTTCGCAGTTCCAGGATGGGGGAACTCCGCTAGCCAGCGAGGTTCCAGTGATATTTGTTCCTCGATGCACAAATTTCTGACAATACGTTCAGTTTCATTTTTTGAGACAAACATGCCTCAAGTAAACGTGTTCTCCGCAGTTTCAAAATTCAAGGGCTCCATTTCTAGTTAATTCCCTAGATATATTGGTTTTTCTTTTCGCACAAGCATTCTTCATGCACTTCACCGACTGTAACTTTACTTGGTCGGCGAAGCAGGGATTCGTAGGTTAAAACGAAGGCCAAAGAATCCTTCAGCGACCGGTCGATAGCCAAACGAAGTGTGAGTTGAAGTACTTCATCACGTACTCCTTGAATAAGCGCATATTTCGCCGTTTCATCCCAGCACATTGGGCAGAAGTGTCAACCGCTCAATGTCATGAGCCAACTTTTGCAGCGTTCCCTCTTGCTTTTATGCACGTGTTCTGAGTTGTGAACGATGAACTTCCTTTAGATGGTCTTCGCCGTATTTCATAATCAAAACATTTGTTAGGCTTGAATAGTTGAAGCTATTGTCCACTGGAACTGTTTGAAGTACTTCCGCCGCAGCTCACCACATTGGAACCATTAGTTTGGTCGCACGTTTCCGATTTCTCCAATAGCTATATTCTGCAACCACCTCAAACTGTGATTGAACCTCAAACTGCAACTTGATTCAGTTGGACCAGTTTCTTGGGCTTTCACTCACTGCGAATCCAATTTTAGCAGATCCATTTCTTTCTCAAATACTATCAGTTATTGCCTTTGCTTATCGAACTGCCGCTTCACTTCAACAGCTTGACACAGCTGCGGCTTTACTTCTTCAACTTGAGACTCCAATTGCTGCTGGAACTGTTGTTTAATTTCCACCAGCTGCTGCTCGCTTTTTCTTGCCTGTTCTTCCAACTGTGCCTTAATGTTGAGAGCTTGTTAATTTAGTTTCTGCTTTAGTTGCTTCTTAATGCCTACAGCTTGTTGGTCGAGTTTTATGGCTAGCTGCTCACTGCGTTCAGCCTGCTGTTTGAGTTTTTGACCGACGGATTTTTCTCCTCGCTGCTCCGTTCTTCCTGACCAAGTTTTTGGCTCGTTTATTCGTCCGAGAATTTGAACGTTTCCGGGTCGTTTCCTTCGGTTGTCAAAGCTTTCTCTAGCCGTGACAGTAAAGCCATTTTATTTCGAGCCGTCGAAAGATCTAAGAAAAATCTTTGTATTTTCTGACAGATAAAAGCCTCAATGCTATGAAAATGATAGGGTTCTCTAATTAAAATTTTCAACGCAAATTGTCTTTGATGTAGTATTTTTTTAGCGAAATATGATTGCTATTTCCTGAAACTATTTTTGCGAATTTGTGATTATAAAATTAAAAGTTATGTGTTTTAATTTTCTTTCTGAATGAAGCAGTAAATGAGCCTGAGATCCATCCAGGAAATATTGCATTCATTGCTTATTTTTAATTATTTAGATTTATGTTCAAGTCAAATGTTTGAATAGAATTGATTCGAAAAAACAAGAATACACTTGAATGAACAAGTGCTACACTGGAGTTAGATAGTAATCTCTTTTCAGATAAAATATTTTTTCCATCAGCTTGCCACCCTCTAAAATGTATTTTACCGTTCAGTGAATAGTTTCAGTTTCCTATGAAATTTGCTTCACCAGAAAACTATTTCTCTTTTGCTCTTTTTGTTGGAGTCAAAGCTCCTACACGAAGGTCTATGTAAACACCTGTTTGTGTGAATACCATGAATATACAATCCTCTGGCAAGCAACTACAACTATAAACCGTCCCGACCACAAATAACAAATACCAGCCATATGAACAACTTTGAATTCCAAAGCAACATCAACCTCATCACTTTCATCTCGTTTATCAAATGAAACAGAATAATTTACCATAACTAAAATGCCTCGTGGAACCTTTCATCTAAAGCAATCCTGCCACAACGGAGTAAATAAAAAAAATCCTGACATGAATCGAAAAAAATCTGCTATTCCCTTCCTTCCACAACCATATAAATTGATGATTCGTTTTCTTCGCTGCAAGAGATGTGGTGTCTGTACGTCTATCCTGAAACGATATGCTTGAGAAAACAATGAATAAAATAAGATTGCTCAGTGATTTTTATTTTATCAACGCAACGATGTCGTGCTCTCTTTCACAATACAACTCGGGCAAGCAGGCAGGCAGGCATAATTCTCGAGTTCCATTCATGACGCTAATGTCATTTGTTTGTCAGCCAGCATATTTATCGATTTCGTGCTTGACCGAGAGTGAAATAGATCATGTTCCAGAAGCTAGAAATTATGTGCATGTCTATCTACGGTCCGGAAAATCGAATATCATCGCTATATGTCCTCAGGAACACGCGATGATAATGTATGCAATTCAGTTTATATGGTGAGTGAATTCAATTTTCGGTCAACTATTATTTTCTCACGTTCAATCGACTAGTATCTTCGCCAATCGATGGCAAGTGTGAGATAATCAGTGAACGTGTTTGTAGCGATTTCTAATCATTTAGCAATAATGACCACCAATTGTTAGAGTTAATAGGCAAACAACTAAACTTTACTTATCGTAAATTCATTTTTACAGATTTTTCAAAAAAGCGGTATTAGAAGCACTGCCCAAAAACACATAATTTATATATATATATATATATATATATATATATATATATATATATATATATATATATATATATATATATATATATATATACATATATATATATAAATAAATAAATAAATATATACAGTGGCTCACAAAAGTCAGCATACAGCATGTAAAAACACGAATATGGTACTGTGGAAAAAGAGAGAATGCAATGAAAACGTAAAAGTAGCTTTATTGGCATTACAAATAAGTTTCATAACATAACAATAAAGAAAATCCGAACACAGAAAGAAATAAGCCATGAAAACTAAGAAAATTCATCCATCGAAAGTCAGCATACACTACGAGCCATGTTTCGAAAAGAACGAGAATGACCAAAAAACGTGAGCTCAATACTTTGTAGGCCCTCCACCAGCCTTAATAACAGCTTCTTAACGCCTTCGCATCAAACGAACGAGATTTCCGGTAATTTGGGGTGGAATATTCATCCAGGTACACAGCAGAGCAGATTTCAGGGTCTCTTTGCTAGTAATAGTTGCTCTTGCGGCTGGCTCACGAATTCTGCGATCCAATTTCTCTCATAAATGCTCTATAGGGTTTAAATCGGGAGACTAAGGCGGACTGTGAAGCTGATGAGGGACGTTATACAGCAACCATTCCTTGACACTTCTAGCTGTTTGTTTTGGATCATTGCCTGCTGAAAGATCCAACCTGGCTGTAGGCCTAATTTCTGCACAGAAGGTATCACATCGCCTCGCAATATGTTCAAATACATGTATTGATCCATAGTAATATCAATAAAATGTAATTGCCCCACACCAGCGGCCGACATACAGCCCCATACGAGGACTGACCCTCCATCGTGTTTCACTGTAGTACACAAATTCTTCTTTGCCAGTGCTTAGTTCCGCTTCCTCCACACGTATTCGCGCCCGTCAGAGCCATAAATATTATACTTGCTCTCCTCACTAAACAGAACTTAATTCCAAAAATTTTCGTCCTTATTAAGATGCAGGCGAGCGAAGTCAAGCCTCTTCTTTTCATTAACTGGAGAAATGAAAGGTTTTCTGCGCGGAACTCTACCGTTATAACCCAGATAACACAAAACTTTACGTACTCACTTTCTGGACTCACTTGCTTCCCTGTTGCCTTTGCAAGTGCAGTGGCCATTGCAGGAGCACTTTTTTGTGGCTCCTTACTTATTTTCCGTAACAAGTCTCTCTCATCTCTCTTACTTAAGGATTTCGGTCTACCTGTTCGTGGTTTATTTTTTATTCTCCCTTCCGTTTCCTCTTTCCATATGATCGTTTGCACCGTTGCCCAACTTTTCCCAACTATTTTAGCAATTTCGCCATACGAATTCCCTTCCACTCGTTCACTAAGGACGATTTTTCGTACTTCCAACCTCGTTTCCTTCCGTGTACTCATTTTTAAGCATTAAAGGCACTCAAATAACTTTAGTTTGATCGACTTGCAATGTACTAATGTTTATCTTTGTATATTAACACGGTAGCAATCTTTATCGCAGTATGACTCATCGCTTACACCGATTCTTTTGAATTTTCTCTGGTGTATGCTGACTTTTGTTTCCTCACTTTCAGCGGAATTTCTTGTTATTTACTTTGTATATGTGTATATATATGTATATTCTCATTAATTCTGTGTAAAATAGATTACAATGTCTCTGATATTCCTTTTAAGTTCGTTTTTCACCCATCTTTTCATTTTTTTTCTACCTATATATTGCCAATTCCGCGTTTGCAAGCGGTGTATGCTGACTTTTGTGAGCAACTGTATATATATATATATATATATATATATATATATATATATATATATATATATATATATATATATATATATATATATATATATATATATATATATATATATATATATATATATATATATATGTTGGAATTCAAGATTTTTGCAGTGGTTATATGAAACACAGTTTTGTCTGTATACGAGTATTTATTAGTTTCGACAGCTTATTCATAAGCTGTGTAGCCACTCAAAATTTGGTCTTGAATATGACTCGTAGTACAAGCTTTTTTGTTATATATCTATTGACAAAGAAATAATAATTCAATATTGACTTACTGTGGTTATTTAAACTTACTAACTTCTTTGAACTTAATCTTTTAACACAAACGTGATGTTGTAAAGCACATTTTTAACTTACTAGCTTCTTGGAACTTAATATTTTAACACAAACGTGATGTCACTACTAAAGCACATTTTTAACTGTTCTGTTATAGCTAAGAGGTTTATAAAGCAAGGTTTTTACCACTACCGTGTGGCAGCAATGATTTTACTTTCTAGTTTCACCACTGTGGAATTTGACGGCGCTAGTTCTTACATATATATATATATATATATATATATATATATATATATATATATATATATATATATATATATATATGTATATATATATATATAGATATACATATATATCTATATATATATATATGTATATATATACTCCTTATCACTTGAATAGCCCACTTGGAAAATCCGTAATAACTCTTCCATTGTTTTTCCGAGAATATTGGCATAAAAATCGTGAGCACATTGTAGACCGTAATAAACACCTACCTGGTATTGGGATTTAATTTTCGAAAACTGTGGCAATAAAAAATGAGCAACGAAAAAAAGGCATTTTTCAGCGCGTCAATAGAATAGCCAAGGTGGCAAAAACAGCCGAAAAGAAAAAAAATAAAAACAAAATTTGCTTCTCTTAATATAGGATGTGTCCCCCTTTCGCTTTTATTACTTCAAAAATTATATTTTTAAACCTTCTTATAGAGTTTGCAGGTACTTTATTGGAATTTTTTTCCACTCCTCTTGTATGGCGGCTATTAGTTCTTCCCTAGAACCAATTTTTCACTATGCGCGCGGTGTGAATTGGGGCATTATCCTGCTGAAGAATGACATCCTGGATTTCTAAAGCCTCGCGACATCTTATTGATTCGTTTTTCATTAATTCTAGGTAATTTGCAGCATTCTGACGACCGGACAAAACAACCAAATCTACGACCCCATTGAAGGAAATTCCTCCCCACACCATAACTGATCCAACCTCTGCGTTACGTCGAGACAATAGCAATTCTTCCTTCCGTAAATCGTGAAAATAATATGAAAAGCCATCGGGTCCGTCTAAATTAAACTTTTTTCGTCGCTTAATATGACTTTTTGCCATTTTCTATTACAAGTCGTATGCTTCTTTGTGAATGCCAGGCGCGCTACATTATGACGCTCCTGTAGCACTGGTTTGAGCTTCAGTTTCCTGCGTCTCATATTCGGAGATCCTATAACAATTTGACAAATTGGTGAAACACTTCCAGTAACTCCAACTTTTGCACGGATTTTGCTCACAGAGTCCTTCGAATTAGATGCTTCCCTCAAAATTCTTCGCCGTTCTTGCTCTATTGTCACTTTAATAACGCTTCTCACATAATTTTTACCATAATTATTCTTGTCCTTTAAAAAGTTTCTCACTACTTTATTACTTCTGTTAATTTGCCTGGCAATTTCACTGTTATTTAAATTTTCTCCCTTTAAAACCGGGATGGTAGTTTTTTCGTCGTCACTCAATGATTTTTCGCGTCCCATTTTGCACACCAACACGTTGATCTCTCGCAAAAAATGAATTTTAACATAGAAACAGTCCTCAAATTTAAAAACTCAAATAAATACTAACCGGAGATTGATACACTCGACACACAGTATTGACAAATACTAAGTGGGCTATTCTATTGACGCAATGGAAAATGCATTTTTTTCGTCACTCATTTTTTATTGCCACAGTTTTCGAGAAATAAATCCCAATACCAGGTAGATGTTCATTACAGTCCACAATGTGTTCACGATTTTTATGCCAATATTCTCGGAAAAACAATGGAAGTTATTACGGATTTTCCAAGTGGGCTATTCAAGTGATAAGGAGTATATATATATATATATATATATATATATATATATATATATATTAGGGCGGGCCAAATTTTGTGTCGATTAGACCTGCTCCCTAAGATGATTATATGGACAATTCTAAGCAACTTTGCCGAAGGAACCATAGGTCTATCTCGATTTTCGAGTCTCCCACTTTTCAAAAAAAGATTTTTCCCTATAACATCATTTTGATTCAAAATTCGTTTTTTTATTCATCGTTATATTATCTTTTTTATGTGTATATGGGGGGTTTTTGGGGTCGAGAAATTCATTTCTGATCTTTATTTTTACCTATAACTACCGCCAGAGGGCGTTTCATGCATATTTTAACTATTTTTCGTCTATTTTCCGAGAAAAATTACAAGTTTTTCGGTAAAATTGATCTTTATTTTATTTTTTTCAACAAAAATTCAACTTAAAAAATAAGAACATGTGTAAAAAATAAAAAAAAAAATGAATTTAGTGGAAGAAAAGCGAAATAACTTATTTTTGAAAGTCTTTTTTGCTTTCAAGTCGGGGGTATTTTGCACGGCTTTCTGATGTAACTGCCATAACACTGTGTCGACTCTTTTCTAAAACACGTTTAGAAACGCTAGCCAGCAATTGAACATGTCTTTCCGTTGCTTGTATGTGTACCGGAATTCTTGGATCAGGCAATGGTGGATCATCGCATTCTAAATATTGTTCCAAATGATCATACGGAATGCTATACGTAAACGGTGGTTCGAATAAGACATCATCTCTATTTAAATCAATCATATTCGTATAATCTGTACAATTGAAGTTTATCAAAGGTTTTTGATAAACTCTAAGATGTGCCGGGTCGTACAGATTTCTTCGGTAGTGTAAAATTTTCTTGATTGCGATTTTTCGTGTCTCTTTTTTATCATCAAATAACATCGCTAACAAAATATTTTCGGAATGTGCGTAATATGAATTGTTTTTAATGACATTATTCACAACTCCGCGTAGATTTGTATCCAAATATTGTGTCCAACGAATGAATTTGTAAAATAATACACTACCGAAGACCACCGAATTATAGTACTTGATGTTGAAGTACATCGGCACATACACTTTCATTATGTATGTTGCCAAAATTTTCAAATTCCTTGATAGATTTTCAGTTGACACATACAACCGCAACAATCTATTCGCCTTGGTGAGCCAACGTGAATGTGCTATTGGTCCTGGTTTATTGTGAGATAAATCCGCAGGAACAACACCATTCGAAATTGCATTGGCCATTTTGTATAAGTACTTTGAATCGGTGGATAATTCAAATGGATCTAAATCAGGTGGCATGTTCTCTAGCACGATTATCTCGAATTCATCTACAAGCTGAAAAAAAAGAAATGAGATGAATTAAATTTTACCATTTAATAATGGAAAAAATCGATGAGAAAAATGACAAATGATACATACCGGAAGATTTTCACAAGTTTCAATTTGTTTGCCCAACGTTCCAGTTGTTGTTCGTGGTCCAGTGGTCGATGATCTTTCCAAAGTGTCAAACAAATGACGAAATGGCAGCTCGTTAAAGTGCAGCATGCACACAAACCAATGCAGCGGTCTATTCAAATGCAATTCAAATCGACGCAAAATCCCATTTCTTACGCCAGTATTTGTTGGCTCACCATCACAGCATATGCCGATTAATGCATCGAGAGCAATTTCTTTTTCGACGAAGAATGCATTAAATGTCATCAATTTGTGTTCAGCATCTTCATTTTCGACTTTTGTGTAGCCTATCAATTGAGAATTTGGTTCCTTCAAAACAACTAGATGTGGTTCTTTCACCATCCTTGCATGCAACTTCTCATCGATTTTTTCCATTGTTAAAGCATCATTTTTTCGGCCGTCGAATGAAAATGCTATCAAATTGGATGCATCATACTGCTTACGAAGCAGTTCTTCTCTGCATTTGGCCTTTTCTCGACGCACTTTATTTTTATCCATGATGATAGGATTGCCATGTGCATCTTTTACGTCAATGTCTTGCATAAGAGATGTTGCGAGTGCTGCTGCTATTCTATCAGACACACCAAATCGATCACACATCGCAGCGAAGTTCGAAGCATCGTATCTGGGAGTATACGGTCCTCGTATCATTGGCGGAATATCTTGTGGATTTGAACTTGGCTGATCTATATCAGTACTTGGTTCATATGCTGAATGGCTCTGTTCAACGCTTGTTGGTATTATTGTTGACGTTGGTGCTGGCTCTTCAACTTCTAGCACGAATTCCGGTATCGTCAATCTTCTGTCATTATTTTGATCTCGCATGAACTCTTTCAAATGATCTGGAATCAATCCACATGAGCATAATTCTGCTTTCAAGTCACATTGACATTTGCCGATGTAAAATAATTCTTTTGTAGATTGCTCGAACGTTCTGAATGAGGCGATATTTGAATGTTTAGTTTCGATTTGATACTTGTCAATCAATGTACCCAATTTTCTAACAACACTTTGTTTGGTTAGAATTTCAACATTAAGTTGACTCCAAATTTCAATCAATTTGTCTGTTACGTGCGGTACGAATGTTTTATACGAAAACATTTTGTTTTGGAGTTTAGCACGTTCGGCCAAGAAAAAAAAACATCTTAAAATATCCTGTTTCGTTGGCAGATCGAGTCCACTCAAATCACAAGATGCACCAAAAACAGCAACATCGTGCGAAGGCAAATGCTTCAAATGACTTTCGGTACTTGTTGATGTTGTTGCGGTTTGAGATGTAGACGGCAATGCATTTGGATCCATTGTATAATTTTACTAAAAAAATTTTAAAAAACTGAAATTAGTATATTTCAAAACATTTGGTTCGAATATATTTTTTCCACCTACAAATTGGCATAACTCATATGTGATCAACCGCATTTACTCATATGTCAACCGACATTTCGCCTCTAAGGACCAGTTAATACATTATTCCAACGCACATTATTCCTACATGCTATACATATAAATACATTACAATGTATTACATATTTCAGAAAAAAGTAACCAAGCAAGAGAACAACATCGATGCCTATGTGTATTAAATTACAAAATTTTAACACATACCTTTTAATTCTTTTTGAATTTCACAATTATTCACTGGCAGGAAATTTATAATTCACTTTCACTGAAATGATGCTCAAACACTAATGAACTGAACACTCATAAATGTCATTGTGTTGTGCTCTTTCACAAAATATGTCGGTAATGATGTTTTACCGATGTTTTTTTTTAAATAAATGCGTTGTTGACTTGAAAGCAACAACACTTTGTCGCTTTTTTTCTCACTAAAATCATTTTTTTTATTTTTTACACATGTTCTTATTTTTTAATTTGAATTTTCATTGAAAAAAATTAAATAAAGATCAATTTTACCGAAAAACTTGTAATTTTTCTCGGAAAATAGACGAAAAATAGTTAAAATATGCATGAAACGCCCTCTGGCGGTAGTCATAGGTAAAAATAAAGATCAGAAATGAATTTATCGACCCCAAAAACCCCCCATATACACATAAAAAAGATAATATAACGATGAATAAAAAAACGAATTTTGAATCAAAATGATGTTATAGGGAAAAAATCTTTTTTTGAAAAGTGGGAGACTCGAAAATCGAGATAGACCTATGGTTCCTTCGGCAAAGTTGCTTAGAATTGTCCATAAAATCATCCTAGGGGGCAGGTCTAATTTTTCGGCTCCATACAAATTGGCCCGCCCTAATATATATATATATATATATATATATATATATATATATATATATATATATATATATATATACATATATATATATATATATATATATATATATATATATATATATACTGAGAAACATTTTTCTTTGTTAATTTTCCTATAAATTTGTAACACCGAATTTGGGAAAAAATGTATTATTTTGCCGTAAAAGTTCGCATATTATGGTCAACCGCATTATACTTAAATGTACTTTCATAGCAACATAGTTAAATCAACATTAAGAATATCTTACTATGTGCAATGGCTTCCAACTTCATATTAAAAATTCCTGTTTACAGAAGTGTGTATGGTCGCTTCCCTCATAAATAACAACAAACTTTACTTTTCTTTATATGCATTGTTCATATTATTCAACCATAGAATATAATATCCATTGCAAAAGGTATCGTAACGCTTCTGATCTAATGTTGTTTCTAAGTTCTAAGTGTTGTCTCCTATTCTATCATAGAAGTTTCATATGCCACATACCAAAATTGTATTTGGTTCGCTGTCCGATATAATTCATATTCATGTTATGCTGTGAAGTCCTTATATTACGTTGTATGACGCTGGATGTACGTTGTATGTAAATAAACGTATGTATGTAAATGAAACGCATTGCGATGCAGTGCAGTGCCAAAGCAGTGAACGCATTGTAAACCACATTGAAAGCAGTCATATATTTGTTCTTTTCTTTTTTCTTTCTCCGTTATCATATAAAAATGATTTTTCTCGCACTTGCTCAATTAATTTCTGGTCCATTTAAAGGTCTGGCCCTATCCATGACAGGAAAAATGCCCTTTTCTCTCTATCGGATTCCACATTGTATGCAGCAAAATGGTGATTCAGCTAATTTTGTTTACTTATAATTTTTTCCAACGAACTAACTAGTGCCCCATTCTCTCGTCGCCACTTTTTTACGTCTGTTTGATAGACTTTTAAATCAAACGCGGGATTAAACGTATATTTTACGATTTATTTAAATTTCGCAACACAGGCTTTTTACTACTTGCTACTTAAACCCGAAAGAAAAGATATATATACATATATATATATATATATATATATATATATATATATATATATATATATATATATATATATATCTATATATATATATATATATATATATATATCTACATATATATATATATATATATATATATATATATATATATATATATATATATATATATATATATATATATATATATATATATATATATATATATATCTACATATATATATATATATATATATATATATATATATATATATATATATATATATATATATACATATATATATATATATATATATATATATATATATATATATATATATATATATATATATATATATATATATATATATATATATATATATATATATATATACCAAATAAGTGTTAAGCTAGTTACAATTAAATTCAAGTTCAATGGATTATACGTTCAATGTTTTAGTACATATATAAGTAGTTAATATCCATTAATAATATTCATCAAAAACACTTCGAATTTCAGAAATGTTACACTGAGAAAACACATAGCGCCAGACGCCATAATTTATAGACTTCTGGCGCCATGTACATAGTCGATTTAGGGATTGTGATAAAACATAGCGAAAAGGACATAGGCCTACACGCCATGTACTATAGTCCTCCACGCCATGTAAATGGCGTGGCGGACTATATTACATGGCGCGGAGAACTATAGTGCATGGCGTGGAGGACTATAGTACATGACGTGGAGGACTATACTGCATGGCGTGGAGGACTATAGTACATGGCGTGGAGGGCTATAAGCATAGCGTCTGCTACTATGTACTATGGCGTGTGGCGCTATATTTTATCACAAATCGACCGAAATCGACTATGTACATGGCGCCAGAAGTCTATAAATTATGGCGTCTGGTGCTCTGTGTTTTTTTAGTGCATCTGAAGATGATCCAATTTGCATCCACAAAAGGCCACGAGCCTTCCCAGTTCGGAGCATCTAGAGGTAGAGCACTTGATGTTAGGTGATGGAATTCTATTAAATAAATTCCCGAGGGATAAATGGAATCAAAGATCCTCTCTTATACTTAAGAAGCTTGCTGACATTACTAGATCTCCTCTCACAGCATGACTGCGAGTTATAATTGGAGTGCCATGAGCCATATTGCATGGCTCATGGCACTATGTAATATGGCGTGTGGGGCCATAATTTCTGCGCTATGTAATTATGGCGCTGGGAGCTATACTGCATGGCTCAGGGTACTAAGTACATAGCGTGTGGTACCATAAATGCTGCGCCATGTAACATGGGACCACGCGCTATGTGGACTCTGACATTATGGCGCTGGGAGCCAAATTGCATGGCTCAGAGTACTATGTACATGACGTATGGGACCATAAATAATGCGCTATGTTACATGGCTCTGGGCGCTATGTGGATTTTTTTCAGTGTACTGTTGTGGTTTATAGCTCATCTGTTTTGGGCTTGCGCTTTCTGCGTCATCTCGTCATTTACAAGCCAAGAATCAAGGTATTGCCCATTTGAGTAATCTATTTCATGAGCTCTTTCTTTCACTTGATCATCGATAGCAGCCC
Organism: Nemotelus pantherinus; assembly: GCA_963978885.1. NCBI lineage: Eukaryota > Metazoa > Arthropoda > Insecta > Diptera > Stratiomyidae > Nemotelus > Nemotelus pantherinus. The sequence goes on along the minus strand of OZ022266.1, from coordinate 52,771,116 downwards.
ATAGATATCAAAAGTTGCCAGGTGACAGCAATGTATTAGTTTCCAGTGCTATTTTGCTACTTATCATTTTTCCGTTGATGCGCTTTCGCTGTCGCAAGTCTTGATGGAGTTTTTCAAAATTATTCACGAATGTCCTTTCCAGTGAAGGTGCTGGTTTTAAAAATTCGATCGGAGCTCTGTTGTCGGTGGGCTGTATTTTGACCTCTTTTTTTAACAGATGGTCGCGGTATGCCAAATAAAATTTCGGTTCAATTCGACGGTGTCGGGAATTCGTCTGTGCTGGAAAGTGTTCTTATGTTACGATGTTTTATGTTCGTCTTTAGTTCGACTATATTGCGACATTCTTCCAGTCTTTCAAATTTACTCTACTATGAGTAAATAATTGAAACTCATAATATATTTGAAATCGTTAAAACTATCGTTAATAATTAATAAAAGTATTACTTTTCGCGAGTATATAGGTGATATATACTCGCTAATACCACATTTTTTCTATCTTATTAAATCGTTAAAAATGATTCTTCTCGGATGACCATTTTAGTAGGACCAATGAATCGTTTTCGATTCATTTGCGAGCTCGTTAACGATAAAAACATTCGTATAATATGACTCTTTTCCAAATTAATTACGATTTATTTTATTTGCTGTGTATCTCGAAAGCACTAAAATCTAGATAGAACGTTTATGCGAATCAGGGCAGTGCTGCCCACTGAACATTTTGAACTCAACATCGTGAGCATAACCATCCCTTCCAATTTAAACAAACTATCTTAGGCCCAATTAGCCATTGTCAATAAAACGATAAATTCAGTCAATAACATAAAGCTATCATATTTTTTGGTTATTGCGACGAACAATTCAATACAAACAACAATATCATCCATGCCAATGAACCTAACGTATCCTTGAAATAAAATGTATCTTCGGTTTAACTTTCCACCAATTACTCCCAGGCAATGTTTACTTTTTGCGAAACGATCAGGACAAATGTTTTCAGCAACTCAGCCCCAACACCACCACCACTAAACATCCTAAAATTTCCTGGAGGCACGTGTATTTACTTTGAGCCTTATCCATCGAGCGATGATTGTCTTTGTCAAGCCTACATATTTATCATTCGTTGTCATCAATTCTAGATGCTTATTTGGTGTTATTTTGTTTGCGAGTACAAGTCACGCCATAGCGTGCAGTAAGTGTTTTTTTTTGGGTCGTGATATCCGTTCGAGACAAAAATGTAAACCTTATTACATTCGATTCATTTGAACGATACGACAATGAGTATCTAATGACTTTTATTATTTGCATCAGTTTTGAAGAAAATAGATGTGGTGAGTTCATAGGCCAGTTCTTTGTAGATCCAGTTTCAACTGGTTGTATTCTGTTTAGCTCATAGAATAAAAAGACCACTGAAGAATTGAAACAGGATATCATCTTCAACATTTATCATTTTTAATATCTCTCCGTTTGTCCCAGGAGAGAATAAAAACAATTTAAGATGGACAGAGATATCATTTCATATCGGAAACTGGAAAGAGAAATTTGAAACATACTTTGTGATGAACGTATTAATGGATTTTTAATTCGATGATTTATATGCTTGAGCTATGATTTCATGATTTTTTTGCTTTACTTTAAAATTGGCAAGAGCCACCTAAGCTGCTGAATGGCTCAGAGCGTGCTTCCAATGCTGGAATAGATTTACGAGGGTTGATCTAAAAGTAGTGATAATCGGCTATTTCCAGTTCGCATAAAACCCGATAAAAAATTTGTTTTACTTCCTCATATACCCAATAAGTCAGCATAAAAAAATATATAGATAGGCCACGATTCCAGGGAAGTACATTTATTTGATACAAATATTCGAAGAAAGAGCATTAAAATGGAGAAAAACGAAATTAGAGTTGTCATTAACTACCTATGTTTGAAGAAAATATCCACCAAAGTCATAGGCAGCGACTTGGTGAAAACACTAGTGGAATCTGCTCCTCCATATTCCACCGTTGCACGCTGGACCAAGGAGTTCATTCGTCTACGTCTCTCCAGCCCCGGATCTAGGGGGGGACAAGCCGGGGTCCGTGCCCCGGGCGGCAGATTCAGAGGGCGGCAGATTCATAGGGCGGCAGATTCAGAGAGCGGCAGATTCAGAGAGCGGCAGATTCAGAGAGCGGTAGATTCAGAGAGCGGCAGATTCAGGGAGCGGCAGTTTCAGAGGGTGGCAAAAACAAGCTTAGCAGACGAATACACTACTCAGCATTATCGCAACTTTGCGATGACTAAGGCACGCAGTATCGTAAAATAATAAAAAAATAATAATATAAATTGTTTATTTCGGACAACTAAATGATTCATAGTGTGGTAGTGAGGCTTATAGTATGTTAGTATCACTAAAAACACAAAGCACTGTAAATATAAACATAAAAAACATAGATAAAATCCATTTCGCTGAGCCGAAAGCGATTAAGGAAGCGAGCTGGTTTCCGTGATCACCTTCCGCACAAGGCAGCTCCATAGTGGCGAAGTGAACCTAACAGCGATATATCCTACTTCCATCCCATCATCATCACAAAGATATTATTACATTGGACGCCCAAAGTGTCCAGCGATCTTTTGGCATATCTGACCCACAGTTCCCCTGTGTAAAAGCAATATGCTTGGAAAAGCCTTACCTTAACTTGCTGCGTACAACAGGAAAATCTGCGAGCCAATATATTAGCTCTGACTGGCAAAGTCCTGATATGCACTATAGTACTTTAAGCACATAAATTCTTCTCTTCTGGGCATAGATAAGACAACAATCACACTCGCCCGGTTCCCGCGAAACTCGCGGTCACGGCGGCTGGGTCAGTGGCAGTGTGCAAGTGAAACGCACTTACATTAGAGGGCAGTTAGCGTCCTTTGGAAAGGGATGCCGCTATATTTAGACAGATCCTGCGCATTGTTATGGATCCTGTATTGTATCTGTCAGCAAACTGTCTATCTTTTCGTGGGTCCCACGAAAAAATAGACTTGGGACCTCATCACACAATGTCCTCAGCCTGGTCAAGAGAACTTCTTGAATTTAGTTTTCCTGCTCTCCAAACATAATTCAACTCTTAAGTTACAATGGCAACACTTAAAAAAGGGACAAATATCATATTTATCAAAGACAATACAGAATAAAATTATTGACATAATGGCAAAACAGGAATAGCATTCTAAACGATATCAAAGAAGCCAAATACTACACAAGAATATTCGACTGCACTCCAGATGTCTTGCATACAGAACAAATGAGCAAGGTCATTCGCTATGTAAAAATACTAGTGATGTGTGTAAAATAAAAGAAAGTTTCGTTGATTTCATAGAAGTTGCTGGAAAGACAGGGAAGAACATTGGTTAACAGATTATAGAAAAATTGACAGTTGATGGTTTAGATATTAGACAATATCTTATGATAATGGATCCAATATGACTGCCACCTATAACAGAGTGCTAGCTAGGATTGCAGAAAATAATGAGCTGGCCGAGTTCGAATCGTGTTTGGCTCACTCCTTAAATTTTGCCGGTGTCCATTCTGGTTCATCATGCCTGGAAGGAATAAACCTAATTGGAGTAATTCAAAAAGTATAATGCTTTTCTTCGATTACACTACTCGGTGAGATACTATGGAAAAATATGTTAAAAACTAATTTTAAAGGAAGCAGTCAGACCAGATGGTCGGCGAAACATGTCGCTGTGAAAGCCCTCTTAAATAATTTTTCGGAAGTGATGAAATCCTTGGAAGAAGTTGAGCAAACTTCCCATGCTCCAGAAGCAAAGTACGAAGCAGGTATCTTTTAAGTGCTGTAAAGAATTTTAAATTTATTCTTAACTTGACGATTTGGGCAAATATTCTCCGCGAAATCAATAGTAAAAAAGTGAATATCGAAATTCAAAAGGAAGATATAATCCTCACGCGTTCCAATAAATGGCCCTATGAAAACTTTGCAAAAATTGTAAGAAAATTCATTTGAATATTGGTTAGAAGAATCTAAAGAAGTTGCTGGAAAATTGGCGTTGAAAAAACAAATTCTGATGTGCAAAAAACAATTTGATGAGATTTTTGATAAAAGTTCAACTCTTTGCTAAAGCAATAATGATGGTATTTGATCGAATCTTATCAGAAATTAAATAAGGGGTGTTTAATTTGAATTTTGCATTTCTCAATTTGAATTTTGCATCTCTGAAATTTTGAATCTGTAAACCAAAGAACTGCAGAAGCATGGAGCAGATCGTGAACGAAAACACGAGCAAGATTTAAACACAGCTAAATTAAGTTACGTTTTTAAAGAGCAAACTTCACTTTTATTTGGAGATATAAAAAATACTAGCGCTTTCAATCTCTTGCAACAGATCTATGTGCATCATTTGCAGGATGATTTTCTTAATACTGGTATTGCCCTAGAAGTTTACACTACGCTTACTACTACATCCGCAAACTGCGAGCGAAGTTTTGGCAAACTTTAATTTATTAAAAATTACCTACAATCGTCGACGAGCCAGGAACGTTTGTCGAGTCTCGCAATTTAGCAATACAAACTCAAACTGATCATGTGATTAATTATGACAAAGCCATCGATTTGCTTGAAGAACAAAAGCCTCGAAGATTAAATCTATAACTTCAATGTGCAACATAATAATTACTTTTAATCTCACATTTTATTTCAGACCCTATCCTGTCCCATCCTAAGTAAAATAGATGTCCGAAAAGTTCATGTATTATTGGAAAAAACATATGTATACTTAACAGAGAAAGAGCAGCGCTAGACCCGTCGTTGTGGCGTTCTATGGGGAAGACCTGTGTCCATCAGTGCACGTCTTATGGCTCAAATGATGATGATGACAAAGGTAAAAGTATTGGTGAGTGGGGGCGGCATTTTTCAGTTTTTGCCCCGCCTCGAAAAAATTCAAGATCCGGAGCTGCGTCTCTCATTGATGACAACGTGAAGAAATTCGAAAATGTCGAGTAGGCAAATCGAAAAGGGACCATCAAGCATTTAACTGAGGTCACAGGGATCTCGTATGGCATTTTTCAAAGAATCGTTGCCCACGAATTACATATGAAGAAGGTCTCTGCGCGTTGGTAGCCGAAAATGTTAGCTGACGAGCAAAAGAAGAGATGCGTCGACATTTCGACGGTGAATCTCGAAAAGTTACAGGCAGATCTGGAGAAGTTTTTGTCACGTTTCGTAACCATGGACGAAAACTGGATCCACCATTTTTATTCGGAAACCAAATAGCAATCGATGACTAGGAAGCGACCCTCTTCACCGACGCCGAAGAAATTCAAAGAGCCGAGTTCAGCAGGGAAGGTTTTTTTGGGACGCGGAAGGAATTATTATGTTGGAATATTTGAAATAGGGAGCCACTATATCAGGCATAAGCATGCCAAATAAGATGATTTCGAGAGGTTGTTAGGAGTGCTGTTTCATCAAGTCAGCGCACCGGTTCACCAGGCTGCAGTTGCGATGGCTGCAATTCAAGAAACAGGATTTGAACTGCTTGAACATCCGTGTTAATTGTCAGATCTAGCTCCCAATGACTTCTATTTATTTCTTCGGCTCAAGAAATTTGAAGATAATAGCGAAGTGATGGCCGCTGTTGAAGAGTTAAGACAAAAAAAATTTCTAAGGGTATCCTGGGTTTGGAAAAAAAATGTTTCATAGACTATGTTGAAAAATAAATATTTTTTTTTAAAGTTTAGTCGCCTTGGTTTATATTGATTGTCAATACTTTTGGATCAACCCTCGTAAATACCCTAGAGTCAGCTGTTACGAATTTCAAGCTGTTCAGGATTTAGAAATAATGCTAAAAGCATGAGCCTAACAGAACATAACAACATAAAAACACGTTTTAAATTATACAGCAGCATTGCGGTGATTTGGTCGCATTGATATTCCCAATTACAGTGTTTTATGCAAGTTGAAGTCAATGTTGTCCTTTCATTTTTTGACTCAGCTACGCGAAAAATCTCTTACGAATTTCGCAATGACACCTGTCATTTTTTACTGACACTTGCAATTTTTTTCAGAGGAGATTTGCAAACCGAATTATAATTATGCTAACGAAAATCAAGCAAAAATTAAAACTAATCCAAAAGGTACTTTGATTGGTTGATTTGACAACCTCTTAGGGCTAGTGTATATCCTTTGCGTCATGTCTTTTAAATCTGAATATGCCTCTAGACGGAACTTTAGTTATTTTCTATGTGGAGGAAAGAGCAGAGCCAAAGAGCTCGACAGTATTCGAGAAAACACCAAAAAGAAAAACTCTCTCACTTCAGAGAGATAGCGTGGGCGATTGATAGTATTGAGAACCGCTTATCCATTTTCTTGTTTCGTATTTTTAGTATATGCGGGGCTATAAGCATAGCAAATAACTCTACTTAATAAGTAGTGGTCTCTTTAGAAAGGGCTAATGCATTTTCCACCTAGAACTTACAATACTAGCTTTTACTGTACAATAAATGAGCCACGCGTATACCATATTTGCGTCGCTTCATGTGAGGAGGTGGGCTATTCTTTCATTTGTTATTATTATACCTCAGTCTTTTTCTTATCGCTGAAGTTCAACCTAAAGAGTTTGATGTCCTCTGGTTTACTTTGGTGGTCTCTTAGGTCTCCTGATTTATACCTGCTGCGGCTATTAGTGTAGTGGTTCAAAGTTAAAAAATATCTTTCTTTTTTTTTACGCAGGGCAGTTTGGTGGTCTGCTATTCGAAGCGTCTCCAGGTGGCGGATAGGGGCAGCTCATCGTGGTACGAGGGATTCGGAGGATTATTAAGTGCAAAGTTTGGTTTAACTGTGTGGTCGCAACGATATAGGATGACGTCACTAGTACATTTGACTGTGTACGTGACTGCGACTAGTTGACCGAAAATTGTTCACACGAATAAGCAGCCGTAGACCAAAACCAAGAAAACCCTCCTTCAAAGAAACATCCATATTACATTCCTTCCCATTCTCTCCTATCCTAGGCTACTTAAAAATTTTGTCCTCTCCCACAACCACAATACCCAACGCTGGCCAAACGAAATCGCAAAGGCACTTAAGGCTGGTTGATTATGCAGTGCCTTAGACATGCACAGAAAAAGTTTCGCTGCACGAATTCAAAAGAGGGGATACACGTTATACAAAATTATCTAGACAAAATTGGGCAGACTTGGAGGTTGTATTATTTCGTCCGTAGAATTGGGTGAATTTGATGACCTCTGTATGTTTAGATAAGATTTACATAGTATGTTTTCTTTTGATTTTGCCATTATTGCTTGATGTCATGAGCCTAACGAACTGCGCACTTGGGTCCCGGGTAATGTTTCCAGTATTATTTGACGGCTACGGTAAACATGCTCCTTTATTGCTCAAAATTGATGCGACGTGGCACTTCCGGAAGCAGGGCAGCGATGCAAATATGGTGTTCCTACATTGGTACAAACTGGGACACTCTGCACGGATAAAGAGTTCGACTAATGATTTGGAATTGATGCATTTGCGCTGGTGGCGATTCTATTCTGGACCTATTCTGGAACTAGTGACATCCGAGTGCCAACGGCTCCAGGGTAATATCATACCACCTCCATCGTGTTAAAACCTTGGCAGGCCTCAGAGTACGTTTGAAGTTCGAATCGCTGAGTTGGCGGGATAAGTTCAATTGAATTGTTTCAGAGGAAAAAAAGGCCTCTATTCCTGCCGTTGTGGTGGAGCTCACTGCTTTTGGATGATCCTGTCTAGTTCTGACGACTTGAAATACTACCCATTCAATATTTTTATACATGATTATTTGTTTAATCAGTGGTGAGTGAGGTGGCTTCTTCTTTGCCAACCCACCCATTTTTCTTAATTTGGCACCCTCGAAAGTGTGTTCTAAGTAGCATTTTCAGTGTGTCTCCGTAGGTGGTTGTCATTGCTTCTTCTGGAGTTTGAAGTTGTTATATATGCCCTGAGTGAACTTCAGAGACTGCTCTCTGTATCCTGAGAGTCTCTGCGATGCTACTGAGATTTTCACGAAAATCACCCAAACCATTTTTTTTAGGATCTTTTATCATTCTGTTGTATTCCGAATACTGCTTTTTAGAAACTCTTAGATCGATGTAGTTTTAGCCCAGTTAAACTCTGTTGTTGTGACTATTAAGAGTTTTTTTCAGTTCCGTGTTCCACCATGCCGCACTTGTTTTAGAAGCATTGGTTTTATCAGCCATCATGAAAGGATGCATCTCTGCTTTAATTGAAAGTTTTACTCTGTTTTGAAAGCTGCTCTGTTTTATTACTTTCTTCAAGGTTTGTTTTAGTGACCTTGCCAACTGTGTTCTCTGATTCATTTTTCGTAGTGAAACTGGTGTACAGACCATGAAGTTCCGCTGTTAGGTCATTTTGATAGCTTTTCTTGATATCTTTCCCTTGTTCTAAATTTATATTTTTATAATCATTGAACGAAATTTCTTTTAAAACATTCCACTTGGCTCTAGATGTACGCCTCTGTGTGACACTAACACTATCTCTAGTACTTCTTGCCTGTTGACTGTCGTGCCTTTATTCGGTATAGCTATTACTATTTAGGAGGAATTCTAAAAGTTACTCACATTTACCATTGACGTCACTATTCCCCATGCTGTGTGATGTACATTGGGTTTTTAGCTAATTATCAGCATTATTTTCTTCTTTCTGATAGGGCCTACGAGTCCTTAGATGTTATAGCTTAAGACTTGGTGATCATCTCCTGTGAAGGAGGCTGAAGCAAATGTCGCCTCTCCTATTCGTTTTTCAACGAGGCCACTGTGGTTATGTCGGTATAGGCAAGGATTAGCAAAAAAAAAATTAATTGTGTTAAGATAACAGTATTTATTCATATACAGTATTTATTCATATATATACTTGAGAAAATCAACCAGTTGTCAGAATGTCTATATAAAGCAAAAACTATTTTCAGATGATCGTCGTCTGTTCGCCTCGCTGTCTCGCTATCGACTCCTTTGATTTATTCTAGGCCAACGTCAGTGTTGTCGCTCACAGCTCGACCATCCTGATATTGTGGCGCCCTCGCCACTGGTTCATCATCCCCTGTTCCATCGTCATCACTTTCATCCCCTGTTCCATCGTCATCATTTTCGTCTTCTGGTGGTAAGCAGCACCACTGCTTCATTTTGTCCGATGCGTATACTGCTGAATATTTCCGGGTCGTTCTCGGAGCGTTTGGAATATCCTCGAGCAAATATCTGTCGTTACCTAATTTCTTTCTAACAATGTATGGTCCCTTGTATCGTGTTTCCAATTTTCTTGAATAGCCTGTACTCACTGGCTCGTTTTCAACTACTACTAAATCGTCAATTTCGTATTGTTTCGGAGTTTTGTGCTTCTCATCAAATCGTCTTTTCCATTCCTGCCGTTTTGCATTTATTTCACTCGCTGTCTGAATTCGTATTTCTTGAAGATTTTCTTTAGTTGAATTTTCTAGCTGCAGAACTAAAATCAGTTTATTCTTCAAAATGTCTCGAGGTTCGTAATCGAAAACAACTTCGTGTGGACTTCGCTTCGTGGTACTGTTTTTTGAGGTGTTTATAGACCACTGCAAAGCTCGTAGATGAATATCCCATTTTTTTTCTTCACTAGTAGATGTTGTTAGCATTTTTAAGAGAGTTTGGTTCACTCTCTCAATCTGCCCGTTCGCTCTTGGGGTTCTTACTGCAACTTTCACGTGACGTATGTTGTTTTCACTGCAATAATCTTCAAAGGTTTTAGACGTGAATGCGGTTCCACGGTCCGTTATCAATCTGGCTGGCATTCCGAATATAGATGTCAATTCATCAAACATCTTCAACACCCCTTGCGTTGACGTCGTCTTTACAGCTCGTAATATAGTATATTTGCTGAATGGATCGCTGACTCCTATCACATATTGGTTTCCCCGTGTACTCTTCGGAAAAGGCCCAAGGTGATCCACGTGCAGCGTCCGAAACGGTATTGGGTCTACCTCATCATAATGAAATTCACCTTCTACTTTCCCTCCCGGTCTTGCATTGTAACAACACTCAACGCATGCCCGAATATATTTTCTGACGTAGTCTCGCATTCGTTTGAACCAAAAGGTTTGCTGGAGACGTTGAATTGTCTTATCCAGACTCAAATGTCCGACGCTGTCGTGACAACCTTGTACCACACGCCATCGCACTGCTTTCGGAACCACCCATCGCTGATCATTCCCTATTCGGCGAAACAATCGTCCTTTCGTTAATATATAATCTTGCTTTATTTGTTTATCGTTGCAATTGGGATCGTTTAGCTCCGTCACAATACGTTTGAGCTCGGGATCATCAAGTTGCATAGTTAGCAGCCAATCATCTTGATCGATTGTGATTTTGTAAACTGTCAAAGGTGTTTCATCCATTTCTTGTGGTGTCTCGTTCGGTTGGCGGCTAAGAGCATCAACATGCTCGAGCTTTCGTCCTGCTCGATGCTCCAAATTAATGTCGAATTCCTGTATTCGCAGCCACCATCTCGCTATTCGTGGAATGAGCTCCTTTTTCGACATCGTTGTTTTTAGAGCTGCACAATCCGTGACAACTTTGACAGGTCTCCCAATTAAATAAAAACGAAACCGCTCCAAACTAGCAACAACAGCTAGGGTTTCTAACTCAAAACTATGGAAATTTCGTTCGGTATCAGTGGTCGCCCGACTAAAATAAGCGACTGGTTTGAGTTGCCCTTCGCTGTTAGATTGAAGAAATACACCCGCTAGACCTCGACCACTGGCATCAGTATGGACTTCAGATTTTTTTGTGACATCATACGCTGCAAGTAACGGTGCAGATGTTAATCGCATTTTCAACTCCTCGAATGCTTTTGTTTGTGCATCACTCCACTCGAATGGTTGGTCCTTCTTCAGTAACATTTGAAGCGGTTGGGCTATCGTGGCGAAACCCGGAACAAATTTCCGGAAATAACTGGTTAAACCAATAAATCGTCTAACATCGCTAATGCACTTAGGCTGAGGAAAACTCATGATCGCTTGAGTCTTCACATACCCAGGTTGTATTCCAGATGGCGTTATTTTGTGACCCAAGTATTCGATGGTTTGTTTCGCAAAACTACATTTTTGCAAATTTAGTGTGAGATTTGCTCTTCTTAAGGCAATCAAAACTCGTTCCAACTTTTCAATCATCACTTCAAACGTCTGCGCGCCAACTAGGATGTCATCCATGTAAATTAAAGCATCGTCTTTTAATAAAGTTTTCTTCCATTTCGCCATTAGCCGTTGAAATTCCATCGGAGCATTTTTCAGCCCGAATGGCATTCGTAGAAACTCGTATGAGCCACTCTGAGTGATAAACGCGGTATACTTTCTGGACTCGGGCTCAATCGGCACCTGATAATATCCACTGTTTAAATCAAGCACACAGAATATTTTATATTTTGCTGCTTCATGTATCTGCTCTTCGATATTAGGTGTCGGATACATCTCTTTTGCCGTCTCACTATTCAATTTTCGAAAATCGATACACAATCGATCTTGGCCATTCTTCTTTTTCACTAAGATTGCAGGACTTGCAAAATCAGACGTTGATTCTTGTATTATTCCACTGTCACATAACTCTTGTACGATTTCATCCATTACCACTTGCTTCGCGTAAGGAATACGATACGGTTTTTGTTGTACCACCTTATCTGTTTTCATCGTTATTTTCATCGTCGTTAATCCAGTACACCCGATTTCATGAAAATTTGATGCGAAGAGATCTCGATAAGCATTTAGAAGTTTCGTCATCGTTACTTTATCTCTTTCTTCCAATCCTTCTAATTGAACTTCAGTTTCATCCAATTGCCGAACTCTTCTTTTAATCGATTGCGCAGTTTTTTGGATTGTAAAATTTAAATGTTTATGTGTTTTTGTTAAAATCAGTCCAGGGTAACTCAAAATATCATACCCAATCAAAAACGAATTCTTCATAAACTCATCAGGCACAATAACAAACAACCCGTAAAATTCCTCGCCATCAATACAAATTTTAATTCTCATTTGTTTTTTCGCCACAAATGTTCCACCGAGAAAACCAGCTATCATGTTTCTACACTGTTCTACTGGAAGTTTCAAATTACTGGCAACACTGTTTTTAATCATTGAGCACTGAGCTCCACTATCGATGTAACTGTCAAATTTCTTTCCGTCAACAATTATTTGCTTACAAAATTCATTTTCAATTTGACTAAATACTTGATGCACTTCGAATTTTCTGAATTCACAATTTCTCTGTTCTTTTCGATGCACTCGATTACAATATTGACATCGCTGTCTTTTTCCCGGATGAGGACAATCCCTCGACAAATGTCCAACTTTGTTGCAGTTAAAACAAACTTTTTCTTTCGTGCAATCACTCACTATGTGTCCCGGTTGTTTGCAATTGAAACATGTTTTTTTTGATAAGTCACTTAGCACTGGTCGTTTATCTTCTTCCTGTTTATGACCACTAACACGCTTTTGACCAGAGACACTAATTGTTTTCAACTCCCGGAGATTAACACACCACTTCACTTTTTCTTCCAGATCATCCATTCTGTCGATCTTCTGTGACTGGAGCAAAGAGAATAACTCATCATCTTCCATACCGATAATGAAATATTTAATGATCGCTTCATCCTTAAGCTGACCATCACGTCCCATTTTCCAAATTTCATTTAGAAAATCTATTAAACTTTCATTTTTCTGGCGCTTTCGTTGCATCAGTCGAATATGTACATCTGCTTCGTTTATTTTCGGTGTATATCTTTCCAGTAAACTAACCGAAAGTTGCTTCCACGTTTCTATGTCAGTTAAACTTCTGTCAAACCAATCCTTCGCTGTTCCTCGTAAATTCGCTGTTGCTGCATACAAAAGTAATCTGCTTGGCCACTCGTACATCTTCGCTAGTTTTTCCACTTTCGCAAGCCATTGCGTGATCGTAAGACCTCGTTTATCCTCGGGATCAAATTCAGGTAAAATCTCTACCACATCTCGTGGTGTGAACTGGAAATACTTATGCTCACGTTTCATCGCTTTTGTATTAATAGATATGTTTTCCTTGTTTTTTTTATTTTTCCTTCCATTGCTCGCTTCTTTTCCTATATTGCCTGTGGTCGGATGAGCCTGCGAATCTATCGTCGTTGTTTTATATTGCTCGTTATTGTCGTCGTCCACAGTATTTCCTGGAAATCCTGCGTTTGTCTCATTCTCGCCATCACTATCGCTATCGCTATCATCACTCGTATGCTCAACGTCGTTTTCATCAAGCGCTGCGCTGCTCACCCCCGCGGCATTCACCGTTCCATCGAATTCCCGTAATCGGTCAACAAGCTCGCTTTTGTTCCCAGCTTGTATGATTCCCCTCGCTCTGCAAGCTGCTTTCAGCTCCATTACCGTTAATTCGTGCAAATGACTCATATTTATTTTGGACAAGCAAACACTTTCAATTAACTCGTTCTATTTATCCCACTTCTGAATTGTTAAGATAACAGTATTTATTCATATACAGTATTTATTCATATATATACTTGAGAAAATCAACCAGTTGTCAGAATGTCTATATAAAGCAAAAACTATTTTCAGATGATCGTCGTCTGTTCGCCTCGCTGTCTCGCTATCGACTCCTTTGATTTATTCTAGGCCAACGTCAGTGTTGTCGCTCACAATTGTGTTAGTTACTATCGTCGCCCTCGGGTTTTTTGCCCACGTCCTGGTGACCCAAATTAAGTTTCTATTTTTTGTCTGCAAGCCACATATTTTGCCTTTATTTAAGCAGGGTTCTTGAAGTTGAAGGCACTCGAAGCCACTTTACTATTGCCAAATTGCTCCTAAGGCAGGTTCGCCTGTAGATACCTCAATCTATGTTCGCAACCAGTTTGAAGCTATTGAGGCCTGGTGTCCTCCATATTGGTTCTACTGCACCACAAACTGGTGGCTCTGTTGCTTTTCGTCCAGCTTTTTCAATGGTCAACCTAGCTTTCCCAAACTGGAAACCCCCTTTTATTATTCCGATGACTGATTGCATTACATATTGCATTTTCCTTTGTTTTCGCAAAAAAAAGGTTCTCCAGGACTTAAATTTGAGGTTTTTATTTTGTTAGCTAGCAAGAATCTCGGGTTGGGAAGAAATCACGAACTTATCAGTGGCTCAAAGGTTGACCTTTTCTCACGGTTTTGTTCTTTCGGACTTCGATATTATTCAGAAACACGGAGCCTTATTTTTAAGTGACACTAAAGAAAAGAATGACAATTACTCCCTCAATCTATTTTTTCCTCAATGGTATACTGAACTCCATTCATTTTGACAGTCGTGGGAAATAGCTGGGGAAAGTTCTTTAGCATGATGATTATTTTTAAAACCCACCAAGTAACTTGTTGCTGCCTTTTGTTAGGTTGAGGATATTTTGCGGCTCTATCCATGTTCCTTGTTTTATTTGGCTGGCTGTCTTTTGTATTGTCATACTCGTGCCTGTTCCTTTTTGTTTCGACTCCAGTGACTCTGTTAAGAGTGCATATTCCCTAGCCTCTACTTTCGGCATGTCACTTCTGATGAAGAAGCTCATGTGCTTCCTGGCTCAGTTTTGGAGCCTTCTTCGATGACTCTTCCAAAGCCATGTCAAAAGCCTCCTTACTGCTGGAGAGATTCTCTGCAATTTGTAAGGAAGATCTGCTATTAGAAGTAGAGGGAGGATTGAAAAACCTTTATCCTTTTTTTTTTGTTCAGGTCTGCCTCTTTCCGTCTTTGTGTGTCATTGTTTTTGTTGTTAGTGTAAAGCTTTGTTTAGCTACTTTCTTACTTACCTCTGTTTTTTTCTGTCCACTTTCCTTGAATCGTCTTCAGATATTGGTTTAGCCTGGTCCATTAAATCCTTAAAGGATTTGCTGGGGAACACTTCATCTCCAATGTTAGATAGTCTGGTCAGTCTTCTCTATAATACTACATATGTAGGCTCAGAATCTTAGTACCACGAGTATGAGCAATCAAAAGGACCAGTCATTTTATAATTTTTTGTATCCCACCCTCGTTATGGAATTAGACAGACTTCTTGCCATCTGATAAGCAAACGTACACACTACAGACAGCTTAACCTAACAGTTATTAGGATTAGGATATTAGAACGTTTTTTCAAAGAAAAAGACTCCTCAAAGCGTGATAATATTAGCCATATCCTCGTTTAAGAAAGATTGTTCCCAAGTGCCAGCACTGGAATATAAAACTGAGCTCGTTGGAAACCATGTGGTGTTGGAGACCAAAATAACTCCTTTTATAATCTCTCATGAGCTATTGCAAGCCAATACTTCTTAAACGTTAATATTAGCTCCTTTTTTCGAATATATCATCTACATTATATTCAGCTATCTACTCTAACCCAACCAGGCTAGATAAATGCCTATCATCCTTTCATGCAATTTAGAAAATCTGAGAACCATCCAGGATATTGATCACTCACTAAACGTCTGACGGGCCTATTTAAGATTCAAATTTAGCCGAGCATAAACAGCATATGTGCTGCATTTAGTATAGATTATATCTTAGGCTATCCAATAAGACGATATATTACAAAAGACACTTTCACAAGCAGCAGCGTATTATCTTGATTCATGCATTCATTTTCATTCGACGTGGAAAATTTGGCTTCGTCGTTTTTTTTTACCGATATCTCTCAGGAATTCACTTACATATTTATGCCATGACATCCATTGCATAAATCTTGCCTTGTACGTGTATGTGCTTGTATGGGACATGATTTATGTTTGCAATTGCGAAGAATTGCCTTTGCATATTATTTATTTTTATGGTAGCAGATTTCCGCAATTTTTTACGATTTCAAGGTTAGGAAGGTAGACGCGTGTGTTGCGACACAAGTTCAGGTTAGTGAGAGCTTTGGAAACAATGAAAGACAAAATGCGAGAGGTCGCGTGTCCTTAAGCAAAGGTTATTCCGATGCGACAATTTCATCAAAAAATTAATATATACGCCTCAAGCGGTGTTTTTTTCTTCCGTCCACCTTGTTTCATCCAGCGCCGTATTAATCACAGTTCTTTAGAAAAAAATGAAAGCGAAAATCGAGCTCACGCTCAACGTTTTCTGCTAATGAATCAAGACTAATGTAGCCCGAAATTCATGAGCAACAGTCATTATCCTTCGGTTTCATGCCTACGGTTTCGTTTTTCTATCGATGAATTGAAGAAATATGGCATGTTATGGATGTCTAGGCTATATAGTCGATCTAGATGGCATGTTTGGTGAAGTGAGTTTCTTAGCCCACCAGGCGATTAATAAATTGCTACGAGGATACTAGAGAGGATGAATATAGGATTCCGTCGAATATGTTGTTATGAAAATTCATCATAAAATGTAAAGCATTTTTGGCCAGTTCAAATCATGACACAGCTTTTATTTTAACATTATTGCACAGAGAACAATCTTCGATGGATTGAAAAGCTTCAACATTTTAATAATTCCTTATGAAAATTGTCTGGAATAATGTTTTAATTATTCACGATGATATTCAAAATGTTTTAATCTTCTTCAATTTACTAATAAAATTCCAAAGCTTCACGCCGGCACTTAAATTCTGTCAAGAATGACATTTTCGCAAAGTTCTCTAATAGCCATAGTCATTTTGCAGCTAATACTAGGCTACTGAAAATTTCGTAACAAAACTTTTTATATTCACACATTTCTCTGAACAGAGAACGGCTCCCAAGTGGCTGCCGGTAGAAAATTAAGCGAATCAAAGTTTCAGCATCTGTCGTCAGCCATGTCAAGGCTACGTATAAGAAGCTTGTCGCGATGACACTCTTAACCTGTTTAATGATTATATTGTTTCTGGAGCCTGGAAATAACTGACATGCTCATGGAAATTTTCTTCAGAATATTATGAAATTAATTTTTAGATGTGCTCAAGCATACTTGTGTATTCGTGCAATGTTCTTGATGGAATTCCTAATCATACGCTAATTTTGCAATTTTACGGAAGATAAAATGATATTTGATGAATTTAGGTAAAATATTTTTCAAAATTACGAGTTCGAACAATTCATCAAGTTAATTGTGCTGTTTTTTGAATTAGAATTCTTTCGAAATGTAGACTTGGTTACTAATTACCAAAATTCATTAAGTCCTCTTCGAGTCACTTTAGCAAATCCTTTTTCTTTTCGCCAATTCATTTCATAGTGCTGTCGACTTGAAATTTGCCAAAGCCTAACCTTCAATCGATTTCCATTCAATTTCAAGTTAAGTCTTTTGGACTATTCACTCCATTTGCGAAATGGTTTTTGGAGAGTACATCAATCTGCTTGAAGGACTAAATTCAATTACAATTGGTTTAAGATAGATTGGCTGAGTTGTGACTATTTTCTTCAATTGTGGTGATTTGGGTTTATAGAAGCATCGACGAATACTTAGTGGTATTGTCAGACTGAAACAAATTGAGACATCGAAGAAAGGTTTTGTGGCTATTGAATTCCTTTATTTGATTTCGGGTAGTAAGTGTGTTTGACAATTTAAAACGATTGGATTATGTCTAATTGATAAATGCCGTCTGGTTGAATAACTTGAAAGAAATCTTACAGTCTTAAGCAAAATACACTTAAATATAATAACTGGATTCTCTCTCACTATTTACACTTAATATTTCTTCAATTTCAGGAGCTTATTTACCGGCAAATATGTGTGTGTTTGCTGTTCAGATCTAGCAATCTTTGACTATTTCAAATAAAGTAAGTTAAAAATATCCAACCCATATTGGATAAGAGTTTGTTATCAGTATTCTTTTGATGTCAATTAAAATATTATTCCATAGTATGTTGTTGAAATCATTATCAGCTATTGGTTGTCTGGTTAATATCTGCAAAATTTATCAACTACATAAAAGCATAGTGGACATTGCAAATTAACTCTTATGTTTCGGCACTGTGAGATTTATATATATATATATTTTATATTAACCTCATCGTCGAGGTTAAGTTTTGCTTTTTTTAGCATAAAAATCCCTTTGCTCAAAAATGTATGCATACTCTAAGTGTTAAAATTAAACTATTATGCATAAAAAGCAATAAATGCAAGAAGGATATATGTATATACTTTCAAGTAAGGTGTATTAGAAATGAAAAAAAGTCAAAAAATAAATTTCGCTTCAATTGCTACAAAACGAGGCAAAACTGAGTGTAAATTTGCTAATCTCTATTTCATAGAGAATGCAATTGTATATTTGCTTCTTCAAAACGTACGAAAAGATGACTGGATTGTTTACAACATGTGGTTCAGTAAGCATTTTAATTTACACAGTGTTTAAAAAATGAGACCCAAATAGTCGATGGATGAAAAGAAAAATAATATAAAATTTAAGAGCAAGAGGAAAAAGTTGTCCAGGAATTGCAACAATTGTTTAAAAACATCAGAATAAAGTTAAAAAGATCGTAAACAAGTATGAGACATTTGGTGTGGAAAATTTGAAAAGGTCAGGATGACCTAAAAGATACAGTGATCGGGAACCGCGTGAAATTTTCAAGTGGTGTACGAGAGTTGATCCAAACGTAATGATAGTCAATATAAACCAAGGTAATTGAAATTAAAAAAAAAATATTTTGCACCCTATTTTCCACCATCTTTTTTCCAAACCGGAGATACCCTTAGAAAAAAATTATTTTTCTCCAGTCTCCCAAAACTCCCCAACAGTGGCCGTCATATCGCGATCATCTACAAAGGAAAGAAATAGAAGTCATTGGGAGCTAGATCTTGCCAATAGGGTGGCTGTTCAAGCAGTTCAAATCCTGCTGCTTGAATTGCGATCATTGGAACTGCAACGTTGTGAACCGGTGCGTTGTCTTGGTTAAGCAGCACTCCGGCTTGCAGTTGACCACGTCTTTATCCCTCAATAGCCTCCCGTAGTCTTCTCGTTTGATCTGCTTAGTAAGAGCCTAATCTAGTGGCTCCTTTTTCCAAATATTCCACCATGATAATTCCTTCAGCGTTCCTAAAATTGATGCATAGCCTTCCCCACAGAGCTCGACACTTTGAATTCGTTCGGCGTCGATGAAAAGTGTCGCTTCCTAGTCATCGATTCTGGATCGAAATGGTGGATGCAGATCATTACCAAGATCACGAAACGTGATAAAAACAATTCTTCTGATCTGCCTGGGACTTTTCGAAATTCACCCTCGAAATGTCGACTCGTTTCATCTTGTGGTCGTCGGCTAACATTTTCGGCCCTTAACGCGCAGAGACTTTCTTCATTTCCAATTCGTGCGCAACGATTCTTTAAAAACTGCCATACGAAATCACTGTGACCTCAGTTACATGTCTGATGGTCACTCTTTGATCTGCCAACACGACATCTTCAGCTTTTTTCACGTTGTTTTCAGTGAGAGACGTGAATGGCCGTCCTTCGCGGTGTTTATCTTCTGTGAATTTTCTTCCCAGATTAAACTCCTTGGCTCAGTGTCTGACGGTGGAATATGGAGGAACAGAATCCCTTAATGTTTCCACCGAGTCGCTGTTTATGTCTTTGGTAGACATTTTGTTCAAACACAGGTACTTCATGACAGCTCTAATTTCGTTTTTCTCCATTTTGATGTTCTCTCTTCGACTGTTCGTATTCAAATGAATGCACCTCCCTGGATTCGTGGCCAATTTATATGTGTTTTTTATGCTCACTTATTGGTGTATAAGCTAACAAAAAAATTTTTGTTAAAAATGTTTTTTTCGAACTGAAAATAGCCGATTATCACTACTTTTGGATCAACCCTCATACATATTCTAGTTTCATGGAAGAAACCATATATTTTAAATGTAAATGTGAACAAGCAACTGAAATTTGCGAACAAACATAAAAATAATGGCATTAATTTCCGGCAAATTTTTTTTTTACTGACGAATGCAAGTTCGAGGTGATTCCCAGAAAAAGAAGAAAAAAAACTCTAGAAAACCAGAACCGCTAGAAGCACTTATGTTCGAGTAGAGAAGTCGAGCAGATTTTGAGTGCATATTTTACCGCACGTGCTCCAACTTGTTTGAAGGGCACTATACCGCTTTGATCTCACCAAAACAGTTAAACAAATAGGGTAAAAAAGTCTCCAGGGTTGCCACTTTTATGAATTTCAACATTTCAAAATAATTATATTTAAAAGCGGTTGATTATCTTACAAAACTTTAAAAACAGCATCATTTGTAGCACTAATGAAGAAAATACTCAGTGCTTGCAACACTTTACCAGCACTGCAGCTAAAAATCTACCACAACTGCCTGTCGCCGAAATTAATCTACTTTATTAAACTCGTTTTCACCCGATGCTTCATCGAAAGATACAAGGATAGAACGGTGTTTGGGGCTGCCATCCGAAATATTTCAAAAGCTTAGAACATTGAAACATTGGTATTTTATATCATTGAAAATGTTCGCTATATAAATATCGAATGTAAGCATTTATTGAGACAAAAATAGCAGAACCGGCTCGTGCTGGCAAACCTTTGTCACTATCAAATCCAAAAATTTATCACATCTGTCTCAAGGTAAAGTCAACCTACTCTGCGAATGTCATTTCGTTCCGATGATTGCATTGGAAGTTATAGGAGTCCAAAGAAATTTAGGGCTACCACTCGAAAAGCTTTTACATTTTCGAAATCTTAATAAGTGTTATTTACTGTCACTACAAGACCATTACTATATGAAAATTTTATTATAAAACCACATACTAAAGATATAGCAAAAAGTAAAAAAACAATCATAGCTGCCAGCCCTATCATGATTTTTCAGATTCGTACTGAATATTGCCTACAATAATTTCCATTTACTAAATGAGTTTCGTTTCTATTTCATGGCTGCACTGGAGGTCATAGAATGCTTTATTTTCCTGAGCGAATTTTAAAAATTCAAGACACCAAAATTACCATAGCTGGCCTAATAGCCTAATATTTCAAGAAAATTTTTAAATTTAAGGAAAATTAATTAATTTATGAAATATTTCAATAATTTTTTAATGAAACTTTGGTAACTGAATTGGAATTCATATTGCTAAAAACGGTTTTTTTTTCTTAGTGATATTTAAAGATGGTACAAAGTAGCCTGCATTTCCAAATCGCTTCTATCAGACTTTGTTCTACTCAAAACCAATACAATCTGTGAATTTGAGTTGAATCTGATTATCACGTTCTGGGTTCTCGTGAACAGAATTTTTTGATAGTAAAAGTATAGGTGAATTGTGGAAGGGCTGGGCTACCGTTCTGACGCGAATATGAAATTTCAAAAGTTTTTTCGACTATGCAGACAAAGCATTAGATTTATATATGAGTTGCTTTTTTCCTAAAAAGCGACAATTTTCCGCGAGAGTCAATGTTTGAAAGCTTTCATTTTTTGTCCCTGCTGTAGCTATAGGATTGCCAACATGCTCATAAAAAGCAATACAAATTTAGAACTTAGTACTATCAGTATGTCTTGTAAGTTTCATCCTGATTTGACAGCTCTGTCAAAAGTAATAGCAATTCAAAAATTTTCAAATTTTCCCGATTTCTTTTTCGATACCTAGCGCACATCAAAAGTTTGCAAAATATCAGTTTTTTTGGAAACTATTTGCCGATAGAACTATACATGTGTTTATAAAAGTGCTACCACGCTAACATAATCTTACCGGTTTTCTGAAATTTATTTTTCTGAAATTTATATTACTATTACAATCTTTGATCATGCTTCGCCAATGCTTGCTGTAACAAAACCGAAAAAACACCACTTATAACTTCTTTCGGGTTTTGCGGCTTATCCTTTCACGCAAAGTGTGTAGGTCTCACTGCATCCATGTGTGGTTGTATCAATCGTGCGGGCTCCGGAATTCATTTCTACTGCAAGAAATATCGAGAGCACTCCTTTTCAACCTACGTTGAAAAACTCAGAGCCAATCGTCCGAATTTTACTGCGATCGATGCTTCTTTCATTAGTAACTGCAGAGGATATTTTGAAATGTATTACGTCTCGGTTTGCATTTTCACCTAGCATTTCATCCTTACGCCCGTCAATTTACCAGATAGAGCTACTAGCCTCGCTCAAGATCGTGATATTTGCTGGTTTAGACGTCATACTTGCGCTGGAATACGTACGTTTTTTTGCGAAGGTTTCTAGCTTCATTATTTTTCGGTTTCCTCAATCTCCCCTCCTTATTTTTGGTGACCTCAACATTTCTACTGTGGAGTGGGACTCCAATAATCTCAGTTGACTATCCTACAATCACCTCCTCCATTCCTTTCACTTTGATCTTGGTCGCAAATTAACTACTTTCGCAATACCAGTAACAAATTCCTCAACTTAGTTCTTTCCAGCATTTTAGTTCTTTCCAGCATAGAATCCTTTTCTCTCTCCTGCTCCTTTCACACAGGTCTGATCCTCATCACCCTCCACTCTTGTTTAATATTGACTTTGACTTCCAGGCAAGGAATAAATGTTCTTCTATTCGGCGTTATAGCTTCTATAAAGCTAACTTGCAGAAAATGTCCACTAAAATCAGTCTTATTAATTTGGTATTCATTTTTCAAAGACTTGAGTGTTCATCGTACATTGTAAATAAATAAATAAATAAATAAATGCCCTGTCAAACCTAATGATGTTCCTTGGTTCACATTGAAAGTTTCTGATGTTCTAAAAGCGAAGGAAAAAGCACGTGAAAAACTGAAGAAGCCGGTTTCACCTACTGATCTTCAGGAGTTCCGTAGTTTGCTTTCCGATGTTAAAAGTGTGCTCAAGCAGGCAATGCGTAACTACATATCGAGCATCGAGGCCTCGATTTGTTCTAACCAACCAAAATCTATTTGGTCCTATATGCGTTCCCCCTAGTCCAATTTCTCAGTTCCTGATTCTATGCATATTAATGATGTTATTGCCTTCAATCCTCAGGCTATTTGCAATTTATTTGCAACTTTTTTGTCTCTCTCCTTTCAGAAAACCCCATAAAATACCTCTATAGCTTCTGTTTTCTCCCGTTCCCCTCCTCTTTTTTCTATGTTTAGTACCAATGCTTTAGAAGTTCAAACTCTCATCCATACTTTAGATTCTAATACTAGTTCCGGTCCTGACAGTAGCATTCCCAATATATTTGTCAAATCGCTCTCATCCTCTCTCTATGTTCCTTTAGCTATTCTCGACATCAGCCTTACATCTGGTGTATTCCCTCCTTTATCGAAATACACCAATATTTTCCCAATTTTCGAATTTCGAATTATCATCCTTTATCCTTCCTCTGCTGTTTTAGTAAACTCCTTGGGCGTCTTGTCTATAAAATACTTTATCCGTCTCTACAACCTATACTTTACTTGCTCTTGAGCAGCATGGTTTCTTCAAGTCCCGCTCTACTACGACCAATCTTAAGGTATGTATCCATATGTATCATTTTCGCGTATCGTATCACCGTTGCGTATCAGTGGATACGACAAATGTATCTTCGTTGCGTATCAAAATTTGATACAAAGAAACGCAACGAACTCGATCGGTCATTTGGCGGTTTCTTGCCGTCGCATCAAAGGAATGAAACGATACACTCTCGAATCATATTTGGACAACTAGCGTTGCACAAGTCGCGTTGCATGATTTGATATTTGAGTCGTTAACTTGTCAATATTGTAGTGCAGTGCATAGATAATGGAGTGGAATAAAGAAAACATTCTTCTATTTATTGAAGTATATCGACGATATCACATTTTGTGCAAGGAATGACACGATACTTAGTGGAGTCATGGTGTGGACACGTTGCGTTGTACACTATAGATTCGTGAATAAAAGTGTTGCAGCTGCGTATCAAGCTTTTTGCAACGGATCGTAATGATGATACATGGAATATTGAGTAGTGTGGACACCGTATCCGTTTAGTGAATGATACGCAACAGGGATACGATACGGAAGAAATGCAACATATGGATACCTACCTTTATGGTGTTCACTAATTTTGTCACTTTTACCTTTAATTATCAACGTCAAGTTGGTGTAATTTATACGGACATTTTGAAAGCTTTTAATATTGTGAACCATAATCGCTGCTCAATAAACTTAATGGGTGTGGCATTTCCGGTTCTCTTCTCTTCTGGTTTCCCTCCTATCTTCTTAGTCGTCCTTGCAGAGTCACTTTAAACGGTTCCACATTCGGAGATCCTCAAGAATCTATCCTAGGTCTCTTTCATTTTTATCTGGTTTGTCAATGACCTTCGTTCTGTTATCAACTCCTCTTGTCTTTTATATGCGGATGACTTAAACTTATATGGGGCAATCAAGTCTGCGGACAATTATCGCAAATTACAAAGCTGGTTTTTTGCCCTTAATCACTGGTGCCAAAACAACTTCTTGCCACTTAACGCTTTGAAGTGTCACCAGGTTAGAAAAACTCCCACATACATATGTCCTTTTATTCCTTGACCGGTATTTCCCCGCCAGTTATCCAGCATTTTAAAGGCCTTGGCGAGGTGTTTGATTCTTAAGGCGGTCGTTTAGTGTGAAGGCCGTTTTTTAATTCTTTTTTGGGGTTTTTTTTTGCAAACCATTAAAATAAAATAATTTATGAATTGTACATCATTTTTATTAACATTAAAGCAAACATTGTGCATATTTTGAAGTCATCATATACAAAATAGTCGGAGATACACCGCCCAACAGGAACACAAATATAAAAATAGGTACTCCACTGCTGCCATGGTTCTGACTAGTCTGCTTATCTGAAATTAAAAGACCTAACGCAGTTTTGATCGTGAGATTTCAGACTCTAGATGGAAGTAAAATTAAGTTAGACTTCTTTTTTACCGCCTTAATCAAAATTTGATGTTCATGTCATGAATATCACGACCAGGGCTTCTAGGATTGCTGGCTTTATATTTTTTACCAAAATTCCCACCTATTTTCATTTATTTGTCTTCTTAGTACGCAGTATTCTGGAGCACACGTGCAAAATCTGGTCTCGTTTTTTTAGAAAATTCAGCATCCCCTATATGCCCCTGCTCCTCTCGTCTCTCCATTTTTCATTTATCCTCGTTGGAATCGCGTAGATTGTTTGATCAGCAAACCTCGATGAACGTCACTTGATTTTAGTAAAAAGATTTACATATATTTCATAGATTCGGTTATTCGGCTATGTGAATGAAAAAGACAATTTGCAAGGACAGCTGAAAATCTATATCAATATATCTATATCACGATTATCAGACTAGCCACTTGCTCTTGAAAGTGCATACAAATTTTCCATTTCCTTCCATATCACATTAGTTTCAGTAAACATGTCACTAGTCCAGACAGAAATACATAAATAGCTTATGCATCGTGTATAAGTAAGCAATCATCAATGATTCTAAAAATAACGGCAAAACACTTGGAGCTCTACAAACTCTAAAACGTAAACTACAAGAGTTAACTGACGGTTAAGCAATAAGCATCACACACGTTCGCTAAAAGTGAAAAATGTAAGACTGCTTCGGCAGTAAAGTGCAAACAAAAGAAATTACGAATAGATACTTTCACGCATTAAGTCATAAACGTGCATGCAAACACGTAAGTGACTTTGGTATTCATTTATATTTGTCGATAAAACACACGAAACTTACAAACCAAACTAAACACACGCTAAGATTTATTTTCGTTTGAAAAGCTGTTTTACATACCGTCTGGTCAACATTTGCAAATGCTAGTTTCTCGCATTTCGACGCTAGAAGATACAAGCCAAGCCAGCTCAGTCAAGAGATGCCCCAACGATGATAAGAACGACCCCATCAATTATCTACGCAAGAGATATTGGAAATTGTTGAATAATTGCCAAAAACCATTGTTCGATTCTTTGAAGATGTTTCAAATGTTCATGTGGTGGCCCGCCAAACTATCGGCATCATCTTGTCTGTCGTCACAAAGCACTATTCAGATTTTGTAGTTTTTATTTTGGTTTATGGGTGGAATCTCAAGCACACAGGAATCTGCAATATATTTCATTGCGAATTTCGCAGAGATGCTTTCAATTCACATTCGATGCGAAACGAAAAACAGCTTCGTAGGCACCCATAAAATTTACATAATGTATCACCGTATCTGTTTTCGATCGGTTTTGCTGGAATTACTTGGAATCAACCACTTCAAGGAAGAAATGATCATCAATGATTTCACCGCATCATTCATGGAAAGTTTGTATTTTTGAAAATTTGTTTGTTTACATCCGTAAATTTTGCAGCAATAGTCGCACAACTCGTATCTACGACTAGCAACATGAACTTCGGATACATACATATGTATGTATATAAATACATACAAACAAGATTCATATTTATGTACATCCAAGTATTCACAGTCCTTTCACATTGAGTGGGTGGTGATAATTTGCATTCGTAGCATGCAAAGTTTATACAACTTACATATAAACGGATTATGTTTTCAAATTGATATGTTAACAATAATGTTTATGTTAAGCAAATCGGGCTGCATCAGAGTTTTGTAAAACATTGAAGATTATGTTTACGTATGGAACTATTAGTTTGAAATTTACGAGATAATTGGTAATTTTCGAGAAAAATTAATTTTATGAAGTTTATCAGAAGCAATTGTATAGATGAATTTTCATAAAATAATTGGAATTAATGGATAGAGTACTGTCATTAATGAAAAATAATATTTTGTACGTTTACAAAGCAAATTTTAATTAAATTTTCGATCAAATATTTAAATACGTAGGCTTGAAATGGATATTTATTATGAATTTATTGCGAAAAATGTAATATATACTCAACCATCGAAACCGAGGTATTATAAAGCAACTTGATTCACGAGTTAAATATTTATCAAACACAATGTGATTTTGTGATTTTATTAAAATAATGCATATGGTTACTATAATTAACAGTTCATACAAATACGTTTTTTTATAAACCTTAGCAGCAATGAATAATTTCTTCCTTCTATGATGATGCCAATGCTAAGGGGATGCACTCATCATTCTATAGTACAGCCTTGGCGGAAGGAAATTTAAGGAACCGGATAGAGGAAGGATTGAGATTGCAGGAGATAGTAATGCACGATTCGTTTGAACAATTGTGGCTCAATTTATTTGAACTATTGGGCCGGGGAGAGCAGTAGATGTTAGACTGTTCTATAATCGTATTGACCTAGATAAGAAAGAATCGTGGAATTTGACGGTACGACGACTGCCACTGATCGAAAGGGTATGAGAGTGAGCGCGTTGAGAGGCTCGAGTGTTACCGTAGGAGGTGCTCTACAAAAGACCAGACTTCATATCTCATTAGAACAAAGACATAGTAATAGCGATAAAGAAGAGAAAGGCAGCCCACATTACGTTGATGCTCAAGGGTTTCAATACGTGAGGTAATAGTTTCATCGCCAATGAACTTGAACGCTTTGCATTGGACTTAATCTAGTTCCGCTAAAGCAGTGCAGCCTGCCCCAGTCCATATATGGGAGTTATACTCGAGTCTTCGTCTTATGAGAGTCTTGTAAATGTGCGCTATATCTGAAGGTGTAAAGTATTTCTTGCCTCTCTGAAGGAAATCTAGGCATTTCATGGCATTTTTCGCAATTTGAAAAATGTGGCCGGTCCAGCATAGTTTGCTCGAGATGTTAAATCCTAATTGGTTTAGCGAAGCTGATTCAGAAATACCCACACAATTAACGGAACTAGTGTGGCTAGTAGGAGGAGAGTAAGGCTTTAGCGAAAGACGGCAGCATTGGGTTTTGAACGCATTAAACACAACACGGACTGCTGAGCCCTAGGCGATAATGCTTAATAGATCCCTGTTTAGCGATGCAAAAATGCGATCTCTACTAACAGAAGTAGCATTTCCGCGAGAGTCTGTCACTCTGTCAAAAGAGTATGCGTCATCGTCAAAACGGTGCTGTCATCGTCAAAACTATGAATCGGATTGAAAGTGGAGGAACGGAGATCATTTGTGAATAAACGGTAGAGAGTTGGTGAAAGAACAGTACCTTGCAGAGCTCCGAAAATGTTGGTGTGGACACAGGATTGGAGTCCATCCAGATCAAATTGAAAGGATCAATCTACGATCATACTTTCAATCCACTTGACCAGGACGGGGTGAAGACCAAATGCTCGAAGCTTGGCTAATAGGGCTGGTTGCCAGACTCTGTCAAGGCAATTCGAAATATCAAGAGAAGCGACCATGCTTCACCAAAGTTATGGAGTCAACGGTTCCATCTCTTAGTGAGAAATGTAAAGCGCCCAGAACAGAAATCATACTGGCGGTCGTTGATTAGATGGTTCAACTCAAGATATTTGATTAATTTTGAGTTCATGAGTGAAGCAAATACCTTAGACAGAACCAAAACCATTGTAATAGGTCGAAAGTTAATTGCACTCAATGTCCACCAATCCAAACAAATATTCAAGTCTTGTCATGGACAAATTACCACCAAATTTAATCGCTAAATTTGTATTGTTCCTAATGTCATATCAACATAGTTGAAATTGATGCTAAATTTTCGATATCAGAGTTTAATCGGAACCTCCAAACTCCTGCTGTACAAGACCATACTTGGTCAGATCCATATATAATCGGATCCACGTATAAATCCAATACTGGGGTGCTCGACAAAATGGACTCTGACCTTTTAGTCGGATTCGAGAGGAAAGTCTTACGCAGAATCGTTTACCCCGCATGACAGGAAAGACGATTCAGGAGACGGTTCAACCAGAGTTATATGCAATGCACCTAGAAGTATTCTGTTGTAATTTTACAACGATAAAACTAGATAGTCTCCGATGAGATGGACACTTTGTCCATTTGAATGAAGCGGAGATTGCCGTAAAATCATTTACGGCAGATGACAGTGGAGGAAACTTTCCTTGCACTAGAAAGATGGCACTGACTCAGACAAAAAGATCGGAGAGGTTCCTAAGTCGATGACATCAGCTCATCATTGGGTTCACGGAGGAATCTGGTTAGACGTCAAGATCAAACTCCGGTTGTAACGCCTATACTGTTGATGGTCGTTATTATTTCTGGCAAAGATATGCTGCTTTTATTCTGAGTATCTAGTGTGCTGCGAAACAGTTTTGAGCAGTCACCACAACAACAGAATTAAAACAAATCTGTTGTTTGCTTGATTGCTAGTTTGACACACCAGAAACACATAAAAATAAAGTGCTTAGAGGAAAAAGAGTCGAGAGTCTAGCTTGATCATTGCTTCACTGGACCTATATCTGACAGCTTAGTAACTCATAATTTTCTTTTGTAAAGCAAATACAAGTTTTAATATAAATCAAATATTTAAAAAACAAAGACCCGAAAAATTAAAATAAAGGCTTTAAATTTCATTGAGTTAAATTTTGAGTAATTGAACTTCTCAGGCTCAAATAATAAAAATGTTGAACCTGAGCAAAAGTAAATACGTTTTTTTGTACCTAGTATGATGTATTTAATATATCGTTTATTATATTTATAATCTAATGTTTTCCAAGTTATCTAATAAGCACTGATATCACATTCGGACAATTTTGTAGTTTAGCTCGACGATTACCTGTCACCACCAATTCTGCTGCTACTAGCTTTAGCATAAAATAAAAAAGTCTGATAACAACATTTGCTTTTCATTTAAAAATGCAAAAACGGCTCAGATTCGATGTTGTGCTTACTATGTAGCATTTGCCCATTTGAATTTTGTTTCTAAAATTCACGGCAAACGACTTTTGATACGCATTGTATCAAAAGTCCTCTACTTGCCCTCTAACGGCACCTTGTTTTCGACAAATCGAAACACAAGCGATGTCGCTTCGAAAAATTCATTTTTCAATACTAATTTACCGTATCAACGGTAAATTGTTTATGGCAAATTGCGATGCTGCGGTTGGGCTGGGAGGATGCAGCGCTTGGCTATGGACAGTCAAGTTTGGGCCGGTGTGGCGGCGACAAGCGGCCGTTCCGATTGCTTTTGGAGACGGTCGGTCGACATATTTTTGAATCACTCAAGTTTAAGTGAGATAAGTGTTGCGCATAAGGTGCCCGGGAACCGTAAATCAGTTTGTGTGCGATTTGTTCAAATGGAATTCGTGAGAGAAAAATCGAAGGAAAGATTGTTTTCAAGTTCTGTGAGGCACAATCGCCACGGCCGCTGCTGGGGTGCTTTTTGTGTCATTCTATAAGAATAAAACTAATATAATTTGAAGATTTGCTCGGAAACGTGAATTTTTCAGTCGGGGCATATTGTGTATGTGGAGCGTTAGCCATAATTTTGAATACTTTGCGTTCGGAATTTTTACGCGGCTGTAATCGTGTTTGGTTTGATTCTGAGCGGTTTCGTACATAGCGTGATAGCTTCTCGGACGCGAGTTCATTAAGTTTGGCTGTGGCACTGGCGACGAAATTAAAACACACCAGCCAAAGACAAGAAAGAGAACGACGGGAATCCGAGGGTGCTGCATCAGCCGTATTGCAAAATGGTCCGGTGTCCATCAGTGAGCGTACGACACCTTTATCGCCTCAAGCCGAAGCGAGTGTCTGTAACGTTTGAGTCGCGAACCCAAGAAATCGTACAGTCCATGTGCTACTCACGATAGTGCGGTACAGCAAAGTTGGCGTTTTTGATATGCTTGCAAACGTTCTTGTATGCGATAGACCGACGGCTTGTTTCGTGGCCGAAATTCGGACTTCAATTGTGAATGTTGTCTGAACTGCTGAATGTTTCAATGAAATCGAGATTCATTTCGAATAATTCCGAAAAAAATAGAAAACAAGTGAGTTCGTTGATTCGTGGAGATGCGTTGTGTTGCGCGAGAAAAGATACGCCGAATTCACTGTCTTAGCAAGATTTGCGCGAGAATCCGAAGAAATTGTAAGGAAAACATAGTTTAATAGTTACTGCGATTTTCTGAGCGTTCATCGCTCGAATGGCGGATGTTTAAGAATATGAATTAGTGAAGTGTATCTGAACAGAAAGTCAAATCTGACAGCCGCACCAGCAAACAGTCTTATCGGGAAGATTCTGGCGGTGGTTACCGTTCGTGCTGGCATATTTTACTTGTAGTACGTCTGGTTTGAGCAGCCAACACCATCATCAGCGATTGGGTTCGTCGCTCCTGCGCAATGGCACTCTGGTTGACGTCACACTGGCAGCCGAGGGAAGACAGCTTCAGAGCAAAACACATATTCGACATAAGCAAAGGAGTTGAAAATAATGTTCCAGCCTTACTGACGTATGAATCTCTCTGATGGATTTATTATAAATCTAATCCTGTTCAGAGCACAACCGGCGCTGTTTGATGAGTCTAGTTCTAATTATTTGGTGAGAATTTTATTGTGATTACTACTCATTATGCAATAGGAAGATACAATGTTATCGGTTTGACGTACATACCCATCTCGAATGTGCATAGAGAGAATTTCCTCGTATGCCTGGCTAAGAATAATGCAAATATCTTGTTATGACCGGAAAATTGGAATAACCGACATGAAAGCATCAACTCGTAACAAAAGCAAGGTGGGCAATGGTGAATCCAACTATGTAAGTCAACATAAACACTTTATTACCAGTGCAACTAGTGACATTTCTAACTATGAAATCGCACTGAAAAAAAAAAAAAGGCAGGTTGGTCTGAAAATTTTAAAGACATTAGTTTAGAATTAACTGGAAATATTAAAACCGTAGAAGAGTTAGAAGCTATAACAATAGAATTGGTAGTAAAAAGAAAATGCAACCAAACTGAATTAACGCAATCTATTCATTATCTATTCGTAATTATTTCCACGAAAGAAAAAAATAGCCTATCCAGATCTTAAATGGGCTCGTGAAAAGAAAATATATACAGCGCAAATAGAGCCGTAGAATACATTCATGCTTGTAGCTGAAAAAAAAAAACACAGGTTTGAAACTAAACATTCCATTGTATTAGAGCTTGAAAGGTTTCGTATTAGTCTCACGGATGTGCTTGTTCTTTAGTTTAAAACAAACCGACTTAATTTTGGTATGAAATTAGTTACTTTTATATATCTTCCTCCCTATTCAGTACAATTTGCTGTTACAAAGTGCTGTATTTTTCCATATAATGTTGTTTTTTTGTTTGTTCAAACACCAATGACAAGTTTTTGCAATCAATTTGTGAAATATTATTGTTATTCATAATTGAACTCTATGGATCCATAGATACGAAAATATTGCTAATACAATTTAACAAAAATTTTGCGTAGGATATCACATATATGTACTGCTTATTGTAAAGGAAATCTTTTGGTTAAGTTGTTTATTGAAACTATTACACGATCATTGTCACAGGAAACCAACAAAAAAATTTTTAATTGGTACACAGTTGTTTTTGATATGCGCTATTTGTTGATGCAATATTTTCTTGATAGATTTAAGCAAACTAAA
The DNA here is from genome assembly GCA_963978885.1 of Nemotelus pantherinus. Lineage (NCBI taxonomy): Eukaryota > Metazoa > Arthropoda > Insecta > Diptera > Stratiomyidae > Nemotelus > Nemotelus pantherinus. The sequence continues at coordinate 52,738,769 of OZ022266.1, read as the reverse complement.
TAATATTTATTAATCTCAATTAGCAATTTGGTTCAATCTATGTATACAAAATTCTCTACTGAAATCTAAATTACCCAACTGAATTGAAAGTTACACTTCCGAAAAAAAAAAATATAGTTGATAATATTTAAAATTGCAAATAATTCGGTATGAAGATAATGGCGGTTTGGAGAAAATATGTTATTTTTAATTTAACTCGAATGTATTTGAATTTTATGACTAAGGATTCATTACACTAGTCTATAATTTTGGGATAATGACTCATCCTGTAACAGCAAGACTTGTCGATTTGAGTTAATTTGCTAAGAATTGTCGGGTATTTAGTTACACTCTCGATATCACTTTAAGGTCATATTCTTCAATTTGAGATGTTAAAGTGCGTTTACTATGTTATAAGGTTTAGAACGGAATTAATTGAATAATAATGGATTGTTAAGTATAAAACTGTTGGCCTTCTTATTGGGCGGAAGCCCGGGAAGTTCTTTCCCTTTCAGGGTCTGCGCGTGGCCTGGCTGGCCAATGATGAAATAGTTCAGTGATTTTTTTTCGGTATTTTTCAGCTTTGCTTTAAAGGGAGGGATACTGGCCCAACTAGTAGTTTCCGTGATTTTTGTAAACTTTTGAATTTTTGAATTTTGATATGGGGCCAGTATCAGAGGGTGGAGGACCCCAGACCATCGGGGTCAGGGCTCCACTAACATCGGGGGCCCGGGGCTGTCTGCCTCACCCGGGTTCCTTGTAAAGAGAGGTAGCATTTTTTCCTATTTTCCCGTTTAGATTTTCAATTTTCTGGCTCCGTGCGTTGTCACGAGCACTGGGTCTGCTTAGTCAGCCCATGTTGCAGAGCCATGGGTGGTTTCCTTAACGGAACGATGCCCCCTTTTGGTCCCTGGGTATTTTAAATACCAGTTTGCGGCTACGAAATTCATGACGGATGAATAATACGTAGCATCCCGTTTTCTTTGAGAGCAAACTAACCCCATTTTGTCAAGAACCCACCCCAGCCGCAGCGAGCTAGCAAAGCGGCACCCCAGCATCCGTCGGGGTTGGTTAAAGGGTGCTCCGCTAATGCGGACGAGGGGCCTTCACGGCCATTTCTAGGGCACCCTGCTCTCGGGGCAATTCTTTTTTTTTGTTTTGCCTCTTGAATGGCTTTAGCCATTTCCACTTTTCCGACCTTAGCACTCTTGGTTCTGGACTTCGGTCTGGTTCTAAGTTGTGCTAAGGCCATCTCCATCCTCATCATCGCTACAAATGGCGCCCAACGTGGGGCCCGAAACTTGTTTTGGGCAACCCACACCACAGTGAGAAAATACTTATGAGTTTCGACTCATACTCCCCTTAAGACTTTACGTCTTCAAACCTTAAAATTCCATTCTCACTAGCAGGTCTTAGAATCGCCTCCTTTGCGATTCGATATATTTCGTTCGAGAGAACAAAACCCCTTGAATTAAGACCTGCATTGCTCGCTCTTTCCTTACTAGCCGCAAACATCCTTCCCAATCCTTTCCTTTTAAAATCATTTCCTAGTTAGATTACCTCTTGGGCAGCTTCCTGTTGTGTTGTCCTTTTGAGTTTTTTGACTCTGGGTGCAACCTGGAGGTTGGCCGCGGATAACAGGTTGTGGTGGTTTACCGCCGCTCCTGTCCCGGTCAACCGAAGGGCCCCTGCCCCACTTTATGTTGGGAAGCTGTCCCAAATTTTTCATATCCTTGCTGTCTTGATCCAGCTTCGGCTTTTGGCTTGAGTTTGGTTCAGGCTGTGGTGGATTACGTGGGGTTGGCGTGGTGCCACCTACACGTCCCTGCAGCTTGGCCAGACTTGAACCATTTGCTGAAGTTGAGTCAAGCAGCAACATAGTTGTTTTTGGTCCCTTGCGCCTCTCTTTTCGAGGAATTTCTGGTGAGGGGACAGTCCCCCATACTGGGCGACTCCCTTCCGGAATCGACCCAAGTTAAATTCTTCTTTTGCATCTAAACCTTTAATTTCCATTTAATCACTTTCAGTACACTTAATTAAATTCATCAATAGCTAAAAACCTAATTACCACTTTCTTGCGTTTTGAAAACAAAAGCCAGCCAGCCAGCAGACCTGAAATTGGGAGGAGCAGACCGGGATTCGTTCAATAGGAAGGCCGATCTTTGAAAATTAAATTCTTTGATAATTACGAGTAAGTTCTGAACTTGCTTTGGAAAAATATAAATTTTGGATATTTTTTGGAAAACCTACTCCGTATTTATACGTGTAACCTCTTTTGAAATTAGTAGTTTCTGGAGGTTTTGTTCCACTTGAAATTTAATAATACTTGAATTGCGGCGAGAGTTAGACACACCCCCTGGTGTGCACCTTTTGGAAATTTTGGCACTTTGGCCAAATAGTTACTAAGTTTTGATAGTAGCCATATCGGCTTAGGATAAGTTTGTTAATTTTGAATTTTGGCACGTTGGCCACATTTAGTATAAGTGTATTCATTCGGTTAGTCACGCTAGCGTGCAAGTTTAATTACTATCTGAAATTTTGAGGTCTATCATTCTTGGAATAATGCCACTAAGGCACAGCAGAGAGGACTTGGCAGGCGTGGAGGTGGAGGCTCAGTGCTCCATTTGCCAACAAGTATACACCAGTGTTCAAGTCACGTATACAACAAAATGCGACCATATTTTCCATCGGAATTGCTTGGAGCAATGGTTGAAGGATAATTCTGACTGTCCCTTGTGCCGTGGACCACTGAGGCTTCCCCTCGGCGGCGGTCAAGTCCCCTCGACGGGCGGGACCCGGCCAAAACCGGTGAAATCTGGAGTAACCACTAGGGGAAAAGGAAGGCAAGAGCAAGCCATAGTAGAATTTAACTTACAAGATCCGAATGGATCGGGCGTCTCAGACCGGCCACCTGATCCTAAAGGATCGCTGCTGACGACGAGCCCAACAGACGAAGCAAGTCGTCACCCCTCACTCCAGACGGAGCTGAGTGGCGTTCAGAATCAAATAGGCGCCTTGCAAGACAGCATGCGCTTGATAATGGAACAGTTGGCTGATCTGAGACGGCCGACCCAGCCGGAAGCTGAAATTCCTGTGCCACTGAACCCCAGGGCACCAGTTTATGTTCCCCCTCCGAGATCTTACGATTCACGGCCCCTTCGGGATGATGTAGGCCAGCTGGCACCTGATAGGGTGGCCAGTATCATGGAGAGGTGGAACCTTAAGTTTTCTGGAAGGGATAACACCTTGCCCGTGGAAGTGTTCACCTACAGGGTCAGGTCGCTCACCAGGCAAACACTTTCTGGTCGTTTTGATTGGCTTTGTCAACACTTATACTTATTATTCACCGGAGCCGCTGCTGATTGGTATTGGCGGTTCCACCGCACCAGGCGTGGAGTCCAATGGCGAGACCTGGAGGCGGCGCTGATTGATCAGTTCGGAGGTCGCTACTCGGACGGCGACCTGATGGAAATCATCCGAGGACGAAGGCAAAGAACCAATGAGACTTTCGATGACTTTAGCGCGGAAGTACACCGCTTAGCGGACCGCTTGCAATACCCCATCAGCGATGGAGAGTTAGCGGAGGTCCTTCAGCGAAATTTGTTACCAGAAATTCGCCGCGGTCTATTACAGAGTCATTTGCCTACTGTCCGGATGCTCCGTCAGGCCGTTCTCCGAGTGGAGAACTTCGAGCTGGAGCTCAGAAGCCGCCGCCGGCCTGCGCCAGGAAGGCATTATCACGAAGCCCTGGAGGAAGAGCCTCAAAACGTTTTGGAGGACGACCCCTTAGATACTGAAGTGTGCGCTGCGACAGTCCTGCCTACCTGTTGGAACTGCAGGAAGGTAGGACATAAGTTTGACGATTGCCTAGAAGAGAGGCGCGTGTTCTGCTACGGGTGCGGCAAGGAAAACACCTATAAACCGCACTGCCCAGTATGTCAAGCAAAAAACACGCCCACGGGAGTGCCGAATTCCACCACGAGCCTCCCAAAGAGGCAAACACATCCACCTCGTTTCAGCAGGTAGGTGGGAATGTCGCGGTTGACATTCTACAAGGCAGGACCCCGAATGTAGAACACCCTGGAGGTTTGCCATTACCTGACTTACCTTTGACTTACTCATCATTTCCCACACCGTTGGCCTTTTTGCCATACCATCAGCGGGTGATGAAGTACACGGCGGTCCGAGACCGAATTTTTAATTCCGAAATTTCACGACCAAAACCTATTCGTTCCAAAACAAAGCGCTCAACGCTGAGAATGAGAGCGTTCTATTCTCGCTTTCGGCGTTGGCGTTACCAGCTTAACTGTGCCACTTTGATGGACGTGCCTTCAGGTGACGTCCGTCCATACGTGCAGGTTCTGCTGTTCGACCAACCAATTGCAGGCTTGATCGACACGGGAGCTTCCGTGAGCGTGATGGCGGCTGACCTGGCAAAGTCATTCCTCGAGAGGAACGCTTTTCATTGGAAAAGAGCTTCTCTCGGGTTAAAGACTGCAGACGGCACTCAACATCAAGCCGTAGGCCGAGTGTCAGCTGACATCACGTTCAGGGGAGTTACCAAGTCCCTGACGCTCTGGATAATTCCCACTCTTAGCCAAAATTTATATCTAGGAGTGGATTTCGTGCGTCAGTTCGCCTTAGCAGCAGACCTGTTTGCGCCATCCCAACAAGTCAACACCACTAGTAGCCTCGAACAACTCGACGATCACGCCCACCCTCTCTCACCGGGGCAGCGTCACAGACTTACGTCTGTGATTGCTAGCTTCCCGTCGTTCGCCGTAGAGGGTTTGGGAAAAACAGCGCTGATCGAGCACGAAATCGACACTGGCGATCAGAAACCGATTAAACAGAGACACTTCTCTGTTTCGCCAGCTGTCGAAAAGCTCTTATACAAAGAGATTGATCGTATGCTCGCGCTGGGCGTGATCGAAGAGTCCAAGAGTGCGTGGTCCTCGCCAGTGACCCTAGTGGTCAAGCCCTCCAAGGTACGCCTGTGCTTGGATGCGCGAAAGGTGAACTCGGTCACAGTGAAAGACGCCTATCCCTTACCATTGATAGACGGCATCTTAAGCAGACTCCCTAAGGCCACATTTATTACGAGCCTGGATCTAAAAGATGCCTTCTGGCAGATTCCTTTGGAGGAACGGTCAAGGGAGAAGACGGCTTTCACTGTGCCCGGGTGACCCTTGTATCACTTTGTCGTGATGCCGTTTGGGTTGTGCAATGCACCCCAAACGATGTCCCGACTCATGGACAAAGTGATACCTCCGCATCTTAAGCACCAAGTATTCGTGTACTTGGACGACTTGTTGGTGATAACCGAGGCCTTCGACGAACACCTGAAGGTACTGCACCAGGTCGCATTCCATCTGCGACAAGCTGGCCTTACCATCAATGTGGAGAAGAGCAAGTTCCTCTTGCGCGAGGTAAAATATCTTGGCCACATTGTTGGTAATGGAACGATCCGTACAGACCCCGACAAGGTGAGATCCATTATGGATTTCCCTCTTCCGACAACTACGAAGCAGCTGCGGAGATTTTTGGGAATCTGCGGCTGGTATCGACGCTTCGTCAGAGAATATGCGTCTTTGTCAACGCCACTGACAGACATGCTTTCGAAGAGGACTCAAATTGTGTGGACCGACGAGAGGCTAAATGCTTTCAAGCAATTGAAAGTGAGCCTTGCTTCGGCTCCAGTGTTGCACAGCCCCGACTTCAACAAGCCCTTCTCCATCCAATGTGACGCGAGTCAACATGGAGTAGGTGCCGTGCTAGTGCAACGGACGGAAGAAGGAGACGAAGCCCCCGTCGCCTATATGTCCCACAAATTGAATCCCGCTCAGAGAAATTACACCGTCACTGAGCAAGAATGTCTGGCAGCGGTGTTGGCAATCAAAAAGTTCCGTGCCTACGTGGAAGGTCACGAATTTGAAATCGTGACCGACCATGCTTCCCTAAAATGGCTAATGCACCAACCAGATCTAAATGGTCGCTTAGCCCGGTGGGCCCTTAAACTTCAAGGGTTCAATTTCACCATCACCCACCGAAAGGGAAGCCAAAACGTAGTGCCGGACTCTTTGTCGCGCATGTTCTCTGCCGAGGCGTTGACGCCGGCGGAATGCGAGGAGACTCCAATGGAGCTAGATTTGACTTCGCCGCATTTCAAAAGTGCTTCTTATTTGGAGCTAGCGGCGAAAGTCCGGGCAGAACAACACCAACTGCCGGACCTAAAATTAGTAGACGGGTTCATATACAAGCGAACCGAATATGCGACCGGAAACGGACTTCAAGACCAGTTGGCTTGGAAGTTGTGGGTGCCGTCAGAAATGACGGCAGAGTTAGTGAAGAGAGCTCATGACCCACCCTTGAGCGCGCATGGTGGCGTGGCCAAAACCCTCGGCCGATTACGGCAATGGTTTTATTGGCCACGAATGGCCGCTCAAGTCAGTGAATATGTGGGATCATGCCTCATCTGCAAAACCACCAAAGCTCCTTCACACACCCTTCGACCACCAATGACGCTTCAGTCCGTACCCGAGCGCATATTCCAACGCTTGTATATCGACATTATAGGCCCCTACCCTAGGTCCAAATCTGGCAACATGGGAGCCCTCGTCATCCTAGACCATCTCTCGCGGTTCCCATTTATCGAGCCGCTTCGAAAATTCACTGCGAAGGCAGTAGTGGACATCTTAAAGAAGAGGATCTTCCACCTTGTCGGAGTACCAGAAACCATCGTGTCGGACAATGGCGTGCAGTTTCGGTCACACATCTTTCAGGATGTACTGCAGGAATTCGGAATCGCTCACACGTTTACAGCTGTGTATTCGCCACAGGCAAATGCTTCAGAGCGTCTAAACCGCTCAATCCTCGCTGCCATTAGAGCCTACATCGATCCCGCACAGACCACTTGGGACGACAAACTATCGGATATTACTAGTGCCCTACGTTCTGCACCCCACGCAACCATAGGGACTTCGCCCTATCAGGCAGTCTTCGGCCAACCAATGGTCACCCATGGCCGCACCTACCATCTGTTGCGGCAACTTCATCTGTTGGATGACCCCGAGACCACTCTGCCACCTCCTGACCACCTGGCTCTTCTACGCCAGACCATCCGCGACCTCACCACCAAAGCCCAGTCTCGCAATGCCAAGGCCTATAATCTTCGTTCCAGAATGGTTACATACCAGCCTGGCGAAGTGGTCTACAGGCGCAACTTCCGGCAAAGTGACGCAGCCGCGCACTACAATGCAAAGCTGGACCGGAAGTTCTTACCTAGTAAGGTAATTAAGAAGATCGGCGGTGCCTATTACCAGCTGGCCGATCAAAATGGACGATCAGTGGGCGTCTTTCATGCGAAAGACATCACTAAGTGATACACCCACTGAGTTCACCAGTTCACGAATTATTTCCAAATTTAATTTGGAAGATCGTCCATTTGCGCCTATTTCAGGTGTCACTCCTGCCCCAATGAGAAAGTGTCTAGAGATGTTCACCTGGTTCACCATTTCCTCTATCAAAGATACTTTCGTCATTAACTTAGCATACGTGTTCACGAAATTTCCTACAATTATATTTACCCCTTTTTATTTGCTCACTAGTTCACGCAATAAATCTAAAAGATTGGATAGTAAAAGACTTGATCACCTGTTCACGTCATTGTCTTTCACACATTACATCCATCCTTCAGCTCTTTCCACGCACTTGCCCTTGTGGAAAGATCTGTGTTGTAGCATTTGCCCATTTGAATTTTGTTTCTAAAATTCACGGCAAACGACTTTTGATACGCATTGTATCAAAAGTCCTCTACTTGCCCTCTAACGGCACCTTGTTTTCGACAAATCGAAACACAAGCGATGTCGCTTCGAAAAATTCATTTTTCAATACTAATTTACCGTATCAACGGTAAATTGTTTATGGCAAATTGCGATGCTGCGGTTGGGCTGGGAGGATGCAGCGCTTGGCTATGGACAGTCAAGTTTGGGCCGGTGTGGCGGCGACAAGCGGCCGTTCCGATTGCTTTTGGAGACGGTCGGTCGACATATTTTTGAATCACTCAAGTTTAAGTGAGATAAGGCTGGCCGCCCACTAGGCAGCCAGGCTGCCGCAGCCTGGCTGCCGCAGCCAATCCGACATATGATATCTTATTAGGATCCGCACACTAGGCAGCCAAAATCTTCTGGCTGCGGCAGCCCTGAGAACCTGCACATCTGCACAGGCAGCCACGTGGCTGCCCGCAGCCATCAAATTCAACGTGAATTTATGAGGCTGCTTGTAGTCCCCGCTCACTTGTTGCAGCAGCCAGGTAAAATGTCTTTCGACACTGAAAAATTAATACGCGAAATTGAAATTTGTAATGCGATTTGGGATATATCCTGTGATGAATATAGTGATCGCGATGCCAAGAGAAGAAGATGGGAGGAAATTACCAACATTATGTGTAAAGAAAATATGTTGGAAAATGAAAAGAATGAATTAGGTAAGTTAGTTTTTATTGGTAAGTAATTATGAACTTAAAATTAAATTTGGAAAACTGTGGTACTTCATGATGGATGTGACATAGCTCCGGTCAGGAGGTATATAATAATTACTACCCCAATGCAACTCTGCTTTGCCATTCTAGCGGGTTTTCGTTGTTAAAATAATCGGCAAATAAATCTCTATATGCTGATGCTGCTCGATTTCCCCTGGCTGGTGGACTTGGTTGAATTTCCAACTCTGGAGGGACGTACAATGTGTCTTCAAATTTATATCCGTCTCTTTCACACACGTAATTGTGTAAAATGCAGCATGCTTTGACAATGGCAATTGCGAATTCTTTTCGGACATCCAAAGGGCGGTGAAAAATTCTCCATTTATTTGCCAAAATGCCAAACGCGCATTCTATAGACCTTCTTGCACGCGACAAGCGATAGTTGAAGATTCTCTTGTTGTCTGTCAAGTTTCTCCCTCCATAAGGACGCATTAAATTTTCAGATAAACTGAATGCCTCATCTCCAACAATGACGTATGGCATAGGTATTCCATTCCCTGTTATGGGTGTTTTGTTTGGTATTCCTAAGTTTTTATTCACAAGTTTTTGATACAAATTGGATTGCTTATAAATAGACGAGTCAGCACATTTTCCGTATGCTCCAACATTTATATACGTGAATTTATAATCCGCATCACACATAGCAAGCAAAACGATAGAAAAATAATTTTTGTAATTATAGTAAAGAGAGCCTGATTCACTTGGTTTTTTTACTCGTATATGCTTTCCGTCGATCGCTCCAATGCAGTTTGGGTAATTAGCGGTTGTATTAAAGCCATTTGCTATTTCAATCCATCTTTCTTCATTTAACTCTGGAAACGCTGTATGCCTCAAGTTCTCCCAAATTGCCAAGCAAACTTTATATATAATAACTCGAACAGTGGTATATCCAATCCGAAAATTATGATTCAATTCTGCCATACTACATCCTGTTGCCAGATATCTGAAATAATATATAATTTTTCAGGTAAATCATTGCAACAAAAATGGAAAAATATCAGGACAAGTTTCAGCAGAGAATTAAAGCGTAGAAAGGGCATTAAAAGTGGATCAGCAGCTTCTCGAAAAAGCCCATACACATATTTTGAACAGCTGCAGTTTCTCAGGGAAACTGTGACGATTAATGCAACGGATAATAGTTTGGAAGAAGGAGACATATCTCAAAATATTGGTGAAACAAACGTACAAACTCGTTCACCTATTAACAAAAAGAATAAAAAAAATGACGATGACACTTTGGTAGAAGTATTAAAGCAAAGTATAGCTAGAAGGGAAGAGCATGAGAGGAATCAAGAATCTGATTCCGATAGATTATTTATGTTATCGCTGCTGGACGATTTTAGGAAGGTTCCGCAACATCGTAAGCTTTCTACAAAAATCCAGTTGATCGAAACAATAAAAAGAGGACAAAGTGATCAAATGGAAAGTAATCAATCATCAGGCATTGGACTGTACAGCCGTATATCTGGCCGAGAAGTCAACAATCGCCAAAACTACTCAACACAGCCCACATATATACCAGAAAACGCAGCTAATGGCCAATATCGTCATGAATTTCACTATTCTACGCCTGTTACTCATAAGCAGGGTACTCCAATAGAGTATCACCATTTATCTCCACAGTCAAATGGTTCTGATGCAACGCAGAGTTCCGAAATATTAGATCTATTTTCACAGTCACAATTACAAGACATTTAAAAAATGTCTTGTAATTGTGTCAAAAAAAATGTCTTGTAATTTAAAATGTAAAATTAAAACATTTTTTGGTTTTGTATAATCCTTTAAATAATAAATTAAAAAAAATCATTTTTGTTTTATGTACTTACCTCAAAGTTATTATCAGTTTTTCTTCGGGAGATATACAAGCTCGCATGCGAGTATCAGTACCCCCAATTGAATTTCTAAGATTTCCTAAAAGGCTATCAAATGTTTGTACAGACATTCTGGTGTAGTTGAAAAAACGATCCGGATAGCTTCGAAGATCCTTAAAATAATTTTTAAATAAACCCTTTGAGTGCCGTTCCAGAAGTAGCGGATGAATCCAATGTCTTCTTTTTGCTTTGCGATTCTTACGCCTACGAGACAAACGGTAAATAATAATAGCATCTTCCACATCCATTTCTTTCGACTGGTCAGTGACTACTTATCAGTTTCGACAATATCTGGCTGCTGATAACTGGCTGCTGATAACTGGCTGCTCAATAATTTGGCTGCGGCAGCCTGGCTGCCTAGTGGGCGGCTAGCCTAAGTGTTGCGCATAAGGTGCCCGGGAACCGTAAATCAGTTTGTGTGCGATTTGTTCAAATGGAATTCGTGAGAGAAAAATCGAAGGAAAGATTGTTTTCAAGTTCTGTGAGGCACAATCGCCACGGCCGCTGCTGGGGTGCTTTTTGTGTCATTCTATAAGAATAAAACTAATATAATTTGAAGATTTGCTCGGAAACGTGAATTTTTCAGTCGGGGCATATTGTGTATGTGGAGCGTTAGCCATAATTTTGAATACTTTGCGTTCGGAATTTTTACGCGGCTGTAATCGTGTTTGGTTTGATTCTGAGCGGTTTCGTACATAGCGTGATAGCTTCTCGGACGCGAGTTCATTAAGTTTGGCTGTGGCACTGGCGACGAAATTAAAACACACCAGCCAAAGACAAGAAAGAGAACGACGGGAATCCGAGGGTGCTGCATCAGCCGTATTGCAAAATGGTCCGGTGTCCATCAGTGAGCGTACGACACCTTTATCGCCTCAAGCCGAAGCGAGTGTCTGTAACGTTTGAGTCGCGAACCCAAGAAATCGTACAGTCCATGTGCTACTCACGATAGTGCGGTACAGCAAAGTTGGCGTTTTTGATATGCTTGCAAACGTTCTTGTATGCGATAGACCGACGGCTTGTTTCGTGGCCGAAATTCGGACTTCAATTGTGAATGTTGTCTGAACTGCTGAATGTTTCAATGAAATCGAGATTCATTTCGAATAATTCCGAAAAAAATAGAAAACAAGTGAGTTCGTTGATTCGTGGAGATGCGTTGTGTTGCGCGAGAAAAGATACGCCGAATTCACTGTCTTAGCAAGATTTGCGCGAGAATCCGAAGAAATTGTAAGGAAAACATAGTTTAATAGTTACTGCGATTTTCTGAGCGTTCATCGCTCGAATGGCGGATGTTTAAGAATATGAATTAGTGAAGTGTATCTGAACAGAAAGTCAAATCTGACAGCCGCACCAGCAAACAGTCTTATCGGGAAGATTCTGGCGGTGGTTACCGTTCGTGCTGGCATATTTTACTTGTAGTACGTCTGGTTTGAGCAGCCAACACCATCATCAGCGATTGGGTTCGTCGCTCCTGCGCAATGGCACTCTGGTTGACGTCACACTGGCAGCCGAGGGAAGACAGCTTCAGAGCAAAACACATATTCGACATAAGCAAAGGAGTTGAAAATAATGTTCCAGCCTTACTGACGTATGAATCTCTCTGATGGATTTATTATAAATCTAATCCTGTTCAGAGCACAACCGGCGCTGTTTGATGAGTCTAGTTCTAATTATTTGGTGAGAATTTTATTGTGATTACTACTCATTATGCAATAGGAAGATACAATGTTATCGGTTTGACGTACATACCCATCTCGAATGTGCATAGAGAGAATTTCCTCGTATGCCTGGCTAAGAATAATGCAAATATCTTGTTATGACCGGAAAATTGGAATAACCGACATGAAAGCATCAACTCGTAACAAAAGCAAGGTGGGCAATGGTGAATCCAACTATGTAAGTCAACATAAACACTTTATTACCAGTGCAACTAGTGACATTTCTAACTATGAAATCGCACTGAAAAAAAAAAAAAAGGCAGGTTGGTCTGAAAATTTTAAAGACATTAGTTTAGAATTAACTGGAAATATTAAAACCGTAGAAGAGTTAGAAGCTATAACAATAGAATTGGTAGTAAAAAGAAAATGCAACCAAACTGAATTAACGCAATCTATTCATTATCTATTCGTAATTATTTCCACGAAAGAAAAAAATAGCCTATCCAGATCTTAAATGGGCTCGTGAAAAGAAAATATATACAGCGCAAATAGAGCCGTAGAATACATTCATGCTTGTAGCTGAAAAAAAAAAAAAACACAGGTTTGAAACTAAACATTCCATTGTATTAGAGCTTGAAAGGTTTCGTATTAGTCTCACGGATGTGCTTGTTCTTTAGTTTAAAACAAACCGACTTAATTTTGGTATGAAATTAGTTACTTTTATATATCTTCCTCCCTATTCAGTACAATTTGCTGTTACAAAGTGCTGTATTTTTCCATATAATGTTGTTTTTTTGTTTGTTCAAACACCAATGACAAGTTTTTGCAATCAATTTGTGAAATATTATTGTTATTCATACTTGAACTCTATGGATCCATAGATACGAAAATATTGCTAATACAATTTAACAAAAATTTTGCGTAGGATATCACATATATGTACTGCTTATTGTAAAGGAAATCTTTTGGTTAAGTTGTTTATTGAAACTATTACACGATCATTGTCACAGGAAACCAACAAAAAAATTTTTAATTGGTACACAGTTGTTTTTGATATGCGCTATTTGTTGATGCAATATTTTCTTGATAGATTTAAGCAAACTAAATAATATTTATTAATCTCAATTAGCAATTTGGTTCAATCTATGTATACAAAATTCTCTACTGAAATCTAAATTACCCAACTGAATTGAAAGTTACACTTCCGAAAAAAAAAAATATAGTTGATAATATTTAAAATTGCAAATAATTCGGTATGAAGATAATGGCGGTTTGGAGAAAATATGTTATTTTTAATTTAACTCGAATGTATTTGAATTTTATGACTAAGGATTCATTACACTAGTCTATAATTTTGGGATAATGACTCATCCTGTAACAGCAAGACTTGTCGATTTGAGTTAATTTGCTAAGAATTGTCGGGTATTTAGTTACACTCTCGATATCACTTTAAGGTCATATTCTTCAATTTGAGATGTTAAAGTGCGTTTACTATGTTATAAGGTTTAGAACGGAATTAATTGAATAATAATGGATTGTTAAGTATAAAACTGTTGGCCTTCTTATTGGGCGGAAGCCCGGGAAGTTCTTTCCCTTTCAGGGTCTGCGCGTGGCCTGGCTGGCCAATGATGAAATAGTTCAGTGATTTTTTTTCGGTATTTTTCAGCTTTGCTTTAAAGGGAGGGATACTGGCCCAACTAGTAGTTTCCGTGATTTTTGTAAACTTTTGAATTTTTGAATTTTGATATGGGGCCAGTATCAGAGGGTGGAGGACCCCAGACCATCGGGGTCAGGGCTCCACTAACATCGGGGGCCCGGGGCTGTCTGCCTCACCCGGGTTCCTTGTAAAGAGAGGTAGCATTTTTTCCTATTTTCCCGTTTAGATTTTCAATTTTCTGGCTCCGTGCGTTGTCACGAGCACTGGGTCTGCTTAGTCAGCCCATGTTGCAGAGCCATGGGTGGTTTCCTTAACGGAACGATGCCCCCTTTTGGTCCCTGGGTATTTTAAATACCAGTTTGCGGCTACGAAATTCATGACGGATGAATAATACGTAGCATCCCGTTTTCTTTGAGAGCAAACTAACCCCATTTTGTCAAGAACCCACCCCAGCCGCAGCGAGCTAGCAAAGCGGCACCCCAGCATCCGTCGGGGTTGGTTAAAGGGTGCTCCGCTAATGCGGACGAGGGGCCTTCACGGCCATTTCTAGGGCACCCTGCTCTCGGGGCAATTCTTTTTTTTTGTTTTGCCTCTTGAATGGCAGCAGCCATTTCCACTGTTTGACCTTAGCACTCTTGGTTCTGGACTTCGGTCTGGTTCTAAGTTGTGCTAAGGCCACTCCCATCATCATTTTCGCTACAACTAAGTTACATTTCTTCCACTGTTAACCAAAACAAAAGAAAAAAACCAAAATTGATACAGCTCATTTACACAATTTATCTCGTTCCACCTGCCCACCATGGTGCCAAATTCAAATTCAGCTCCGTCCAACCACGGCTGCAATTCATTCTTCCAGCCGTCTACGAAGACAGTTGAAATCAAACTCCTCTCTCAGCACAAGCACATTATACAAGCGGCCATTCAACACATTTGTCTATTAGTCCCAAAAACTCATAGCACAGTTGATATGATCTATTCGTGATCGAATCAGCTTCATCCACTTTTCTAAAAAATTCATGCTTGTATGCAAGCTAGATTTGTATTTTTATATATATTGTATTAATAAACAACACCAAAACACCACTTTTCACAATGAACAATATGTTGACACTTTATTCGTTACTTGTTTAGAAAACTGTGCTCTTTACACAATGTGGTAACAATCCGACAACGGTCTGGGAACTGGGGGCGAAGTCATGTGTCCCACAACTATTTGTGGTCTATTTTTGCTGACTCCGCGTCTGGGTTTCCATGGGAATGGAATTTTGCATTGAAGATGCGAATGTCTTCCCAGGCGGAGTCAGGTGTCATCTTTTCATGTGACTTTGCTGTCGTGTACATGACTTCTCCCCCCTTTACATGAGAATTCTCCTGAATTCTAGTTTCTAAATTTATATGAACTTTTTGTTTTCTTTTATAGAAAATGCACATTCCAACTATTGTAAGTATAATGAGTAAAATTAGGGTTACATTAATCCCATATGACAAATTTTTATGTGTTTGAAGTTCATTTATCTTTTGTATATTCTTTATGTTGTCTGAGTTGATTATGTCTAATGTAATTTTATCTGAAAAGTTTTTAGCTTGCTTATCGGTCGGAAAATAAAAACGATCTTCAATTGTTTCTTCGGTATTCGAAAAGTAATGATCCCAAATTTGTACTGAACAATTATTAAACTGCATTAATACATTTCCTGTTAATTTAAAATTTCTGGCATCACAATTTTGATTTAAACTCAAATTTTTAGCGTTTTTAATTAAAATGGTTTGTCTGTCAAGCTGTACAATTTCCAAATTTGTGTTTTTTATAAGTTTACAGTTATCTTTAAAAATACAATGGTCACTTTTAGTTATTTCATTTAATGTTTTGGTATCTTCATATTTGTATACTGTATTATTATAAGTGAAAACAATTTGTTTCGCATAATCAATTTCTTTGCTTTCATGATTTGGTATCGGTATAATTAATCTGAGTTGTACGCTTACAAATTCGATAGGTATTTTTATTGCAAATATCAATAAGTTATTTTCTGATTTGGTTACTCCCATTTTAATGTACTGTAATTTCTTCACATCAATATTATATTTTACAATTTCTTCATCAGTAAGTATGTTCGGATGCAATATTCCATGTTTTGCGGATACAACATTATCTTGCAATTGATCAATTCTACTTTTGAAAATTTGAATTTTGAAAAGTTGGTCGTAATAGATATCATTTTCAAATGTACTGTTTGTAATTCGATTAATTCCGTTTAATAGGATTTCTCTATCTCTCTGAATTATATCACGCAGTTGTTTTATGGAGTCGCTAAAATTTTGATTTAGGTCTACCTGTTGGTTAATGGTCGAAATGGCGTTGTGGCTGTTAAGGTCTATAGTTCGGAGATGTTCGTCAATGTCCTTTCGGTCTTGATCATCCATTGTTCCAAACAGCCATTTTCCTGCGCTGCCTATAATATTAAGCAACCCACGTTTTTGTCGGTTTTTAGGTGTTAAGGTTTTAATTTTGTTTGTCATGTGTTCAAGTTCTGTTTGCAATAGGTTCCTACGTTCCCCATTAAAATTGAGTGAAGCGTTTTTAAAATCCTGAATAAGTTTTAACATTTCTTCGGTATCTATTACGTGAATTATAATTTTAGATTTTGTCACTATTTCACCTTTTTCCAACTGAATTTCAACGAACCCTGATTTTTCGTTGATTGGACTGACATTTAAAGTTGCTAGAACGGGAGTCCAAATCACATAAGCTATAACTAATAATCCGGTGAGGATCTGCAAGTTAGGAATTCGTAGAGTAAATATTAATGTTAGTTTTATACAGTTAAAACTAAAGTAATATTTATTTTCTTTTGGATGTTAGTTTAGTTGAGATGATTTGAATTCTTAAACTTGTATGCCTAATTTACCCTGAACTATTTCGAGAATCATTTTTTTTTCTAAAAAAAGGAATAGTTTCTTGAGTAAATGTTGGGCTTTTATTTCTTGCGATGTATTCCGCTATCATACAACAAAATACTCCGCAATCATTCCCGTTAATTTGTTTTGGACAGTTAGCAACATTTTCTTTAGTAAATGCCCCTAAATCAAATGCTTGTTTCTTTTTATCAAGATATTCTTCTTTCAAATAGTTTTCTAGTGTATCTAAAAGCTCTAAATTTGTACCACCTAAGGAATCATAATACTTTATTGATTTATCTTTAAAACTAATTACTGATACACACCAATGATTATTATTTACATGTACAGGTATAATGATTATATCATATGCAAATATGTCTGTGTTTTTGGTCCACCTACGTACGGCGGGGTAGCCCATACGCAAGAGGCTGAGAATAAAGAAAGTAATCATAGTCAAAACTTTAAGTAATCCTCCCTGTGATTTTTCACTACGTTCCATTATGAGGTTAAAGTAAAAGTTGATTATGTTATCATTCAACCAGGACGTACTCGCAAGAGAGTTTATATCACGACGTGTTATAGTTAAGTTGAATTTGGAAATTAGGGTTTCATTTTCCTCTTCACCATTTAAAGCTCTATCAATAAGTTGTTTTTCATCTTCAGTTAATATTAATGGTACGTTGTCACTACAATCCGTGAACTTCTTTTTTCTTTTGATATTTGTGGGATGTACATTCTCCAACTTTGCCTTGCAATATTTTGGTAGCTGTTTTAATCGTGTTGCTTTATAGTATTTAATAAAGCCAGTACTTCGTGTCTCTTCGTAGCTTTCTCTGTCTCGGTTGCGTTTTTCCAAGAATTTTTCCTTAAATTTTTCCAAATTGTTCCTTATTTCATTGAAATCTACTAAACGGTTTTGAACATCCCTAGGAGTAGCCTTAATAGACGAATGGAACCTTTCATTATAATTTCTTATTGCTCGTTGCATTGTGTGCTTTGCTGAAAATTTTGTTGTGCTATATGCTATCGTCCTGAATTTTTCCGCAATAGTTTTATGTAAGCTTTCAATATCGGCCAGTCCTGTATGGCTATGGGGTTTTGTTAAATGGAAGATAATGTTTTCAGACTTGAGAAATTCCTTAATCTGAATGCCATCGAACTCATGCCCTGCAACTATCTTTTCAGGTTTGCCTATTTTCGCGAAATGTTCTTCTAATATTTCAATGATCGTGATATGATTGCGGTCTGGTAAATTATAAACAGCTGCAAATTTTGAAAACCTGTCGATAACTGTCAAAAATGTGAGTTTCATAATGAAGTATAGATCAATTTGAATTATTTGGTTCGTATCTGACGGTGTTTCTGTATGGTGGAATTTTGGTTTTATTGGATGACGATCATATTTGACCGCTTGACAAACCTCACATTGGTTAATAACCATTTGTATTATCTCTAAAAGTTTCGGATAATATATTTTAGTACGAAGCGAATTGAATGTCTCATGTATCCCAGAATGTAGACTCTCTTTTACATGATACAAAGATATTTGTTTTACGGCCTCGGTTTCAGTTTTGATATCTCGTGCACGTAAAGAACATCTAAAGAATTTTAATTGGTGATCATTTGAAAATAGCTGTCTAATTTTTTGTTGAACCACATTGTATTTGTGGTCGTCCAGCTCCGTATAGATTCCAATGTATCCTCTTTTTACATATCTCCGCAAAATATCCTGCAAATTTTCGAAATCATGTTCGGCAATGTAAATGATTCTGTTATTATGGCATCTCTCAAATTCTTTAGTTTTGTTATTGGTTAAAATTAGTTGTGTTCAATATTTGTTTACTATCTCTTCTTTGATCGGTATGTGGTCCAATAAATCCTCATCAGCAGAGTGTATTGTGGCCATAGTAGCATCTTCCTCCTTAAGATTGAGTAAAACTTCCAAATCCGAATGAGAGTGCGTGTTGTTTATGAATATGTTTTGTTGAGATTCTATATTATTGGGTGGTTCGACCCTGCTCAAGAAATCGGCGACACGATTTTCTTTCCCTTTTAAGTATTCTATTGTATATTGATATGCCCCCAATTTTAAGAGCCAACGCTGGTGGCGTGGTGATATATCTTTATCTTGATATTTAGCGTTTAAGTATTTAATGGGTTGGTGGTCTGTAAATATTGTGAATTTGTTTCCGTACAAATACGGGCGAAAATAACTGACCGACCATATTATAGCTAAGAACTCCTTATCAATAGCTGAATAGTTTCTTTCGTGTGTATTGAGTGTCCTAGATGCGAAACAGATCGGATGACCGTTTTGAGATAGAACAGCGCCTAGCGCATAGTTTGAGGCGTCCGTGGTTAACTGGAATGGTTTATTAAAATTGGGAAAACGTAAAATTGGGTGTGAACATATAAGAGTTTTGAGTTTTTCTACAGCTTCAACGTAATTTGGGTCTTTGATGTTAATTTTTGCTTCTTTCTTAAGATATTTAGTTATAGGCTGCGCCACTTTTGCGTAGTCCCTGATGAACTTACGGTAATATCCCGTAAGCCCCAAGAAACTCCTTATTTGTCTCACGGTTTGCGGAATTTTGAGTGATTCAATTACTTTAATTTTATCTGGGTTTGGCATTAAGCCATCTTTGGTAACAATATGTCCCAGAAAAGAAGTTTCTTTTTGCATGAAACTGCATTTATTTACCTGAATTTTTAGCCTATGTTTTTCTAGGGTTTGAAAAATATCGTTTATAGCCTTGATATGTTCTTGTAAGGACGTACTAAAAATTAATATGTCGTCAAGGTATACGACGCATGTTTTGTTAATGAATTCACGCAAAATTTCATTCATTAAACGTTGAAACGTAGCCGGGGCATTTTTAAGCCCAAACGGCATACGAATAAACTCATAAAGCCCGTAGGGAGTTACGAATGCGGTCTTCTTTCGATCTTCCTCTTTTACCAAAATTTGGTGGTAGCCCTTAGCAAGATCAATGGTTGTGAAATACTGTGCCCGCCCCAGTTTGTCCAGTATTGA
The DNA here is from genome assembly GCA_963978885.1 of Nemotelus pantherinus. Lineage (NCBI taxonomy): Eukaryota > Metazoa > Arthropoda > Insecta > Diptera > Stratiomyidae > Nemotelus > Nemotelus pantherinus. Next base: position 52,719,133 of record OZ022266.1, on the reverse strand, counting down.
ATCAATGTTGGGTAGTGGAAATTTGTCATCAATAGTGACCTCATTTAATTTCCTATAGTCTACTACCAACCTGAATTTTTTATCGCCAGAGTTATCAGGCTTTTTTGGTATGACTATCAATGGGCTTGAATATTTCGAGTTGCTTTTCCGAATTATTCCTTGTTTTTCCATATCGAAAATTTGTTTCCGGACCTCTTCTTCGTGCTTTGGCGGGTATCTGTAGAGTTTAGAGTTGATTTGTTGGTCCGTCGTGGTTGGGATTTCATGTTCGATGCTTGAAGTACTCGTAAGTATGTCCCCATTTTTATAAAAAATAGTCTCAAACCGATTTATTATTTTCTTAATCTCTTGATACTCTTCCGAGTTTAAATGCGCCAGTTTTAAGTTCTTAAAACAGTCAACATTAACTTGCTCCAATGCACACATCTCATGAATTTGATATGGATTGTTTAGAAAGGATATTTTTTCGCCATTAAGAGTAACTGTCCTCTTCTCGAGATCAATTACTGTCCCCAGTTTGTCTAACAAATCTACTCCCACTATTAAGTCATATTTTCTACTCTGTAAATCTCTAACCTTCCATTTAATTTTAGCTTCTGGCGGTGCTTTAAACTCTTCCGGTGCACGTGTGTGCACTTCGCAAGATACGTAATCTCGCCCCGTTATAGTGGTAAAGTATAAGGGCTTTATGTTGATTTTGTGAAAATCTTCAAGATTTTCGTCGATAATGCTAAAAGATGATCCGGTGTCGATTAACGCGATATATTTAGATTGATTTATTGTTAATTCTATTAGAGGTAATTCATCCGAGGCTAATTGATAAAAAATGAAGAACTTTGTTCATCTATCGGATGATTGATACTATTAGATTCACAGTGCCCGGTATTTTGTATGCTAGTGTCTGTACATTGATTTTTACTGTTTTTAGAGCTAAACCTATTTCTAGTATAAGCCTGAACGTTATCTATTTCCATTGGGGTGGTTCCGTCTTGTTGCAGTCTCCTAGTGTTGGAGCTCTGTCTAAAGTTATCGTAACGTTCCTGTCCGTTGTTATAGTTATTGTAAGAGTTATCATTCCTATCATGAAATTGGTTTTTCCTATATCGATTTGAATTGTTGTTATTTGGTCGTCTGCTATACCCAGGTTTGCTGTAGCTGTTTCGTCTGTATTGGTTTAAGTAGTCTTTGTCGTCAGAATTGTCATGTCTGTTATCCCGATTTTGACGCGTTTCGGTTTTGTTCGAGTCATTTTTTTTTCTTTCCGGGCTTGTATTATTCTTAGATCTATTACTTCCGAAATTTCTTACTGAATTTTGTTTCCTGAACTCAGGCCGAATACAAGTGTTTTCAAAACGTCTACTTCGCATAACATAAATTACATCGGATATATTTTGGAGCTCATAAATTTTGTCTAAAAGGACGCCTTGCGTCATTTCTTTCACAGTATTAGTTAAAATTGAATCGACGTTGCTTAAATTTATAAATAAATTATCACTATAGTACATTATGAGTTCATCGCTTTTAATTTTAATTTTCTGTATTTCTAAAACTAATTCACTTACTGTGCTGACTCGGATGCTGCTGATTTTCCTGTAGATATCGGCTGGTTCAGTATCTGGTCTAAATCGAAGTTTCAGCGTTTCCTTGATGAGCTTCCAGTTATCGCATTCGGCCACGTTAATTACTGCATCCTTGGCCTCGCCGTGAATTTTTTCATAGAAGATGGCTCTGGTGGCCATTTTTTTTCGATGTTTCTTCAGTAAGTCCATTTAAGTAAAACTCGACGTTGGAGATAAACGAGTTAATGGATACATCACCGGATCCTGTGAAATTGGTCATCTGTCGGACTTCCCTCCATATGCGCTCCTTTGGATCAAGACGTCCGTTGGCCAGTTGTTCGATAGCCGTTGTTAATTGACTGAACTGGTCGTTCTGAACTTGATTAGCCATCAGCTGGTGTACCGCTGTAGCCAAACGATCGATTTCAGCCTCCCTCATTCGAAGCTGATTTTCGAGTTCTAACACCTTCTGCTCCATTGAACTGCCAGTGAAAAAAAGTCTGTTCAAATTAAAACTCCTTTCCCTCCTTTGTTTTCTCTTTTCGGATGCACTTTCGGATGCCACTTTCTTATGTTTTGGGCCGCCAACCAGTCTCAGCTGACGTGTTTAAAAGGACATTAAAATTTAAGTCCACCCAAAACAAATAATATTCGTTCCAATCGATTACTTCACAATGTTCACAATTATATTAAATAGCACTGGGCTTAACGATTCAGTCTTCTCGACTTAAACACCAGTTTAATATTTTGTTTTATTATTTTATTTTATTTTGCAGTTTGTCTTCGCGACGAAACTGTAGGTTATTTAGTACTTTTGCGTTTGTTTGTTTGTCTTCGCGACGAAACAGCAATTTCCTAAATTATTGTTATTAAGTCTGTCTTCGCAACGAAACTTAAAACAATCCTACCGTCGACTGCGCCAGATTTGTATTTTTATATATATTGTATTAATAAACAACACCAAAACACCACTTTTCACAATGAACAATATGTTGACACTTTATTCGTTACTTGTTTAGAAAACTGTGCTCTTTACACAATGTGGTAACAATCCGACAACGGTCTGGGAACTGGGGGCGAAGTCATGTGTCCCACAACTATTTGTGGTCTATTTTTGCTGACTCCGCGTCTGGGTTACCATGGGAATGGAATTTTGCATTGAAGATGCGAATGTCTTCCCAGGCGGAGTCAGGTGTCATCTTTTCATGTGACTTTGCTGTCGTGTACATGACTAGCTAGGCCTGATTATGCAAAACGATTTGAGACCTGCCTCGTACTCAAAAGTAACATACGCCCGAGTTTGGTGACAGATATATTCGGTGTTCTATTTGCGTCAATTTGGCATGTGTGTGGTGGCCAAGTGTCTCTTTGAAGTCTAGCTGTTACTCCTCAAAATGTTGTTTTGTTTCTCTAGGGTGTCATCCAGAACAATTTTCCTAACGGCAGCTTTTTAGTATAAAGTCACACATTATAATCTTTGGATCCCTTACAGTTTTTTGTAAGACATCTGCCAGTTATTTTTAACTCTTAGATTTTTTAGAATAGAGAGTTTGACATCATCTCTTCCCGGCTGGTCGAGTGTTACCAACTATTTTCGAGTGACACCAAATTTTCTCGCATTTTCCTTGATGTCACCACTTGTACGCAAGGTCTAAACCTTTTTTCCGGCAATTCTTTGAAGCTTTCGCCTGAGCTTTCGAGGACTGAATTTAACTAGCCAACTTTACACCCTGTGGCACTGCTTGGGATTGCTGCCGCTCCATCACTACCAGTTTAGAACATTTGCGATAATAAGTTACTGGTCGCAGTGATGAACCTTTAGTTTGCTCCGCTTAATTGTAACCGACCTCTGAAAATTTATTACCAGAACGTTCGTGGTCTAAAGACCAAGGTTAATTTTGTAAAGATCTCTTTGGTAATCGCGTCCGATGATATTTTCTGCCTAACAGAAACCTGGTTGTCTGAGGATAAGTGAAATTTGCCCCTTCATACTGTTTTTTGTAGGGATCGGAATCGATCTGTGTGTAATCTTTCATTAACAAGTGGTGTTTTAATTGGTATATACAAATCTCTCAACGGAACGCTCTGCAGTGACTTCATTTCCGCCGCCCCGGTTGAATGTGTGATTGTCCGTATTTCTACTTCACCATCTTCAGTGCTGCTTGTTTCCTCAATCTGCATCACTTGTAGTAGCCCCGTACTGTTATATGAACATTTCTTTGCGGAACTCTTGTCCTACCTCAATGGCTGCTTCCCTTCTGCTTCCTTACTTTTATATGGTGACTTTAATATGCCGTCGCTAGATTGGGATGATACTTTTTCAAATATTTTGTGCTCAAGCAATATTTCACTCGCTACTTCTTCCTTTATGCCCCTTTGCTCACTTTCCCAATTCAACAATGTACCTAATACTAACAACAGGATTCTCGATTTCGGAAACTATTCCGCTTTGTCCAATGAAATAAGTGACTGTTCCATATTGCAGAACGATATGGATGACTTGGCTACCTGGTGCGCAGAGAATTCCTTCACTTTGAATGTTGTGAAGTGTCATCAAATGTCTTTCACTCACAAAACATCCCCTTTGCTCCTTTTTAAACATTTTAACGGCTGTATATTGGTTGACCCATTTGCCCGTACCGACATCTATTTCTTTTCTCCCCTATTGCGTTTACCTCGTCAGCACAATAGCCTTAGCCTTGGTCCTCTGCCTCGAAGGTTAGCTGTGGTTAAAAATACGTTCTGTCATATACTCGAAATATGTCCTAATTTAGTCAATTGTTTTTTGCTTTTGATTCCTTTTTGTACTACTTTTCCATTCCGAATTTACTAATTTTTTTTTCATTTTATTTTATTATGTTTTTTTCAATAAATAAATAAATAAGACCAAGTCTTGTAAAGTTTGGTGAGCCCAAATTGTTAATTTTACGGCTCAGTCCAGTGCCAGCGAAATTGTCGTTTTAGCGTTCCCCAAACCAACTTTAAAACCTGAGATGTATTGAGTATAAAGTACATTGTTTTTATGATTATGATTTAATGGAGCTTAGGTAAGAGTTACAGAGTGACTGATCAGTCAAGAAAGTTGGACGTGCAGATTGAAGAAAATTTTGTTATTATTATTGCAAAAGTTCCTGACCTTGATAGCTCATAGCTAATATAAAAATAGGCTTGCAAAAACACTTCCATTGAAATTTAATACCCGCAAATGTTTTGAAAACAATATTTTACTGCTACGCACCAAGAAAAATTTGAAGAGTAAGGCATGCTTTAATTCTAAGCAAAAATAAATCTTTTCTTATCGTTTTTGCTTGGCTATCAAATAAGCTTTTTGATTAATCCAAATACTCTTATTCCATCCAATTAAAACTAATCAAAAGCAGATACTGCTTCCAATTGAAGAAAATCATAATCTCTCTCTAGAATTGAAATCGCTTTAGGCATTTTCGTTTCAGCCTTGATGCTCGAAATGAACGCTTAATTTCATCTTACGAGCACATTTGTGCAAAATCAATTTTTCTGTATTATGACAAAATATCATAATTTCCATGCCTTTCAAATTTCCTTTATCATGAATTCAAAAAGTTCATTTATACACTCCTACATGCCGCCGCCGGTTGTATGTACATTAAACTTGTACATTACTCGCTTGACTCTTCGAACACAAGGTTAAACTCACCTCAATTACTACTTTCAAGGAATCCATAATGGAAGCTAAAGGCATCCCAAGGCAGTATCAAGGACACGTTTCGCATTTCACTTTACCTCATTCCTAACATCGAAACATAATTTATTAGTTCAGGACGAACCTGTCGACAAAGTGAAATGAACTGCAAAAAGAAAGTATTGTGAGAAACAACGAAACCACCAGAGACAAATCCAATAAAATTCTCAGTTGACAGGCCCGATCGAAGTGCTGTATCCTTTCAAAATGCCGATTTCTTATGCTACGAGGACGATATAATGATGGAAAGAGAATAAAAGTATTTTCGGAAAATATGTTGGTGTCTGTCTGTAGTCGGTTTACATACAAGAAATTCAATTGATCATATGCGTCTGATGTGTTGTATTTCAAGAGGAGTCGCATTCTTTTGAGTTTGGAAATTTTCAATGTGATAAGTTGATTTTGGCTAGGAAAAATTTAAGGTAAATATGCTTTACATTTAAGATCTACATTTTTTATGTCACGATATTACTTAAATTGTTTGCACTTGGTATTGATGTATGTAGAGATTGTAACGGAGATGCAATGGAGATGCGTAGTAGAAAGAATAATAAATGTTAAAAAGTTTTTTAAAGTCAACGAAACTTTTGGATGCTGCACAAAGACTTAAGTAGTACTCGAAAATATAAATTGATGTATCAAGAAAAATTTAGAGACAAATGAGAGTCGCAAACTTCTGTGGTTTTCACTTCAGAGCAGTTCAAGAATATCTTTTACCACTAGAAGAATATCTCAATGCTGCATTGTTCACGTCTTTTTTCTTATATTATGACAAAAATGTATCAGAAGTGCTTAATAACGCCATCTTGAAGAAATGTACAAATATGGTTAATGCTTAATCCCACACTGGGCGCCATTACTTCAATAGTAGAACGCTTGAAAATTAGTCTCAAAGTGCGATTTTCTTTCATTGATTTATCATCAATACATTTATTTACCATCAATACATTCATGGGTTTTGTTATTATTCCATTCATGTACAACAATGAGTTTTGAAAGATTGGCACTTAGTGACAAATTCCTTTTAAACTCTCTAAACTTAACTGTGATTATGTCAACTGTTCAGTTGGCATTAATACGCCACACTGTGGAGTCGAATCATAAACTGATTATTATTACTGGAATATTTTTTATTCAGATTTTTCTATTTATTGAAGCAGATCCCCACGGTCCATATTTCTAACACCTTCAGAGCTAATGGTGAATCGTTTACCTGTCGACAAAGCATAAATCTTTTCCGAGACTGACCACATCGCTTCACGGCAACTAGCCTTAGTTGGTAACTCGGAAGTTGAACAAATCTTCCTGTCTTGCCTGACTTATAGCAAAACCATAATATTATCCAACTGTCCCAATAGCTTTCAAAAGATATAAAAGGATAATATGGTTATTCTAGGCAACCAAGGCAGCCTAATAGATTTACGTTGAAAAAAAACTTTTCTTCGTCTATCAATTGCTTCTTTAGATTTGTCTCTTTTTATCTCATCAAGATGAATTTTCAAGCACCATTCTAAAGATTAGCAGGCACAAAGCTGATTTGCCGAGCACTTTGTGAAGACCGACTACAATTAGGTTTGGCCTGATAATAGAGAAGAAACCAACTGGGACTTACTTTTGAAGAAGGAAAAGAAAATTTATGGCGTCAATGAACGACCACCATGACACGTAGTTTCAGTTTCACATAGAAGTGGTTCTTGTGGGGGTGTAAATGATGCCAAACAGGACTATGGCTGCACTTGGCGCACGTTTATAATTTATGACTGGGAGGATTTTCCTAAAAGTGTTGCATAATGTTGAGTTTGCTATCGTGTGGCAGCTCCTTGGCAGGCTGTTAGAGACAGCCGTGGCCATTTTATTTGCTTGGATCTAAAAGTAGTTCAGGCAATGATTATGTGGATGTGAGACTAGAGATGTAGCTGTATCTTAGCATTAGGAATAAAGCGATGTTTTCATACTTGTAAATATAATAAATTACGAAAAAATCTGTTCAAGGAAACATTTTTTCAAACTTTCTCCGTTTGTGGATTCAATGGCACAGTAAGTGCCGCGTGTTTAAAATGGATTGTTTCGATAGATTATCAAATACATTAAATAGTAAATTAAGTACACGGCTAGCGTTTAGAATAAATTTTGTGAAACTAGCAATTTTAATATGATAAAGTGAGCTTTCTCAATTTGCTACTGCGCACAGTGTACCGTATCTTTTGAAGGAAAAAGCTTTTCGAAACGTAAATGATTTAGTAAATGATTCTGAGTTATTTGTTTTATCATAAAAACTGCTGGTATGCCACTTTATTTGATAACATAATCGTGGTAGTGGATATTGAATGAAGGCATTAAGTAATGGTAAACTAAAATTACTTTCCTTCGACAACATGAACGCAAATCAAAACACGTAGTTGGACGCTGTCTATAAAATAATAATTTAGTAATTTATTCAGAAAAATTCATTTAACAGGCAAAACGCCTAATTACAAAATGAATAATATAAAAAATATAAGTAAAAATTAAAATACAGAATAAGAATAGATAATATGATTTAGTAGGAAAAAAAGGTACACTACGAACCAAACTTTTAAAAATTTCAATAGACTGTGGGATAGAACCAAACTGAAGGTTATTATGCGTCCTGAGTCAGTACGCGCAAACGGTACATTAAACATTGTGGTTGACCTGATAGGTCTGTTATGATGGTGTTCCGTAAAAATAAATAGCCATCACAAACTTTAAAAGGAAAACTTTCATCAAGGCAAATTCTGCACCGATCAAGCCAAGGAATATTAAGGGCTGATAAACGTTCACTGTAAGGACAATATGGTAGATTGACTTGGAAATATTTAAGGCAGCGGGTGATCCTTCTCTGGACAGATTCAACCGCCTCAGACCAATAACAGAAACGAGAACCCCACACTACAGAGCTATCCTGAAAGATAGAACGAACAAGAGAAAGAAAAAAATGCACACAAGTGGAAATGTCAAAAGAGTTGTGGCAAACATGTATAACAAAACCAGTGATCCGGGAAGCTTTTCGAGTGATGGTATGAATATGAATATAAAGCTTAAACTTCCGATCAAAAGTAGCACCGAGGTCAGTAAAATGATGCACATCTAAAAGAGTGATGTCGCAAAAGCACAGGGCTTCAATGCAAAAGACATAGAGAAACATTTGGATATATTAAGAACTAGTAATAACAGTCACACGAAGAAATAAGATGATTCAAATCGGTTCCAAGAGCAAGGTGATCAGAAGGAGCATTTATAACGCGAAAATTTTCATATGATCAGCGTACATTAGGCAATGAGAAATAATCGCGCTAGGAAGATCGTTAACGAAAATTTTAATAGCAAGGGTCCGGATATATATCCTTTACGTACACCAAAGGGAAGAGACAACAAGACGACGAAAAACCACGGAGAGAAACAGAGTGTTAGCGATTAAGTATTATTCTTCTCTGCAGATTAAAAATTTCAGAGAAAGTGGTGATATGATAATATTTTTCTAAGATCGATAACTTTTTAAGGCCGTTAACTCTAGAAGGTGGTTCAAAACGGTTTTGAAACAAATCTTGAGTTTTCAACGCATTAAACTTTACGCAATTCCTGAAGATCTGAAATAAGTCTTTCTAAAACTAGGCTGCCATCTGGCTTAGCTTATAGTCAGGAAATGGCACAAAAATAAAATAACCAAAAAATTTTTTGATCAAGTTCTTGACGGAAAAGCTACATACAGCGCAATAAAAAGTTTGACTGCAAAATTAGATGGCACAAAAACTCAGCGAAAAATAAAATTACCAAAAATGTTCAAAACGTCAGTTCCTGGAAAAACTCAAAGGAAAGCATACAGTTTCCTCAGCTCAGACATAATCACCTTTTTCGTTCAGTAGATGTCTCAAACCCAAAAAAAAAGCTAGCCAAAACTCGTTTTAATGTGAAAACACTGAGAATAAGATATGATTTGGTGCAGACACAAGTTTTTTAAAGGTCGATTTTAAGGATTTTTCGCAATCTGTTTTGGTCGGCTTTTCTGTCGTTTCAAGGTCTCGATGACGTACCATCAGAAATATCTGTCAAAACATGTACTACATCTAGTCTGAGTGTCATAGACTAATCCATGACAAATAATATAATAGCACGGGCATTTGAAGTTTTTTTTTGCTATTCGCAAATTTGTTGCTGTCTTTGAAGCTAGATGATGACGGACCTGTAGCAAGAGTTACAGTTTTTTTGCACGAGATTTCAGCCAACTTGTGGAATCGCGTCATTTTTCTCCGTATATTTTTCTTTTGTTTCTGCCGTCTTTATTGAAGGTTCCTCGTGAAATGTTTTCAATTTCAGCAAATTTTTTTCTGCGATGATCTAGCACGAGTGATCGAAAAAACTTACCTCGTTGAACTGTCAATTTAACTAAAATTTCGATTTTAATATTAATATTGTTCAATTTTTTTTTCATCCTCAGAATATGCCATGACACATAGTTAACCTTTTAACCAAAATCTTGCATTAATTTATCTTGTTCATGGAATCTCGGCCAAGAAACATTTAGACGTGTTCCGGTCACGGTTTTTAGCAATCGCGTGTGATCAAAAGATTGTGTTTAGAGAGTTTGCCAATTTTGATCATTTTTTGTAGATCATGTTTGATCATGTGGTCTTAAAATATTTGCAGCTTTCCGCGACTATGTTTTTCATAAATTCTTACAAAAATCTACTCGCCGCAATGTATGTGGTAAATGTGTTTATACTGAACACTACGGAAAAATAAACTTTTACTCAACATGTTTATTATTGATGTAAAATATCCCACATTTCCACAAAATTAATTGTTTGCTTTAAAATGCATGCAGACTCGAAAAAAATCACTCATTTAAAAATACTTTGATCAGAAGAATCTGTTTTTTGAAATCAAACCTGTCAAGTTTTTTTTAGTGTTATATTCACAAATTCACAGATTTTTTTTATTTTTCTTCGGCTTGAGCACTCTTCACATTACAGCTGCATTACACCATCTACTTTGATTAAGCTTTTGGATCAAATGATAGCATCTGGTCACTAACAATGTTAAATAAAACAAAACCGAAACCTATTGTCATAAACTTAAAAGCTTAGGTATATGTTTTTCGGTTTTCAAACAACTTTTTTTATCTTGAGACCGTTTTTGTCATGTTTCACGAACAAAATTCAATGACAGCTGACCAGCTGACAATCAAAGTCTTCATCTTGTCAACTGATTAAATAATTTTTACTTTGTATTTGGCCTCTTCTCAATAAAACACAAGACCAATAACCTAAAATACTCATACTCACCTATCAACGAAAGTCCCAAAAGCAGCAACCTCAAATTCATCATCCATTTCTGAGGTGCTCATAAGTGCTTATTTATGAGCATTATTTTTTTGGCAGTTGAGTGCCTGTAGCTCGTACACTCAGAGAGTTGAATAAAAAACTTGATACACCAAATAGGTCTTTTAGGACATCCAAATAATATCCACAACATTTTCTGGGCTCAAAAGAAACAACAAGCTCTTTCCAGACTCTTTCGGAAGACAGTATCATAATTCAGACAGTATTCAAGGATACCGCAGCCTCATCCCCAAAAAATAACAGAGGACATTGAGCGATCAGCCTTTAATCACATACATAAATGCTTTTTCTCTCAGCGCAAAGAAGGCACGTCTAAACTGCTGAAACAAATAGTAAAATATGTAACATTAAGGTCATTTGCCACTTAGTCTGCGAAATCAGATCACAGAAACTCCGTGTAGAAATAGTGCAATGCCACGATTACCACTAGTTTGGGCATTCATCAACCAACTGCTATGTCCAAGCTCATTCATCACATCATCAATTGAAATGTGCAAATTGTGGAGGTGACCATCCTGCCAGCTATGGAAGCTGTCTGCTGGACCTGAAAAGAAAAAGTCATATTCGCTGTTCTAACTCTCATATCAACTTCATTTCTCAATAAAATTGAATTTAGCTAACCATTTTTTTCTATTTTCAAGGGGGCCCCAAATCTGCGCTGTATCAAAAAGTAAGGTGATTGGATTTTTGATTGATTTCAAAATTGACATCATTTTCCTGGTGGAAATGTTCATTAAACCTGACAGCCACTTACGGAGTTACTGTTTTCCACGGTTAATATTGAGGTTTCCGACCTCAGACAAAATTCATAATTTCCATCGATTTTTAGCGAGTTCTGCTTTACTCGAAATTGAAATTTTAAACGATTAAATATTCAAATCAGCTGAATATTTAGTTGAACAAAACAATATACACCCACACACTCCAGCACTCGCTATTGATCGACCCAAATTTCCACCCAGTACTATTTCGCAATTTGCTGTTCTTAAATTACAAAAGCTAATTTAATTCTATTTTCAGCTAATTTTCCATACTTATGAGCATTTCCGTACTTTAACAACAATTTCTACGTACTTTATAATCGACATTCCTCCGATAAGTTCTGCGAGTATTTAATACCAAAACTCATTTCTGCATACGTAACATACATATTACCTAAATTCATTCAAATTCGTTCGTGCAATTCAGCATTAAAATCCCAACCAGGACGGTCTGGTGCATTTTCCGATGCATATGATTGTCTGAATATCGTTTTGCAGAGAACAAGTTTCTACAATCATCTCAAACATCTGTGAGCTTGTACATTTTCTAACCTGCTGGTGCTCACTAAAAGAAAGCCTTAAAACAAACGACAAACAATTCGATTGTTAGGTCCTGGCTGAAACACCGGGTACTCGCACACAATAGAAAAACTACGAGTATGTGCATATCATAAACGGTATCCTGATATTATTCTGTTTGGCAACATTTTCGAGTCTTGCATTCGTAGAGTGTTTACTTTATCGAGTTGCATGTGTTTTCTGATTCCGATTCGTATCAGAAATGCGCGACTTGCCATACCTGCATCAGACAGACCGTCTTGATTGAATTTGCATTTCAACGAATAGAACAGTCCAACTTTACCGTATTTTTTTCCAGTCAATTGTAAAGTTAAAGGGTTCCCTTTGGTAGAATACAGCTCAGGCTGGATTTTTTGTTTGCAGCACGCGATTCCCTCTGTGAGCTTAACATTGGAGCGGGAAGATTTTAAATTTTAGCTAGTGGTCTTAAATGACCGCGAATTTATTGTCTATTCGTTTATAGTGGCCATTGTAGTCCTTCCGATCCAACATTTCCAGGAAGCATTACAAATTTTGATTTGCCACATTTCCTGCCTAGGCTGCATTCTCACGAACGTAGCCAAAGTACATTTGCTTGCACACAAGGTTGTAAAGGCGCGTTTGAATTGATTTTCCTGGAAAGATATGATAGCGACCTGGTGAGGTTTCAAATCGAAAGTGTGGTACCACGACGACCTTCGCTTTCGATATCCTTGTTGCAGTTGGTAGACAGATAGAGACTAAGAGCGAAAAGTACACGAATAATTGTAAAAGCGCAGTAGAGACGGGCACTTGCTTTTTTAGATATCGATGCGGGGAATCAACGTGGTTTAAATGGAATTGTACGAAGAATCAATTTGTTTTTGATTGCAGTTTTTTTTACTGTTTGTTTTCAAAATGCCCGTTTTCAATTCGTTCAAGCATCTTCTCGAAGGCAGTTTGCTTACAATATGTCAAAAGAGTTCAATATGAAAGGGTTACATTTGAATGTGCCTTCGGTAGGAGTCTGGTAGTCTCATATACAAAAAAATGTGATGAAAAAAGTGGAGTGATGAGTTACTATTGAACTATTGAAAAATTGGAGAATATAAAATTAGGTATAGGCATAAAACTTTGAAAGTAGTACGATAATTCAGAACTAGCTTGTATAATAAACGGGCTTTTCGAAACCATACATACTTGTAAAATACCCTTAAAATTTTGAAAGTAGCGGACATTTTAGTCAATTTTTAGAAACACTTATATTTCTGTGGGGGAAAAAATATACGGAAGAAAAAAAAGTATGCATAATTGAAATTGAAAGTATGTTAAGCGATCATAGCCAAGGTTTTTTTAATACTATGTAGGCGCTACGTGTTTCAAAGTAGACAATATTTCAGTACCTCAGTACAGTACCTCAAAATTTTGCATACGACGTGGGTCTTCTAACAAGACAACGAACGTAAGCATACTTCTCACTTGGTCAAAGAATGGCTCTTGTATCGGACACCGATTCATTTTGATCACACTCCACAGTGTCCAGACTTTAACTCTATATAGCCTTTGTGGGAAATTTTAAATCAGCGAGTTCGAAAAAGACTAATTTCTTGCAAGAAAGATTTAAAAAATGCTTTCCTTGAAGAATGGGAAGCTCTAAGCCCAAATATGACAAAGAATCTTGTGAAATATATGCCATGACGCCTGCAAGCTGCGAGAAAAGCAAAAGGAGTCCAAATCAAATACTAGTTTTAAGTTGAACTGTGATTTTTCAATTGATAGTAATAGGTGCCATTACTTTTGACTGATAAAAATAGCACTCTTACAATGTTTTTGATTATAAAATGATAAGTGCTATGTAAACTGCTATGAGATGAATGCAATTTCTTAGAAACGAATAAAACTTTGAGAGATTCAAATGTTTTCTATATCTTACAGTTAAAAAGTGAAATTTTTAAGTGTGCCATCACTTTTGACTCTCACAGTATATTTCAAACACGTTATTATTGAAACAAGCAGCAACCGTTAAAATTAAAATTTTAACAGCCGGTAACTATCAAAATGCTTCGGCTCTTAATCAATTTATTGTAATCTGTTCGTGATTACAATAAATTGATTAAGTAAACATTTGAACCATATTTCATATACAGCGATATCTGCACATTTCCTCTACTTTTTTTTTCGAAGCTAAGTCTTTCTTATTGTTGCTATGCGCTAGACTTCTTTTTTTTAGATAATTTTACAGCTTAGTTGCAAAACGCTTAACATCTCAAATAAAACTCTTACACATTTTATTGCCTTCAATCAACGCAAAAAACAGACTTTTACATAACGAAATCCTTTTGATTTTGCACACCCACCTTCGTGTATTCCTGATTCACTGACACATCATCTCTAAACTTCGGCCACATCTCTACCACATAAAGCAGCTTCTTCGCTTGCTCATGTAAACCTCTTTGCGATTTTTGAATAAAAGACAGCATCTCGCTGTGCAAACAAACATTAACCAAGCTAATTTCCGAACATGATTTAACATAAATGAATTCACTTATTTTGAAAGGACTCGAGGATGCTTTGCAAAATGAATATTCGTCAGCATGGGGTAATCTAAATTTTAAAATAATATGTAGCTCGTGCTTAAAGATAAGCGATTAGTAGATTATATAATAAATATGCTGTTACAAGAAATTCTGTAATATCGATTCATTCTCGTATTTTTTTTTCTATTTATCATGCCTGCCTGGCAGTTTTTCAGGGAATTTTTCTCTCGGTTTATATTTTTTGAAGTTCTGATTAGCTGTTGTTAATCTGTTTGGGAAGTAGTAGCCGGTCATTGATTTCACTTTGGGAAATTTTAATTTAGTCCTGTAGGCATATATAGCCTGATAGATAATATTTTTTTGTCTATTGATGTCGTAAATGTCAGAAAAGTGGGATTGATTGACTTTTGAAAATTTTTCCAGGTAAAAAGCTTTTACGGAAAAATCTCAAGTACGTATTAAGTATTACAGCAGAGTTCATCGTGAAATCATGATGTCTGCTACTGAACTGGATGTTTGCGTTTATTTCTTGAAAAAAGTATTGAATATTTTAAAATTGTTGTACAAAAGTCGAATGCTTATGCATCAATAAGCTGTGCAATCTCTTCCAGCATCAATTGTCGCCTGGCATTTTCCGGAAATAATTTGGGTTAGATTTTTAGCATATTCTCTTGACAAGGACTTCCAAATTGCATAAGTTTGTAATGAAAGTTGATCCAAGTTTCTTGTCTGTACAATCCAACGGGATACACATCATTTCCGCTTTTGCACGCATAACACTCCTTAATCCAGTGTTTTCCTGAAGGATCTAATTTTCGTTGCTCTTTATAAACGAACTTTGGGCAGTTGGGAGTAAAACATATTTAATGTCAAACTGGAGACTGTCTACTAAGTCTACTACTATTATCTCTTTATTTTTTTCTGGCTAACAAACAGTTATCACATTAATTTATAAAAATTACGCTAAGGGTTTTTTTTTATTATGAATTGATTGATTGACGAATCGAACAATAAAATGCTTATAAACTAAGTTGAAATCATATTCACTATATTCAGGTGCCAAATATTTTTTTTGACCAATGGGCGTATTGACGAACATGATATTCCAATTAATTGCACAAACTAAAACAATTCATTTTATTCGTTGATGTTTTCGAATTAGATTGTTATCTATAGATCACAATAGTGAGTTGATCTACATTCACGAATCAATGCAGGTTACTGTTCACATGCAATCAATTACCTCGTGAAAACCATCGAAAATAATAGCGCCCAACGTGGGCTAAGTATATGATATGGATCTAAAGAATCCATTAGAGAAGTAAATTTTGTTTAAGTGAAATTTGACAGCACTTTATAAAGCTGATTCAATCCAAATAAAAGAATCGGAATTGATTTCTGTGGAAAATAAAGTAGCCAGAGATTTATGACACTTGTGGGGAGTAAAAACAGCTAACTTAATACATAAAAATTATAAAAACGTCAGTTATATAATCAATTCACTTGTTGCATGCATCTTGACTGAAATATAATTCTAAAATTATTTATTTGGTGCTAAAATTAAAAAAAATTTCAACAATAGAGAGCTTCATCGGGGCTAGCAACAAATGCTGTTAAATTATAAAATGATACATTTCCAAAGAAAAGTCATTGAAAATCTGAAATGCTTTAAAGCCAAATCCCATGTCAAATTTTCAATATTTATTCAACTTTCCCTCTGTGTCAGCTGAATATTTTTTGTTTTGTTTTAGTTTTTGTCGTTTTGCTTTGTAATATAATCAACTGCAATTTTATCGTTGGAAATTTATATATTTTTCGAATTAGTAATGACGTTTTTAGTTATTAGTTTTCTTTTTTGACTTTTAAAAACCTAATTATGCCACTGATCAGTTTTAAAAACGCAGTTTTCTAAGAACCTAACAGTAAAATTTTATTCAATTTACTCAGAACTCAGAAAAACTACTTATCAACATTTTTCAAACAGCCTCAGATCATAAGTGCAAAAAAGCATGATTTTAAGGAAAACGTCATCAAACCTAGGAATGTGTTTTGAAGGGTTTTTGACAGTTTATCATTTTATACCAAATATTTTAATTTAAAGACAGAGGTTTTCACGAAACGCATCAATAGATCGTAGAGCCAAATAGAGAGTTGAAAAAGGAGGCATCCGTAGCAGAAAGTACGCCGTACGAGTCACAGAGTACGCCGTATGAGTCACAAAGTACGCCGTACGCGTCAGAGGGTAGCCGCACGAGGCTACAGCTAATTAAATTTTATGTAAGTGAAAACCGTCCAAAACCGGGTTCATAGGGAAGTGTTACTATAAATTTCACATTAGTGAACATGTTTTATAGCTATAACAATTTATGTATTTAAACTATATAAAAAAAATTCATGAAAAAAAATTTTTTTGAGGTGTTTGATATTTCCGGTGCTGTATAGGTTAGGTACTAGTATAAAATCGGGCATGAAACCCAAATTTGGACCTAATAACTATACATGTAGCATATGTAGTCATCCAAGCCCTTTTACGGCCAGCCTGTACAGCCCTCATGTGCCGATTTGTGACATTTTACAAACTGTTCCCAACCCTAATATAGTTTTGATGTTCCATACGATGCAGATTCACAGGTTGACTTTAGTTGGCTGGACTTTAAACTGGAAATCTCTTGTTCACCAAAGCTAAAATCTCGGCAGTTTCATCTGTGTCTTTTGTGAAAGAAGCAGCAAAATTTGCGTCTGAAAATATATTTGGATTTGTTATTTGTAATCTTAATATGGCATTTTCTAAAGTTGCTGATTTCGCATAAGCGGGTCCAACAGTTTTGCCACCTCAAATTACGTAACAACTCTTCCTGGGCTATTCTGTAACCACATTTTCAATTTCTGCCCATAATAAGTGCTGAGAGGGTCCATAAAACTGACATCAAGAGCTTGTAACCAATGAATGCAATGCGGACGGAAACTCTATATTATAACTGCATTCTTTCTTGCTGTCACTATCAAAGGTAAGCTTATGACTTGAGATAAGCTGAAATTTATATGTTAACCCGAATAAACTACTTTGCATATGCAAAACTTCAGTGAAAATCATATTTTCTTATTCTGAAGTAGAAGCGGATTTTTTGTGCTCTGGAGTAAAAACGGAGCGTTTTTTTTGTGTAGCAAGTTCTATATTGTCATATTTGCGATATATTTTAAAACGGTCTTTTAAGTTGCTCTGATGAACTCCAATTTGATTATCTGCTATTTTATAGTCCATTTTTCCTCTTGAAACTTCTAAAATTGCCTTCGACATACTTTGCAAATCCCATAATTGCATATTAGTGGCTCTTATATGGCTATGTGGCATTATATGTATGTAGGTTTGGAAAGATGCAAATATGATGGTCACATCAAGAATAGCAACTCTCAGAAATACTGTCCAAAATCGGGTATTATCTGGTTTTACCCCTTGGAGTAACATACATAGTTAGCACAATTCACCAAAGCTAATAAATAAAATATTTTCCGCAAGTAAATACAATGGCTCACAGCTTATTTCAACCAGCACGTCAAAAAAACTTTAACTTCCTATAAAAATCAAACGAAATAAGTTATCAACATTATTTAAACGCAGATTATTAGACTAATGCTCACAATTATCATGTATTCAGTTTATTATTATTTTTATTTTTTTTCAATAGGTCATAACAATTAATGGAAAAAAAGTAACTAAAAACAATGTCACAGCTTATTTCAACCAAGTAACAGAATCAATGTTTAAATTAAGTTGCAAGGCACAAAAAAATATTTTAATATTTAGTATGACCACCCTTCTGGTCAACAACCATTTTTAGCCTCTTAGGCATTGAACCGACCAGCTTTTGTGTCACTTGTGGGGTAATTTTGGCCTATTCCTCAACCAATGCAGTACGCAGATCGCTTTTGTTGGATATCTTCCGTTTTCGGATGTTTGTATCCAAAATGGACCTCAAATTTTCGATGACGTTAATATCAGGCGACTGTGTCGGTGGTTGCATAACATGCGGACAATTCCAAACCAGCCATGTCTGTACAATACCCGTCTTGGCTAAATCTGCAGCCATCGCGAATGCCCTCTTTCTCCGAACTGTCAATCAAATTGGATTTCAAAATTTCGGGATAATGAGGCTCATCCATTGTAGTCTCAATAAATTGCAAGTTTCCAACTCCCGCTGCGGACATACAGGCCCAAACAGTAACGCTGCCACCTCCGTGTTTGACTCTAGCTTTCAAATTTTTGTTTTGCAATTCTGTATTTGGCTTACGCCAAACATATGACGCTATATCAGAGCCAAAAATATTAAATTTCGACTCATCAGCGAATATAACGGTATTCCAAAATCCAGAATCCTTATGCAAATGTTCCTTGGCAAATTTTAAACGGCACTTCTGATTTTTGGCACTTATAAATGGTTTCTTTGGTTCTATTCTACCATTGAATTCATGCTCTCGCAGAACACAATGAATAGTTTCCCGGTGGCAGGACTTGCTCAACTCAGCTTCCACTTCACTTACAATTTTCAGAGCCGATAGCCTTGGGTTTTCCCCGATTTTCCAAACAATAAAGCGCTCGTCCGTTTGATTGAAAATTTTGTTGGGGGCATTTCTCCCTTTATCGAGCGTTCTGTTTTCGTGGACAAATCGGTATATGATGCTTTGCATTGTAAAATCACTTATTCCAACCATTTCACCAATTTTCCTTCGCGAATTGCCACTTTTAAAATTACTGAGAACAAATTCTCGCTGATCAATTGTCGTACGTAGTCCCATTTCGAAAAACTAATTTTTCTGCACGATCTTTTCAAAGAGTTCAGCAAAACTGAACTTGAACACATTACAAATATAATGACTAAAGCATAGACAAAGAAATAATTGCTGCATTGCAAGATAACGGACCATTGCACACCTACAAAGTATTTGGTTGAAATAAGCGTTTTTTGTTGTTTAAGAATTCTAAACAAATAAAAATAAATAAAAGAAGTCATATTTGATTAGTTTAAATGTTAGAATAATAACTTGCTTTTAAATAATGTTGATATCTTCTTTAGTTTAGTTTTTATAGGAAGTTAAAGTTTTTTTTACGTGCTGATTGAAATAAGCTGTGCGCCACTATACATAATATTTACCAGGTTATTGCACTACTGCTACTAATGTATTTCACATGTTTCTTACTTCGTTGCTGGTCAGTTCATACGTAGATGAAATTCCATGAAAGTCATTGCAAACAGCAAAAAGTGAAAAAAAAACACTGCAACTAACTTGTATAAACGCGGTTAGCGTCAAACTTCTGCTGGTAAACTAAATGTATGTAAGTTGAGCAATTGGTTACACTTGGCATTGACTGAACTCGTTTTGAAATAAGAGAATGACAATGCTTTTCGTTTTTACCCAGGTAGGGTAAGTGCACTAGAAGTCGGCCATGCGTCAGAAGTCGGCCACTTTGTCCATAGACTTTGAAAATAAGAAAACAAACGTCTAAAAAAAGGAAAAAAATACTCTAAAGGATTGGTAGAAACATAGTCTCGAAGTGGCGTAAAATCTAGCGCTGTGAGTTAGGTCCGATGAACGCAATTATTCATTCAGTTTGTGGAATCGTCAACTGCACTCAAAAACTTCATCTGAATGTCATATTTTCTTAAGAAGTGATATAAAATTATCCTTAAATATTTACTGTTTTTGTGTGTGATCGGTGTTGAAAATCAACTGGTGTGTAAGTTGTTCACGCTAGAATCTTAACTTTATTGAAATTAATTGATTTAATACTGTTAAATTGAAAAATATGAGGAGGCCGAATACTGAATCATATATTTTACGATATGTTCAGTTGCCGGCCACGGTGGCCGAGTATTTTAATTTCACTAGAAATGTTCTTTTGGTAATATTTCCAAAGAAATGACGTCATATGTTGACTATAAGCGAGAATTATTAAAAAATACAGTATTGCTCAAAAATATTCAGTATTCGGCCCCATATAAATCATGAAAATTCACCTTGGCCGAAAACTGATGCTGAGCGTTTTAGTAATCAGCCTCATCTAACGTTTTTCTATAGTTGTTCTTTATTTCCAAGGAAATGAATAACGAAACGTAGAAAGACGGGACTGGCTATATATTAACAACTCTAGA
This sequence comes from Nemotelus pantherinus, assembly GCA_963978885.1. NCBI lineage: Eukaryota > Metazoa > Arthropoda > Insecta > Diptera > Stratiomyidae > Nemotelus > Nemotelus pantherinus. The sequence goes on along the minus strand of OZ022266.1, from coordinate 52,698,509 downwards.
ATCTTACAGAAAAGATAGAATTATAATGGCACTTAATGATATCCGCAATAGTAAGTTAAGCATACGTAAAGCTGCAGCTAAATATTGCATCCCATGAGCAGCATTACAAGATCATTTGCATGGAAGAATACCTGACGGGTGCGACAAAAAAGATCCAAGTTCCATATAATCTACTGAGGAGGAAACAGCCATTACTGAATGGTGCATTAAGTTATCTAAATGTGGCTTTCATCTTAAGCATGATAATTAATTGATCACTGTTCAAAATTTTTGGACAGATGATGCCAGGGTGAATCCGTTTAGAAATAATCGTCCTGGAGGAACCTGGTTAAAATCATTCTTTGAAGAAATCCTTCTTTAAGTTTAAGAGAAGCAGAAACACTACATAAAGGCAGAGCAGCTGTTACTTCGCAGTATATTAAGAACTGGTTCAATAAACTCAAAGAATTTCTTCGGTCAGCCAACCAAGAAAATTTGCTGCTCGATCCCAGGCGAATCATTATTGGCGAAAAAACTAGCTTCTGCCTTGGTCCCAAAACTCGCAAAGTTATTGCTCCTAGGGGCTACAAAAACATTTATCAACTGGAAGCAGTTGGAGAAAAGGATACAATCACAACATTGTTAACCTTTTCGGCTGATGGCAAAATACTACCACCCTGAGTAGTTTTTAAATGGTTGGATCCTTGGTAATACGGAGTCTGGGTGAATGCGGAGCGAAACATTCTATGAATATGTGGCAAACTGTGTCAGTAGCTGGCTGGTTGAACAACAAGTACCAAAGCCTGTTTTGCTGCTGGTCGATGGTCATAAATCCCATTTGTCTATGCAATTAAGTGAGTATTGTGATAAAGCAGGCATTTTGCTATATGCGCTGCCACCAAATGCAACAAATATTCTGCAGCCTGCCAATGTCAGCATATTCAAGCCTCTCAAGCAGGATTGGAAGAAGACAGTTCGCGGATAGAATCTGGTAAAAACACTTACCAGAAAGGAATTTTGTCCATTATTAGAGAATATATTGACAAAATTTATTAATCTTCCTGAAACTATAAGAAATGGTTTTAGAAAATGCGGAATTTTTCCATTTAATTCTGAAGCAGTGGACTATTCAAAATGTGTGCGAAATGTATTGGAGGATGAAAATGAAGAGGCAACTGACAACAAATATCCTTCAAATTTATCTAATGAAAGACTTGTGATTGCTTCATTTGTAATCAAAGAAGTGTCCGAACATCTTGCCATATAAGGAATCAATGTTGATATAGTTTTGAAGGTTTGAGAAGAGACATCGATATCTCAGAGCGAAGAGGACACTAAGAAGGCAACAGTCAGTATGAATGTTTCGTCACTTCGTTGCCGAGTGTTATTCGATATTAACGACGATGGAAAGTTGCGAGTGTCAATTTTAATAATGCTGAAGTCCTGATTCATCTAACAATATGCTCTAACCTCTCGCAGAAAACATAACCTGCTTAAGCTCAACTCCAAGGTCAAGTTGCAAAGATGATCAAAAACTGAACTTTGAATTGCGAGCCAGGAGGCTGGTTTTTTCTAATTATGGTGCAGCCATAGAAAAAACGTATGTTGCAGAAGCTAATAAAGAAAATTTAACTGCAGAACCAGTGTCTGTTCATTTAGAGATTCCCAGCACTTCTTCTGGACTCTCATCACTATCAATTTAGTTGAAATTTTTGTTGTTACTCCTTTTAGGTACTTCAAATCGGTTCGAACCTACATCCAGAAAATACTCTCTATCCACGAGCAGATCCTGTTCACCTATATTTAGTAGATCGTACTCACCAGTCTCCTCACACCTATCGAAACATTTATTTTTTCCGGAACCTTAAAGAAGGAATTAAAGATTTCAAAAACCACTAAAGCGTCTGAAGGTTGGAGAAATATATGTAAGATAAAAGAAGTGGGAAAAAATAGAAAAGATCAGACAATTAGAAAAAAGAAAAGAGGATCGTATCAAAAAAAAAAGAAAATCGAAAGACGCACAGACACCTGAAGAAAAAAGAAAAAAACGAAAGAGGAAAAACAGAAGAAAGCGATTAAGTGTCAGGAATGTGACAACGTTCTAATAAGCGACACAGAAGTGGCTGACCTAAAAAATATTGGGTGCGACAGCTGCCCTAGATGGTGTCATCTAAAATGTTGTTCTCTATATCCCCTAAGTTATGAGAAAGCATCTGATGAGACATTTTCTTGCAAGATATGTGAGACCCAACAGGAAAAGAAGTGAACGTTGTCTGTAACAACTTATGAAAAGTCGAAAAGTAGAATCATCCAAGTCAATATTAGAATTAAAAATACTTTGAAAGAAAGATGCTTGATTTATGTTAAATTAATTGTTTTTATTTACAATTTGCCATAATATATAATTTGATTGAAGAATAAATACAAAATGTTTCAAGTATAATATGTTTTATTTATGTTTCATGGATATTTCTTTGTAAAATAATGAAATATTCAACATGGCCGGACACTGATACAAAAGAGGCCGATAACTAAATTTCAGGGGCCGACTACTGATGCAAAAGCGTAGTTTTTATGGAATTAATTATTAAGAAAAAAGTTGATTCGTTACAAAGAATATTAAATATCAATTCCACGAGGAACAGCACAGGTTTGCTTTTAGTTAAAAACTTTATTCCGTAACTGTTTTCTCTGCGTAGTTATATTGAGCGAAAGTGGTGAAAATTCTTAAGTGGCCGACTACTAGTGAACTTACCCTACCCGGTATTGGATGGTTGTCCCCTACCTTTTCTATTAAAATTCATTTTTTTTAGCACTTTTACTCATATAGTAATCGTGCGGAATTGCTATAAATGTTCACAATATGTGAACGTATAAAAAACTGTAAAAATCTGAATATCAAGCTTGTTTTAAATTTTTTTGATCAGCGGTCTCCATAAATAGAAATCGATTGCACGTTTGAGAAAATCTAGAGCTTCTCCATATGTGTACGCTAAAAGAAAATATAATTTACGGTCTTATTGTCCAGTCCACCATTTTCCAAGCTCATGAATAATTCACAAAGAATTCCAATGAATCTCGATTATATCGTTTGACTAAACTAACCATATAAAGTTTGGAAAGTTTTCTTATAAGTTTCCAACAAAATAGACTTTGTATTCAATTAAGAGAACTTATGGTTCGTAGAAACATTATTGAAGAAAATTAACTATAGTTAATTACAGATCACCCAATTCAAGTATCACTAACTTAGGTATGTTTATCAAGTAATGGTCTTTGAATTCATTTACATGTAAATAAATGATTCAGCTCACGATAGGATTCGAAGAAAACTGTCTACTTTTTCGTTTCGTCAGAGCAACCGTATTTACCTAATGACAATAATTTCGAAGTTCGTGAGAAATGGACTAAAGTGTGGATTGTAAGATTGATAGCATTTCTCTGGTTAGAGCTTTTGTATTCGTCTGTAATCACGAATGACCCAAGAATAAAAATTTTAAAACCAGCGGTTGCTTTTCCATTTTCAAAAGTAGTATCCTGTCTTGACCACATCGGGTTTAGCATTAAAACCTGTTTGTGTTATTTTGTGTGCATATATGAAAGTCATATCAATTTGGTGACAATCTCATCCATCATAGAAATAACATAGTACGCATCGCCGTCTACTGCAATTAATGGATATCATTTGTGTGTTTTTCTTAGACTAAATGGCTCCCATTACTGAAACAACTCCTCAAATTCTATTCATAAAAGTTTACTGCCCTTTTATTTTGTCTAGGACCTTTCAAGAAATCAAAGAAACCAGATCATAGACATTGATTCCCTAACGTTGTCGTGGACATTGAATAGACACCTTGTGCGGCAAACAAATATTCTCACACTCAACGCATGTCCTCTATAAAAGTAAACATTGATTTCAAGGACATATCGAAAAGTTCACCGGAAAGTTTTGGTGCCTTTTCGGTACATTACTATGTCCGGAATAGTTTGATTTTACTATTTTATCTCAAGTCATAAAACTCTAACTTGTAGATTTTCTGTGATTGGATATGATAATGTCGTAGGATAAAATTATTTCAGAGAAACGCTTTTATACTTCGACTAGAAAAATGACGATTTTGTTTTATTTTATTTGTGTTTTGTTTATCCCCTCCCATATAAATTTTATGGCCTAAAGTGATTCGTTTAGAAGAAACTAAACTTTTACGTCTTATTTTGCTTTTTATGCCTAGTGCTTACTTAAAGAATTGCGAAATGAGAGCAATTTTTTTACGGTTATATCGTTGAAGGTTAGTGGGCTTTTCGAGTATATTTTATGAGATTCAATAAAATTGAAATGTGTCACACCATTTGGAAATAGTCACTTTATTCAGCAAAAAAAATATTACAGCTCCGCAATCTAGGCTAAAACTGAAAAAGAATAAACTTTAAAGTACCAATTTTTTACGAAGAAAAAAGGCTTTTGAATATTTATTTTAAACACAAACATAAATAAAAAGTCAGATTGTTTGCAAAGTATTCAATAAGCATAGTACGAGCTATACAAGCATATTCAAAATAACAAGTTTATTCCAAACCAAACAAGTTTAAGAATCAAAATATTTGTTTGCCAACCACAACCTTAACAAATAACTTCAAATACAGTTATTCAATTCCCTAGACATTTCCTGAATGATAAAAATTATGAATGATGAATAGACGAAAGATATCGTTAAAGATAAAAATACGAAAGCCATCAAACTGATAATTTGTTCAGAGATAAGACTTATTTTCCGCAATTGATTTGCCATTATATTTTAATGTCTCTACTGATTCCTCCTTCGAATCATTAATATCGTCGACATCATGTCCAGAATAGAGACATCGTCCTCATGTCAGTAAGAGAATAGATGAGATGCCTTCGGCAGATAAATGACAGACTTCCGTTGACAGAAAATTCGTCTAGATTACTATCTGAAGGTCGATAAACTTGGATTGTGGGACAGTTGAACCTATAAATATAGTGATAAAATATTTGTTAAGAAATGTCTATTGTGTGTGTGAATGTGGAAAATATTATGGGAATGGGGCGTATAGCTAACCTCTCCCACAATCTATTTTTCTCTATTTTCGCAAACGGACGATTTATTGCTGTGGTGTGGCTAAAATTAGGTACCAGATGAACGCCTTATTACAAATACCCATAAATTTGCTTGTATCTTGGATGTTTTATGGTTATGATGCTAATGCCCTTAGGAGTCCGGAAACATGTTCTGAAAAAAATCGCTTATATTTTCGTTTGTTATGTCCCGCAGATTCCTGGTCATATATTAATGTTTCCCACGAAAAAATTTTTTATTTTCAGCCAATAGTAATATGACATATGCCAAGCTGTTTACATAAGAAACTCAACATATCGTGTATTCCATGTAATACTCAATATTGAGTTTTCTTAATCATGCGATATCCAAAAATAGATACAAAAAAATACGCGATGTATTTTGTAGCATTTAATCTCGTAGCGAGCAAACAATATGGGCAAAGCCATCCAGGAACTACCGAACATACAGTAAATAAAGTATTTTTAATAAGCAAAGCATTGCTAGTGAACACTGAAGTGGCCCAGAGTGAAACTACTGCTTTGCATCTACCCCTGCGATTTGTGCCAAACACCTCGTCTATCAACCTGACAATGACTTTCCCACGTGGTGATCATATGACATTAAATTCCAAATGAGACAAACAAAACATCAGCAATAGGGAGTGGTTTGGTTTCATCCCCTCCAATACATTTAAAGCCGAATTTACATTCTCGCCGAGGAATGCCAAATGAAGACAAGGTGAGTGTGTAAACGGTCTCCTTGTCTAGTCTCGGCTGTGTTTTTCATGGCAAGCACGAGTGTGTAAATGGTTTGCTCGTCGGCTCCTGTTTGTTTTACGAAGGGATAATGATCCTTTTATTGCTGTGCCTGACTGTTTATGACCGTCTCGTCCTAGTTCGAAGCCGCTCAAAGCGAAGTCGGTTTTATGTACCGAGTCAAAGGGATTCGAGAGGGTAGCATGTGCTCATTCACATCTTCGAATTTTTCGCTGGGACTTCAAACATGTCTTTGCGTGTCCCAGATTGAAATCACTCAACGCACACCAGGCAGTTGCAATAGCCACAGCCTGTACCTCAGCCATCGTTCACTGAACTGAACAAAACCGCTCACAACTGTCGAAAGATGCATGGTGCAATATCCTAAGTAAACAATTCACCCTATGAAAGGTCCATGGTGCATGGTCCGTGTTGTTTGGTGCAATATCCTAAGTAAACAATTCACCCTATGTCTTGCGGAGTCTCGTCCAATGTCTTGTTGAGTCTTGTTGACTTTTGTACACGAGACGCTCGTCCCAATGTATAAATCGGGCATAAAATGTGAAGGGCCACTCCATTGTCGACTACCTTTATGTAGTGAACACGTCCTAGGCGGCGCATGATTTACTCATTTATCATATTCATCTTATGCCCGATTTAGGCAATCCGCACACGGGTCGTTGAGCTATCGTCGTAGATGCGATATTTCTACGCTTGGTCGTCACAACCTATGTAAATCAATGGGTGACCGCTAACGGAGCGTTAGCCTATCGTGAAGAGTGAGCCGCGTAGTCGGTTCACGTTGAGTGCGTCTCAAGCGTTGTGCATTGCAGGCCTCAAGTCGAATGACTAGTCGTTTTTGCAAGCGCGATGGGTGATGGCAACGTACGATTCGTGGGGGAGGTGGGAAAATGCCCCGAATTGTATGATTTTACGATGCATACTGACGTTTTCTTGACGACCCGTGTGTGGACATGATACGAGGCTGACGACACTCGTTTTATCGCGAGCTTCACAAGTGTCAAACGCATCTCTCACGTATAGCATTGCTAACGACCCGTGTGCGGAGTGCCTAATACATTGGAACGAGCGTCTCGTGTACAAGAGTAAACAAGACTGAACAAGACATTGGACGAGACTCAACAAGACAAAGGGTGAATTGTTTATTTAGGATATTGCACCTAGGGACACGATGAAAGTACTGATATTAGTACGGTATCGATATTTTCGTTTGATACCAAGTAAAATTTTACTTGAATGGAAACTGTTCGATATTTTACTCATATCAATATTTTACTCATATCAGTATATGAAAATCTTTAAAACTGTAGATACCTTTTTTGGTATTATTTAGTTGGGTAGCCTTTATTTTTAATCACGGTTTTAAGGCAGAGTGGCATCAATTCTACAAGTATTTTTGCATAGCTTGGCTCTATTTTCACCCATTTCTGCTAAAGAGCCTGTTTCAACTTAGATTTTGAGCTAATAGGATGAGTCCTGATCCTTTTTTCTAGCATGTTCCGCATGTGCTCAATGGGATTGAGGTCAGGACTTTGCAGCGATGTTTTAAGCAAATGTAGAATTTCGTACGCCAAAACATCCTTTTAAAGTGTGGAAATAGCCAGGGGTGTCTTTAAACCCAAAAAAACACAATGAAAACTGTAAAGCACTGTGGTGGCGGCGTTATGGTATGGGACTGTATGGCTGCCAGCGGCGTTGGAAACTTAGAAATAATTGAAGGAAACATGAATCATCGGGCATATATTGGAATTCTCAAGGGAAATTTGCAGCCAAGTGCCGACAAATTGGATGAATCGAAGGATTTTTACTTTCAACAAGATAATGATCATAAGTGCATGCTCATAACACTAGAATGATCTTGGCGTACAATATTCTACATTTGCTTAAAACACCGCCACAAAGTCCTGGCCTCAATCCCGTTGAGCACATGCGGAACATGCTGGAAAAAAGGAGTAGGACTCATCATATTAGCTCAAAACCTAAGTTGAAACAGGCTCTTTAGCAGAAATGGATGAAAATAGAGCCAAGCTATGCAAAAATACTTGTAGAATTGATGCCACTCTGCCTTAAAATCGTGATTAAAAATAAAGGCTACCCAACTAAATATTAACAAAAAATGTATCTATAGTTTTTAAGATTTTTCATAAACTGTTTCGTTAGTGTACGAAGACTTTATTGGAGACATATTGTTGACTTTGTTTTATTTTTAGTTAATAACTTTGTAATGAATAATTAAAATGGATCTGTTTTTGTTTCTAAATTAAATAAAAATGTTTAATGATTAAATCTGCATTAAAACTTTTTCAAATTTCTTGCAACAATTTATTGTTTTTTATCACTTGCGTTTCAAAAAGCTGCTGTACGGGGACATTATTGGTACACTATAATTAGTATCAACTTTCATATCCTAATGTCCTCTCATTGGACGAATAACAATGATATTAAATTAGTTTCAAAAGTGATATATGTATGTGTAAAAAGACACATTTTTGACTTGAGAGTGCAACAATCCTCGTGAACAATATCTGGTCTTCTGTACGCATCCTCATCATATCACTGTTTTTTACCATCGCTTATCTCCTCTTCAAAATTAACTTTTATCTAGTTTAATTTAGTTAAATAAATTTATTATTTTAATGTTTCTAATCCGACTCAAGGAATGCTGTTTGCTAGCTCCCGTCTTGAGCGAGCAAACAAAACGAAATCTGATAGAATAGTTGCGATTAGCTCCACACGTCGGCTGAGTTGCGCTTTTGAGCCTCCATTTTCTTGATAAACCGTTGTGTTTCGGCCTCTGACTTATTTCCTTTGCTGGATGCTGACTTTGAGCAGAATAGTTCTTACATCGATTGCCATATTTATGGCGTCGCTGTGAGAACGGGATTAATGAGTAATGGAAAGGGATAATCAAGTGAAGCAAAAGTACCCGCCCATGTGTTCTCACCAGTAAATAACCTTCCGAATTAGATCTGAATGTGTGACGTAAATTTTGTGTGCTTGATCCCGAGAACAAAGTCGCGGAACGGCACCAGACCAGTTCCCGGCCCTATCATTATAATTGAAATCTCTGGCTTCGTTGGAAATCTAAACTGACTGACTATAGCAAGTATCATTTGATATTTACTCATATCAGTACAGTCGCAATGAGTACGGGACTTATATCAATACTTGGTTCTGATACTACTTTAAAGTAAAAGTATCGATACTTTCTTTCGATATCGTGTCCCTAATTGCACCACGCAACACGGACCATGCACTATGCACCTTTCATAGGGTGAATTGTTTACTTAGGATATTGCACCATGCATCTTTTGACAGTTGTGAGCTGTTTTGTTCAGGTCAGTGAACGATGGCTGAGGTACAGGCTGTGGCTATTGCAACTGCCTGGTGTGCGTTGAGTGATTTCAATCTGGGACACGCAAAGACATGTTTGAAGTCCCAGCGAAAAATTCGAAAATGTGAATGAGCACATGCTATCCTCTCGAATCCCTTTGACTCGGTACATAAAACCGACTTCGCTTTAAACGGCTTCGAACTAGGACGAGACGGTCATAAACAGTCAGGCACAGCAATAAAACGATCATTATCCCTTCGTAAAACAAACAAGAGCCGACGAGCAAACCATTTACACACGCGTGCTTGCCATGAAAAACACAGCCGAGACTAGACAAGGAGACCGTTTACACACTCACCTTGTCTTCATTTGGCATTCCTCGGCGAGAATGTAAATCCGGCTTTATGCCGAAATTACACTCTCGGCAAATGTTGGCAAGCCGTGAGTGTAAATGATCACCTCGTCTATTCTGGCCTGTTTTTGCCATGGTTTGCACGAGAGTGTAAATGGTTTCCATGTCGGCTCTCGCCTGTTTTATGGAGGTTTAATGAGAGTTTATAAGGATCTCGTCCTAGTTCGCCGCCGCTCGAAATATTGTCGGTTTTATTTATCGAGGCAAATGGATTGTACAAAAGGTCTGCTGCTGGCTCCGATGATATTTACAAATCTATTTAGTTTACTTATGAAATCCTGGGCAAGATGCATCACATCGGACAAGATGCATCATACTGGATAAGAAGCATGAGTAGAAATAGGTACGAGGTACATTGTTCGAATATTTGTAAACACATTTCTGAACAGAGAATATGCTACTGGCTACACCGCACATACATATCAGCGCACTTAAACTTCACACCTTCAAATCTTTTCAATGCGGATAGAACGAGTTTTCTGGCTTACTGAGATAAAAACGGGTTTATCACTCAAATAAACTGTTTTGAATGAAGACTTTGAATATTTATCAAATGTTCTAGGAAGTAATTTCCCAAGATGGTCCATGAAACGTTCGGCGAATATGTAATTTCGGCATAAAAGACAGGAAGAATAAGGTACTATTCTATACGAGGCAATTCAAATGTTGTAAAGGAATCTTGAACTCGAATGAACAACATGAACGATAAGCCCAAGTTTTCACGTTTTAAAAATAAGTCAACTAAGCAAGTAAGCATTTTCGTAATTTAGCGAATCAACATTAATCAACAAGAAAAAGAAAAATTAAATAGCTTATTCTCAGTGAACTTAGAGGTTTATGATACTCCCCCCATCAGCCAATGAAATACAGGCTGAGAAGAGTATCCGGCACTTCCACCATGAAAACCTGTTAATGCAATAAAACTGCTGATGGCGCTGAGAACATACACAGGACCACAGATAAAAAAAAACAATTGCAGATAAAACAGACAAGACGCAACAAAACAAACCAGAACAAAAGAAGACGATATGGCCAATCATGAAGTAGTCCGAGAAAAGATTTGATTTCCTTTTGTGTCGTAGGAAGAGGAAACTCTTTAACTGTCTGTATTTTATCAGGGTTGAGCTTCACGACGTTTACTGTGACAACATGGTCCAAAAACGCAAATTCTCTGAACCAAACAAGTGTTTGCAAATAAGTAGGTCACTCAAAGAAATGCAATTTTTTAATCCACCATGCGTTTACATTTAGGTATCCGAGTGATTCCCGCTACGCCACCAGATCATAAAAAATTAGCGAAATTCGTAACAGGTGAGAAGCCACAGTATCCAACATACTTTCTCCCGAAGGAAACGTCATGATTCCATGCCTCCGTGGCCTTACGTTGAAGAAAATCTCCAGATAGAAGAAACGCACGAAGAAACTGCCAAATGTGTGAGCCCGAAGAAAACGTTTGCATAGATGGCGAACTCCCAAAAGGCATGAAGAATCTTTTAAGGAGGAGGCACAACATTTGACGAAGAGCTTTGTGTACGGGTGGCCTACCAAAGAAACGGAAGTAAAGTAGCTTATAAACATCATATGCTGCAGGATCACGTAAATTTGCAGCGAGAAGGGGAGTGAACGTCTGTATAGTACGGAACCTAGGGATGATAATCATTGGCGCAGGGCCAAATACTTTCGCCCCAAAATAAAACGGCTGCAAGTTTTAGCACCTGTGACAACAAGAGCCTCTCAAATCGGACCAATCAACTTTGGAGGTGTCAAAAAACTTGTGAGCGGTCTCAATAGGTGAAAATTACCTGAACCGGCCCTAATTTTAGACCCATGGCTGACACAGCTCCTTGAAAATTCACTGACATGATCACAGACATTCTTTATACTATCTTCAACGAGAATGATCCTTAATGTTTGAAAGACATCGATTATAATAGTTGTATCTAAATCAGCCAAAGATTTTTACTTCGCACAAAATTGGAGACCAACAAAAAAAGTCGCTGAGCGTATTTTTCACAAACGGCAAAGTTTTACAATTCGGCTTCAAGCCCCTGAACTCTATCTCATAAAACAGACCCCGTAGCACATATATTCAGGGTTCAACCGGAGAAAATCAATGGGTCTGGTCATGTTTTCCTATGAAGGTGAAATTTATTTCTGTCATCGAAGGTGATTCCCAGGCATTTTACTGATTTATTCACTTGGACTTCAGTGACGTTTATTTCCAGGGGCATTGATTTCTTTTTGCTGTCAACAAGGACTTCAGATTTTTTCATTTTCATTCCTTATAACAGCCACTGAGTGATGCTCTTTATCTTCAAACACAAATTGTGGCATACTTAGGATTAAAGGCTGATGCGTAAGTAAGGAAGTCATCAGCATTCAGAAGGGTTTTGGCCTGATTACTTCCCAGCAAACAATTTAGTGAGCGTTCACTAAAAACGATAGTTTCTCGACAATCAACAGACATATCCCTCATACGAAACCGAGCCTGTTCGTAAAGCGATACGCAGCAATAATTTTGCTTAGGATGACCGACGCAATAAATTATGCAAGTCATGTGTATGTGCCCTATGGCCTATGCAGTTCAGTAACAGATTTTACATAGATTTTTCCCCTAGTTTGCTGGCCGCGGTATCACAAACAAAATTTCAGTTTAATTTGACTGTGTTGTGAATTCGTCTCTGCTGAACAGTGTTTTTCTATAACGATGTTATATGTTCGTCTTTAGCAGCCTTTATTGTTTCATTCTTCCAGTGTTTCAAATTTATTCTTCTATGAGTAAACAGTTTTAACTCACTTTCAATTCGTGAAAGCTAATATATTTGAAATCGCTAAAACTATCGCTAATAATTCATAAAAGTATCACTTTTAACGAGTATATAGGTGATATATATTCGCTAAAACCACATTTTTTCTAACTCATTTATGAATCGTTAAAAATGATTCTTCTCGAATGGCCATTTTAGTAGGACCAATGAATCATTTTCGATTCATTTGCGAGCTCGTTAACGACTAAAACATTCGTAAAATATGACTCTTTTCTGAACTAATTACGATGTATTTGGTTTGCTGGGTTTGTTCACATGGCTAATCTGCAGTGAAAATATTAAAGGGGATGGGGCCTAGAACTGAGCCTTGAGGTTAGCCGCAACGATTGGCCAAATACAGTTCCGTGTTAACTATTATTACTGGAATTGCTGTTGTCGAAATTTGAAAAGGTTATCGGATGACCGTAGAAATCTGGTTAACAATTCTATGTATTTTCATATAAGTTTTGCACGTATCCATTCACCTGCCGTCACATTTGTCGGTGTTGAGGCTGTTGATGGCAATTTCTGATCATCGCTATGTGTATGTGGTGCATATTTTTATGATAAATGCATCTGGTCCTGCCGCCTCGGTAGACGATGTGATTCGACGGCAGCCCTTGTAGTGCATTTTTGAGTGACGCTTGTGGACACAGGATTGTACACCAAGTGGTATTACTCCGGGTGGTGTCAATTTCTTCAACTGAGGAGCCGAATCCGACTCTTCTCTTAGTACAGAAAATACTCGTGCCACTTTGTTGTGGAGCCGCAACACACCACTTGTCACTTAACATTTGTTTTGACATTGTCAAATGCAAATCATCAGCTGATATTTGCGATCACGAAGTCCTTTCACAATGGGAGCACATGAGTGTACCAGCCAGAGAATTTAGAGAGGCTCTAAAGATAAGGAACGTATTTGATGCGGGAAATGATAATACCGAAAAATGTCAGTATTTTGAATTGTTAAAAGAGAAAAGCCGCTGTAGCTGATTTCGGGAGTGAAAAAAAGGCAGACAAAGGTGATTGACGATTTGGCGGCCGTTGGGAGGAGTTGAATAGAATGTTAGGAATACAGACCAGCGCTGCCAGATATTTACGGGACGAAATCGCCGAAAAAGGGAGCTAGATAGCCAATGTCGCACAAATCATCGAACCGAAGAATAATTCAAAGATTTTGATAGTGAATCAATAGTATATTTATTGCTTAAAATTAATAACAGTTACAAGAATTGAACGTGAGTTTTACAGCTCTTAGCAAAATTTAAAAAGTATATATATACATTTAACTTACAATAACAAAAAACCAAAACGAATTACTTTGCGTACATTGCCATATTTTGTTAGGATACTCAAAAATTTTACAGCTTATTTTAAATTCAACAACTTTCAGTTCAACTGTTTTTTCTTGTGGAAATAAACAAATTAAACATTTCCCCCGTTAAAATTAGTATTGCAAGCGCTATTTTTATTTCAAAATTCTTACAACTACAAGGTAGAATTAAAAGGTGCTATAAAATCGTAAATTTTTACTGTTTAAACGACTTCTGTGCTACGGTTAGAGCATTTATGGTATGTACTTTACGGATATAAATTTGAACTATAAATCAAAAATCTTCGCTATTGAAATGAAAAATTTTTTTTTCGCTATGAACATTTTAATTTAGGCTATACAATTTTTCAAATATCTGGCCACACTTCCCGTGAATGTTTAGGAATGCCCCGGATTGCCCGGGAATACTGCGATATATCGGGAGGTCGGGAATGCCAGGGAATACCCGAAAATACCCGGAACTACCCGGAAAACCGGACCCTCACAGAAGTGGCGTATAATTAAATATATAACAGTTACGTGCAAAAGTTTAAATATTTGAGGAAAGGTAGCCCTACACTACCAATGTAACTGGGCCGCCAAATTTTAATCTTTTGAGTAAGCTCTACAAATCTTGTGTAATAACTTGCAACGAACCATTGAAGTAACCAAAAATGTAGCCAGTCGCCAAGGGATAAATTTCAACGCCAATTGACTGATTCAAGTCGCCAAAATGGCAATAAATTGCCAAATCTTCCAACGCTGATAAGGACATTGACAGGGAGCCAAAGTTTGAAACAACAGACAAACACATACGCGAAAAAACGTTAACGACAATAATGCAGAAAATCTAATTGATATGTTTGACTTTGGATAGGCGGTAAGTTGGACTGAGGAAGTGACCTACTCAGAGGACGGGAGTCAGAGAGCTGAAAATTCTGCGAAACAATTGCTCCGTCTATTTGTGCTCTTTTCATTAAATAAGCTACACTCTTGGTTGGAGTCAAAGCATTTCTCCCTGCTCCAAAGTATCCAGAGGACTAATAGATAACGCGACTAACGCTGCTACCTTTACGTTTTCAGTGCCTTGCAGTCATTTGGGGGGTGATTAGTGTAAAGGCTGCAGAGCACCACCATCACCACGTAGAGACTTTGTGATTTAAATATTACGTATTCGTAGTTTAAACTATTTCCAGCAAAAATTTAAAAATACGTTTAAATTCTACTTTCGGGGTATCTTAAGCCATTTCATTTATCAATCTACTTTAGTTTGTGAAGAGTAATCGCAGTCTTTAGTCAACCGTGTCAAATACACAACAGCACCCAAATATATCCACGTCATAATAGATAACCAGACCAAATTACTTCATTGCTAGCCGGCATCTGCATTATACTATCCAGAAAAAATATGAGAATTTTTTGTTCGTAAGTAACCATAACCTAAACATAAATCCAACGAAGAGAACGCTCACCCAATACGAACTCACAGCCACGCATACAAATAATATAAATCATCGTCAGTAGGCTATATCCGGACCACAACCGTCCACTAAAGATATATCAATGAAGTGGTTCCGTTTTTTTTTCCTAAACGCGAATCTCAGTGAAAAGATCCTAAATTATCTTCCGAAATCACTCAAATAAATCTAATTGGATCTTTCGGGGACGACTGGGTGGATGATCTGAAACTTGACAGATTTTCTATTGCCTTTCAACGAATACCATTCAATCGGAATCGATTCGTTCAAGGCTTTACTAAATTTAGTTACCAGTGATATTCTTTGACTCGTTAGCTCCGTAGTAGTTTCGACTAAAACTCATATATGATTCCATAGGTTTTATTTTGCCATGGCAGCCGGAAAATTAATTAAGACAGATGAGTCGAAAAATGAAAAGTGAACGAATTAGGATGGCGCCTGTTGTTGGACGTGAAGAGTATTTGGGACTTTGATAGAGCCATTGAAATAAATAATAATTTTTTTTTTGGCAGCTGAATGAACTTTTTTCGGCATGATTGACCAGCAACGAAATCGGTTTTATCGAGCGTGAATTGTTGTCGTTTAAGAACTAATCCGATCATATGCTGGAAAAGGTTGTAGAAGTGTTAAGTGAATTGGACATGATTTTTCCTTGAACATTTTGTGTGAGTTTTGATCTTCGCTTTTCATGAAATATGAGTGTATTGTTCGCAATAGATGAAGGGATGAAGGGATAAATTTTGGACCCAGGAATTCTGAGAAACTTATAAATTGTCCTTGAGAATCGGATTAAAATTATTTTGAAAGTTGAAATATAATTTTTTATGGTACAGTTGATTGGAGTTCTGTTCGAGATTGAGACATGAAATTGATGGGAAAGGATACGATCCGGCTAGCAAGCTACAACAAATTTTGTGTTAGCTTCTACAATGTCATACGCTCGCATACGATACGTAATCTGTGCTCAGTCACCTGGCCAAACAAATTATTTAGTTGGTCTGTGGTGATTTAGGTTGTTGGCTGTTACTTTATCATGAATTATAAAAGCCAGTAGAAATTGTTTGATGGCACACAAAAATTTGGTGAAAATTAATCGGCCTATGTCAGATCCCCAAATAGATATAAAATACAATCCCATATAGCTGCAAAATAAAAATAATAAAAGGAAGAAGATCCAAATGACTACCTTGTGGCTGAAAATAGTCCTTGGAATTTGACAATCTCTGTCACAGAGATAAGATCTAAGCCAGCTGAGTAGGCAGCCAGATAAACCAAAATCGAGTAATTTATGTGTTAAAATTTGACGACTCACTCTGTCGAATGCCTTACTGAAATCAGTATAAATCAAGATCATGAGATTCGTGGTAAACCTGGATTTTCGAAACCCATTCTGTTGTTAGTTGAGAAGAAGGTCGATTATGGAAGTCAGTTTATCGCAAACCAGCTTCTGAAACAGTTTGGGGATTACTGAGAGAATAGCGATGCCTTGATATAAATAAAAATAAAAATTCATAATTTAAGTAAGCAATTGGCCATGATAAAAATCTATTAAACAGAATAGGTAATTACTTTATCTTTTAAGATGATTTTGAATAGCAAAAAGGTCGGTGGCAGAGAACCAAGTCTGAGTTCATTATGCTGCCTAGGTAATTGTAGCAGCGGTGAATAGTAATACGTACTTTATGTCCTATTTTTTAAGTTATTTTTAATTAGTACACTTTACATTTCACTTTATATTTCACAGGTAATGAACTAAACCGGGAATATTTTATATATTTTCAAACTTTTTGAACTCAATCAATCACATAAAAACAAAACTTTGACATGATATCCCAGAACTCGACACGCATTTCTAACTGTTAAAATTTAAGTATCAACTATGTGTTCAAAGCTTCACTTATCGACCTTTTTTTTTAAGTCGATAATAATCGTTTACAGGTGCAATAAGTGCGTGTGCAATATACGAATTATCTGCCAAATCTGTCAGCCGATATTTTTCGTTTCGTTCAAACTTATCTCATTAGCTCTAACGTGCAGATTTTTTTATTAACCGTCTGAATCGGTCAACAAATCTGCTAGGGTTTAAGCAGCTAATCACCGGACGGCAATGTGTTACATACAATAATGGGCAAAAATATGCTAGCAGAGAAGTTTCCGAAATCTAAATGATTGGGCCAACAGCTAAATGATACGGATTTCAACCGTAAAATTTAAGGGATTGATGATCCTCCAACTGATTTTGGACCTAATGCCTTCTACAGGTAATGGAATCAATAAAAACTTTAAAGAAGACAAAATAAAAGCGTTCTGTTGGTGTTCATCAAATATCTAATATACTT
The DNA here is from genome assembly GCA_963978885.1 of Nemotelus pantherinus. Classification (NCBI taxonomy): domain Eukaryota; kingdom Metazoa; phylum Arthropoda; class Insecta; order Diptera; family Stratiomyidae; genus Nemotelus; species Nemotelus pantherinus. Next base: position 52,680,991 of record OZ022266.1, on the reverse strand, counting down.
CCTGAAGATCTCTTCAACTGTTGCTTTCACTGCTGCTTTAAACTAAGTCATTTCCTTACAAATGGAAAAGTGGCATAGTTTCTTACCAGGAAGAAGTCCCAAACTACTCCACAAATATTTTTTTTTCGAGAAAGCTATCTTATCACGCATGCAGCGGAAACATCATAGAAACTCAATAATATCTGATTGGCGATTTGCCTATGGACCCGGATTTTCTTACTAACTATAAGTAATTAAAAGTTTCGAATCATATCAATAAAACATTCTATAAAAAGAGTTCAAAGGGTTAAATGCTCTTCACATTCAAAATCCTTTCGATACTGTCTGGTACGATCTTATTTACAAGCTTTATTAATCTCTCCTTTCCAATTTATTTGAGAAAAATAATTCAATCTTATTTATCATCATTCAGGTCTTTATTCATAGCAAAGTTTCAATGCTAATCGAGCAAGTGCTTAGCAAAATCATCCATCAGTGCAAATAAACATACTTGACTCTAAAGGCCCCCATTCACGAGCAGTCCAAATGGCCTGAAACCAGGCCAAAATCTCACCGTGTGTGGGAGAACACGGATGGACTCATGGACTGAAGGCGCCAAATTGGATTTCCAATCAATCCAAAGTCCATGGACTCACGCCATCGGGCCATTTTTTGGCTCGACCGTGTATGGTTAAATAGTAGGCCAAGTTTTGACAATCCATAAAATGAACTGATCGTGTGTGTTGAAGCCTCAGTCCAAACAACGTGGCAGTCTTGCTTCACACGCTGATTTGTGACAAGTTCATTGACTTTTTCTGTGATTATTTTATTAAATCGAAAAAGTCAGCATAATTGGTAGTGGTGGCCACGATTGGCTTGCCTCATATTCGAATCCTTTCTTTTGATTAATGAGGTGACCAGCTGTAGCATCGTATTATATGTCGTTTCCTTCATTCTTAAATAATTTTGTCTATCATAAGGCTCAAGAATGAGTTCTTTTGCTAAATGTACGTGACTCATTTGTTTTCGTGAGGCAAGCCATCCTTTTTGCCACTTCCTTTTTGGTTTTCGTTTCTTTATGTAGATGCAGCTGCAATTGCAAATAACTCCCCCATATGCTTCAGATCCATTAAAAAATTAATAATGTTTTCTTCAAGTTTTTCCTTTTGTTTTTCTAAATTAACGACAGAAATTGGAATGGACTGACTGGATCGAGACTCTGTTGTGAGTGGCGAGCTAAATTGAACTTAAACGAAACGAACTCAAGCCAAATGGACTCAGGCCGTCTGGAATGCTCGTGAATGGGGACCTTAATGTTCCCTGCCCTAGTGAGTTTTCTGGCAATAAATTTGACATTCTATTTCCGAAAATCAATGAAAATATTTAGTGGGCTCTGGCTCTCAAACGATTTTATCGCTTTTCATTTAATTTGTGATTTACTAAAAATAAATTCTGTGAGAAATTCACTTGTAAATCGTCTATTCAAAATAAAATTACCTTAACTAAAATATCGTGTTTATTCTTCTTCATTATTGCATGCGTATAAATTGACGAATTTTCATTCAATTTCCTCTTCTACCTTTAACATAATGTATTGATTTCCATCAACCTACGGCAAATCAGTACTTCCTTTATATGGTTGTCTTCCTTATTTGCATACATTAAAACTTTCAGCTCCCACAAAATCAGGCTTTCCTCTTGTCACAGTTGTTTCCCTTCAACTCATTGCATTACCATCGAAATTCTTTTGAAAGCTCGTGTGAAAAGTTCAATTCGATTCAAAGAAAATAAAATCACAAACAGGCAGAAAAGTTAAAGCTCTGAATACAATTTATCTAAATAAATAATCTTATTATTAAGTATAGCAATTCAATGGAATATTTTGTTTTCTGTTTGTTTCAGGTTCAATTTGATGCCAAACATCTTAAGAACACGCTTCAGATATTGGATTAAATATTTCGTAAGCTACAATTGTTTCCACATTAATAGGATTACATGAAACGTGATATGATTATTTGTGATCAATGTGCGTAGAGCTGTGTTCATTGAGTGAGTTCTAGAAAAGGATATGCAACTACACATACTCGACAAATTTGCAGCTTAAAAACTCAAGCAGATACTAAAACACTTTAGCAGAAAAGACATTGAAGAAAGTCAGATGAAATTCAAGGATAAGATCCATTCCTAGAAAACTGCTCTGTCATAATATCGTTGTGCTGCTGTATTTGATTTTCGTTTTGGAACCAATCATTGTTACAGAATCGGGATACAACCAGTATTTGATATTCTGTTAATGCTGGTAAGAATTTTGGCGTCGTACGAAAAGTTTTATCAGAACGAATTTAGTCTGAATCTTATATTGAGGTCGAAATTCCAACAATCGATAGCGCATCCGTAAACCGATTTCAAACAAGCTCCTGGCGACATGGCAAAATAATGGGATTCCGAAAGGAATATACCTTTGACGACTTTATTTTCGCCTAAGTACGGCCATAAGTCATTTTCGGAAACGTGCGACGTGCAAAATCATGATGACCTTTTTCGTCGATAAATAGTACTCATCAGCAAAGTGCGGCAACTGTGACTATTAGTGAATACACCACTAGTGCGATTTCCAGCAGCGGAATAAATGCATTCTATTCGACGGACATGTTGACGACATTCACTCACTCGTTCGCCAGGAACAGCAATAAGTTCGATCAGAATAGTTTTAGTGCCAATGATGGCGACCGTGTATTTAATTATAGTGGCCAAAATCATAATCAACAGCACATGACCATTTTAGATGGTTTTGTAAATTTGACAGCAAATAATCTAAGTGATTACATTTTAGCTAATTGGACCGGAAACAATGATGTGGGAATAGTCGGTAGTGGTGATATTAGTGATGTTAGTAGTAGTGGCGTTGATGCAAGCAACAATATATTTGGTGATAGTGATGAATTTGAAGAGGGTGGTGTTGGTGGAAAACGGGATTTTGTATTTGACCGGACGGATGTGAAAATTATTTTTATAACGCTGTATTCGTTAGTGTTTTGCTGCTGTTTCTTCGGTAAGTAGCCTTTCATATTCAACCAAATGATTATCTTGTTTTCAACACCATGCTAAAAGAAACGCAAAAACAAATTATATTTAGCTACATTTGCATTCATGACATATAACATAATCATATTTTCCCGCGCCCAACGTGGGCTAATTCCTCATGCAAATTGAATATGCAATAAATTCAATTCAAATCCGCTCATCATCCTGTATCAGCTAAAGCTTCATACAAATACCCTCCGAAGTGGTTAAATTTATCTCAAAACGAGGTTTTTGTAATACTCATGCATTTATTTATGATCTACGTAGCGTGTGCACGCATGGTAGTCATTATAGCGATGTATATATTTAATCTCATGTGATAAATGAAATAATTTGACTAACAAATATGCTTGTGCCAGGTTGTGTTTAATGGGAAATTACTGTAAACCTGGTACTTGGTACCAAACAATATGATAGCGGATGTCTCTATATTTTCATGGAGAGAATATTATTTGAGTATTACTCATTGTGCTGAATTTAATTTCGACTTTTAATTTTTAATTCTTTAATCAACTCTATTAGCAGTGAATATAAAATGAATGATACTTTTAATTTAATCCATAATAAATTTTTTGGGATATTAACAAAAAAGTTTGTAATAATATGCGTAGTTAGCTTCTCTACCCTTGAGTCTAGTAACGTGTTCGGCGAAAAGAAATACAGTGAAAACTTCTTTGCGGAACCTAGCGAAATAAAGCTCTGCACACCGATACCAGGGGTAGTATAAATTGCCACTGAATTTAACAAGTATATTACATTTGAATTTGTTTCATGTAATTTAACTAACCGACATTAAAGATTATTGGAAAAATTGTTCAACTTTTTTTTTGCGACTATCCATTTTTTAACGAAATGCTCACAAACGCAAAGGAATTCAAACGAAATTCTGAAATATCAAATTTTTCGCAACAAATAAAGGTACCAGGACTCTTTAATTGTCGCGAAATTTTACTTATACAAAGTGCAACTCCATCTCAGTGCGTGTCACTGGGTTGTTTTCGAATACAGTAATTCGTCTTCGAACACACTCACACAAATATTATGAAAAGTATGAATCTCAATATAAAATACAGGTATATTAGTGGGATGGGGGAAGGGGGATGACTATGACTATAAGCATCGTAGGGGAGAAGTTCTAGCTCATGCTATTGAATAACCTTCAACACCTATTGATTGGCTCGTTTCCTGCATATGTTGCGTTATCTTGCTATTCAATAGGCAATCGTCGGGATCATATGACTCGCAAAGGCTGATTGAGTACGAACTTGTCCTTTAAGTAGTCGACATTAACTAACTCAATTTTATAATAGTAACGAAGTTTCTGCTTTACCATGTGAGGCATGTGCTCTCTTATCATCAATCATCAGATCGAAACTAAATAAAGTTTGAAGCAAACGGAAATTTGAAAAATGATATACAGTTTTCAGACTATACTACTTTTAAGAACTTTCTTGATTCGTTCGTTTTTTCGCCTATATTCATCCATGAAGTTTTTCTTAAATTACACTATTCAGTCCATAATAAACCAACTTTCAGTCACTTTTATCTATTGAGATGATTATTCCAAGTATCAAATGCTTAAACTTGGATTAATTCAATATTACTGCTTGACCTACATAGCCCTTCGCCAGACAGCCCAAACACATGGAAGCGACTAGGGAATTATTTAGTTTCGAGTAAGATCCGAACTTAACATCCTCACGACCTTTATTACTTGGCCTCTTGTACTCATTCTCGCGTCTCTATCATCAAAAACCTCGAAATATATTCGATTACTAGAGAACAACGAATCAATTCCTTCAACGGCCACAAATCAAACTGCTGTGGTTGCTTTCATTTTCACTTCAGCATTTCACAATCCCAAGATTCCTTCACCTGGTAACAGTGTGGCCAGATTGGGCTATTTCCCACCAATTGGGCTATCTAAAATTTGAATTCGCGGGACGTTTTTTTCATTTCGCGGGTTGGCGGTTTTTGGGCTATCTATTTTTATGAAAAACTACATTTGGGCTATACAGTAAAACCTACTAATCGGGACACTGTATGATCGAACCACCTGAACAATTGAGCTATAATATCACCGCACATTCTAATTCTTGAAGAAAATTCACTCTGTGACCCGGCAACCTCCAGAACTGGGCCGTGAACCAGATTAGCTGTACAAAAATTTGCTTAGTAATACTTGCTAATCGGACCAAAAACGGTTTTAAGACCAGCATGAAAAATTGTGCAACAATGAGTTTTCCAAAAAAATATTATCTGTTCAAGGTCAAGAACATTTTTCGTATAATTTTTGCAAAACTTTTTGGTGATTATTTAATGAAATTATTTAATGTATAGAATTGGGTATGTTATAGAAAGCTTGCATTTAATTGGTATTCTGATAATAATAAAATATTGATTTACTTGAGCATTGTTGTATGTTTCCCTTTAAGTAAGTATGAATGCAATTCATTTGATAATTATAATGTAAATATTTGGACGTTTGTTCAGGCAACGTCAAAACAAGTGAAAAAATCTACTATGATCGCAATAAGTTAGAAGTAATACAGTCATCCGACAAACAATTGCTCATCCAAAGAAAAACTACCAATAGCTTTAAAATTAGGAAGAGTCAGGTGCATCATATTAAAAAAAAACAAAAACCAACTAAAAAGGAATTTAAATAACGTTGGAAAATTTTGAAGACACAGAGAAAGCGGTTGAAATTAAATTTCCCATACTACCAGATAGATAAATTTTTGTCTTAATGGTCTTGTAAGTCACGTTCCAAGCATTTGCTAATATCCGACTAGATACTTCACAGTAAAGCCCGTCAAATCACTATAAAATTAAAACTTTGTAATTTCAAGGCATCAAACAGAAAGCTGAAATCCTTTAAAAAGGACTACGATATTCACTACAGGACGCTATGTGGCGAAGAAGCTGATGTTGATTTAGACACAGTTCCGTTGCTTCAAATGTTTATAATCCTGATGAGACAGGAGGATTTTTTAGAGCAACACCTCAAAAATCCCTACGTCTTAAATAGAAAAAATGGACATATGGAAAACCTTGAAAGAAAAGCGTGACAGTTGAAATGGAAGCTGCATACGGAAAACCGAAAGACCAAGATCGTTGGGAAGAATTGACATTCAGAGAAGTTTGGGCACAACTTGGCGAGCTAACACAAGATCTTAGATGATGGGTGCTATTTTTAAAGAATGGATGCACACTTGATATTGAAATGCAAACAGAAAACCGAAACATCACCATCTTTTTTGATAAAGCTAAATGTGATAACATTGATAATCTAGAAGATATCAAGCTACAATTTTCCCCACCTATTTGCACTTCTTATTTACAGCCCTTAGATCAGAGTTATGCCAAGCATAAAACTAAATTACTAAACTTATATGATGAACCTCATATTGTGAGCTCTGAGAAATTAGTTTCTATGTTTGAAGCTCTCTGGTAATTAGGATCTGCTTAGAATAAAGTATCTCCACTTACAATTACAAGTGCTTTTGGAAATGTGGGTTCCCTCGAAATCTGAGGGTCGAAAGCGGAATCGTGATGAGAGTTCAAATTCAAATGAGAATTAAAATTTTAAGTCATTGGCATTCAAAATTTAGCAGGATACAATCAATTTACGACCACAAACGAATCTCTCCCAGAAGATTGAGTAGATGTCTGTTTTAAAAGATGATGATGACTTTTTTAATTTTAAACCGAAGAAGTCATAGCAGCTTTTGTTAATTCCGATAGTGAGTTCCTTTCGCAGTCATTCAAAATTCAATGTTTAAAAACTATTCATTATATTTCAAAGCACACTTCATTTTTTTCACGAAATGTCGCTTGGAGACCCACAAGTGAAGTGAATTAATTTAATTATAAATCCGATGTGACGGTTTTGGGGCTACAAATAAGAAATCTTGGCTATTTTGGGCTATGAAAATTTGAAATCAGGGCTATATTTTCTCGCGAATATCTGGCCACACTGCCTGGTAATATCGCTTGCGTGCTCCATATTTTTAGTATACACAAACCTTGTCTCAGAAACTGTTGTTGGCAAACGAAATCAAAAATAACCAATTTCAGATTCAAGCAAAAGTAGGTACATAGTACGAGTGCTTGTGTAATTTATGCAATGTCAGTATGAAGGAAATAATGTGAGACGAAATTCCGTTTTATTTATGACATGCTTAATTTTATTAGTTTTGCCAAATTCTGACGATTGTATGGCATATAAATTGAAAGGTACTGCTACGAATAATGTTGGAGGTTATAAATAGGGAAATATTTTCGGCGTTTGGAAGAATGACACGTGTACACGTTTATATATTACGAGATTAAATCGATTCTATTTCGTTTAATGGAATGCTATCATGCCTAATGATGTTCTGAAATGGTTTTATGTAGCAAATGGAAGAGGATTGAAGTTGTTGATATCGTAATTAGTTGCTCGAAAAAGAGCGAGCATTGCGGTTTTTTGATAGTTTTTATATTGCAAGTACTTTGGTATATGTAGATAACGAATTTATATTTCATAAGTTGTTTTTAAATTACTATAAAAAAATAAGTTCCCAAAGTTGAATTTCTTGAATCACCAATGAACGCTCCATTACAGCCAGCTTTCTGCGGTGATGTTTATCGTTAAGAATACGAAATATCTTTAGAAACGTAGAATTGCCCAGAATAATATTTGAACGGGAAGTTTTTCGTATAAGCTATGAATGGGAGATTTCCGGTAGTCTTTAAGGGGGTCTCCTTATCCAGAACCTTCAAAAAAGACACTTTTTCCCAAAATTTTTTTAAGCAGAAAATAAAAACACTGGCTAAAGATTTTTCGCATATATTTAGGTACATATTTGAATTTGTTAAATTTCATTTGAAAAGAAGAAAAAATCTCGGGCTTATCGAAGATCCCGCGCAGCGTCTCACCACGGACAATTAATTTTGCGTGCATGATATTGCCCGAAGTTTTCATCTGAAACACATATATATTTGTTTGTTTTTATTCAGAAAGGTCTTCCGCTTACAGTGAACCTAAAATATTGTAAAAAAATTACTTATAAAGTTACTTTCCAGAAAAATCAAATTTTTCACCGTTTTTTTGTTGTTTAAAATGTGTTATTTATAATGAAGATGAATACTGTATCATGAAAACTAAAGGTTCACTATATGCGCATTTTAATTACCTACAAATAAAAAAAAAGTTTATAATAATAGCTTAATTGGTTCTCCTTTAATCGTGCACGCAATTTTGAAAAATGTGGTTTTGAGAAAACGCGCTTTAAAGTTTTCGGACAGTGAAAAATCAACTTACGCAGATGAAACGTTAATCTGCTATACCAGGCCCATACAAAAGTCCTTCAGCTTCTTCGAAAAACTCGATACGTGCCTGTTCCTGTGCTCTACGTGCTGAACGAGCCTCTTTGGAGGAGGCACTGTGTCGTCGGGCCGCTCGCTCCAGTCGGTTGTTGTCTCTTTGGTCCGCAAACATCTTACACTGTTGGCCTATCGTCACTTTGAGCAAATTCATCATGACCAAAATCGCGTTGAAGCCTTCGTTGCAAACCGCGGCAGAAAGGAATGTGGCAATGTCGACGATTTTCTTCCCCGAGTTTAGATGTTTCGGCGTCATACGCCACACCGTGGCATTGAAAGATTCATTGGAGTTTTGGGTATGCTCCCCAGACACTTAGTCAAAAGTTCGTCCCGGGAAAGATCTTTATAGATTGGAAGAATATTTTTTTCGATTTCGGGTTGAATTACCCGGGGAGGATGGTGGTAGGATTTCAGTGTTTTCGCTGCCTGCGCCTTACGCCAGTCGCACCAGCTGTCGGTGCCTGCGGGACAGTTCTTGTGCCTTGGGCTTTTATCTGTCGAACAGTAATGATCCAACGAAGCCATAATAGCTTTTTTCATATCTTCGACTGAGTCAATATTTCTTCGGATCGCCAAACCGTAATAGATAGTTAATTTCTTTATCAGAGAATCAGTCAATCATCCTCGGCCACCGAGTTTGGCTTCCTTTCTAATATTTCTTAGACGCGTGGCCATTCTTTTTTGTACGTGACCAACGCACACGCTTTTGATTACAGGGTAACTTTTGCCGTATGGATTATTTTTTACCAGAGAAGCATAGGTCTTCGAATCTCCGTCTCCAATGTAATTTAAATATTTAACTCGAAATTTTTCCTCAGATCTTCCAAACATTTCGTTTATTGCATTTACCTCCATTTTACCTGCCGAACCATCGTGATTATTGGAGCAAGTTTCTTTATGTGTTGTATACCACTCCTCGTACTCGTCAGTGTCCCGTTTCGAGTTCCACAAGAGACATGCTTGGCAAAATGAACTGTTTACCACTGTGTCTAAGACTTTCCCACTGTAATGACCAATGAGTGTTGTAATGCCGTAATGAGATGTAAAGCCTCGTTTTTTCCACGACCCATCGCCAGGAACTTTGAGGTGGGTTTTGATCCTACCATATTCGACATTCTTCGCTTTTTCCTCGTCAACTGTTTTCTTGCTAAATGCCTCGAACATTTTCGTCGCCGCGGTGTGAATGTGTTTGACTGCATTGTCGTACGCGCATTTCGAAAGTCCTTTACAAATGTTCATCAAACCATGTTCAGTCCTTCAAGTCCAACACCAAGTAGATGCATCACAAAAACTATTTGTCGGTTTATTTCATAACCCAAGCCGAGAAATGGTCCCGATGGTATTTTTCGTACACCGCACGCACAAGAAACGACAATTTTGAAACCCAACCCTTGATGCCCACTTTCAGCGAATTTCACAGTTGATTTGCAATTTCGACACACTAAAATGTCTGCAAGTGCACCGAAAACCGTTAGAAAATCGATTATACGATAAATGAGCAGCGGATTTACAATCACATTATCTGTACTCGCAGTACTCAATTTACTAGCGGCGGCACTGTCGTTCGGGTCAATATTCTGATTTTCAGAAAACTGATTACCGTGAAACTTTCGTTTTCGCGGCCGCAAACTTCTTTCTTTCGAATCGCGTGTTTTTTTGAACGTGTTCATGATTTTACTTGTACGAAAGCAGAGCTATACTGACTCTTCGAGATTTCGGAAAACCAAAAGTCCCCTGCTCACACAGTCTCTAAAATAAATGAACACATTCAAAAATCGTCAAATTCTTTAGGCTTATCTTCGTAACGATAACATAGAAAAAATAAAAAAATAGAGGTGTTCGAGGACGCCAAAGAGATAAGAAAACCTTTCTAGATGCATTGAGCACTATGCCTTCAAAACTATACCATCAAAACTATTCCGAAATGAACTATAGAATTTTGTGACAATATTCTCTGATAATAGTACTATCGATTAAAACAAAAAAAAATCGATTTTTTGAAGGTTCTGGATAAGGAGACCCTTAAGTGCTTTAGTTTCTGTTGAAATAACGTTTGTTTTATTTTTCTACGAATTAACTTATTTGTGTGAATTGAGTTAACAGTAATTTTATCCTTAAAACTTCCCGACACATAGTTGCTAGCTAGCTAGCATATTTGATTCTAATTAACGTAACTTTTCAGCTCATCATTCCATCAAAGTCAATCGCGCTGACCAATACTCGAGGTTTAATGAAATTATTATAAAGTCCTTTGGTGTCGACCACAATTACCACTTCTCGGAAAATCAATTTCATGGCAAATTGGATTAATTCAGCTGCTCTGCAATTAACTATCGAAGGACATTTTGTTCTGCCAGCTGAAAGTAGAATACCGATGCATCGCTAGTTTCAATGCAATCTATTTCACAGCTTTGCTTGGCCATTGTTCAATTAATTGTCATTGAGATGAATAACTACGGCATTATGAATAAGAAGAGGTCGACAAAAGGTGAAGCATGAAGAGAGCAACAGTTAGGTGTTGTGTGTTTGGAATTAAAGTTAGGTGCAATTAAATTGTAAGCCTAGTTATTCATTAATCGCACCTACTCGTTGAAATTGAAAGCAGATGTGTTCAAGTCGCCTTTTAATTGTACTTTCTGCATAGAAAAGCTAATGGCGATAAGGCAGATTAGAGCTTATGCAACTGGTTATATCCAGACGTATTTTCTTCATTATAATGACTTATTGAATTCAATATGCTTTATCCAACAAAATCATTTATCATCTTGATGTTAGAGTGTACATCATGAATAAAACCAAAATGTATTGCCTTAAGGATAACTTTAGGAATTTCATATCCACGCCTACGAAACACACATTTGTGCATCTAATAGAATTCCATTCAATTTATTCCAGTTTCTTTGCTCCAGAATCAATGGCATGACTGCTATATGCCATTTCGGCTCATAAATTTTACGTTTTCTCGTGACTGGAACCATGTTACAAACTAGATAATGTGAAACATACTTTCATGCTCTGAATCTTACGCAGCAGTCGGTTGGCGTTAATCGATTCGTTTCGTGAAAGCCGATCAAAGTTATTCAGTAAATATTTGCGAAAATCCATTAGCCTATATACATTATATAATACATATATCTTTTGGGTTTTATGGACAGGTGTTGCGTATGTGGTTTTATCACTCCGTCATTGAATATTCGTGAATAAAAAACCTTGAGGAAGTAAGTAAAACCCAAAAGTATCGTAGGAGTTGCTAAACTGTGATGGCGTTGTGCTGGATGTATGAAATGTTTGATTCTTTTGTGTAAACCTAAACCTCCACTGGAAAATCCTAATGCAAGTTTGCAATTGTAAGTTCGTTTTTTATTAGGGTAATTATATCGAAAAATATTTTTCAAAAGAACGTTGCAAATTTTTCAAACATTAAACGCTTTTCAAATCACCAAAGTTACCCAATTAACTCACTGAACATTTTTCCGGAATGAATATTCACAGTGATTTAGTTTAATTGATACCCTTGTGAATTTTACGCAAATCATCTAAGCAGAGCGCAATAAAAAAGTTTTTCGAACGAAATACTAAATACTTCTCAAGAGATTTACAAGAAAAAAAGCTTGTTAATTTTAGCTTGTTTTCGATTCTGTCCATGCAAAGTTCTTAGAAATTTGTTCTTGTTCAACTAACAGTGGACGATTTCAACACTCGCAAGATTTCAAATGATGTAATTTCACCAAATTCCCATTAATTCCAGTGACAAATTGAAAAAGTTTCGATTGAAGGTCTCCCGATTTGTCGGCAGGAGACAACATCTCGATATAGCCTTGATAATGATCGTCATTTTTTATTTTTCATCAAGATTATCAACTTGTCGTGTTGACAATGAGTTTATTGCGTGTCATCGTTAATAGGCCAGTAGAATAGACCGTGGCACAGAACTGGTTCCGCTACATTAATTTCGAATGTTTTAAAAATGATTATTCGGTAGCATGTTAGCGCAATGAGAGTGGAATAAAACAGATTGCTTAGGAATTTATGCGTCCATAAAAATACAGTTTACACACCAGTAAGACGATCATTTATCCTAGCGTTTTTGGTGAGGCGATTGTAAAGATTCGTTGAATTTCTAGCTTTTCAAAGGTTCCTGGATCGAATCCAGGCCCATTCACCGTCCTTTGAATTAATATAGCCTGAGTCAAATCAGGGGTAAATAGAGGTACTCGTGTAAATTACTGCTGCGGAAATGGAGCCTCCAAGCCTCAAGACCCGAAACGAGATGTGGTGGGAGACTTCTTTAAGGTGCACCCGAGCGTCAATTACCATAATTCCAAACATAAACAGAACAAAATTTCATGACACTTCAAAAACCAGACTGTGATTCAAACATTCTCATTCCATCATAATCTAATTTTCAACGTCCGGCTTGGTAACTTTTCAAGAAAAAGATTTTGAGCCTTATAATCAAAATCGTACGATGCGAAAGTTTAGAATTGCCTGTCGGGGAACATTTAACAAGAGAAAGGATCTTCTTGTCTCATAAAGCTAATATTATTTTCATGTTTTCGTTAGTGAATTTATTGGAAGTGAGAAGAAAGCACAAAATTGAGTTAATTAAAGGACATCTTACGAAGAGAAAGTTGACAATTGAGTAATTAAGTGTGAAAAGTTGTTTCATTCAAAGAGGCTAACAAAAAATATGGACGATGCTAATTTAATTGAATTGTTTATGAATTGTTTGACTATCCTAAAAAGGTTTGCACAGTTGAATTTTGTTTGAAAAAAAGGTATCGAAAGGTATGTTCCACTATTTTTTATAAATTACTGGTATAATGTAAGTCTTATATTTTACACCTTTCATTAAATTTCGAACAACCGTTTCGTTGGCTTTATCATTTGGTTTCGTCCACAAAGTAAAATAAAATGGGAATGGTTTGGCAGCTTTGCCTTCCTTTCTTAATATTTTTAACGATAGCCCAATATCTTTTTATTCGCCTGAGCTCTAGAGTACTGGATGCGTTTTAAGTTTTTCAACAAAATCCTCATTGTTATTCTTACACCATTTTATTGTTCGTTGAGCGTAATGAGCAGTAGCTAAATCAGACAAAAATAATAAAGACTTACCATGGTCATTTACAAACGGCAGCAGTTTTTTTTGCAGGTATTCTCTCGCGTATAATTTGGCATTGATTGTCCTGTCTATGAAAAATGACTGAGTTTTCTTTCCACATGTATATATGGCTTGCCAAACTAACATATTGGACTCAAATTTAGCTACAGCAATTGCTTTTTTCCAAATCATTGACAATCTCTTAATTTGCTGCTGAATAATACTGTAGTCCTGGTAATGTTGAAAAGTTATATTTAAAATATGACTGATCATCCATCACTATGCAGCATTAATTTTTAGTCAAAAGTTTCTTGTACAATTTCCTTGATCTGGAAATGACTAGATTTTTTCACCTTTTGTGTCTTGAAGCTCTTAATATTATTTTTTACTGAATCTTTTGCAAAGTGTTTTTTATGTAACCAATGTTTTTTAGCAATATCTCGAGCGGAAGCTCTTTTTTTCTTAGAAATTTGCTTCAGCTCTCTCTGTCAATTGCTCCATTTTTCTTCATCTTTCTACCTGATCTCGACTTGTCTTTCAATCTTTCACCTTCCCACTCCACTTTTGTTGCATTTTACACCGTCTGTTTTGAGGTACCTGCTAGCGTTATGCTCACAAAAGATGTCTGATCCGTGTTTTGTGTCCAAATGCGCAATATCTTTTCACTGGAAAATTTGCATCTTTTGCAACTGAAAAATTATTTAAATTCCAGCCCAATTTATGTTATTTAAACCGAAGGGAAATTTATATGTACCTGTATTCCATCAAATCTAATTTTAATGATCATTACTTTCACTACCTTCTTATTAATTGAAATGAGCTATGGATTCGAATGGGCTCAGACAAGTGAATTTACGTAAGGAGTAAGTAGACAATGTGTCCTCGGCTAGCGTCAGATTTTTTTTTATCCTCCTTCTTTTCACTCTCTCGATCTCTCAATCAGTATGCACGGTCCGTGTGCATCATTGCGTCATCAAACACATCGTTCAAGTACTTCCCAGACAATTGAGGCATTGGTATAAGCATTGGATTTCCATTGAAGCACTGGATTTCCATTGAAGCATTGGATTTCCAATTGTATCCGGCTAATAAGTTTGAATTTAAACTTAAAAACGTTTTTATAAATATAAAATTGTAAATTCCGGTTGTAAAATTTATTCACAAATTTTGTTATCTTGCACACTAGTGGTCACACCCAGCATGTCAAGCTGCTGCAATCATCTTGAATATCTAGCTAACGTGACGAATTCAACCTAACCTTTACCTAATTCCAATGAACTTAGCCTAATTAGACCTAAATTTAAACTTAAATCGTAAATCTAGGGTTGGTAGCTAGATGCTCAGTTTATATAAGCAAAATGGGATCTTCTCGGAAAACCCTCTCTTTAGCAAATTTTATCGCAGATGTTAACGGGTGAAACATTGCTTGTACTGAAGAAATGTTGTTGATTCGGAGGCTCAGAACTTAGAAGTGCCTAATTTCATGGAATCGGCTAATGGATTGAAAATTGTGGCAAATTCCGCAGTCGCCCATCAAGACGCAAAGAGTTTCACTGTGCCAAATAGGTCTTTGACATAGAACTGCGGTCTGATATGCTTTCAGATTTATGCGTGAACTCCTTCTACGCTATGATCTTTTTAAGCTCTCAATCAGCTACTTGCGCATCCAGTTGTTGGCCACCTTTCTGCTGGTGAAACGGCCATTCATTTGCTGCACATAGCCTCTTTTTAAGTTTTTTTTTAATGCTGCTTGACACTGTTGGCTCTGGATAAACGGCTGGTTTTTCCCTGTCAGCTGAGTGCAAGCTTTATGCAAACGTAGCAATGTATTTTACGAACCGGCGTGAACCGTGAACCGTTCAAAAGATGTAGAGGTATTACAGAACAGAAAGGTGGTCTTCTTTTGATCACAATTTTTGACTTCGCTTTGATAGTATCCACTCTCCAAATCAAAGCTGAATATCATTTTGCCCAGATTAAGGCATTAACGATGGCTTCTATTCTTAGTTTCGCACAGCTAACTTGTTCCGTCGCGTTATACAAATGTCAATAGTTTATGCCAAGACCATTGGCGACTTGAAGGCTTGATGACTCGCTGCTTTTGAATGCTTTGTATTATTTCAGTGAACCCAAATAGATAAGTCAGTAGTAGAAAATTGAGAGCCTGACAAATTGGCACTGAATTTTGGTTAAAGATTCAATGCCTGGTTAAATACTATAACTTTTGTTTTGCCTAGTACTGAATACTACAGCATGTTTTCGCTTTTATAGCATGGTCGCTGTTATTGACTTGCAAGCGCCTAAATATTCGCCTATGTCTGGTACGAAACAATGAAGCCCGATTTGCCGAAAAGCCTACCAAGAGTCTGTCAGTATTAAAATTTAATTAATACAGAAAACTTAAAATCTAGCGGCTATACTATTTTGGCCTGCTGGCTCTTATTGCTTTTTTATACTATATGTTTTTCGGCACATTTTATTTTTTACACACTAATAGTATTACCCAGCCTGCAAAGCAGTTGGAATTACCCTGCAATGATTTGTTTAAAATCTATCTTACAATAAATATACAATCCGGTTTATGTCTAATTATAATTAACTTAGCCTAATTAGATCTAAATCTTAACCCATATCTTAAATCTAGTACCGTCTGTTCGTCTCGTAAAGCGCATCCATAAGCTGCTGCTGTAATGCTACCTCCGCGAGATGCACAAACGGTTCATTAGAGCCACTTGTATGCCCTAGTGACCGAATCAGTCCATTTCGATATCCAACTTTCTGTCCCCAGAAACGTGGCGTTGATTTCACAACTCAGTCCCGAAGACCCTTCAGGGAAGGTTCTCTGGCAGAGCTTGCCAGTGCAGAAGCTCAGGATAATCTTTTTGAATACCTCGGCTTCCGCCATGGCAGTTTTGGGGCAGGTGGTCCATGATGGATATACGTAAATCAAAATAAACTGACTGATGGTCTGATAGCAAATGGGCTTAGCTGTGGTGGTCATGTCCATCTTTTTGGCGAACAGTTGGCGTTGAAATGCGTATTTGGCAGCTTTGATTTTACGCTGCCCACAAGGATTAAATTTTAGAAACTTGTAGAAATCAACACCGAAGCACTTTAGAGACGAATTTAGAGTAATCTTAGAAGTTCTAAGCGAGACAACAAGTTTTTTGGTCTTAATGCAAATAGTTTGCGATCCCGGATACTTAGAAGCATTTACACACAAAGCTGTGTCTTACTGATATTTGGTTTGATGCCAAAGTAAAGCTTGAGTACTGTTAGTATTCCAGGCTCTTCCTGCTGTGAGCGGACCTTGTCGCGACGCTAATAACAGCGTGTCGTTGGCATATTGAAAAGTTGGATTTTAGGTTGGCTCACTCGACTGGGGAGGTCAGCCATAAATACGGTATAAAGAATCGGTCCAGTTACAGAACCTTGTAGAACTTCTGATGTTACAGGTTCTTTGGGAAAATTTGCATCAATAGCGCTGACATAGTATTGTCTGTTGATAAGAAAGCTTGCTGCAAGTCTTATTATCGCTACCAGGAATACAAACCTGATAAACTTAAACAGAAGACCGTTGTCTTACTTGGAATAGAAAGCCTTCTCAATATCTGAAGCACATATCACTGTTGGAATGTTTTAAGAGATGTGGTACTGCGTTGACAGAGGGATAGGACAATATTGCTTGCCTCATTACTTTTGCCCTTGTTATGAATGGGAACAGAGTGTATAGTAACCATTGATTTAGGACACGACAATGGAGAGAATTCTAAACATAGAGAATAGTAGACATATGATAATAAAATTATACATTCCATAATGCCCATAAAATGTCTTGCTTTTTTGAATTTGAACTGAAGCTTTCAACAAGGTTTTCATTATTAATCAATTGTACATTCTCAACGTCATTGACGGCTCAATAAAAATAAAACCTTAAATTATAATATTTGAGCTGCTGATCCATTTCTAAAAAAAATTTGCTTTGTTTTATATCTTTCAGCTGTAAATATAGTGTACGAATTCGACCCAGTGAGAGAACCTTGTTTAAATAGCCTCAAATTTGCTCACTTATTCATTTTAAGTTTGAGCCCCGATATTTATGGTAGCTATGTTTCTGAGGTATAGCTAATTCCTACAGGATAGTTCGAATAGGAGCTTGCTTTCGCTAACTTATGTTGCGTTTTAGTAGTCTTTTCTATCATTTTTATACTATCTTCAGTTGTTATGTTATCTTAATGGATGGATGATTTGTCTGAGTCTTCGTTTCACTTATATATTATTATTAAAATTTTTTTTATGAATATTCTTAAAAACATGAAAGCACTAACATTAATACTTGTGACTGCATCATTCGCAGTAGCTTCAGAGATCAGAGTGACTGGTTGTATAATGAACAAACTAATGGATGAATTTGTTATATACCAAGCAATGCAAAAATCTCGTAAAACGCGAGCACAAAATATATACTTTTCTACACTACCATGTTCTTCCCGAGCGTTTTCTTGGCCCGCTTTCTAATCTAGAGACTCTAGAAAATCTCTTAATCCCAAAACATTTCTGCATCAATGACTTCCGTTCACAAACCGTCACTTAATTGAGATAGTCGAGCTGAATTATTTTTGGTTGCCAACAAATCGCGTTTTCGACAATCCGTTAACATTAAATAGCTTACTGATCTTGATACTCTTTTTTAGACACTTACGCTATTTTAAACGACATTAGTTGGGCGAAAATTCCTCATTTATTCAATCGCGTACACATTTTTCACAAATGCTCCAGTTTTTCATAAATTCATAATTTGGAAATTCTTTCAGAGTCAAATACAGATACAAACCCGCAAATTAATTGTACTTCTGACACCAATTTCTGCATTTTTCTCGATTATTGGCTCGAAGAGCTTTGCGTTTTTGAAATTAAACAGTTTGCTCCGAAAGTCGCTAGTTCAGACTGTTCAATAAGTTGATTCTCGAGGGACTATTTATGCAGCTCGATCGTTCGCATTGACTTACAAAGATCCAAAAATTTACATAATTCCGGTACGAGACAAAGAGTTTCCTAGCAAGTGTCTAAATTTTATGATGCTGATACATAAAAATTTGAAGCACACATGAAACAGTAATTGAAAAGAACGCACCAATTACTTATATGATACAAATATTACATCCGGAAGAAAAATGTGTAAACGTTGTTATTAAGCTGTTTCGAAATTTACAGATAGTTAGACAAAATAGATAAGAAAATATATTCGTCGCGCAGTCAGAATAACCCATAAAAAATTTCATCACTTCGTTTAAGTTTAAAGCAAACGCAATAGTAAGCATTTTTGCAGATATATCCACTCGAAGTTCGATTTGAGTCTCGAGTGAGCACCTTACAATGTTTATATCGATAAAAGAAAGATATACAGGACCAGCTTAATTCCTTTACAAATATTTATGTACCTTGACCGAAATAGACTCAGAACTTTACCCTAGAGATGCAATCACTATGCAGTATGCTACGAAACGGACAGCAAATATCCAAAAATTCTTCAAGTAGCTTGAAAAAAAAACGATATGCGGAGATACGTCCGGACCTTTAACTTAAGTAAACAAATATTGTGAGCTCGTGTCCTTCTACTCTAAACTTTCATTCAAGTTCAAAGCGTGCAATGAAGATTCCTAATCTTGTTCTTTGCAACGTCTCTAAAATGAGACTGTTTGCCTAACGATAAAACCCAAAAATATTTCCCACATTTACTGGAGTAACATCTACCGTAATAAAATTCAAAAGAAGTTTATTTTCATCCGAATTTGATTCAAAGGCTTATAAGAAGAAAAAAAATTCATCTGACAAACAAGAAAATTAGGATAATCCTTAGTAAGGCGCATCTACATTCAACCGAATATTTTTTTTGTCATTTTCGCTTTTAGAACCTGTGAAATTTTGTTCAATGTGAAACATGTGAATGCTCATCGTCAGCTAAGTCGAAAAGATTTCTCAAGAAATTTACGTCGGAGAATGACCTTTTCTCGTGTTGTTTTGTGGGAGGAGTTAATCAAAAACCTTAGATACTGTCAATGGATGAATATCGTTTCTTCTGAGATGGAAAAAATTTAGAGAAAATTCAAGGCTTATTTAGATAATATTCATCAAAGCCAGTATTCGACTTACATGTGGGGAACAAATTGATTTATTTGTTTGTTTGAATCGGAAGTTATCATTGAGATTTCGGATTTTTCTTCATAACTTTATAATCAAAGCCCACGGACTGTCAATTATTTTATGTTAGTTTCATGTCGAATTTTCGAGCCAACCCAATTATTTTTATTTATATTACACATTTTGACTTTTTTCTGGACAAAATCGAGAGCACCATTGAAAATTCAAGGTCATTATTTTTAGCGTTCGAATGGAAAATGTTCAAAAGGCATGCAACGCATGGCCGCCATTGTATTTTATGTTAAAAGGAATTCGTTATTTAAACCCCTCATATTGCAAAGCTGGTTTCGTTGAATGAGTCTTTCAAGTTCGTTATAAACAGGCCAGATAAAAAAGTACCGTTCATTGTTTTTGCTAAAGTATCATCGATGCTGGATTCACGGAGCTGTTTTCAGAATTATCCAGGGGATTATTTTATGTTTGAAAATATATAAAATAATCAGATACTCACGCTCCTTTTAATTACATGCTCAAGAATATTTATAATCTGCTCTCTCTATCACAATCAACATAAAAATCTATGCGCATCGATATTTTAATCCCATAAAGAAAACTGTTACAGATAACACTCTATCGTCTCTGCTAGTAATTCTGCTTTGGAGAAGAGCTTAAATCGACCCGCATAAGCTCAACTGTGTCCACTTTACACAGGACACTATATTACGTTATCAATCCACTTTGTGAATAAAGTACCAAAGCATTCTTGCAAAGAGAACAACATTTTCCATCCTTCTAGCTACCGGCATAATTGCATAGAAGCTTAATTAAATTGCATAACGGAACGCTTCCGTACTCACAGTAGACAAAAAAACTTTCTTTTCACCATGCAACGGATCCAATCATTAATCTTTAGTCCGGGAATCGATGGCGGGCGTAGAAAAAAACTGTTTTCTAAACCATTCGCATTCATGGATTATTTCGTAAAGATAATGTGTTTGGAGTACGGTTCGCTCAAGCTGCCTAGATCTTTCAAAAACAGTTTTCCTGTTTCCTTGAAAACTGGCCAGCGGAAACTTATTGAGCACATTTCTGTTACCGGAGTACTTTTAAAAGGGTTTACTTGTGTTCACTTTAGCAAGTGGCTTCAGCCGGTCGAGACGAATGATATTGCTAAGGGACGATAAAGTTTTTGGGCGCACAACAATAGCTTCGTGAAACCGGCAATGTTGCCTTTGTCGTAAAATTGCAAGGAGATGGCAACAAAGTATTACATTATCGGTTCATCGATTATCCTATTACTCCACATTTTGTCTAAGTACTTAAAAAGTTTGTTGGAGAAGTACAAGTTTCCCAAGTGTTCGGCGACGACGTGACAAATTGATTCGTTTGATTTTCAATGAGAGTGTTAAAGAATTACGTAACGACGTAATCGGAATTTTTCATTTTGGGTTTCGATCAAGCACGAAAAGTCATTGATGAAAACTAAAATAGAGGGAAACATCGAAAGTATTCAGCCGAATCTGATATAACAAGCAGTGGCTTTCAAATGAAAATTTAAAAACTTCTTAGATTTTTAAATAATTTAACTAATATAATATTAATAACATAATAGTAACAAAAATAATAATAAAGCTTTATTAAATTTTCGTAAGATTATGCATGAACTAGAAAATATTTCTAGAGGATGTACTTGTGAGCCGCCACGTTGTGCTATGTCCTTATTGTTATTATGTCCACAGTTGTGCTATGTCATTTTAGGTGGAAAATGTATAAATTTATGTGTTTGCTTTATTTGGGAAAAGCGCTTATCAAACCTGATTTAATTTATGATAAACTTAACTGTATAAAACTGAGAAAACTTATCTGTGTTCTGTTACTACGAGACCTTTCTAATAAGTACTTGCGATGGCTTCAATGAGTGGGTTAGTTGAATTATTGCATGTTCTTACCGAATTCTAATATCTATGTTAGACTAACCTGGGTACAACTTTACTTTGGCCATATTGTACAATCACCGCGTTGAATAGAAGAAATATTTATTCATTTATTAGAATTTGCAATCTATTTGGTGGCAGAGTGCACTTTTGTTCCGAATCGGTGCTCCTTAAAGTGAAGCTGATTGTAGAATTGAGCTTTGCTGACAAATATTAATGTGGACTTTCTGTTTTTGATAGTTGTATTTTATGCTACTTGCTGTTTTTTAGATATGGTATCGGTGTGTATTTTTAAGGCTAGTTGTTTCAAGTTGGTGTAAAGTTTTACCAACATTATACGAGTTGGTGAAACGTTTCTTTGTCGCCGCCTTCTAAAAATTCGTGTAGAAATAAGGCATTTAAAGCCGGACTTTTGATTCCAAATTAATGATTATGCATTTCATGATTGTGGCCAGGAGATTACTGGACCTTAAACATTAAGATCGAGATTGGGAAAACATCTTGGTTCAACAACGTTCGAAGTTCATCAATTATTGTGGCGGAATCAATTGAAGTTGACATGAAAGCTGTGTCATCCGTGTACATCGATTCCAAATCTCAAGTTCAGAGATTAAAAGCTGAGCCCTGGGACACTTCCGCTGAAATGTTATGTTTATAAGAGATGGAACGAGTATGGAGGCTCTTGTTGCAAAAATAGATATAACCGATTTCGTTGTGTATACAAGAAAAGAATGATTTAGGAGTTTAAAGATAAAACTGTCATGCCAGACAAAGTCAAAAGATTTCTGTTTACCTAAGACTATTTACCCTGGGGATGATTGGCTAGCTGATTCTTGTTTGATTGAAGTGACAACTCTCGCTGACTGATGGTCACTGAAAAATCTGAAATATACTTTCGAATACAGGCTAGGACGTAAATCTGACAGTACGAGCACTCAGCTGTTTAAAGCTTTAACCAAGTATAAATTTGCAAATGATACGAAAAATGAATTCTGATTGGAAAAGTGCTAGCAGATGATCATTTAAACCAACTTACTTAAAGTAAAAACATTCATAAGCGTAATAGACTGGAATTTTTTCAGTTTTAAGCCAAAATTTGGCATCGTCAAGATGAAAGCTTAAATCAAAGTCATAGTTCAAAAAACCCTTTATAACTTTTCGCGAGAAAAGTCGGCTAACTTCAGCTCTGTGCATGGAAGAGTTGCTGTGCGCTTTGGTGAATGATCCTTTTCCTGTTGCCGGTTGCAATGCAATGTCGAAGCTAAGACCCTCGATCTTGTACTCCTATAGATTCTGAAATGTGTCCGAGGCATTTACAGGAGTTGGAACTTTTGAATCGATCTGTAATACCTCTTTGTAATTCTCTATCGTGAATTGTAATACAGATACTGTGTTCAAATGCCACCACGTCATTTCGTGATCCGACTTGCTGTCGATCATAGAAAATTTCCCTTATTTGATCACAGCACTCAGCGTTGTGCTATGTCCCGTCAATTAATCCATTGTGCACCATTTTCGACAGATATTTAACACAATTTTCCGTTTGCAAAGTGTCAGCAGCATGATTCAATGAAAACAAGGTAGTCCATTGCGCATCTTATTCTCTCGCTGGTGACAAAAATGAGTGATTTGCCTTTAAGCCAATGTAAAATTCGGCAACTTCAAGGTAGGCGTTTGGGGTGTCAGTGGGCGATATCGACATTTATGTGGGCACATTTATGCTTTCTTTGTGTAGTGACTTTCGCTGTCTCTACTGTCCCATTCACAAATAAAAGAGCAATATTTTGTGTAACCAAGCTGGAGTCCAAGCAAAATAGCAATGACTTTAAATCCCCACAAATTTTCCAAGTCTGTTCATTGTATTTAATTTTTTCGAGAAAACATTTCATATTCTCATAAGTCTCTTTCATATCAGAACCATGAGCTACAGGCACTGATGGAAATTTGTTTCCGTTATATAGCAGCACTGCTTTCAAACTAGTTTTTGAGGACTCAATAAACCGCCACCAGTGACTTGGATCATACTTAAAATTTAATAGATTCATAACTGCAGGAACGTCATTACAATACATAAAATCATCTGTTAGAAAGATTAGCTTTAGTAAGAAATTTTCGTATCACGAGAAAGTAAGTTCCAGTCGTCTAATCTAGACCACAAATGCTCATCCTGTTTTTTTTAGACAAATTTAAATCACATACTAAATCATTTAATCATTTTGAGTCAGTAAGTGTGGTTCTTTTGAAGTAGATAGTTCATAGCTTCGGTCATTATCTTGAGATACCTTATCGTGCTGGCTAAGAACAGATTTTTGACTAGGACCAGATTCCTGACTCTCGTCGATTTGGAGGCATTGGCACAGGTGATTCGGTGGGTTGGGTACAAAATCTCGTGTTACCATATCCCGTTTAAAAAATCCCGATTACAAAACACCGTAATACGGAATCCCGTATTACAAAATCTCGTATTACAAAATCCCGTAACAGAAAATCCCGATGTAAAAATTCCGTAGTTTTGATTTTATATTATGCAAAACTACGGCATTTTTCATTCAGCTATTTTTTTATCCTAGGTAAAACGACAATAAGGAAAATGAATGGAGGAGAATCAGTACCCATGAAGAATAAAAATTTGGCAAGGTACCAAAAAATTAAAAAAATTATTAGAAAAAGGTCTGAAACTGAAAAAATCGATTTTTTTTTAGAAGAATCGCGTATAATATGTCTTTATGTTGAAATTTATTTCTCAGTAAAAACTTAAATCACTATGTTTTTGTTATAACATTAAACATATGAATAGGTATCGTACGGGATTTCGCTCCGCGAGATTTTAAGTTTCGTGATTTTGACTTTCGAGATTTTGAGTTTCGGGATTTTGAATTTCGGGATTTTGAGTTTCAGGATTTTTTAAGTACAGGATTTTGTATTTCAGGATTTTGGAATACGGGAATTTTGAAACATGCGGGATTTGGTTAATTCGGGTTTTTGTAATTCGGAATTTTGATACGATCCCCAATTCGGCACTATGTGGGATTGATCTGATGGCCGATGACAAATCTGGGTACTTGCTAGTGTGTTTGGACGTTGCTGTAATACCTTTTGTTTGAGTTAAACAAAAATAGTAATCACTTACGTGATCTTTAGGTTCCGTTTAAATTATTGGTTGAGCAAATGTCAAATGTCTAGATTACTCTTTAGCCAAACCTAAAAGAAGTCTCACACACGTTATACAATATGTATGTGGAATCCAGGATTTATTTTGATGGTGCTCTGGAAAACCAAAATAGTCTAAATAACACTTTTCATATAACGGTGTAAAATTTCAGCGCTGTGATACAAAAGTTAATTCTTCAAACACTTAACAAAATCTATCCGGGTTATTTGAGCACTTTCGTGGCATATTAACAATGTAACAAACCTCAATAAAATGCTACTCATATAAAATGCTCTTTATACAGTCGCCTAAATTAAGTTATTCAAACTCAAACAAGTAAATGGGTTAGGAATGAAAAATTAACTGTAACGAAAAAACTGGATGTGATTGGAACAAAATAACATTTTGTTTTTTAATAAGAGTACATTAGAACAGACAAATATCATTACAAAGTTCATTTAACAAAATTATATATATATGTACATATATATCAGCAAAAAGATTAAGGGAGTTAGTCTTTGGAGTGGCCGATTCGATTGAGCTAAAAATTTCGGAGGACATAGATGTTAATTGGGAGTAGGTCTATATTTTGTTGAAATTAAAATATTTCTAACCCTTTGATGGCGGTGAGCATATTAGTTAATTTCCAGGTACCCCTATATTTCTATGCAGAGTTCATTTTTGTCAAAAATTAGTATTGGGAAAGAAAACTTATTATGTTTTATGCTTGTTTATGATAAAGAATTGGAAATTTTGAACCCCGTGTAGGCGCTGAGGGCCTAAAAGTAGGCAAGCATTTTTTCCCCAAATTTTGATTTGTCATAGCTTCTGACAGAAACATTGCATCATATTGAAATTTGCAGAGCGTGTTGATATTGACGAAAACTATACAAAAAGTACGACCGGGTCTTGGAAAAAATCTAACTAAAAATGTCTGCTATTTGTTAAAATATTAAAGTTCTTGACAGATTTTAACCTTTGTCCACCATGTCAATTGAACATTTTCAAAATTCCGCGTTGCACAAAAACGACAACCCATCACCAAATCACCTCTATTTCCAGCACTCGAAACTTCTGTTCGCGAGAACTGACAACTGGATAATCTGATCAATATGAAATTTGCAGGACATGTTGTTATTTATTAGACCCAGGTCTGATAGAAGTGATTTTAAAACAGAAGCAACCCTGTATCAGTGGTGCTATCTTGAAAAACCACTGAGAAAAAAACTGCCTTTTAGCCTATAACTTTCGATTCAGTCATATGATTTTAACAAAATTCACACATTACATGAACCTTACCCTAAGTCTCATTTGGTAGAATTTCGGTTGAAAAATTGGTGTAGAGTCGCCAACTATGGTAATTTTTGATCAAAACTGAGCAAAATTGATCTCCATGTTTCCTCAATTCTGTAAACAAATGACTAAAGTGACCTTCATCTGCTCTTATTTACAACAGCGGATGAACCAACATCTTCTATTTCTATCTTTCGAATTTTTGGATATTTTATTTTTTCAGCGGTAATAAAGCAGGCACAGCAAAGGAACTTTTTCAGCTTGCTAACTCATATTTAGGAAGTTTAAACGATTTTAGGAGGAACCAGCTAATGGAAAAACAGCACTAATATTACTTATATGTTAAAAGAGAAAGTTGTTTACAGCGTTAAAGAGGAAGTAAGTTTTTCACAATCGACTGTAGAGTGTTCTGACAGGATTAGCCACTTTAGCGACTTAATAAATGCTTGTCAAAATCGTTGTGTCTATCACTACAAACAAACAAACGTGTTAATGAATTCACTTTAGAAACCACGAGCGTCATTTCGCTTCGTATGAATGTCTATATTGTATCAACAATAAACTGTTGACGGCATCAACAGCCATAAACTTTTCTATCCAAACAACTAACTATTTTTTCAGCTGATGATTGGTGAGAAAATTATTGCAGCTGTCAAGTAGTTCCACAGCTGATTAATTTGCCATTTTGTGTGTACGAATGAGTGAAACAAAAATATGAACAGATATGTAAGTCATTTCTGGCTTTTCTTTTTGTTTTGCCACAGAAGTAAATTTTCGTCCAAACAAGTTAGCCAACAAACTTTATAGCTGGTAATACGAAATTATATATATCTGAGATATGTTCACGTCGATCTCATTGGAAAACTGAGCATAGTTGATCCAAACTTGTTGGAAAACAAAAATTAACTGAGTCCCCTTGCCTTCTGAACTTATCATCCCACTCTTATTGAAAATTGCCATCGTTTCGCTCCGAAGATAATGTTTTTGTGGGTTACTGTCTAATCCATAAGCCAGGTTACATAATTTATACAAATAACAATCCACTTTAGGTTAAGTTCTAGACAGACTTAAACAAATTTTAGATCCAAGATATAGTTAGTTTAACACGTCAAGTAAAAGTTGTATTAATTTTCATTTGTCTCAATAAAATGTTTATAAACCATGTTGTCCAGAAATCCACCAGGCACTATCAAATGTTGTTGGTACACTCAACTTTTGTAGAATTGTATAATTATGTTTCAATCAAATATAAATCTATTTCTAAAACATTTTATATTTGTGCCAGATGTCTCTACATTTTATTGACATGTATCCTTAAAGAATACTTCCCACCAATTCCCAATGCGGTTCGTTCAACAACTGCAATTGGGGTTTGAGTCAAGATTGAATGAACTTAGCTACAACAGTCTACTGCGGTGACTTGTTTGAAGTCAGTATAGTACGTGTACATTTGATGTTGCTTATAGAATCGCTTGATCTTATCTTGAAGAGTTTTGCGAATATATTTTCATGATCCAACGGTATATAAATTCAAAACTTATGAGATATATTTTTTAAATATACAAAAAATCAAAATCGTTTTTTACATCATAACTTCTCATTTATTCAAAATCAATAATAAAGTGAATCAAAAGAAAAGTATCCGTAGTTACGTGATAAATTCTTGACTACACAAATAATTGCTATCAGTCACGTCAACTGTAATTACGCCTTGAGGAATGCTCTTGAAATACATTTCAATCTTTAGTGAGGCGAATTTAATGAAAGGTCTTCTGTAAAATTTGCTGCAAAATCTGAAAGTCAGACCGAGCAAAAAAAATGTGCAAAATAATATTTTGATTACCATTAATAATCAGGTCAAACCTTATTCGTAATTCGATGAAGATTTCCATTGCTTCTCCTTTGAAATAGGACACAAAGAATTCTTCTACGAAATATGGATAATATTTTCTGCCTACAGAAGCAAATATTTTTTATTTGGGTCCCATCCACTGAGTATCATTAAATTCATAATTATCATGCCTAAGACAACGTAAAGAAAAAGACAGCGTAAAGAAAAAAAATCTAGTTCCCCGAAAAGGTCTTATTAATACCGAGCTCGTTCATTTTGACTGAGCACAATTTCACTTGACTTATAGCTTCAACTTAATGCCGACAGCATTTCTCAGCTGAACAGTCAAGAAGGATAAAATAATGAAATATAATCGCTATTGTTACGTCAGACGACTTTATAGAAATTTATTGTTGAGCTTTCGATGAATTCCTGGACAAAAAACTATACTCCATGGGATTGTGTTATCCATTCACCTATAGCTATTTGTTATGAGTAATGCTCGCATTTATTACCAAAGATCTTCTTCAATGCTTTCAAAAGTTTCAAGTTGACGAACAAACTGCTTGCTAAACAATAAATGACCTGGCGAAACATTAACAGCGGGTGAAACGCAAGGTGACTGAATTGTTCTTCTTAAAGTGTCAGCTTTGAGACGTGTTTAATCAATGAAAGTGAGGAAGTGAGTCTCATGTTGGCAGTACTTCGGTTGGTGTAGAGTCATGGTAAATTCAAGGTGAATGAAGATTGAGCATATTTGACTCTTTACTGTTGGGATTCAAGTAGAATGATAACCTCGAATAGGATTTGTTGGCCTTTTCTATTCCGACTAAATAAACGCGTCTGGCATAAACAAATGATTATTGATGGATATTTCGATTTGTAAATTAACTTGATTTATTATTTCATAGAACAAGGGTATGCGTATCCATGTGTAATAATTGAGTAATATTTTGAAAGTTTAGAGAACCTAGAGATCCTGCAAAACCTCAGCTCCCAAGAAATTGGCGAAGTGCTGGAATTTCTTAGCCATATTGTATCCTCGGTAATAAATTAGTTTCATGAAACTTTGCTTCATTTGTTTATCTTTTTCTAATTGAATTTGCTGCACAATTAATCTCCCCACTTCACATGACATTCAATACATCACTTTCTTCTCATACTAAGCGCTGGTTGAACTATATACATATGTTCTTCTGGTACACCCTCCCTGGTAGTTTCGTGTTGGGAGATTCCTGCTTTTCTTTTAAAATCTTGACGAGTATAAAAGAGGTAGCAGCTCACACGTTCCTCAACTGGAGGTATGGAGGGTCAGGTTCGCTTGCGAAATTGGCTTCAGGGACTAAAAACTCCCCTCACCTCTCCATTGGTTAGTAAAGGCCTGACCGGAAACTGCGGTCAAATTCTATGGACGAAGCTATCGATTTGGTAAATGTAAATGATTTATTTGAAAAGCTTCTGTAATGAAGAATTGTGCAGGTAATGGAAGTATAAATATTAAGAAGATTTATGATCATACAATTTTATTTGGAGGTGCAGAAAATTAGGCATATAGCCCATAATATTGCACTGACTGAATCAATGGTAAATGGACATAGATTCGATCATTCTTCACTGAAAAAACACATGGCTCCAGGCGCCATAATTTATAGACTTCTGGCGCCATGTACATTGTCGATTTAGGGATAGTGATAAAATATAGCGCCACACGCCATAATACATGGCGAAAAGTACATAGGAGCAGACGCTATGCTTGTAGCCCTCCACGCCATACACTATAGTCCTCCACGCCATGTACTATAGTCCTCCACGCCATGTATATGGCTTTGAGGACTATATTACAGGGCGTGGAGGACTATAGTACATGGCGTGGAGGACTATAGTACATGGCGTTGAGGATTAGAGTATATGGCGTGGAGGACTATAGTATATGGCGTGGAGGACTATGGTACATGGCGTGGAGGACTATAGTACATGGCGTGGAGGGCTATAAGCATAGCATCTGCTCCTATGTACTATGGCGTGTGGCGCTATATTTTATCACAAATCGACTATGTACATGGTGCCAGAAATCTATAAACTATGGCGTCTGGCGCTATGTGTTTTTTTAGTACACCAAATATAAATTGCACCAAATATAAATTCCACCAAATATCAATTCCATCAAATATAAATTCTACCAATTATAAATTCGATAAATTCGAGTCAACATACTCACTATTGAATGTTCCTGCTCCAGTGTGAAAATTCACCGGTCGAAGTATCGAAAGTATCGCAGCCAGTACTTCAGCTCAAAATGAGTCAATTATGTAGACCGAAGCTCGAATGTCAATTGCTGACATTTATACCTTCCCTCACACAGCATGGCTGCGAGTTATAATTGGAGAGCCATGAGCCATATTACATGGCTCATGGCACTATGTAATATAGCGTGTGGGGCCATAATTTCTGTGCCATGTAATTATGGCGCTGGGAGCCATACTGCATAGCTCAGGGCACTATGTACATAGCGTGTGGAACCATAAATGCTGCGCCATGTTACATAGGACCACGCGCTATGTAGATTCTTACATTATGGCGCTGGGAGCCATATTGCATGGCTCAGAGTACTATGTACATAGCGTATGGCGCCATAAATAATGCGCTATGTTACATGGCTCTGGGCGCCATGTGGATTTTTTTCAGTGTTGTTGAATTGAATAATTAAAAAAGCAGGATATATAAAGACTTAAGTTTTGTAAAGTTGAGAGGAAGCTCAGTTAATTAGGGGTAAGGTTTGCTCAATAATATTGCAGGTAGCCGGATCAATAGAATAGAAACGTACTGTTTGATTATGAATATTTTGAGGACGATTCGATTGGTTGAGGACTGAACAAAATTTGGTGAAAGAAGTGCGATCAAGTTGAGCCAAGGCAACTTGAAAGTAGTAGCCTTAAAGTAGTAACGATTGGAGACGGAGGGCAGGTTCGGTGTGTGAGCCGTGCTCCCATTCAGGCACTGATCGACGATTGAGGAGTGGTTTGGAATAACTGAAACTTTGGGTGATATTGAAGGTACGGATGCTTATGAAAATGACGAAGGGAATAGATGAAATATTCGGAGTGATGCGGTAATAGAATGGCAGGCTTTCCTGGTCTGGGTACAATCCCTAGACATTACCGTGATCAAATATTACTGAGCGCATCAATATGAATTTTAGGCATTAATGCCTTCATATCAGAGCATAAGAGCTCAATCAGAGCTCAATATGCTGTCGACCGTGCAGTATCATGGTGAACCCTCTGATTAAGCATAAGTGCAGGAGCAGAGGTAAAACAAATAAAGTCGTGATATCCCTTGGTCGATGCTCAACTTAACGAGCAGCAGTATGGATTTAATGGAACTGAGGTTCCTTAAGACTCCTTCCTCTCTTCATAGGAACAATTATTTTCAATTTTATTACTTATGATATCCTCAGTTTCTCATATAACTCTCAGGCGTCATAGTCTGGACGCAGATGGTATCCTTTTCTGGAATCTTTTCTTTGACGCAAGAGCTGCATTATCTGCAGCTGTGAGAGTGAAAGCTGTAACATAATCTTCGAAGCACAATTGCATCGCGGCATCTCCAGCAAGCCAACGTTATCTTTAGTTCTATTTTTCCATAATTTTTTGAGATAGTGTCAACATCGAATTAAAGGGTTTGTTTTTCTTGAATTTAAATGCAGGTTTATTTATCTGTAGACTAGACAACTGCAAGTATTTTCTCACCAGCTACTAAATGTGTCGACTAATAACTCTTGATTTTTTTCTGGAATAAAGCAATTTTAATTTAATAAAAAAGATTGCTTTATTTTTCCAATTTTTTTCCAATTAGCTAGCTATATGTTTTTGCAATACGCCCTTTACATCGTTGACGCTCTCTCAAACAAATCGAACACATTTTTAGGTAATTCAGTCAAAAAGCTGCTTTTCCAAAACTTCCTAATTGTTAATGTTTAGTTGGCAAAGTCTGAGGGACATCAAAGAAGAAAGGGGGAGGAAGAGTTATCTGCTAAGCACAGAAATGGTGTCTGACATCTTTCGCTTTTAGTGATGCGGCGTTGTCGTGCTGCAATATAACTTTCCTGCATCTTGCGGGTGTCCGGGTAAGACTGAAAATTTTTCAACGAGAATATTATCAACACAGTAAAAGCATTTTTGCATTGATGTAGATCTGTAAAGATGCATTTTACTGCACGCAACACATTAATTGATTTGCAAAATTCAGTTCCTGAATGGAATTCACAGAATTTTAATATTACTAATAAAAGCATTTTAGACCTGCACTGCTTCTTAACATTTTGAATTATGACCTCGTCTAACGACTGAACTTTTGCAGTAAGGTTGGGTGATGGCAATTTCGACAAAAATTGATGGCAATGTTTGAATACTCCTGCGTAGAGGTGTTTTCTATTAAAAGAATAATTTGTCGATTTTTCTCCTTCATCCTGCGAATGACAGCCAATTTCCGAAAATACATGTAGTCATCAATGCTTTTTAGCTGTTAATATTTTAGTTGATATGATATCCTTGATATTGCGGAATTTTCCAAAGACTTCACCGTTTTCCAATTAGCCCGGCAATCAAATTAAATATTCAGTCGTTTCTTGCAAGTTCTCAGACTTTGCATGCTGTTGTTTTTTCAAAAAGACATTTATTGGGTAGTTGGTGACAAAATAGTGCGTTGAAAAGATCTTCTGGAAGACTGTATTTCAATGCGTTGGAAAGGTAATGTCTGCATTCAGCAACCGCTCCTTGATTCACATGCGCTCTTTTGCCACAGAGAGTTGTGAACTGAATGTTGGTTCTAACACAAAACGGTTCTAGCCGGCCTTTGCTTTAATAGAAGTCGTACACCTTCAATTCCGTTGCTATTTGTTTCACCCACACTTGTATTATTGGAGCACATATAGGTATATTCTTTGACCTACATTTGTTGAAAAAATATAGCACGGCCTTATTGATATCTTAGAAATAAGTTTTGTACGGTCTGAATTGATCATTGAATTTGGGAATGAATACTTTATCACCTGGTTTCAGAAGCTCATATTAAATGCCAACTTTTAGGTCTTACAAAATGCGAAATATTGTCCACCTTCAGAACCAATTGGGTCATGCGGTCTAAATATTTTGATGATTGGCCCGCCTCAACCCATGACTGTTTGAGTTTTAGGAATTCGAATGATATCCATTTTTTCGCCTCTAGTCACCATTCGATGTAATACGGGAAAGCGGGGAGATGTGTCCGGTGAGATAGATGCACCACATTGCTTAAATTGGTTCAAAATTTGCGTCATCATATTCTTCAATATGTGACATTAAAAGAGAAGCCGGTTTTGTTAGCTATTAACAATCACTAGAGCCATGTGAGCGTGAATGTAGTGAAGTTTGCAAAGGATAACGGTAATACATAATTAACGCTTTCTCTGAACTGCCGCAACCACTAGACGTTGCTATTAACTCTTCGTTTAAGGGGTTACCCCCACTTGTAACTTTGAAGTTTTTCGTTTTTTTTTGTATCATTTTTTTTAAGTATAACTATCTAAGAATACGACGTTTAAATTTCAAGCCGATCCAAACATAATTAACCGAGATATGAGCGTTGAAAGAGAAGAAACTGTTGCTTATACAACCGTTACTTATACTTATAAACGCGTTTTTCTCGAAATGACATCTTTCAAGTCGGTGACCAAAATTACTCGAAAACTACTGAACCGATCTTTTTGAAACTTAGCAGGCTTATTTAATACATAAAAATGTAGTGTTTGATCGTTCGATTTTTTTTTAATACCAAATGGCCGTTTTATAGCCAAAAGACGACAATTTTTTTAAGTGAAAATCGAAATATTAACTTTGACTGTCCGCCATTTTGTGAAAAATGGATATTGTTTTAAAACATTCGATCAAACACTAGTTTATACTGTTATTTAACTAAGTCCATCGCTATTTTTTATTTCAGATGATCCACTTCGACACAATTTTGGTCACCGCAAAAGGTGAAAATTAAAATTCCATTGTTTTGACGGCCATTTGTAATTAAATCATATAATATTTTTCAATAAAAAAATTACTGAAAAGTGTTCAAAGTATGAACTTTAAGAAAATATAACCGTCGTTTAAAAACATTTCGTAGTTTTGTCAAAATAAATTCATGAAAATGACCTATTTTATTGCGCTACAAGTGGGGGTAACCCCTTAAATGGAGATAATTTTGTGTTTTGAGCAACTGGATGTTGTCTAATCCAGTACAATTTGTAACAATTTACAATATTCCTGAATGTCACAAACTTTCAGTCAGTGTAACGTTCTAAGTGGATTAAGGCGGTCATCTATTTATCCCTGATATATCCCTGTAGTCACACACAGAAGTTTCTTGAAGATTCCGGATCTTTTAAAAACTAGTATGCTCAACTTATTTTCTATGCTGATACGGAAAGTTCATCTGCTTCACTACACAATTTAGATGACCTTCCAGAGCGGGCCCGGTAGCTCTGCTCGCTAAGGCGTCAGGCCAAAAAGCGGCGTTCTACGGGGCCTGCGGGTTCGAATCTCACCAGTGCCATGGCTGTAAGGGTGAATGCATGTGATTGTCTATGACGATGGCCTAATGCTGGCCGCGTTCCCGGCAGCCCTCTTCACCAACCTAACCTAGATGACCTTCCTCAAGTTCCTCTGAAACTAGGCTCTTCTGGTAGTTCTAAAACTTCTATTGGCATACTCCAAACTGATGCTAATAATTTGCAAAGCTCAGTGATTGCCAAATCGTAACACATATCTGAGAAAAATCATGGAAAAGTTTGAACTCCATCACTTCCTGTGGAGGTTTTGATTGCAGAATCAGCTTTAAGTGGCCAGGATCAAATTGGTGATGCTCCAGCATCGTGCACTCGTCAAGAGATTTCGGCTTTCACTAAAGCTTCAAATTCAAGGGACCAAAATAAAGCTGATGGTACTCCAATAACAGTCGATTGTCACGAGTCTTCACTTGTAACTCCGGAAACGATAAGATTGTACGAAAAAGCTGCATCCAGGAAGACTACAAGTCGAAGCCGTCAGCCAGGAAAAATGAAAATTTTAGCACAGAGCTCGATGTAGACGATCCAAACTCATAGACAGTAAGATTTGTAATAATATAAAAGCGAATATAACACACCAAAAGAAGTTATAAGGAAAACCAAAAAAAAATAATTCCAGTGTGGGTGCTGAATTTGAGAATAAAGGTATCAAAGATGTAGTCAAAAAGAAAGCAATGACAGACAAACCAAAAATGAGAAATTTTCAAAGTAATATAAGAAGAGAAAATAACAAAAATTAAAATTAATAAAACCACAAAACGCACTCAAATCAGTGAAACCAAATCTTACGATGAATATATAGTTCCATATGCCGGTAGTTCTAGTTTTGGTAATTTGAAATAAACCTAGATTTAGATAACCGTTGGTATTGTTTCGTATGCCAAAGGCTTTACATTTCCTGCAAGAGATATATTCATGAAATATATCTTGGGCTGCGTGAAAAAAACGGTCGAAATTTCATATGCTAGGCATGCAAATCTTAAAGTCTGAAGTATTAAGCAATAAAATTAATTTTAAATGTGCTTCTAATTGACTGACTTTGAGCTAAGCTGCTTAATTGGAACACAACTTATTTTTATCTTCTTTTTTTCTCTAAAATGGATAGGAATGCCTATTGTTTTAATTTTACATTTATATTTATTCGTTTATAAAACCTTACTGTTATTTCTCTTAACGTTTGTGTTTCTCTTAACATTTTTATAAATATATTTGAGCTCCTCTCTAATTCCGCTATAAAAATAGATATGATTAAATCATCCTACTCCTATAATCAACACTCCCGTGTGTTGGAATATATTCAAGCCAACAATCACAAAGAAAAAACTATTAACAGCTCAAGTAATAGTTTAACAATTACTTTGATATTAGAAAATGGTGCCAATCTATTAAAGCTTTGCATGCCTGGTTGTAATGTCCAGTTTCAAGTCGTTTGTTCAATTTAATGCATGTTTATGTAAATGAGGATCCAACCCTCCCGTCTTTCCTCTGAAGATTTGCTTTCATGCCAAGAAAGCAAAAATTCGACCATCCTTCTAATTTTCCATTCGTCTGTCGAAATTTTTATTCATTTACAAAAATCGAATTTAACAAAATACCATACATACTTGATAAAAAAAAATACAGGTTCGTATCAAAGCATTTTATACTGTGTAGTTTATGGTAAGTTGAAAATGCATTCAATAGTACCAGCTGACTCATTCAATATTCAATGTGTTACCGAAAACTAACATTTCAAGGCAAGTTGGTGCTCTACGAACTGCAGCCGGCTACATATCGAACTTTACTAAAGTTTCACTTTCGAAATTCGTATATCATTTTCTGGCACTTTGAATTTAAGTTAGTATATCGTGGTGGCAATATTGAATTCTAAGAAAACTTTTTTCATTTCTCGGATAAGCGCTCACAAATTCTAAAAGTTTCGTATATTCAATGATTTGAGAGAAAGTTTACTCTTTATATGTTTGCTTGGTATATTTCTTCAAGTGGAAATGATAATGTTTGAAATTTGTCAGTGATGCATTGATATTGATATCATGAAGCTTTCATATAGGATTACAGGAATATATTTCAAGGTAAAGAAGATAAATATTTGAAACAGTCCACGTTTATAGATATGGACCATTTTTCGGCGTTCAAATTTTGGGTAAAAAGCTGCGAACATCCAAAACCGTGCTGGAAGGAGTATCGTCAAGCATTCATTATAAATAGATGTTTGACAGTGCACTGGATAACATTCGTACTGCATTAAAGCCAAGCTTGTTTCAGCCGAACCCATGCCCAAAAATTTGCTTCGTCGGAGAAAACAACTTTGGTCCAATCACGATCCATATTTTCGGTAGCCCAAACCTTTCATTTTCGATGTGTTTCTCAGGGAACAAATATTTTAATGTCGTGATAGATATAAGATACTTACTTTTGCATCCTTCAAACCCCATTCAATAGACTGACATATAGAATTGTGTATGCCTGGCATTGTCGTAGAGAAGGATTTATCTGGAGAATCGTCTTATACTGCTTGCTAATAGTCACTCGTTTCAAGCCCCGTCCAGAAAATTCATCAACATTTTAGTAAATTGAATACCCTTGGTTCGACTTTACAACATGCTTCTTAAATTTCTAAACCTCTTTTGCAGTCATAGAATACGATAATTTTGACCCCCGCGATTCCTTTCGTTTGACACGGACTATACGTAAATGAATTACACTTACTAGTGTCTGTTCAGAAGCAGTTTTTACTGTTCGCTCGGAGAGATCTTTTTAACCCTTATGATTTCAGTAATCTACCACCATACGAATATCGCCTTAAATGTATTAACTTGTTACCGCTTGCATCAAGAAGATTAATGTTATCTGCCTGCTTCAGCTTCGATCTCATCAGAGACGTGGTTAATGTCGTCTACTTGAAAGAAAAGTTTGTGCTCAATCAGCCCTTGAGAGTCACTAGATCCCGACGATTGCTTATTGAATACCAACACAACACAACATATGCAGCAAACGAGCCAATAAATAGGTGCTGCAGGCTATTCAATTGCATGGGCGAGAACTTTTCCCCTACGATATCTAAGGCAACTTTTAAAAAAAATTTTATGAGGGCTCTCTCTTCATAGTCTCTCCCTTTCCCCCGCCATACTAATATATATATATATATATATATATATATATATATATATATATATATATATATATATATATATATATATATATATATATATATACATATATATATATATATATATATATATATATATATATATATATATATATATATATATATATATATATATGTATTGTCAATTTAAATTCACTTAGTTATTTGTCATTTGTTATTCATTTAGTAATTTGTCATTTAGCTATTACTTTATTTGTTATCTATTTGTAACTAGTTTATTTTTGCGTTATTTATTAATCTTGTATTCATATATAGTTTTGTTTTTTACTTTGTTTCGTATATTATTTTATTTTATTTTGTTTCGTAATTTTATCTATGTTCTATATTATTTATTCTTCTTTACATGTACACCTTGCTTGGTGAATAAATAAATAAATAAATAAGTTGGGTTCAAATGATCACCGTCACAAATCCGACCGTTTACGGCAAATATTTTCACACAAACGTCTCAAAACAGTTAAATAGAAGTCCTTATTGACTGTTTGACCTTGCGGAACGAATTCATGATGAACCACACCACGAAGACGTTATCGTTGGTTGAAGAGGTCGACGGTCGTCCTGAACGAGGCAAATCTTCGACGATCTCCCGACCGTTTTTAAAGGCTTTGTACCATTCGTACACTTGAGTTTTCGATAAAACAGAGTCTCCATAAGCCTTTTCCAGCATTCGCAACGAGTCAGCACACGAAATTTCGTTCAAAACACAAAATTTGAGACAAACTCTTTGTTCAATATTTTTTTCCATTGTAACATTCGCAGACTACCACTGAGGTCGACTGGTTTCAACAGCTGTCGTAAACAAACCGACAGACCGACAACTTCAAATACTTAAAAATACTCAACGCGGGCAATTTAAATGAGAATTTCCGGATACTTTTTTGTCAGAGTGTATATATATATATATATATATATATATATATATATATATATATATATATATATATATATATATATATATATATATATATATATATCAGCAAAATGGTTAAGGGAGATAATCTCTGAAGTGGCCGATCCGATTGAGCTGAAATTTGCGGAGAACATAGATGTATATAACAGCTAGGTCTATGCTAGAATTCAGATATCTTAAACTTTTTGGCGGCGGCGGGCATTTAAGTGAATTTTCAGGTGCTCCTATATTTCCAAGCAGTGTAAATTTTGTTAAAAACAGGAAGGACTGAAAACTTATTATGTTTTAAGTTTGCCTATGATAAAGAAGTGGAAATTTTGAGCCTTGTGTAAGCGCTGAGTGCCTAAAAGTAGGCAAGGATTTTTTTCAAATTTCGATTTGTCATAGCTTCTAAGAAAAACAATGGATCATCGTGAAATTTTTAGAGCGTATTGACATAGACTAGAATTTTACACACATGGACTTTCAAGACTGTGCGGGCAACTCTGTAGCTACAGCAGGCTGCTGAACAAAAATCCTTCAAATCATCGACCTTCCTGAAAATTTTTTGATTTTTGAAAATGAATTGAATTATTGATAAATTTTGACTTTTGTCCACCAAGTCAAATAAAATATTTGAAAATCCCGCGGTAAACCAGAACGGCAGCTCGTGACCAAATTACCACTATTTTCAGCACTCAAAACTTCTGTGTACGAGAACTGACGATCGGAATATGCGATCAATATGAAATTTACAGGACATGTTGGAATTTGCTAGGACCAGGTTTGATAGAAGTGATTTTGAAAAACGAGCAATGCCGTTTGGAAAAATCGCTGAGAAAAAAAACTGCTTTTTGGCCTCTAGCTTTCGATTTAGCCACCAGATTTTAACAAAATTCAAGCAGTAGGTGAACCTTACGCTAAGATAGATTTCATAGAAATTTGGTTGAAAAATTAGTATAGGGACGCCAGCTACGGCACTTTTTTGTCTCCTTAATATTGTAAATTTGCTCAGCAAAATAAAATTTTTTTCCCTATAACTTCCGATGCAGTGACGAAATTCATGTGAAAAGCATATCTTGTTGCGTTTTTAATTCTGTAGGAATTTTGTTGAAAAACCCTGAAAGGGTTTGAAAGCTATGATGAATTTCGTAATTTATTGACAAATCTTTATCGAACGATGTTGTCCTAAAATTTCCAAATGGGAATGATCCTGCAATGACAATTTACAACAAATATTTACGTGTCAAAAATTTAAAAAGTTTGGACGATGGTAACCCTAAAATGTAATTCACTCCTATAACTTACAGCGCAGCCATTCAATCGAAACGAAATTCAAAGGCTGGGTTTAGCACACTGTGAAGCAGCTATGGTGCTAGCACATGATTGCCAGCACCAAGCAATTTCGTAAATATCGCACCAACAGATGCTTCCATTTTCTATTCATAAGCAAACTATTTACAATAAAACAAGCAACCGATATTTAAATGTTCCGAGTTTTGGAAATTTTATTGTTTGTTACTTGAATCTATAAGCAAGTTTATTAGGTTATTCATCTGCATCATTCCCCTTCTATGGTAAGCATAATTTATGACAAACGACTTCGATTATATAAAAGCACTAAAAGATTATATAAAAGCAAAGTATCTAAGTTAGATATCTATATGCTTTTAGAATCGTCAAAAATTGGTGCAACTGCACCAAGTTGTTTATATAATGTTATTTTATTTGAATAAAGCTCTCTGCCCTATAGCCTCCAGTACAGTCATGGTATCATAACGAAAATCATATGGCAAATTTAAATTATTGTAGACAATATTCAGTAGAAATCGAGTTTGAAAAACCATGATAGGGCTGCCAGCTATGATTGTTTTTGTATTTTTTGACATAGCTTTAGTAAGCGATTTTATCATAAAGTTTTCAAATCGTAGTTGTCTTGTAGTGAAAATACACACCAAATACTAAGATCTAGAAAGTTTGAAAGCTCTTGCGAATGGTAACCCTAAATTTCTTTGTATCCCTATAACTTCCAATGTAGTGATTGGATCAATACGAAATTCGCAGAGCAGGTTGACTTTAATGTGAGGCAGATATGACTTATTTTTGGCTTCAGTGCTAGCAAAGGACTGCTAGCACGAGGAGTTTTTGTTATTTTCGTACCAATAAATGCTTGCATTAAGCATTCACATCGCGAATATACAATATATAACAATATATATGACAATACATACAATATATAATATATAAGACAATAACAACAATATAACAAAAACATATAACAATACACTCAAAATCTGCACAAATCCTCTACTGTTCTTCGAGCATTAGTATTTCTAGCGGTTCTGATGCGCTAGGGTTTTTTTAAATTCTTTTTAACCGCTGCGTGCTTTCTTTGTTGTAGACGTAAATTTCATCAGTCAATGAACATATGCTAAGCACAATTCACAATAAAAAGGGAGGGGGTTTTTGTTCGTAAAGGTCCAGAAGCAGTTCTCAAGCATTGGCTGGCAGGCCAAACCCAGCCGAGATGTGTTAAGGGGGCAAGATGGTTTCCGAGGCCGAAGAAAAGCCGATTTTTGCGATTTTTTTTCTCAGCTTTGAGTGAAAATAATTACTAATTTTTTATAACACATTAAAGAACTATATTTTGAGAGTATGTAGGAATTATTGTAGAAAAAAATATTAATTATTTATCCCGTGGTGGCAGTAGATCAAAGGCGCTTCGAAAAAAAGGCGTCGTGCGGTGCGTAAAACCTGGCCTGACAGTGTTATCTGAAATCCAAAAATCGAAGTGATTTACTTAATATATTAGTTTTTTTCGCGGATGAACGAAACTATATTGAAAAATATGCGATTTCCGATTTTTGGTGCGGTTTTCAATTTGGAGGTACCATTTTCACATAAAAATCAGCCTATGATTGCCTGTAAAAAATAGTAAAAATTAAAAAATAAAAACGATCGTTCATCCGCGAGTATATATCATATTAAAGATGTCCGGCAAAGTTCATTGAGATCGGTGCATTAATTTTTGAGTTATGTTACGCACCGACTTCAAAAATGTAGTTCGGAGATTCGAGCTAGACTATTTCGGTTTCTCGTTGAAATATACCTGGCAACACGATCATAAAATAACCGGTATCTCTGCGGGTTTTAGTCCGATTGACTTGAAATTTTCAGAGGATATTCCTGAGATATTGTAAAAAAATAATTGAAAAATAATTGACATGTAAAAAAATAATTGAAAAAATTTGTTTGTTTAAGTTGAAAACCATCCTGCCCCCTTAAAGCACGTTGTTAGCATTTGAATAAAAAGCTGAAAATAACACGAAAAACCTAAACGCGGGAAATATGCCTCTATTTAGCAGGCATGAAGAGAGGCAGACAGTCCCAGGCCCCTGCTGTTATTGGAACTATGACTGCAGATGTTGTGAGGTCACTCCGCTCACTGACTTTGGCCGAAAACCAAACAAAACCAAAATAGAAAAAAATGGCCGATGTCCTTCACTTAAAAAAAATCGTATTC
Source organism: Nemotelus pantherinus (assembly GCA_963978885.1). Taxonomy (NCBI): domain Eukaryota; kingdom Metazoa; phylum Arthropoda; class Insecta; order Diptera; family Stratiomyidae; genus Nemotelus; species Nemotelus pantherinus. The sequence continues at coordinate 52,638,931 of OZ022266.1, read as the reverse complement.
AAATTTAATCAATTAGAGACCAGTCAGGTCTTCACTGATCCTAAAAAGAGAAAAGCACTTATTTGCTTCCGCCCATTAAGAAGGCCTAAGGTTAAAGGGCTACAAATTCATTATAATTCATTTCCGATTTTCAAATTCGAATGAAATCGAAATGAATTTCGAATGAAATCCCTTCACACATACACGGTTCTCACACGGTTCATATTCGGTTTTGTGTTTTTTTCCTCAACTTTGCGTAAAATTTCCACACAATCGTTTTTCCATGCCTCTTGCGTCTTAAGTTTATCTTGATATTTTGCACAAGTCTTGTCCCACAGCGCTAGTATAGATTGCACAGCACAAATCAGCCGATCCACATCAACATCTTATAAATCGCTCATTTTATCAGAACAACCACGACTGATAATTTCAAACAAATTAGAGGTATTTATAAAACTAATTAAAGCTGACTAAACTAATTAGGTAAAATGTCTAAATATTTCAAATTAAGAGATCTAAACTGATAATTTATAAATTAAAAAAAAATTCAAAGGATCCAATCAGTTAAAACCGAAACTAAACCGTGCATGTGTGAATGCCTTGATTGCTTTCTGTTCCCTGGACACGAATTCACACCTAATAGAAACCTGATGAAACCTATTCGTGTTCAGGGAGTATTCGGTTCTATACGGTTTCTATTAGGCACTAAATAGAAACCGAATTATGGTTTCACACTTGTCGGCAGCGACCGAAAACGAACCGAAAACGAACCGAACCGAATGGAACCTCGTACGTGTGAAACAAGCCTAACTCATACATTTACTAGTTTTACGCACCGGTTCTAATATGTTTTTCTTTCCGTCGGCCAGTTTTGAACCGTCAGTTTGTGTACTATACCTTGGTTAATGTTTAAGTTGGTTGGTTCCTCTTGGTGGTTTTGAAGAATTCAGTAAATCTAGTTACAAAAATTCTTTCTAGTATGTGAACTATAAAAAAAACCTGTCAATATATTGCTATGTTTGTGAGTATTATGAGCATAAAACACTTTCGAGTTCTGAAAGTTCGTGAATTAGGGTATGATTAGGGTATTCTTATATAACATTATGAATCTGATATAAGAATATTCTTATTAAAAACAAGGGGAATGAACATTTGTTTTTTATGCAAATAAAGATTACCCTTAAACAGGATAATCGTTTGTTATTACTTATTTCAATTATTTCCGAGTATCACCCCTATAAAAATAAAATGGAAATTGTCCCAAAAACAATTTTTGACTCCCAACAGATCAAATAATATTCCTACGAATTATTACAACCCTTACATAAAATTCTATTTTACTACAGCAATTGACGGCTTCGTTGTAGTAAAGTCGACACTTGAATATCGTGCGAATAATAAAAAAATCATAAATACCAGAAAAATGCATATCAAGTCCCATTAAAAGCAATTCTCGCACAGTCTTAATCAAGTTTAGAAGCAGGAATACCTAAACTTTTTACTTCCAAAGTCAGGTATTGCTTGTTCCTCGAAAATCGATAAAGCATAAATGATTTGTTGTTTACTGCACGAAGACCCCATGTTCAATTTAAAAGGATGTCGCATGTTATACAGTAGATTGTTTTCATAAAAATATCATTGATGGAAAAAGCAAGTGATTGAAAAATCCTAGTATTACAGCTTGTGCTGTTGTCTTAGGTCACCATAGCAACATAATTTGATAGAAAGTTCTCTTGAAAGCAAGAGAAATTCTTATGAATATATTGCGAGGTGATTCGACCCTCCGAAAATAAATCTAAAGTATACATACCGTTAAGCGAAATACCTATATATTGCTTAGATGTTGTCTGTTTAAGTTTCATTTTTAATAAGAAAGATATCTATTATTTCATAAAAGGTGAAATTTCGCTGAAATCAGTTACCCAATTTGTGAAATTTTTGCTCAAAGAATTATCAAACACGGTTGTTACATGACCCTCTGAAAACCTCATTTCATTTATATGTATTCAATTTGACCACACAGATTTAATAAGGAAATGTGAGATTAATTTATTTACTTTTCTGATTTTTCATTTTCTTTGATTAGGCATACTTCTTATAAAATATCCTTCTCATTTACTCAAATACAAGGGGATTACTTCAATGTTTCCAAAATAAATACTTCACTCACAGTCATGTAACTTTGTCCTGATCCAGTTTCATGTCAAACGGTAATTGCTAATGAATTACCTGAAGCAATTTCTATCATCTGCAGACTTGTAACAAATGAAAAACATCAAATACAATTCTATAATTAATTTCTCTCTCAAGTCAAAATGCTAACCATCGAAAATTCTTTGCAAGAATACGATCTCATTGAATTTATTCCAAAAATAGAGCAAAAGTCTTTGGAAAACTAATACGAGCATTGGAATTTCTTTCTTGAATAGATAATAATATTACTAGCTCTTTGGTGATTTTCAAAGCTCGACAGCCTTCCAAGTAAAGATTGGTATCAGCGTACAGGAACGTGAGCCTGATTGTTTCTAATTAGAGAAAAGAAGCATACGTTCGTTGTTTTTGTACAATTACTTGAATAGAAAATACGAAGCCTCCACTGATTGTCAACCCAAAATATATCGTTTCAGGTCCCAGAGGAGCAGATTTTTCTATTGTTCGTTGCAATCTGAACCGAGATATGGTATAGACTTTTGTGCCTGAAGGATTTCGTTTGGTCGCAAAAAAAAAAAGGTTTTTCTGCCATCATTTTGAACACGATATGACAGTCCTTTTCTCTTTGTGATAACCAATTAGCGGGGAGTATTTATGTGGTTACTTCTGTGTAGAAGAAAATAAGTGAACGTTATTTGCTAGCCTGATATGATGAATTTTTTTTTTTGGTTTTTTTGGCTACACAGGAGGCTCGGATTAATTATTGAAAGATTTTGTATCAGAAGATATTAAGATATTAAAGTTGGTGGTTTTTGTATCAGTGGGTTCCAGTTGTGTGTAAGTATTTCAAAGATAATAATAGCTTTATAGGAAATTTAATATTGCTTGTAAAAACAAACAATATTAAATTATGGCACTAAGCTGAATTTTAAAGTTTCATTGATAAAAATCAAATGTGATATCTGTGTTTAGTTTACAATTATTAAGAAAACAAAATTTTAATTTTCCTTGTTCGAACCTTGCACCAATATCTCTATCTTGCTCAGTAGTACAGGCCTAACAGCTCTTTTTCTAGTATCAGCTAGCTTCGCATCATTCACCAGAATGAGAAAAATCGAAATAGGAACATTAAGGCTGATTTCAGAGTCACGCGGACCGTCCGCGCGGACCATCCGCATGCGGACGAAAATGTAAGAAACCTATGGGATGGTTTCAGACTGGCGCGGATGATCCGCGCTGATTCCTGTCCGCGCGGACCATCCGATCGCCATCCGCGCAGCCCGTCCGCGAGCTGACGTTGCAGTGTTCTTATTGACCGTTTCACAGTTACGCGGAGCAGTCATGCGGACGATTACAGTGGAACGCGAAATGTCCGAAGTTGATACAGAGCGAGCAATTGATGGAGTGCGTTTGAGGAGGTGCATATGGGATCCCGCAGACTTGTTTTATAAAAACAAAGATGCACGATTGAGTGCTTGGGAAGACATTGGCACTGAGCTATTTGGAGAGGCATATGCGAATAAAAAGCATGTATTGGGTAGGTATTCAATCTTTTATTAAATATGTTTTTAGTTGTAGTGTAAGGTGTTTAATATTCTTCGATATAATCCTCTTAATTGCGCAATAATCGCGTCTAATATATTGATCTCTCCTGCCAAGAGACTTTACCGGCATCTGATAAAAAATAACTGGCGAATACTTCACGTAATGTATTTCCGCATCTGTTAATCTGAGGATCAATTACATCTTCCAATCCCTCAATCGTAAGAGTATCTTCCTCGCTGTAGCCATCTCGTACGCTTATAAAATTATGCAATACAGTGCAAGCCTTGACAATATTTTTTGCAGTCTCGAAGCCTACATTGGGAGGGGTGTGAAAGATTCTAAACTTATTAGACATTATTCTAAAGGTCAACTCAATATATCTTCTTGCACGGCTTAGCCGATAGTTGAAAATCTTCTTCGAATGTGTCATCTTTTTTCGTGCATATGGTTTCATTACATGTTTGGATATTCCAAATGCGCCATCACCAACAATGATATGTGGCACTGAAGTATTGCTTCCTGGTAAAAATTTAGGACCAGGAATATTCAACTTTTGCTCCTCTAAATTTCTAAATAGAAGGCTGTTTTTGAAGGCAGAGGAATCTGAGTTTTTTCCATATGCTCCAATATTCACATAAGTGAACATATAATCCGCATCACACATGGCCAACAGTATAATAGAATAAAAGTCCTTATAATTATAAAACATCGATCCTCCTCCCACAGGGTTAATTATTCTAATGTGCTTGCCATCTATAGCTCCAATGCAATTTGGGAAATTGGCATGATCTTGAAACCTCGTGGATATACGTTGCCACATTTCTATGCTTGGCTCAGGTATACATTCTTGATGAAGTAATTCCCAAATTATTGCGCACACCTCATTTACTATTCCACTTATAGTGCTTATTCCCACTCTGTATGAGTAGTGCATGTCGGTAAATGTATTTCCAGTTGCCAAGAATCTAAGAATAAAGAAAATATTTGTTTCAGATAACCTTATTCAGAAACGTTGAAAACTGCACGAGATGCGTATTTTAAAACAAAAACTGCAATGAAAAACAAACCGTCTGGAAGTTGCGCCCGGAAAATAAAAAAATATATATATTATGATGAATTGAGGTTTTTAGATTCAACTTGTGAAAACCAAGTTGAAGAATCTCTTTACGAAAATAATGCATCATCAGCTGATGCAAACGCAAGCTCAGTAAATGATTCAGAGGTAAGCCTAACTAGTTCTCCACAAAATCCTGCAGAATTTGATATTGATAATCAGGCAAAACCGTGGAATCGAAAGAAAAAAAGGCAGAAACCACAGCAAGAGTCTGAGTTTGAAAAAAAATGGTGGCATTCTTGGTAAAAAACACGCAAGAGTTGAGCACCGACGACTTGGCATTTTTTAATTCAATGGGACCAATGCTGAGTGACTTTAATACTGACCAGAAACTTTTGTTTCGTTCTGAAGTTCTGAAGATAGCCGCGGATATTCGAAAAATGTCACCCAATTCTCAAGCAGCAAACAATATTATATCATTTATTTATTTTATATTATTTTTATTTTCTTTCATTTTTACCGCCTTTACTTACTTAAAAAAATGGCGAAAAAATCAATTTTTTATTCCAAAACCGCCGTTTTCAAGAGATTTAAAATTTTTGGAAAAATATAGCTAACACGATAACAATTGACGACAAATTACGTCAATGCCTAAAGTCTTGACAGTGAATCAACACCAACTTTTTTAGAAGACGACTTTTAAGGTTATCCTGAAAATATAACTTTATCAATTTGTTTTTAAAAATTACTAACGTATTAATTCGTAATGGGTAATAAACTAATCCCTTCAATCATAATTCAATCCACTATGTTTATTTTTTTAGAAATTGTTTGGGCAAAAACTTGCTGCACCCAGCATAAAAACAGCTTTAAATAAATATGTTTAGACATAGCATTAATGTTAAGAAATACTTTCTTTCAATACTTGAACTTTATACATTTTATGATGGCTGAAAATTAAAAGAACACTTGCGGACACTATGGAGTTATATTGAATCCATTGAAAATCTTGTATGTTTATGAAAGTTGCGTTTTTTGCACTTCAGATCAAATCAGAGTTAATCGGTACGCAGAAAAAATCACACCAGGCAGGTTTCGGCATTCTTTTAAGTTGCTGATTTCGCAAGTTAATGTTATTGAAATAGTATGTGAAATTGATTTCAAAATTATGTTTCAATTTAATCAAAATGTCAGAGTACCTGTAAATTTGTAGCGGTTGCACCAAATATTTCAAATAATTTATCTCGTTTTTTCATTTGATTGTGAGCCCATGAACTCTTACTCAAACGATTTACCGCCCACAAAGGCTGACTTAGTGAGATCATTTAGGCAGAATTTTGTTGTTGTTTTCCCTGCTACTAACCAGAATTCAATAGAGGTACAAAAAATTCGCCTTGTCGCTATGACAATCAAATTCTTTTTCTTTACCAACACGTCATTCTATTCTTGCGAATAATTTGCGAAGATGTCTAACTTTTGCTGCGTACAGAACTAAAAACTTTAGATAAATCCTAAAACATAGGGTCGTTTTCAATTTATCTGTAACCAGTAAGTGCTTCTTTGTGAAACCATTCGGGAACACCGGATTAAGAAAAGATTTCGTAAAGCTATGGACAAACGAATGGATGCGTATTTTATTCGAACTCTAAAATACTTCTCTCTGCGCACTCATATTATGAAAATAGTGGAAATGTAGCTATTGCTTCAATTTCTCGAGTCATTTATAACTTTGTTTCAAGTGTTAAACATTTCCGCGAACTGCTTGCCATTTTATCACTCAAACACAGGACGCACTGTACGCAGAATAAATCATTGACATTTTTCGAATGTTCGTTACAACTTACTCTGCAATGAAAGAAAGATCTTCAAAAAAAGTTCGTCATATACTTACATATAAAGCAAAAAATTAGGTGGGATTTTCAAAACTCTTCCCCATATGCAAGAATTCGTTACAGCTGAAGGCAGTTATAGCCTCTGGCAACTACGTAAGGAATCGCTCTGCGATCAACTCACATAATCAAAGCAAATTCAACTCAAAAATATTCCTGCAACACGTATTTCGCTGAAACACTAGCATTATATGTATATCCAAAAATGAAGGTTTTTTTCATCTGAGCGCTCAAAAAACTCATAGTTTGTCATTTTCGTATAAAGATATTATATATTCTATCACTATTCTTAAGTCATACCCACGTTGGGCGCGCTATTTTCATCATTCTTTTCTTTCGTTTTGTGAGAAAAATGTTAGTTCATCGTGCTTATTTTTTATTTTCATCGAAATTTAGAATATTCAGCTGCTCTTCTGTGTAGTAATCTTCCTGCAAGCATCAACGTTTTCGTTTTCAAATGGATATCATATATTTACATATACATTTTACTGTTTCAAATGGGGTCTTTTGGAAGTAAAAGAACGTTCTACATAAAAGTAATGCCGATATAAAACTGGCATAAAGCCATAAATCGTAAAAATATAAATGGGTTATTTTCAGCTAAAAGTGTTTAATCATAGCCATCCTGTTACCATATGCTGCATCATAATATAATTAAATATCTACAGCGGAATTAAATATCTGAAGTTTTCATTCATTTATGAATCGCTAGTTATTTAGTCACGAACAAAGTGTTCAATATGCAGTGCCTTACAAAAGGCACTAATAAAGGATATGCCTAAAACCAGCTTTATGCTTCATTATAGCTCTTAACAAGCAGTTCGAGACCACCACTACGACGATAACTTACGTATTATATATTTCAGCAGCTGGTAGAACAATCATTCTCCAACAAATTTTCCAACAATTTTTACGCCTCCGTTGAGAACATTACCATCAATAAATTTACTGTGGAAATTGAGTGATCATTGTGCCGGATAATGCTCAGACATGCCATATGACACCCAGTTTGTCGTTAAAACGCGTAGCATATTAAGCGCGTTTTTATTATGTGTTTCCTACGTGCTACTGTAACACATCCGCTTGCAAATGTTTTCCTAAACGAAAATATACTTTGATAAAAGTGAATAATACTCAGCTGCTCTGTAGGTCATACCACTCTCACATGTATGTGTGTGTGAGTTACATAACGAAACCATTCGGTTCCGTTGTTTTATGTAAAAAAGCAGCGGCAGAATTATAATGCAACTCACATATCATCCATGTGCTTCGAACAGGACACGTTCAATCCTAGTGAACAGCATACGATCGCCGGAAACGTAATAATAAATGAGGAAGAAATATTGGAATTTCTTAACAATGCAAAGATATGGACAACGTATTCAATGAATTTCCTTGGCCTGCAGACAAGACAGCTCACCGGAAACAGTTGAACACTTTTCGAATTCCTTCGCATAAGCTTCGACCTTAATATATTCGAATGCCAGAAAATGTTTGGGAAAAGTTCCGACGGGAAACACTCAAAGTTGTCCCGTCGTAGACTCTCTGAACTGCAAAGAGGAAGATACTTCGTTCAGAAAAACTGCAAACATGTTTCGGTAAATATGTATGTGGTAAAGTGTTTGCCTGGTAGTTATTTAGGTTTTATAGCAGTTTGGTGTTGCCAATTTTTCGCAGTGTTTCGCCACGAAATGATCAGAGTTTCACTTGCTCGACTGAAGAAGACAGTGTAGTGCAGAATGAATAAAACATCAAATTGTAGGTGAGCAAATCGAATTACGGGATTTAAATGTTTGCAGAGCTTGAAGGTATGATTGTGAGTTTAGGATAAAATTGGTATTTTATTTCGTTAAATGTAGTCTGCATTCGTGGCCAAATGATATAAAAGCTTCAAACAAAATCATTGAAATGAAAACCGTTATTTACATCGCAGTGATGGCATTCTAAATACAAGTTTGTTGTCTTTCAAGCCAGAGCCAGAAAAATCAACGTTGGCAATGCCATGTGGTACAATTGCCTGAATATTGCAGATTTCCCATTGCAAAGCTAAACTGGTAGTTTATGCCGAAAATCTTAAAACATTCGTTGCTCCATTGCAATTTAATTTTGTATTATTTTTAGCTTTCATGTATCAAAACAGGTAAAAATATCTACAATTGTTTGGATTTAATAAAAAAACGAAATACATTCGCTGAAAATGAACAAGAAAAGGCAAGGCTAAAAAATCTTGGAACAAGATTAGCGTTTGCATATTTAAGGAATTGAAGATAGCTTCGACCCACGCTGGAAGAAATAACTTGGTGGTAGTAGGAGCTTGTATAGCCTTTAAAACCTCAGACTACATTTGAGATTTAGGTCCAGGAAAATATGGAAAAAATTGTTTGTTGGTAGAGAAGCTAGTTATGTTAAGTTTAGTTTTATAACCTTAAGTTATTCCACTGGACAAGCCATATTTCGTGCATTTTAAAATTAAGGATTAGCCGTACACGACTTTTTTTTTGGTATGATATGTTTTTTTGATATGTTATCAATTTTATGGGGCATGAAGTAAAGTGTTGTGGGTAGTGTTCAGTGGTATTATCTGCAAACTGTTATTCAGTTATTTGTTATGCTGCCTCTCAGACTTGTCTAGCAACAAGATCAAACTACTGTAGCCGACCGGTTACGAACTTAGCATGGTTTTGCTTCACCGCTGTAAACAAGTGGATAGTGCAGAGTGAGCCGCTATATTGTTCGCCCGACGTGAGTCATCCATGTTGTCCATCTTCATCATCATCAGCCGCTGCACGTGAACGCTCGAGATTATTATATCTTTTATGTATTTCTTGTGTAATATTAGTTTACTTTAAATAAACATTTAATAATAACCTAAAGTGGTGACCCCGACGTGATTTGAACACGCAACCTTCTGATGACAGGTTAAAACCTGCATACTTAATAAGCAACGAAGAAGATGTTCACGATTGCAACGACCCGCCAACAGAAGAATCTGGATCTCATAACCAAGTCACGCGCTCAGGACGTCGCGTCATCATTCCGCCCCGATATCGATGAATTGTTTTTTCCACGGGGGGAATACTGTAGCCGACCGGTTACGAACTTAGCATGGTTTTGCTTCACCGCTGTAAACAAGTGGATAGTGCAGAGTGAGCCGCTATATTGTTCGCCCGACGTGAGTCATCCATGTTGTCCATCTTCATCATCATCAGCCGCTGCACGTGAACGCTCGAGATTATTATATCTTTTATGTATTTCTTGTGTAATATTAGTTTACTTTAAATAAACATTTAATAATAACCTAAAGTGGTGACCCCGTAAAAAGTGAGCACAAGCACCCCAATTAATAAAAGCGATGACCGAGAATAACATCGATTTGCAATCGCAACAGTTGCCGTCGAGCGAAGAGTCACATGTGGATGCAACCACGGTCCCACGGCTCAACCCTCCATCGATGACGGGAACGAACATCGAAGCATATTTCATGTCATTAGAATTTTGGTTCGCGGCGTGTGGCATCAGTAATGACAAGCGGAAATTTAACTTTGTCATGGCGCAAGTGCCGCCAGGAAAGTTAATCGAATTACGTAGTGTCGTAGACGCAGCCCCACAACAGGACCGATACACATACATAAAGGAAAGGCTACTTAAGCATTTCGCAGATAGCCAGCAGCGCCGACTCCAGCGAGTACTTTCTGACATGCCACTGGGTGACATGAAACCCAGTCAGCTGTTCAATGAAATGCGCCGGGTTGCTGGCGCTTCGCTGAGTGAAACAATCCTACTCGACTTGTGGGCAGCAAGACTTCCAACACATGCTCAAGCAGCAGTCATTGCTTATAGTGGTGATGCAGTGGGTAAAGCAACTATCGCCGATGCGATCGTCAATTCACTTAGCTTGCGAAACGTCAATGCGATCAAAACTGACGATATGCACGGAGCAATCACTCTAGAAAGTCTTCAGGCAGACGTGGCTCAGCTCTCGAAACGTTTAGAGAGAATATTTACGGATCAGGATCGTTTTGTTCGACGGCCACGTTCACGAAGCCGAGGTTGCGCTGATCGAGCTCGATCGAACTCACGAGGAGCAGAATACCACACATGCTGGTATCATCGAGTCTATGGTGGCGAGGCACGCAAATGCAGGAAACCGTGTTCCTTCACCAAGTCGGATCCCGCATACGAACGTCAATGACAACCAGTGTCTAATGCAGCATCGAATTCGGGCGTACCATCAGATGCTGTACATGTATATCGCCTTAAAATATCCGACGCGACCAACAATCTACGTTTTTTAATTGATACGGGCGCTGATGTATCTGTTATTGCCAAGAACCCACGTTTAGATAAACTCAAACCGACAAGAATGCAACTCTTTGCTGTCAACGGGACACCAATTCAGGTATTCGGAGAAGCTATTCTTGAAGTTAATTTGGGTCTTCGCCGTTCGTTCTTGTGGAAATTTTTAATAGCGGATGTTTCAGCTAATATAATTGGTGCCGATTTCATTAAGCATTTCGATCTCCTTATTGACTTAAAGCGAAGTCGTCTCATAGACAACGTTACAAAGCTTGAGTCAGCAGGAATTCTTACGTCGACACCCATCACAGGCATTAAATCTATCAACAGTCTAATGCCGTTCCAAACTCTTCTGAACCAATATGCGAGTATAACACGACTCTTGCAGCCAGGAACAGCCGTAACTTCGAATGTCGTGCACCACATCATGACGAATGGTCATCCTGTCACAGCGAGACCTAGACGTCTCTCACCAGAAAAGCTCATTGCTGCTCGTCGAGAGTTTGAACACCTAATGCAGCTTGGAATTTGCCGGCCATCAAGCAGCAGTTGGGCAAGCCCACTTCACATGGTTCAGAAAGCTGATGGATCATACAGACCATGTGGAGACTATCGAGCCCTCAATGCGATAACCATTCCCGACAAGTACCCATTACCGTACTTACAGGACTTCACTGCGATTCTGCAAGGTAAGACAATATTTTCTAAAGTCGACTTACAGAAAGCATTTCACCAAGTCCCAGTGCATCCAAGTGACGTGCCGAAAACAGCAATAATAACGCCATTCGGCTTATTTGAATTTGTCTACATGACATTTGGCTTGCGCAATGCAGCCCAAACATTTCAACGTTTGGTGCATAACGTTATACGTGGATTAGACATGGTGTTTGCGTATTTAGATGATTTATGCATAGCCTCTTCGACGCCTGAGGAGCACCAACTCCATTTACGTTTGTTATTCGACAGACTTAAAAAATATAACCTAGCTATTAACGTAGCCAAATGTGAATTCGCTCGGAGTGAGATAACCTTTCTCGGCCATCATATATCTGCCGACGGAATTCGTCCACTGCCGGAGCGTGTAAGTGCCATTCAAAATTTTCAACAGCCATCGAATGTAAAGGACTTGAAAAAATTTCTGGCGATGATAAATTTTTACAGGCGATTCATACCAAATGCAATCGAAGCTCAGGTACCATTATTCACTATGTGCACTGGTAACATTCGTAATGACAGATCGCTGCTTACGTGGACTCCGGAAACAAAAACTGCTTTTGAAAAATGTAAGCAGCAGTTGGCAAGTAAAACTTTGCTAGCCCATCCAGCAAAAAATGTTGAATTATCTCTTTGGGTTGACGCGTCGAACATAGCAGCTGGGGCAGTTCTCCACCAAGTAAACGAAAAGAAAATCGAACCATTGGGGTTCTTTTCCAAAAAATTTGAACCAGCACAGTTACGGTATAGCACGTACGATCGCGAGCTTACGGCTGTTTATCTTGCTGTGCGCCACTTCAAGTTCATGTTAGAAGGCCGGACGTGCCACATCTACACCGACCATAAGCCTCTTACATTTGCTTTCCGTCAAAAACAAGATAAAACTTCAGATCGTCAAGCTCGCCAACTGGATTACATCGGACAAATCACGACCGACATCAGATATGTAAATGGAAAACACAACGTTACAGCCGACTTGCTCTCTCGTATTGCATCCATCAACACCGTTCCACATATTTGCTATGATGAACTAGCAGATGATCAATTAGCTGATGATGAACTTCAACAACTCTTGCAAAAAAGTAATTCAAATCGGTCGATCAAATTCAAACTTTTTAGCATTCCAGGAAGTACGAAGCAAATTTACTGCGATTATTCTACAAAAACAATCCGACCCTTCATCACAAAAAAATTTCGGCGTAATTTTCTGCAGTCGACGCATAATTTATCTCACCCTGGAACAAGAGCTACGGTCAAGTTAATGACACAGAGATTTATTTGGCCGGGCATCCGAAAAGATAGCCGAGAATTCGCTAAGACGTGCATCGAGTGCCAGAAAGCAAAGGTGCAGCGTTATACACATTCACCTCTTGCGCGCTACAGTGTACCAGGCGCTCGATTTTCACATATCAACATTGACATTGTTGGACCTTTTCCGCCAAGCAATGGTCACAGATATTGCCTCACAATTATAGACAGATTCACGAGGTGGCCGGAGGCAATCCCTGTTCCGGACATGACCGCCACTTCTATTGCACAAGCATTTCTTAGTGGATGGATTTCACGGTTTGGAGTGCCGACCCACATTTCGTCAGATCAGGGACGACAGTTTGAATCAACGTTGTTCACTGAGCTGATTCGCACTCTTGGTTCCAGACACCTTAGGACGACGCCATACCATCCACAGTCGAATGGTATTATTGAAAGGTGGCACAGAACTTTAAAAGCTGCCATTACTTGCCACGATACCGACCGATGGACTGAGCATTTGCCGATGATTCTTTTGGGTCTGCGAACAACATTCAAGGATGATATCAAAGCTTCGCCTGCCGAGCTGGTTTACGGTACGACGCTTCGTATTCCGGCAGAATTCTTCAGCGAGGACGTACGTAACCAGACGGAGACAGAAGTTGTAGCTGACCTGCGGAAATCAATGCGAAACTTACGCCCGCATGACACTACATGGCATTCGAATCAAAAGATCTTTATTCAAAAGGATCTCGAAACCTGTAAACACGTTTTTTTGCGCAACGATTCTATTCGGCCAACCTTGTCTCAACCGTACCAAGGTCCATACAAAGTGCTGGAACGAAATGAGAAAATTTTCAAAATCAATATCAACGGTCGAATATCCAATGTGTCAATTGACAGGTTAAAACCTGCATACTTAATAAGCAACGAAGAAGATGTTCACGATTGCAACGACCCGCCAACAGAAGAATCTGGATCTCATAACCAAGTCACGCGCTCAGGACGTCGCGTCATCATTCCGCCCCGATATCGCTGAATTGTTTTTTCCACGGGGGGAATACTGTAGCCGACCGGTTACGAACTTAGCATGGTTTTGCTTCACCGCTGTAAACAAGTGGATAGTGCAGAGTGAGCCGCTATATTGTTCGCCCGACGTGAGTCATCCATGTTGTCCATCTTCATCATCATCAGCCGCTGCACGTGAACGCTCGAGATTATTATATCTTTTATGTATTTCTTGTGTAATATTAGTTTACTTTAAATAAACATTTAATAATAACCTAAACTACTATGTCAAATTTGTTAGAGGAGTAGAATGATTTGAAAACTACGCAGAAAAAGTGAAATTTGTAAAATTGAAACAACTGGCGCTTATTTTCTATGTCATATCTTAGTACAAAAATGATTAAAATGTTCGCTGTTGAACTTGATCGACCATGTGAATTGAAAATCAGGAAGTTGCTACATTTATCGCTTATTTTCATTTTAGATGGCTTTCATATGAAAATTTGCTAGAAGCATATCGATTTTAAAAACGTCAAAAATTACCAGTGCTGCCAGCTCTACCTTAATTTTGCAATCAACATCATATCAGATCTGTTAGACATTGGAAGCTTGTATCGAAGCTTGTATACCACAGCCATAGCGTTGCCTACAAATCCATTAAACTTCTGATAAAGCTGGTCCTACGTAAAGCCAATACATCTTTTAAATTTCATTTTGACTCAACAATCCGGTCGTGAATTTTCGTTCACACCAATTTCATGTGCTCATAAAAGTAGCGATTTGGTGATGAGTTACCGTTCTTGCCCGATGAAAAATTTTAAAGGGCAAAGCTTCAAATTTATCAATTATTTGTATTTTCTTCCATAAAGCGAATATTTTGCAGGAGACTCGATTATTTGAAAGATATATTCCATTTACATGCCCGCTGATGCTTTAGATCTAGGTTCACACAATCATCAAACATCACAAAAGCCTGTTACTTAAAAAAATACACACTCATGACTTTGTCAGAAGTCATCGCATCACGAATTTCCAAAAATTTTCTTTGCCTTCTTTTAGGCATTCAGCGGTGAGATGGGCTAAAAATTTACCATAGTAATCTTAAACATCAGCTGTCGTTTGATTTAATTATTACTTGCCATAGAAATAAATGGGCACCTAAAAATTTACTAAAATACTGGCCACCATCAGAGGATTGGGAGTATCTTTATTTCAACTTAACGCAGAGTGAATTTTTATCTGCATCAATATTTAATGGACATTTCAGTTTGATCGAATGGCGTGATTATGAGTGAATTTTTGTGTTGATATTGGTGCGATTGTGTTGATATTTTGTGATTAAGTTCGTGGTTTCTAAGGGTTCCACACATTCGAATTCAAATGCCTCGGAAGTTCACCGATGGATTCTTTTCAACCTTTAATTTTCCTTAAAAACAAATTGAACTCATACCAGACATACTGTTCAACTCCTTTTTCCATTTACAACGACCACTATCTTGTCCAGGTTTGTAAAATGTAATGACATATATTCCATTCTGCTTATTTTTAGTCTTGATCGCCTGGAGCCGAAAAAGCTTAATCATCGGTCAAATGACTACAGTCCTTCGGTGACAGTCAATCCAGATGAACTACTTTCATCTACGACTGGGGCTTCCAATGTTTTTTAATATAATACACGACGTCATTCAATCGGTGAAACTAATGTTTTGAATCAGCCTGAGCTGTCTGGAGAACTATCTTTGTCGTGGCTTAATACACGACCTTTAATTTCTAAGCTTGAAGTCATGGCTCTACAGCTAAAATCTTTTCTCACCGCTAAGCTCTGACGGTTTTTTTAGAGTATCTCTGCTAATGAGGTTATGCGTTCTTCTAGTTTTACAATCCAGAAACTCCGATCTAGAGGCTTCTTAACTTGCCTTTCAAAATCTACACTTTTTTACTAAAGATGCAATGAGTGCTTACTACTGTCATATTGAAGCCTTTGACTCATTCTATCAAAAATTGTCAGGCTCATGTACCCATTTTCTTAAAAAAAAAATTTCTGTATCACTTCTACAATGTAGCTTTATATTTTACCCGCTTTGTTGCTGCAATAAACATGCGTATTTTCTTCTACGACTTTTCAATATAATTCCTCATTTCTTAATTATATGGCTCCTTTTGACCTTGATGGTGTGTCCGTTTTTGTAAGAACCCCTTAGAATTAGAATGTTTAGCCGGTAATCTAGATATCTTGATGAAGTCACTCTCCTCATCTCCGTGCGTTTTTTTATCAGTATTTTTTTTAACCATTTTATTCTCTTCTTTCGGGAAATCCGCTTACACTTTTATCCTCCTTAAAGTGGAAATTGCATCTATTTTCCAATTACTCCACCATATCTTCCATATCCCCATAACTTATTCCAGCAAACTCCTCGGAAGGGCTGGTTGCAATACTATGTACTTTTGAGTAAACATTATAGTTGGCTAAAATTCGCAGATGTAAAAATTTGTCACAACTAACGTAAATAAAGATGTATAATCAGTCAGATATAAACAGATCCTGATGAGAAACAGTGAATACTTTCGAAATTTCTATTATATTTTAATTTTTGACCATCTCATAAAAACAATGTTTCTGATTTCCTGACACTATTGCAGTATTTGTTTGTGGTCTTAAGCTCAGTTTTTGAAGAAAAAAAGGAAATTTAAAGTAATTGGGGGGAAACTGTATTGCTGATTTGCCAGATTGATTTTCCGTGAGGTGATATATGTGGCGTAGCAGTATATTTTTCTCCGGAGATCTGCTTGGATCCATCAAAAATTTTAAATTTCCTGTGGATCAATTACAGTCCTTGTAGTAGTATAGGAGCAGCAATAATATCTCTATTTGAGCTCTTCCGCTACAAATTGATGTCCAATTTAAAATCCAAGTCAAACCGGTGCTGAAATCTATTGGCCATAACCAGAGTAGAAAGCGAAAATTTCTCCAGTAGCAAACAGCTATCTAGCTGAATTATTTGTGGGAGTGAATAAAACAACATGGCTTCAAACTACAGCTCTTGTTCTTGAGACCAAAATGATTGACTATAGGTGACTATTCATGACAATAAATATATATTAACAAACAAATAAAAGACAACGAAAATCAATTATACATTTTTTTTAGGAATTTAAAATCTTGAATCCTGAATTTAAGTCCTAGTTTGAAATCCCGCAGCATAATGTTACATTGGCACCACAAAGTACCAAAAGCCATAAAATAAAACGATTCTGATCTTATGCCGCATTCGATCATCAAGCACTCGAAAATAAATACACTGCAGTTGTTTTGGCCTAAACCAAACTTTTTCTCCAGTGTAGCTCATCTATTTCATTAGCTAACCTAACTTCATCTGGCTGTCAAATACTATCCTCCTAAATGACCCACCATAAAATTGCCATCGGTTCAATGGAACTAAGCTCACCAGTTTCCTAATTCAACTTTCATTTAGTGTTTGAGTTACTCGAACCTCATCTTTGTGATTTTACGAGCATAATTCAAAACCATAAATGCCACCGAACGAGCGTTCAGTTATCATGGTCCAGTGCCACAAGTGGAAATTTTCAAGAGATCGATATTCGAACTACAAGTAGGGAACATTCGCGTTTATTTAGCACTAGCACCATACGAAGTACGTTCTAATCCCTATGAAATTTACTAGAATATATTTTCCGCCACATCGAGAAAACGGAGTGGAAACGGATTACCTAAGGACCAGATTTAATCACACGGAACAACCGAACCGAATTCATGGATTCGTTTCGACTAAACCGCATTACACAATTCTTGTGGTTTGAAATGTTGATGTGGCTGTGGTGTTATTCCTACACACACTCGTGGTTGCCAAAAACTGTCTCTGGCAGCCTGAAACCAGAAATCGGAGACTCATAAAATTTCAGCTGCGTTTCGAGAAGAAGCGATTGTCTCCTGGGACCATCAAATCACATATCACTGAACGAACGTGAGTTTTCCGTTTGCAAACACACGAATGTTGTCACAATAATGTTGTGTATAAAAACCAAATCCTCTGCGATGGATCCGAAATACTTGTACTTGAGTTTTGTTCTTTAAAAATAACACTCGCCCACGCGCTTGAACATACATGACTAGGGAATTTCAGTCTCGAGGATTTCGGTGACTTTCGATGGTTCGTTTGGTGTACTTGTTTGTATATTTCAGAAGATTAATTCTTCGTTATTGAAAAAAAAGTTGAGCTTTGGATACATTCATATTTATTTTCCACTTTTTTAAGCAGTATTAGTGATCCGTTTTCGAGATCAAATTATAAAGCGTTGGGGCGTCTTAATTTCATTCCGAAACTTGCCATATTTGCATGTCTTCAGGATATGGATGTCGCTAAAAAGCTGCTTACACTGTCCGTTCATGTATCTTAGCAAAATTACGATACGTGCCTAAATAATTGCGCTGCGAAAAGCTATCGCTCAATAACTTGGATTACCAGATAGTATCGTCTTTACATCAAAATTGTTTCGTCAAACGGAAAGAAGTCACTTCAAAGGAATTTCTTGCTACCGAGGGTCTAAGTTTTCCAACGCACAGCGACATTTTCGCTGCAGAGTTTCAAATCCAAACCGTTCTCCTATTATTTACTTATAAAATGTACTTGGTTTCGGGACTAAGACCACAAAAATTAGTTTATCTTCTATCTTAGCTTGGAATGAAATTATTTGCCGCATGAATACTTGGCTAACGGAAAACATTCGTAATAATAAAATTTTACCCTTTCATGTAATTTTCCGTGAATACAGTAAACGTTTACTCTCTAGCAATGTCAATTAATTGTTGTTTACTTAGGTCATCATTAAATCTTACTAGGATTTTTCTGTCTTGTAAAAAGTTCGCTTAAGTTTTCTATGTTTTTTTGTTACGTTACTTAAAATAAGGAGTATTTAACATAAAAAATCTTATACATAGTAGATGTACTATTTTGGTCAGCTGGCTCTTATAGGATGGTAATTTTTGCTAATTTTCGAAGAAAATTAGTATTAAACTCGTTTCGCCGAAAATTAATATTTCTTTAAATATATATATATATATGTATATATATATATATATATATATATATATATATATATATATATATATATATATATATATATATATATATATAAAGATATAGTAATTTTCGGCGAAACGAGTTTAATATATATATATATATATATATATATATATATATATATATATATATATATACCAGCAAAATGATTAAAGGAGTGGGAGTGGGAGTGGCCGATCTGATAGAACCGAAATTTTCCGAGGACGTAGATGTATATAGTAGGTAGGTCAATGACTTGCTAAAATTCAGAAATCCCAAACCTTTTGGCGGCGGCGAGCGTTTTAGTGAATTTTGAGGTACTCCTATATATCCAAGCAGCGTAAATTTTTGTTAAAAAAGTATTGGGAATGAAAGCTTATTATGTTTGAAGCTTGTCTATGTTAAAAAATTGGAAATTTTGAGCCATGTGTGGGTACAGCATGCCTAAAAGTAGGCAAGGATTTTTTTTCAAATTTTGAATTGTCATTACTTCTAACAAAAACATTGTATCATCGTGAAATTTGCAGAGCGTATTGATGTAGTCTGAAACTTCAAAGGTAGTGCGGGTAACCCTCTAGCTGCGGCAGGCTGCTGAAAAAAAATCTTTCAAATCATTGACTCTCCTGAAAAATTTCCGGTTTTTGACAAAAACTTCAAATCATTGATAAATTTTAGCCTTTGTGCATCATGTGAAATTGAAATTTTCAAAACTCCGATTTGCCCAAGAACAGCAACCCATCACCAAATTACCTCTATTTTCAGCGCTCGAAATTTCTGTTCACGAGAACTGCCGATCGGATTGTCCGATCATAATGAAATTTACAGGACATGTTGGTATTAACTAAGACCAAGTCTTATAGAAGTGATTTTGAAATGCGGGCGACCCTGTGGCAGTGGTACCAACTTGAAAAATCACTGAGAAAAAAAACAGCTTTTTGGCCTATAACTTCCTGTTCAGCCATCAGATTTTAACAAAATTCACACAGTACTTGGATCTTACTTTAGATAACATTTGTTGAAAATTTGGCTGAAAAATTAGAATAGAGTTGCCAGCTATGGTGATTTTTGTCTCCTAAATCTTGCAAATTTGCTCAGCAAAATAAAGCTTTTTTCCCTATAATTTCCGGTCCAGTCATGAAATCAAAACGAGCTTCATACAGTAAATGGACCTTAATAAAAGCCAAAATTCGTAGGAATTTCTTAAGAAAATCGTGAAAAGGCTGCCAGCTATGACCATTTTTGTAATTTTTTTGAATTTCTTTACTGAGCGATTTGTCATTCGATTTGCAAATGGGAATGATCCTGCAATCGAAATTAACAACAAATATTAACGATTTAAAAATTTGAAAAGTTTTGAGGGTGGTTACCCTAAAAATCTTTTCTCCCGTATAACTTTCAGCGCAGTGATTCAATCGAAACGAAATTTACTGGTTGAATTTAACTTAAGGGGACGTAGCACTTTCAAATTGAAAAAAAAATGTTTTTTTCAAAGGCTTGTTTTTAATTGAATAAAGAGATATATCTTAATGAAACTTTTTACACATACTAAACTTCTTTTGTACTACATTAAAAAAATTGTTAAAAATGTTTTGTGGCCCCCTGTCGTCTGCTACAATTTTTTGGAAAATACACCAAAAAAACCTGGCGTGCATGATAACTGTCGTCAGAAAAGTCTGAAAAAAAACAAAAACGTGGTTTTGAACAACATCAAAGCGGCCTTAGAATGAACTAAAAAAAAAAAATTTGGTTGAAAAATAACAAAATGGCGGCGTTTTTTCGAAAATCGAGGTTTTTTTCCCCCAGAAATCGGTCATAACTAAAAAAATTTGGTGCCGATTTTTTCATCCGTAGTTCATTCTGAGCATCAACATGTGCAGATTAACGTGTTAAAATTTCAGAACGATTGGATAATATTGTTTTTCTTAACCATGCACGCCAACTTGCAAAACGTTGTTTCGAGAAAATCGCGCTTAAAGTTTAAATTCAATATTTTTTGCAATAAATCTTACCGAAAATTAATCTGCGATGCCTGGACCATACAATGTACCTTCTTCTTGCTCATACTCCTCCTTTTCCAAAGATTTTTGCTCCCTTCGAGCAGTTCTGGCCTCTTTAGATGCCTCAGTCGAGTGTTTTCCCGCCTGATTGATTCTTGCAGCATCTCTATGTTCTGCATGTTCCAGCGCACGTTCGCTAATTGTAACTCCCATTGCTTGCATTATTTTCAACATAGCCATAAATCCTTCATTAAATGTACATGCAGAAATATTTGCAGCTATATTTAGCACGTTTTCCCACAAAAAGTATGTTTGGGGGCCAAATTCCAAACACAAGAATTATAACTTTCGTTATTATTCTGCGTAACATTGCCTAAGCAGCGCTTTAATAAATCTTTTGATGATAAGTCATCATAAATAGGCTTTAAAATTTCTTGTACCTCATCATCTAAAGGTGGAGGATGCTTGAAATTTTTTAATGCATTATCACCAGCTGCCTCCGCCTTGCGCCAATTACACCAAGCCGTTTCTCCAACAGGACAATAAGAGTGTTGAGGGTTCTCATCAGTTGAAATTTTGTGGTAATATGCTGCCCAAATTTACTTGCGCATATTTTCAACTGAATCAAGATTTCGTCGTATAGCTAGGCCATAATATGTGGCAAAATTTTTCATTAATTTTAGTGTCAGTTGAACTTTTTTCGGACCTTTTTTTGGAGATTCTACACTTTACAGCAATTTTATTTGCCAAGGCTAACTGTTTTTTAGCTTCTTTTAAAGGAGCTGACTCACTTATCTTTGTCTACACTTTGGGTTAAGTCGATGTAGCGATATAGCCAAGTCAACGAAAATCATAGAAAAAATGACCTTGGGGCGCTTCGCATATATACTCACAACATTTTTTTTTTAGAATTTCAATTTTGTATTATTTTAATCATGTTTTTAAAGCTCCATTCTAAAAAAGCTCTATAAAAAAAAATCGATTTTTCAAAAATTTGTAGGTGCTATGTTGCCTTAACGTGAAGCAGATTTGGTATATATTTTGCTTTGCTGCTGACACAGGGCAACCAGTATTGGCCATTTTCGTAAATATTGCACCAACGGATGCTTCAAATTACGTACTCATATGCAAAGTATTTGGATTAAAAATAAGAAACCAATTTTTAAATTTTCCGAGTTTTGAACATTTTTCGGATGGTAGCCTCAAACAACGTTTAACCGCTGAACCTTTCGATGAAATCCTGCAAATTCAAAGGATAAGTTGATTTAAGTATGAGCTTGTCATGGTAAACTTATTGCTGCTTCGTTGGGAAAGTGTTGCCAGCACTGAACATTTTCATCATTTGTGTTATAGTTGAGTTTTGTTGGTTTGGATAAGGAATGGTTCATATGATTCTACAAAAAAGTGGATTACGTCTTTCCACATTTTTTTTGTCACTCAAAGACAATTTCTTCGAAAATTAGCTTTCTAGCGGTTCTGATGCACTAGACTTTTTTTTATTATATTTTTGTGGCTCACACTTATAAAATATCACCCAGGTTACATGATCAGGGGTTGGATTAGGTAGCTAACTTGTTAAAGTAAATGGCCTGTGATCAGTATCGTCACCTGATTTATGAATAGGTAAAATCATGGTGTCTTTCAGCTTTTGTAGGAAACTCGCCTTTGCTAATGTAATTTGTAATGATTGCAGAAAAATAAAGTGATATTTGAGTAGCAACGAATTTCAGGTTTTCAAAAGTTATTCCATCATGTCCAGGTGCAGAATTTTTCAATGAGTTGTATCTAAAACTGAAATTTTCTTTCTGACTATAGGTTGCAGCTTTTTTTTTAATACTAGATGCTAGATACTAGATTATATGCAGAGTTTGTTACGGACAGCTGTTTGCCGCCACTCACAGTAATTTATATACATAAAAAAAAAAAAAAAAACAGTCAGGCGGTGCAATTCGAGTGTCATTGCACTCAATTAATGTTATTGACATCTAATGGCATTCGAATTGCATTGCCTGTATAAAAACAAAACGAGCGGTTGTTGCTCTGCAAGCATCACCTAAACACTGAAAAAAAAAAACAACCACAATGAAGCGGTGCAGTTCAAATGCAATCAAGACCTGAGTGCATTTGAGCTGCATGGCTTGCTGTTCGGGTGATGCTTGCTGGGGAGATAAGTTGTTGCGGGAGATGGCGGCAACGGGATCAGCTGGAAACTGAACTGGGTGTTGGCGTGACTTTTTGCTGGGGGCAGGGAGTTGGATTTTGGCGCTGAACCTGAAAAGTTTTGGGGTTTTAGCGCTGCACCGAGAAGGTGGAGGAGGTTTTTGGATTTTTGTCTTGGACACTGGATCGTGAAAGTTGGAGTGGACAGAAAATTTGAGCGGGAGGCGAATTGAAGAATTGAAGATGTTCGTCTAATTGGATTGAGGAATTAGGGTGAAAGAACCGTGGTGTCGTGTCGTGAAGGTTGAAGATTTGCATTGAAGTGTTGTTTGGATTGACAGTTTCTATGAACCAACAAGTGACCCTTGCCACGAAAATAACAAGAAAAAGTTTTGTGCGAGTTTCAAAAAATGTACATATGAAGGTGAAAGCCATAACTGCAGTTTGTGCGACAGGTGCATCCGTTACGACAGTTATTAATGGTCGTGTTTCGCGACATCGTGACGGCGAAAATGCCGAAATCCAAATGAGCTGGAAACTCATCCGGTTGTTAATAATTTTGATGCTGCAGCAGCTTTCGATGTGTTTGAACGGTGTAGCGGATCCTCGAAGTGTTAAAGCGGCTTTTCTCTGTGTTGAGATTTGAAGTTGTTGTGATTGAGGTGTTTTTTTTTCCAATTACCGAACAACTCGGTAATTGACTGAGGAGAATTTTTATCCATCTCGCATCTGGCTCGATGATTGTGCGTGGTACCGACTTGGGACAGTTTTCGGAGGTACAATTTACCTCGGATTGATGATAATGTCGGTCTTTCTATAGCGAATGAAACTACTGCTGAGCATCACGATCGACAGACGAAATACGTGTGTATTTTTTTTTTGCTCCATTTTTCTCTTCGCTTACTACGGCAGTTACCTACTTACTGACGAAGAAAATACATAGTACTGGTGCTGTATGGGCTGCTGTGGTAGGATATCGATTGTATCAGTTTATATTTGGCGATCTGTGTCTGGATCGCCTGTAGATATCTCTACATTTGAAGAAGCGACAGGAGTTTTATAGTGATTACGACGCTTTCTATATGGCCAACGAAACGGATATTGTGGAATAATTTATGGCATTGGCACCTGTAAATGTAACATGTGTGTATATATCGGGACTGAATTGTAAACGAGAAAAAAACCGAAGGAAATTGAAAAAAGTTTAAAAGTCCAAAAGTTCAATTTGGTATTTAAATTCATTATGAAGTTCCACTAGATTAGAATTGGAATATAAATTATTTGTGTTAATTTAATAAAACAGGAGAAGCTATAATTTTGCAGTGTTCCAGTGGATACGGTACCGTCTTCCGGATCACTGGTAAGTGAGCAATGTTTATTCTATTTTATTCTATTTTTATTACCTTTAACATTTCACCTATTTTATGTTATAAAAAAAACTGATTTATTTTCCGATTTTAATTTTTTCATTTTCTTATTTGGAAAAGAATATTGATTTCTATATTATATTTAATTATGTACATATTTATGGAGATAAATTTCCTGGCTGAATTTTTATTTATTTGCAATTTTTTTTGAGTAAATTTTGTTGTATTCATTACCTATAAATTTGCGTTTTTATTTATTTGTTTAAATTAATATCCCCGGAAAATTAATAATGAAGTGGTAAATCCATTCCAATAGGTTCAGTGGAGCCATGATTAAGTGGGCTCCTTTCTTCCCACCTTGATTTTTTTTTATGTTGGTCCGTGTCCGTAGTGCGTGACACAGCTAGGGCTTGACCTGCCCCTCAACCTACCCACGACACCGGTGACTAGTCGGCACCTTAAGTCACGCGAGGGTAGCAGGTCAGGCTACAATTTCTGTTGTGGTGGCGGCTGTTCACAGCTGTTCCGCAACAAGTTTGATGATCTTAATCGGGCTATTCGGAGTATTCCCCGTTAAAAACAACAGATTATGCGATACATGATCTAACAAAGTAGCTGAGCTTGAAATTACCCTGGTAGGGTTACTATCTAGAAGCATGGCATCATTCATTGCCAACATATTACTATAATTAACACTAACACTGTTGTTTATGTTAAAAGCGTTTATAATGGTATCGGCAACAGCTATAAAGCTATTAAATTTCTGATAAAAATATGAATATGTAATTCAATAAAGTCATCAGTAGCAACAGGTATGTTATAGGAGTCCTTTACCTTGGAGCCCTGTCAGCGTAGCTTCACCCGTTCTTTTCGCTTCAACTTTAAATTGCCTTAAATCGTACATGCATACTTCTAGCCAACGCTATTGAGTATACTAAGAACACCTAATAGCCTTGATCTTGGTTCCTTAAAGCAGACACTTAAATTAACATTTTTCTAAAAAGTAGAGGTTTATCCTGTTCCGCTACCTGATGAATAAAATTGACGAATGTGTTCTCTTATTCAGTAAATTTATCATTTATTAATGAATTTTCCTTTAAATATTAAAATTTTTCGTTTTTTCTATCATATTTACTTCATCTTTACTCTAATTGGAACTTAAATTAGATATTTAAATGACTCAATAAAAAGTGATTCTTAAGGAGTAGTAGATTAAAAAAATCAAACAGAATCCCTTAAAAGTGTAATCTAAGCAAGTGAAAATTGGAAGTGTATGAGCTCTCAATAAATGTTAAGTAAAATGTAAAAATAGCTTTATTTAAATAAACGCTCTTAAACCGATTTAATTAAAATATATAAAACTATATTTAAATATACGCTTTTAAACCGCTTTACACGATTTTTGATTCATTAAGAAAGCACTAATAGCTTTTCTTTCCCCAATAAAAATCTTCATTTTTCACCAAAAAAAAAGTATGACTTATCTTTTCGAAAATGATAATAGCAATAAGCCTCGGTAAAAATGAATGGGCAAAGAAGGTATGACAGATTACTTTCAGCGAACAAAAGAAAATGTAATCCCGAGGCTTGAAAGCTTACTTGAGGATAAGTTATTGATTTTTTCTCACGAATGATACTTTCATGGCTGAATTGAGTGGATTTAGAAATATTTGCCTTCTAAATTGTATCTCACACAGCATAGTGTGGTGTGAATGTTTGGGTCAACGGTAAATTTTCCTTCGAAATTAGTAATATAATTATCAGTGCGAATTGTCATATTGCTCCTGATTCTTCGCATTACTGAAGTTTTGTTCAACAGGTCTGTTACTTAGTGAAAGCTCATTTGCACTCAAAATCAATTCGATTACACAGTAAAAAAATCGATTAAAGCCTATTTTCATCAAATTGCTTCGAGCATTATACTCAAATAAAGCTTTCAATATTTGCCGTGTCCTACCAGATTTTATGTAGAGATACGAGTATGTAGAGATATTAAAACTATTTCCATGTTCGTCCGATTTCAGCATTAATGAAATATTGTATTCTGCTATTTAATAATTCATTCGCAACAATCGATTTATTAAGTTGAATTTTCGAAGCATTTTGAATATATAAAAACGAATAAAATCATAAAATCATCATAAAATCGTTACGTATTATGAATGGAAACGAATAAAATCATTTAATGAAAATACAATCAAATTTCGTTTAACCACACCATATTTAGAAGAAATGAGTTTGAACTGAATGCATTAAAACTAAGATACAAGTCATATCACTCAGTTTTTACGCTTAATCCACTCAGTCATTGCTCAAAAGATAAGATACGATATAAAGCATCAAGTTTCTAGGCAAAGTAATTTGTGAGAAATCACGATACATTATTCGATCAAACAACCCATTAACTGCTTATTGGATACATTCATTTTTACTACGGCATCCTTCTGGCACCCGATTGAGACTAAAGTCGAGTCATTGAATACTCATACTCACAACGAGCGGCAAGAATCTCATATCAGACAATCTATGAAAATTCCTTCATATACCAAAGAAAATCCGCAGGAAACAGTTCAACATTAAATTGTTTGTTACTGGCAATTTACGATTGCCGTCAATGTCGCGTGATATCGTTAGTGCTTATTCGGAAGCACATTCGATTTTTCGGTAAGCTACTTGTTTACATTTAAAATCCTGTTGGATTTTAGGGAATGTGTCTAGAGCTATGTAGTTGAGGCTTAAGAGAATTGGAAAAATCACATTTAACATATAAATAATGATGGTTTTCGTATTTGCTGGCGTCATGTTTCGATTCGATGGTTTCAAACGTGTGCATGTGTCAGGACATTTGAGAAGGACGAAGTCTGCATTATGATTTGCTGTAACAGAGTCATATCTTCCTTTATTTTGTTTTTGAATACAGTGAATATGAAGTGTTTTTCCATCTAAGAAACTGGTTTCATATCTTTGTATTTTAACATGAGGATTTAATCTCAGCTACGGTTGAAAGAAGATCTCAAATATTTGACAATAGGCTGTAAATTTACACCATAGTTACAAGTATAGATTTAAAGCTAAATAATAGTTATTAGTAAACAACCTTTTAACTCAATTTTTCAAAGTAATATTCATTCAAACGCAAGTGCGAAAAAAATGAAAATTTTAACGGACAATTACAAAATAAGATTTTAGATTTTTCAAAAAACCTTACTCACATCCTCGTGAGTAATGTTTTTCATCGTACTTGTTTGTTTAACTTCTCGGAAAACACATTCACTTCAATAAATCTTGCACTCCAACATTAAACTCCCAAGTGCCTTTGTGGGATGTATTGTTAACTCTCCACGCATCATTGTCATACACTTCTCTGCAATATTTTGGAAATTTCCTGTCAGTTCACGTTGATTTATTAAGACTGCCAAAAGTTACTCTTTTCGTAGATTCATCTAAGATTTACTCATACCATGAGCTATTAACCACAGTGTCTAGGGAATAAAGAGCTTCTTGCTTTCCTTAGCTTTCTTACTTGAATATGTAAGCTTACGTGAGAATATTATTACTCATTCCTTCTACTAAATGGTTTTTTGAGTACTCTTGAGGTACGAGAATTATGGTGAAGTTAATGCGGAGTGTGTTTGAGAAGTAAAGTATGGGTATTATAATTTGTTGAACAGGTAGGTTTGAATATTTACACGTTTTATGATCTGAATGCAATGAGATGGATTGAGCGAGAAATTCCATCATTTGTTTTTGTCACTATTAGTGAAAAATGATTTCGAGTCAATTTATTTTACTTTCTACTTTAATAAAATCCTAAGATAACAATAAACAATTCAAATCTAAATGTCTAATTCATTCATATTTATATTTTCAGGAAATCTTCTTGTGATACTGGTCGTAACTCTATCGAGACGGTTACGATCAATTACCAACTTTTTCTTAGCCAATTTAGCTGTAGCGGATTTTTGTGTGGGAGTATTTTGTGTAATGCAGAACTTGACGATTTATCTAATAGACAGGTAAGAATATCTCAATGAAAATTTTCTAATGTCCTATCATTTCTAGGTGCATGGCATATTTTACAGTATTTTTTTATAACTAAAAGAACATATTCAACCACACCTAATGTATCACAGATATTTTTGCCCAAATATATACATATATTGATCTCCAGTCTCCAGTCATCTTCAAAAAAAAAATTCTCGAAATCACAGTAAATAAAACTTATTACCTACTTAACATACAAACCCTCGGAAACATATTCTACAGAAAATCATAGCATCTTCACTGATAAGGACATTACCCAGTGAATTCATAATAAGGATGATTTTTTCTCCTGACAGTGAGTATGATTAATGGTCTTTCCATTTATCGGCAAGCTGTTTGTGCTCATACTGACTGAGTTTATTGGAAAATTGGTTTTCTCAGCTTAAAATTTATGGCGTTAACAGATTGAAATCTCTCGACAGGATGAAAATTCGCTGATAAATCCAGATAACTCTCATGGAGTATTCATTCTTAGACATTATAAAATCTTACAAGGACACTAATCAGATAAGCATTACAAGGAAAACATCAATGCAATCATTTTATGTGTGAAATGAGAAATTTATTCATACGCATCCATCTGAACACAAGCTTATACAGTCGAGCAAGTAGATTACCAGTTGCCAGTATTTGAAATCTATGGTTCAAATCCAACCACAAACTTTCAACTCTGATTAATAGAATCTTTTACGTGCAGCTGTATGCTACCGTCTGCATTCAAAAAAATGTAGCTCAAGTGCATTTGCGTTAAATTATTGTCATAAACGCACAAACTATTCTCGAATACGCTTGCATTAGCTGGAATCCTGCTTTTGAAACCCACATTGACAGACTCGAGTCAATACAAAAGCAATTTTTACTTTTCACCTTGCGAGAGCTATACAACCCTTATGATTTTAATAGCCTACCTCCTTATGAGTTTCGACTGGGTCATTTGAACCTATCGACACTAGCCTCCAGAAGAATGGTGATATCGGCCTGCTTCACATTCGACGTCATTAGAGGCGCTATTAATGTAGAATTCCTGAATAATAAAATTTTGATAAATATCCCTGTGAGGAACACCAGGTCCAATCGTTTCCTAAAAGAATATTCTCATTCGACCACATATGGAGCTAATGAGCCAGTAAATAGATGCTGCAGAGTATTCAACAGAATAATCAATTTATATTCCCCTACGATTTCCAAATCATCCTTCAAGTCCTCTCTTTTCCATGCCATCCGTACCCTTAACCTTAAGCTATAGCTTTTATGTCAATGTTTATTTATTGATTGCTATTTATTAATTTATTTGTTACTCTTTTTTTTAATTTGTTTGTTTTTTACTTATTTAACTTGTTTGTTTTTACTTTTTCCTTTACTTTACTTTACTTTCCCATTTTTTTTTATTTAAATTTGATGTCCTTTTTTTAATATGTGATTTTGTACCTTGTTTTGGTGAATGAATAAATAAATAAATACATTTGAGATGCATTATTAAGCTTAGGTTGTGCAACCAGTCATTAAACTGCAATTGTGCAATGCCAATGTCCACTACGGCAACGCCAAAATCAGCTTGTTGTGCTGTGCATGCCGCATGTGGCCTAGCCGGCGATCATGATAATTTGATCCGGAACAATGGTGACGGCGCGGCGGTCAAAAGCCAATCAAAATCAATTGCTGTTAGTGAATTTTTAGACGTTTTGCTTAGAGAATTGGATGGAACAAGATGATTAGGGAGTCGAATTCTGACCACCGGTGATACAAGTTTCCAGAAGGTATTTCTACTTTCAGACTGCGTGAACGGATTTTAGTTTAAGTCACCCTGGTAAAGTACATACTCCTTTTGCTTCTGACATCCCTGATTAGTAAAACAAGGCGAAGTTTATGAAAAACATTCAAAGTTTCAATTTTTTGTTGCAGTTGTGTGTGTTAGTCTGCATTGTTGGTATGAGTGAGACTGGTAGAGCCGTAATTCTTACAAAAGCGGTGGTTATCCGACAACGCGTCAGGCTGAAATACGGTTATATTAGAGGCTGCAACAATACTTCAGCTAAATGAGGAGTAAAATGAGTCGCGGAACTAATTACTCCTTATTCTTAATTTTTTTACCACGTTATTGTATACCACAACAGTGCGAAACATAACCACAACCGACTTTAATCTTGTCGCCGGTATCTTGAAGGGTTTGAGAAACTGGTCATGGTCCCAGTTGTCATGCTATCACAACAAAAAAGCTACAGGGGGAAAGATTTGGTTCAAGATCAAAAGTCACCAAAAATTAGGTTTTCTGTAATATTTCGATAGCTCTTGGCTTTACGTGAATTCTTTCTGCATCAAATTTTATCGTCATTTAAATTTGCAGAAAAGCTTTCTACACAAAATTGACATCGGACCAACGGTTCTCGAGATATAAACTTGAGAAAACTCCGACAGTGTCTACATCATCTATCATCGTTTATGCAAAGTGATATAAACAGACGGTGAATACACCGAAATAACTAATTTTTCCCTGTTTCGACTTATACAGGGTCGATTTATACAGAGTGCCATTCGAAGGATGAAACGAACTAGCCAAACCGTTTGAGATACAGGTGCCAAAAGTTGGGGCAAGTTTCTTCAAACTGCTCCTTTGAAGCAGGCTGTGCAGAAAATCATGCTAATTTGGACTGTCGAAGGTGGAATCTGGATAAGAGTAATATCTCAACTGAAACGCGTTATGTACCGGTCAGAGGGTCATCCTTTAAACTAGTTGGAGATAGACGCAAACAAATATATACTAATCCGGGACAAATGTATTTCTCTGATGTTGCAACCAGCCACCTCTCATACCACATGCAATAAGCCTCCCTAATGCTTTCTACGGTTACTCCAATCTCAAGTTCAACTAACGAAAACCGCCTTAAGTTTTTGCATTCTTCGTGACCTTAGAGACTTTCGGTATGCTTTCTGGTACGCTAGTTAGGAAAATTTGGTGTTTTGATCAGTTCTTCTCCAACATTTCATCCCACTAGCAACCATAAGCATTGTCCAATTTGTGGGGATACTTGGAAAATGATGAGCTAGCTGGCAGCTATTGGCATACAGTTATTGGTAAAAACTCAACCGTCTTGCATGATAATTGCCTGTTCGTGTCCAGCAATAGTATCCTGCTAACCGAAACTGCCCTCAGCGTCAAGCATACATTACTGGATTTAATTGAACATGTATCTTTTACCAAGACCACCTGGTAATCCATTGTATTGATTTCAGTCATCCACAAACTTCCTGCACACTGGCTACTCTCGGACTAAAGGCCCCACCCTCAACCAAAATCATTTTCTGTATTTATTTGTAAAATATTCATACTGGGCCTTTCAATTCAGGAAGCACTATAATCTTGCATAAACATTGACTTCTCTCACGATTCGTTCATCTGAAGCGGGGACCTTAATGATAGACATTAGCACTGGAGAGACTCTTTATCCAGTCTTATCTGTAGACCCTTGTACGAGTTTTTCTTCCCTAGCTCAAGTATGCTCTTATCAATTCAGAGATATCAACTTCTTATTTACTTTAAAATTTCACTTGACTTTATTTATCGATAGACTTCTCCCCTCACTTGTGAGATATTCCTTTTCCTATTTAGAAATCACAAATTAATGCTTCTTGATCAGCTACCTATACCTACTTTACTAAAATTGTACAGATCGTATCCTTTCATATATGGCTATGACTTCAACTAAGATTTGCAGAGCTCTTTTCCTAACCTTCCTCCTGATACTCTTACTGAACATGAAATATATAATTGTATTAAAAATATGACAGCTTCCTTAATAACATGCATAGACTTTCCTGCTCCTCTGCATTTCACCCCATATAAACAGACGCATCACATCAAAATCATTATTTCAACAAGACCAGCTGTTGTAATATAAAATCGGACTCTTTCTACCCAATTTCTCTGTCAAAACAAATAGCAATCTTAACTTAATCTTTCTGAACTAACAACCAACCACTTATGTTTTCGCACATACAAACCTAATTTCGTAGATCATTTACCCCACTGCATCTCCTTTCACTGTCCAGATTCAATAATGAAATAAATTATCTGCACGTCCATTTTCGAGTGTTTGTCTTGAAAAAATGCAAAGAACAAAAAATTGATTAGCTTTTTTCTTAGATATACTTTGCCTTTGGCTTGCTTCCTTGATATTATTTTTGCGCCAGCTGAATTCTGTTAGTAACTCAAATTATTCTCTCTCTTCTCTTGATTCGTGAGCATTCGAATATTGGACGAACTTGTATGTATCTTTGGTTTAGATTAATTTCATTTTGACTTCGTAGGTCGTTTGTAGTTCATTCACTTCATTCCCGTCTGATTTGAACTAATATCTGGATTCTGCACGCTCGAGTAGAACATATTGCAATATGGCTTAATGAAATTATCTTAAATGAAGTATTCCTTGTTCTTTTTGGAGTCATGTACTCGACATTGAACTGGAGATCATAGAAATAAAGTGGAATCGGGATGGTTATTGAAGAAAAAATAAACGAAATCACTATTTCAAGCGATTCTATAGAATAATATTGAAGCTTAAAGATCATATTAAATAAATTTAATAAATATTTGATTTTAAAGCTCGACAAAATTAATTCAAATTAAATTAATAAAATAAATCTCACATAGATTTTCAAGCGTCCATTGAATAAAATGTTGCCGTTGTAAGTTTGACAGAATTACGATCGAAAACAAAGATTGGGAAAAATGTAACCGTTGTACATTCTGTTCATTTGATAATTTATTTTTGATACTCATGCATAAAATTTTGCGCTTTGTTCGTTAAGTACTTTTGATTTTTTGACAAAGCGGAGGAGGAGCTCAGGAGCTCTGGTATGATTTTTTCGACTGGGTTTCATTTTAATGAGCTGCATACGTATCTGATTTTGTTAACTCTTCCAGGATATTCCTTGCTTCTTAAGCATTCTATTCCCCTTAAATCGTGAAGGTATTTAATTTAACAAAGTCTGGCCCTGGACTCCCTCTCAATAGAGTCCTCCTTAGATGGATGAACATTTGCGCGCATTTGGTATGGACAACAGGTTCGAAAAAGAACATACATTTCCAGTTGTCATAGCAATATTTTTATTTATGTTATTTTATATTTTTGTACACATCCTTATGCTGCCTTCCTTTTTACTGATTTTTGAAGAAAATTGGTATTCGTTTCGCCGAAAATTCGTATATATATATATATATATATATATATATATATATATATATATATATATATATATATATATATATATATATATATATATATATATATATATATATATATATATATATATATATATATATATATATATATATATATATATATATACAATATATATACAGTGACTCGCAAAACTGTTCATAAAAATGAAAATTTGCACGTTTTTTATGTGCAAGCAGAACAACTGGGTTTTCTAAGAAACTGTACCCTCACATATTCTTGGAAATCATGTAACGCGATATTTCATGGTAATTTAGTGCGAATAGTTTTGGAAAGAGTTTATTTTTTTACAGTTGTTTTGTTGGAGTGACGTGAACAGTTTTGCGTGCTTGACGGAATATTTTAAATAAAAGAAAAAAAGAATAATTTTTAGTTGATATTACGGTGAGTTAGTAAATTATTATGTTTTAACAAGAGGAAATAATTTAAATTAATCTAATAGAAACGAAAACTAACCTAAAGGAAAAATGACAAAAGCTATCCAAGAGAACGTGAAGGCAGCAATTGTTGGTGATCTTCAAAAGAAGTACTCAGTTCGAAAAATTACTGAAAAGTACTCTGTATCAATAGGATTCGTAAGCAAAATAAGAAAACGGTAGAAGATTTTCTCGAAACGAACGCTGGTGGGCGACCAAGTAAGCTATCTCCGGAGACAAAGCGTTGTATCAAAAGATTGATTATGACTGAAGCGGTAGATACAGCTGTACAAGCCAACAAGGTAATCCGAACCGATTTAAATGCTATAGTTTCCAATGATACTGTTCGAAGATGCCTTAAATCGAATTTTAAAGCAAAAACAAAGGTAAAAAACCACTTTTAACCGACCGCCATGAAAAGGCGAGGCTTCAATTTGCCAGAAAATACAAAGACTGGACGCCAAAACAATGGACGTTGGTTACATGGTCTGACGAGTCAAAAATAAACAGGTTATGTTCAGATGGGCGACACTGGACGTGGGTCAACAAGTCCGTTGGCTTACAAGAACGTAATGTGCAGAAAACCCTCAAATTTGGAGGTGGCTCATTAATGGTTTGGGGATGTTTCAAAGGTAACCAAGTTGGTATTTTGAGACGTATAAGCGGAATTATGCGGGCAACTGACTATATAAATATCTTAGAGGACTCATATCTACCAAGTCTTGATAGATTTGGCTGCGAACCTGGAGACAGCTTATTTCTGCAAGACAACGATCCAAAACATACTGCTCGCATAACGGCCAAATGACTTCAAGATCATAATATTGAGACTTTGCAATGGCCGCCACAATCGCCAGATCTCAATTCCATAGAGAATGTGTGGGGTTATTTGAAAAGAAGAGTAGTAGCAAGCAACACTATTCCAAAAGACTGCGAAGAACTTTGGGTACGCGCTCAACAAGCGTGGAATGAGATTGATCCACAATATTTGGAGAACTTGTTAGGAAGTATGCCTAAAAGAGTGAAGGCTGTAATTCGTGCCAAAGGCGGGTACACTGAATATTAAATAAATAAAATAAAAACGGGACTATTTAGTTAGTCACAGGATAGATGCAAAAGTGTTCACAGAACAATTATTTTAATTTTAGAAAACAGGATTGCTGTTATTTTTAACTTTTGGTTCTCTAAAATGTAATCTATTTTCTGAAGTAATTTTATTTTGTAAAAACTTTTAATGTGTTATGAATAAATATTTAGATTTTCCCAAAACTCAATTTCAATAACTTTGTACGAACAGTTTTGCGAGTCACTGTATATATATATATATATATATATATATATATATATATATATATATATATATATATATATATATATATATATATATATATATATATATATATATATATATATATATATATATATATATATATATATATATATATATATATATATATATATATAAGCAAAAAGATTAAGGAAGGTAAGACTGGTGATTTTTCAGAGGACAAAGCACTGGTGCACTGATTAATTAAAATTACGATATCTTTAGCACTTTGGCGGCGGCAGGCATTTAAGTGAATTTTTAGGTACCCCTATATTTCTATGCTGAGTACATTTTTGTTAGAAGTAAGTACTGGAAATTAAAACTAGTTATTTTTTATGCTTGTTTATGATGAAAGATTGGAAATTGTGAACCCTATCTGGGCGCTGAGTGCCTACAAATAGGCAAGGATTTTGTTTTTCAAATTTCGAATTTCCATCATTTTTGACAGAAACATTGGATCATCGTGAAATTTGCAGGGCGAATTGATGCTGACTAAAGCTGTGCACACATATACAACCCTGTAGTTACGGCAGGCACGTGGAAAATAAATCATTAAAATCCTGAAAAAATTCAGCTTTTTGATAAATTTTAACCTTTGTCCACGTTGTCAATTTGAAGTTTTCTAAATTCCGAGCTGCACAAGAACGGCAGCCCATCACTAAATTAACATGCCTCTATTTTCAGTACTCGAAACTTTTATTCACGAGAACTGACGACCGAATTATTCGATCATTGTAAAATCTACAGGACATGTTGGTTTTCACTAGGACAAGTCTGATAGAAGTGATTTTCAAATGCAGGTAGCCCTGTTAGAGACGGGTAACACGTGAGTGAAGCAATCGCGATGAAGCAATCACTAGCCCCCAACACGTGTGTCGACACACTCTATCCTGAGCGAGCTGCTTCACAGGTGAAGCAATCACTACAGTATGAGCGAGCTGAGCGTTTAGTGAAGCAATCACTTGCACTCAACAAGTGTGTCGGCCGACACGTTTGTGTACACAGAGTAGAGCTAGAGATGAACAGCACATGAACGAGGCAATCAGCTGATGTGATTATGAGTTTGTTTATGAGCTCAACACTTGATTATGAGCTCGACACTTTTGCACAGGAGCGAGTCAATCGTTGCACACAAGCAATCATTTGCGGGAAGATTTCCGTGCCGCGGAGCCTTTCACGGATCTCGTCGGAGTTGAGCGTTTGGTGAAGCAATCACTAGCCTCAACACGTGAGTTAGCCGACACGTTTGTGTATACACAATAGAGCTAGAGATGAGCAGCACAAGAACGAGGCAATCAGTTGATGTGATTATGAGCTTGTTTATGAGCTCGACACTTTTGCACAGGAGCAAGTCAATCGGTGCCGCGATATGAATTTCTTAAAGGTTGTGGGTAATGCCGTATAGTGCAAGCATGCCGTGGTTGGTTGTGATGATCGAAACTGACCGTCGCGGAAGAACATACATGCACTTTATATGTGCATATGATGAAGATTTTGATTGAAACTTTCTTCCTGTAGACTTTCTCAATTTTTTTGTGATTGAATGCAGTGAGATTATCTCAGGAATGCGATGTTCGATCGAAATGAAAATTTTTAAGGATATTGATGAAGTATAAGAGGTATAGATATTGGATAGGGATATACGAGTGAATTTTCAAGAACAATTATATTTTGATGAAAAAAAAAACATCAAAATACCAGAATGGGAAATGAAAATGGTTGGGGTTTTCCGCTATATTTTTGGATGATTATCGCTGTGATTATTTGTTATACCTGGGAGTTGAAGTGGGTTTATAATTCAAATAAAAAAGTTTTTGATTTTCATTATCTTGTGGATACACAAACACCTACACGTATCTCACTTACATTCCACAACTCACCACACTACTGGACATCATACACACTACATCAAAATTCTGAAATCAAGTAGACTAAGAAAAAAATAAAATGTCAATATAGATTTTTAGTTGTGAATTGACAAGGTTTGATGAAGGGAAGATTGTTTTAACGATTTGTTATGTTCAGTTTTGTAATTGCGTTAACTGTGATTCATATTATTAACAATTCAATAAAAATCCAATAGTTGTTAAAAAGTATTTAAAGAAAGCATTTTTTAATTCAATTTAGAAGCTCACAGGAAGATTATACCTATAAATTGGTGACCCCGACAGAGGCACGCAAGCCTAATTCAAAAAATTTAATTATGGAACTGATGGAAGTGGTGACAAATTAGCAAATTCAGCGGACGGTATATCGAACACAAGCTATCGCGTCTGGCCAAAAATTCATATGGTGCTCGAACATCTTCTGCACATCCAAGTGAATTTGAATTAAGGGAACGTCTACAGCGCACTCAGCAGCAACAATATCAACGACAGTTACAACAACAGTAATAACAGCCGCAGTACTATCAGCAGAAATACAGACAGGCAGCAGCGAAATCTCTTTGGAGCAATAAATAGCGCATACATTTCGAGGTACAATACTCCACTGCTATGAGGTAACCAAAACACTTTCTTCTTAGACTTGATATATACATCAAACAAGATATCAAAAGTGTTCAATAGTACAGTACATGTAATAGTATAAAAAGTGCCAACGATTTTGCGCTAAAATTCTCGCAAATTTATTAAAAAAGCTATGTGAAGATCGAATTTAAATATACAACATCAAGAATTCCAAAGCATCGTGCCTTTAAAACTGCAATAGTTTATTGGCAAGTACAAGTTGCACTACTTGTCAAAATACATCGAGCTTCTAGAAAGAATTTCAACAGCAAACTAGATGAGATTGTATTAGGACATCATATCAATTTTGATTTTTAAGTTTCTTTTTCTAAGAAGACATCCGTTTGGTTTTAAAAAAAGGATATGAAATTATTTCAAACATTTATACCTCACACTTAAATCATTATTATTGTAATATTACACCTTATTAGTAATCAACAATATATATATACACACTAATTTCAGCCACCCTATTTCCTTGCCGCGTTCCGTTTTTGTCGTCGCGTAACTCCGTGTATAATGTCGTTGGACAATGAGGATGCGGTTCCCTCAGGCGCGTCATCCGGTCCTGAAATTTTCGCAACATCTGTCAAACCACCCGTTTTTTGGCAAGAAGAGCCAGCTTTGTGGTTCTCCCAGCTGGAGAGCCAGTTCGCAAAAGCTGGTATCAAGAGCTCCGAGACCAAATACCACTACGTAATCTCCTCGCTGGGTTCGGCGGAGCTGAAGGTGGTCAGGGACGTGGTTGCGAGCCCGGATCCTGACTCGCCTTACGAGGTCCTCAAGAGGGCGCTTGTATCGCGGCTTTCAGCCAGCGATTCTGTGAATCTCAAGCACCTCTTGGGGAACCTCTCGTTAGGTGACAGACAGCCTTCCCAGCTGCTTCGGGATATGAAGCAGTTGGGAGGTGCTAAGGTCGGAGACGACCTGTTGAGGACCCTCTGGCTGCAGCGGCTTCCGGAGCAGACGCAAGCCATTTTAGCCTGCTCTCCGGAAGCCAGCCTCAACAAGTTGGCGGAAACAGCCGACAAAATTGCTGAGGTATTCGTTCACCCACAAATAAATTCAGTCGCTGTTTCCCACCAGCAGTCAGAGGTGGCCGAATTAACAAAACAGGTCGCTGCGCTGACGAAACTTGTACATCAACAACTAAGATCGCGTTCGAGGTCCCAAGGGAGATCTCGCTCGCAGCCACGTCGCCGAAGCCAGTCACGAGGGGCTGATATTTGTTGGTACCACTACAAATTCGGCTCCAAGGCTTTAAAATGCATCTCTCCATGCGCCTTCAAGGCTGGTTCATCTGAACCAAAAAACTAAGTCGCTGTTCTCTTCAGACGGTAAGAAAACGCGACTTGTCACCTAGCCGTCGTCTAATAATTCATGACAACTTGTCTAAACGACACTACTTGATTGACACAGGCGCAGACATTTCGGTGCTTCCAGCACCTACTACCGGAAAACTTCCACCTTCTGGTATGCGACTTGCCGCGGCAAACCAGTCGACCATCAGCACCTATGGACGAAAGGTGATCAAACTAGATCTGGGACTCCGTCGTGAGTTTTCATGGGATTTTATAATTGCCGATGTCTCTAGACCCATTTTAGGCGCAGACTTTCTTTGCCACTATGGGCTAGTCGTCGACTTGGCGAATGCTATCCTTGTGGATCCTCTTACTTCGCTTTCATCGAAAGGCACATTCACATCATACAAGTGTCCAAAACTTAGTGTTTTGATTGAGAAAACCTCTGATCCACGGATGCATGCCCTTCTCACCAAATACCATGCCATCACGGTCAACACAGGGTTCTCACAACCCTGTAAACATAAGGTGACACACCACATTTTGACCACAGGCCCTCCGATAGTATCGAGACCACGTCGACTTGCACCAGATAAGCTCGCGGCGGCCAAAAAGGAATTCGATTTCCTGCTACAACAGGGAATTTGCCGCCCCTCAAATAGCAGCTGGTCTTCTCCGCTACACATGGTACGCAAGGCTAATGGGGAATGGCGTCCTTGCGGCGATTACAGACGCCTAAACGCCATAACCGTCCCGGATAGATATCCGATCCCCATTATTCAAGACTTCTGTCATGAATTACATGGCAAAAATATCTTTTCCACCATAGACCTGACTAAGGCCTACCATCAAATTCCAGTCGAGCCGAACGATATTCCAAAGACCGCCATCTGCACACCTTTCGGACTCTTTGAGTTCACCCGAATGACTTTCGGACTTTGCAATGCGGCACAATCGTTCCAACGCTTCATACATGAAGTCCTACACGGATTAAAATTCTGTTTTATCTACCTCGACGACATTTTGGTAGCTTCGACTTCCGAAGAAGAGCATCTTGTTCACTTAGAACAAATTTTTAAAAGATTAGCGGACCATGGTCTTATAATCAATATGGAGAAATGCCATTTCCTTCGACCTTCAATCAAATTCTTAGGTCATGAGGTTTCGCCGAAAGGCATTAAGCCCTCCCCAGATCGGGTTGAGGCTATATCAACAGCTAAACTCCCCAAGACGGTTAAAGACCTAAGAAGATTTTTGGGGATGGTCAACTTTTATCGTCGCTTTCTTCCTCACACAGCTGAGATGCAGCAACCACTCAACGCCTATCTTTGTGGCTCTAAAAAAGATGGTGCTAAGACAATTGACTGGTCAACAGAAGCTAGCAAAGCTTTCGACCAAGTCAAGACTGGTTTAACAGAAGCCACTCTATTGTCCTTTCCGGACTCAAACGCCGAGCTTGGTCTATTCGTAGACGCTTCGGATTCCGCCATCGGGGCTGCTCTGCAGCAAAAATGTCAAGGCTCTTGGCAACCCCTTGGTTTTTACTCGGCCAAATTAAGCGACGCACAAAGAAAGTATAGTGCATACGACCGCGAACTCTTAGCGGCTTATCAGGGCATTCGTTATTTCCGCTACTTTTTGGAAGCCCAAAGGTTCACTCTATACACCGACCACAAACCACTGACTTTTGCTTTCAAACAAAAGCCAGAAAAGGCCACACCTCGTCAACTTAGACATCTAAGTTATATAAGTGAGTTCACTTCTGACATTCGGCATGTTTCTGGTTGCAACAACGTTGTTGCTGACGCACTCTCTCGTCTAGAAGAAATCATTCTTCCCAGTACTCTCGACTTTGCCGCAATCGCCTCGTCCCAAGCATCGGACGCAGAGTTTCAGAAGGTTCTAAAGAACTCTAAATTTGTTTTAAAAAAACAACCAATATTTGGCACCAACGTCGTCATTTTTTGTGAAGTGTCTGGCCCAACCATACGACCTTAT
The DNA here is from genome assembly GCA_963978885.1 of Nemotelus pantherinus. Classification (NCBI taxonomy): domain Eukaryota; kingdom Metazoa; phylum Arthropoda; class Insecta; order Diptera; family Stratiomyidae; genus Nemotelus; species Nemotelus pantherinus. The sequence goes on along the minus strand of OZ022266.1, from coordinate 52,597,615 downwards.
ATTCCTCACACGTTCAGGAAACAGGTGTTCAACTCGGAACATAATATCGCTCACCCTGGTATTCGTGCTACAAGAAAGCACATTGCAACTAAATTCTTCTGGCCTTCGATGAACAAGGACATTGCCACTTGGGCCCGAGAATGTCTATCTTGTCAAAAATGCAAGATAACCAGACATGTGAGCAAACCTGTATCGACCTTTCCTACGGTCTCCGAACGTTTTAAGGTCATTCACATCGACATAGTTGGTCCCCTAACACACTCGCAGGGATACACATACTGTCTCACCATAATCGACCGTTTTACACGTTGGCCTGAAGCAATTCCTTTAGCCAGCATTACTGCCAATGACTGTGCTACTGCTTTATTAAGCACCTGGATTGCTAGATTTGGAGTTCCCCAATACATTGTCACCGACCAGGGCAGACAATTCGAGTCAGCGCTCCATGCTGAGCTTGGTCGACTCTTGGGCTTCGAACGCAATCGTACCACAGCGTATCACCCTCAGGCCAACGGTTTCTTAGAAAGATGGCATCGTACTCTTAAATCGGCTATCATGGCTCACAACGATGTTTCTTGGACTAGAACACTTCCCCTAATTCTTCTTGGATTACGATCTCTAATCCGAGAAGAATTCACAGCATCACCGGCACAACTCCTGTACGGAGAAAACCTGCGTCTTCCTAGTGATTTTCTTCAAGAAAATCCTAGGAAGATTAGCCAAACAGACTTTGCCTCCGAACTAACGGCTACAATGGCAAAACTTCGACCGGTTGATGCTCAACATCACACAACACCGAAGATATTTATCTTCAAGCAACTCGACTCTTGCTCACACGTCTTCGTCAGAGTCGATTCTGTTCGTCCACCACTCATTCCACCGTACGACGGTCCTTTCAAAGTCCTAGCCAGACATATTAATTATTACACTCTGGAAATCAGAAACAAATCCGTCAATGTGTCCATTAACAGGCTCAAGCCTTGTTACACGTCATCCTCTACGGAACCTGTCGACAATTCTTCCAGAAACCAACAAGCATCAGCAACCTCGACGGCACCATTACTGCCTCCAGCTCCCGAAAAGAGACCAGCGAGGAAAGTTACATTCGCTCCGTACGTCTCTCTAGCTGGGCGAACCACAAAGGTGCCACTCTCCTACGCCTCGCGATAACGCGTAAAACGCTGGCAGGGGAGTATTGTGGATACACAAACACCTACACGTATCTCACTTACATTCCACAACTCACCACACTACTGGACATCATACACACTACATCAAAATTCTGAAATCAAGTAGACTAAGAAAAAAATAAAATGTCAATATAGATTTTTAGTTGTGAATTGACAAGGTTTGATGAAGGGAAGATTGTTTTAACGATTTGTTATGTTCAGTTTTGTAATTGCGTTAACTGTGATTCATATTATTAACAATTCAATAAAAATCCAATAGTTGTTAAAAAGTATTTAAAGAAAGCATTTTTTAATTCAATTTAGAAGCTCACAGGAAGATTATACCTATAATCTCTTGAAGTGTATATTGAAATCAGTGTACATTTGACCCAATTCGATGCAGTGAAGTTCAGTGTATTTAGATAATTGTGAAAATTGTGATACTTGTGAAAATTTGTTTCTAATTGATCATTAGTCTATAAATTAATTTACCATTGATAAATTTAAAATGGTAAACTTTTCAATTATATACTGTTTCGAAAAAAGTTTCTATGAGTGATTTTTTCTTCGCTGAGGTAACGTTTTAGAATAATGTGGGTGGGGGTACTTCAAAGAAAGCAACTATTTTCCTCATTTATGTTGTAGGAAATGCGGCCATAAAATGTTCATGTGATTAGCATCATATAAACATAACAAGTAACAATGTTTATTGTTTCCAAATTTTCGAATTTAGACATAGTTAGGCTATAATTAGAGATTAAGCGTATATACTGGAACAGGTATTCTTTTGGGACAATCAGTACTTAGTTTGAAATTCAAAAATACTAGGTTCGAGTGTTTTCGTATTTGCGAGTATTTTCGTACTTTCAAGTATTTCATTCAAATATTCAAAAAGTTTCTAGGGCAAAGGTAGCTGAAATCGGACAAAATCGGTCAATTTTGGGTGAGAGTGGCTTGGGACAAAAAGGGCCAAGATCTATTTCTGCGATACAAAAATTTCAGTTTTGTAGGGGAGTAAGGGGTTTTTTGGCCATAGTTTGGCAAAAACTGCCTTTACGGCACTTTCGATGATTGAAAATGGTCGGAGAGTACAATAGTGATATTTTAAAGGCGAGAAAAAATTTTGATAAGGGAAATTGGGTGAAAACGTCCATTTTTACCAAAATTATTTTTTTGGTCTAGCATGAATTCGGGGACCTTTCTGAGCTGTTTCGGGTCAAATTTTCATACAAGTCTGGGAAAAAGCAGCCTAGTTTCGAAGATACGTCAAAATGAAATCCACCGGAAAACCGTCTGGAAAAACTGAAAGTAACACTTAAAGTGCTAAGGAGGAAAAGGTTGAGATCCTTTTTGGTTCGCCAGTTGGCTTCTTCGGCTGTGCTGAGGCTCTCCTCGTGACTGCAGGTCGCCACGAGGGTGTCTCCAACCCTACCGGGGTTGGAGACACCCTCGCCCTCACCTCAAATTTACGAGACCGCGGGAGTTAAGATGCCCCTGGATTCATATCCAGCCTTACCGAAGAAGTCGGCCCCCTAGTGGGTGCATACTTAATAGGCGAAACATTTTGTTTTTATCATTTTTTAATAAAATTTTCGTTTAACTTCATGCTTCAGTGAGGCGAAGTGGAAAACCGGCTGTTTTAGATTAGCCAAGAAAAGTTTGGTAGCAGAGATCGATCGATGAAAAGCCATATAGATGGCAACATGATTAGTTTGTTCTATCTTAGTAAATTTTTTTGACTTTGGTAATTTGAACGAATACAGGAGATGTTTTGTGCATATAATAAAATGAAAATCAAACTAATTGATTGAATTTCATCGTTTTTCATTAGGCGAAAAGATTTGCCAAATGAATGGCCGACCATTGGAAAGTTACGGACAAGCTGTGCGGACTGATGACTCAGTATCCTTTCAAGATTATCTTGCACCATCACCATTCTACCTTGGGAACTTTGTGTTTAGAGGGTGGGGGAGGGCATATCATACCTTTTCATTATATCACTGCAAATCGTATGTATTGTATATATAACATACTTCAACAAATACTTGCTAGTATTTTTGGAACATGTATTTTTTTGTACTTGTACTAGTTATACCTAGTATGTGAAAATCCTAGTACGACCCGACTCTAGTTATAATATGGACCAAAATATGCATTGAAGACCTACATACATATTTCCTCTACTTTTCTACGAAAATAGGATTTTCTGACGTACTAGATCATTTTAATTTGTAATTCAAATCAACTTTAGTTAACTAAGCAATCAGACACTTTCTTTACATTTTAAAATCATTTTAAAATGTTCAAAACAAAAAAAAGACACCTATTAAAATAAATGCTGGGAAATTTTCTGTGCGTTTAGTTTCCTTTGTCGTTTTTTCATGGCCATGTATAAGCGGTAAATAGAAAAAGTGCTAATCATATGCATAATCCTTTTTCATAACTACATTTTACATCAATCAAAAACGAATTGACACAATTGATTGACTCACACTGATTGACTCATCCAAATGAGTGTGTCGAAGTGTGTCGACACACTAAACTGAGTCGTTTTCCCATCTCTAAACCCTGTGGCAGTGGTGCCATCTTGAAAATTCACGGCGAAAAAAACCGTTTTTTTTGCCTGTAACTTTAGATTCAGCCAACAAATTTTAACAAAATTCACCATTTACCACTTTTGGTGGAAAAATTAGAGTAATTTTTGTCACCTAAATCTTGTAAATTTGCTCAGGAGCATAACGCTTTTTCGTCCTATAGCTTCCGACCCAGTCATGAGATCAAAGCGAAATTCATGAAGTTAATGGACCTTATTGTAAACCCCAAAGTCGTAGGATGGTCTTAAAAAACCATGAAAAGGTTGCTAGCTATGGTCACTTTTGTAATTTTTTGGCATATCTCTACTAAACGATATTGTCATTAATTTTCAAATGGGAATAATCCTGCAATGACAATTGACAACAAATATCAAAGTTTCAAAAATTTGGAGAGATTCTTGGGTGGCAACCGTACAATTCTTTTCACCCCTATAACTTCCAGCGCAGTGATTCAATAAAAACGGAATTCATAGAATGGGTGTCCTCCTTAACGTTACCTTAACGTCACCAGATATATTCCAAGAAAAATCGGATCTCTAAAAAAAAATCATCTGTTTTTTCGTCTCAAGTCGGATCTCGATACAAAAATTTCATTGCAAATTGGATCTATAAATAATGTGAAAAAAAATGAAAATTCGAACTTCTTTATTTTGTACTCATACAAAAGCAAATTCATAATAAACAAAATGTTTATCCGATTTCATTGCTATCTTCGATCGGTTGCGATGTCGATGGCGTATTTATATATTTTTGTTAGCTCGAAATCTGTCGAAGAAGTTCCTTTTGGTTTTTTAAGTACCTGAAGAATTCGATACAACTGAAAACGAAGTTATGTTTCACAAACAGAATTGATTTCAATGTAATCACATGGAGACGAGTTTTCTCCGTTGTCCAAATTTTATTGATAGTCGAGAAAATTCGTTCAACGGGCGCTGATGTTCCAGCTATTGAAAGCACATATTCAACCAGAGCAGAAATACATTGAAAAGGTGCTTCTGTTTTGAGCATATATTGAAAACATTCCGTGCATCGTTTGTCGACAGGAGCTTTGTCTGTGGCCCAATCTTCGATTTTTTTTATGTAAATGTATTGTTCAAAAAATTGCGATGAGCAGTCACCGGGCATGCCTCAATGTCCACTTTCTGGTAGGAAATGCATTTATTTTTCAATATCTTCCCATTTGAGCTCATTTGTCAACAAAATCCATTGAAAATGCTCAATATGACTCAGCTGCTTACTCCACATTTCCAGATAATCGTAACAGTTTTCTGCAAAAAAATCTGAATGTTTATTTGGCCGAAGAAAAAAAAAAACAAAAAAACCATCAATTACCCCGAAAATTCATTGCTGCACCTTTATCAAGTGAATCAAGCTTGGATTGGAGAAAAAGGGCATCCGATTTCGATTCAATAGTCTGATAAAGTTTGAGATCGTCTGCATAGAGTAAATGAAGTATGCCTGCTAGGACGTCAGATAAGTCGGAAATAAATATATCACAAAGAAGTGTACTCTTGTTTTTCATACATTTTACTTACCCGTGATGATTTGAAATGCTCCGAAATTGTCATCTTTCCGCTTTATATAGCACACTACCCATAGCCGATGTATGCTTGCGAGTTCTTTTCCCCTTATTTCTACGAGCGATGTTTATTGGCCAGTCATGGACTTTTGGAAAACCCCTTGCGAGCAGATTACATTTTCATTACCAAGAATGTTTGCTGCATATATTCTGTCCGGAATGCATTACCACCATTCCCGTTGGGATGGCCGTCACTTGCCATTCTATGGATTGATTGTCCATTGTTAATGCACGTGGTTTTTGACGTTTTTTGCGTGTTATGAAAATCGCTTGAGTTTTTTCCGTCTTCAGTTTGATTTTCTATCTCTTAAAATATACCATAAAGAAGTCGATGGACCTTTGCAGATTTGAGATAATGGGTGCGGCTTGTCTGGACGTGTGAAACATATAAGTGTCGTCTGCGAAAAGCAACATGTAGACTCTGCTGGTTCTAGCGATATCTGTTGCGTACAGATTGTACGAAATCTTTGACAAAAAGGATACTGCTACTATAGGTTTTTTAGATGAGAGTATGCTGTTGATTGTGACTTTTAAGGCTCTATTTCGAAGGAAGGCTTCAACGAGCTGGATGAATGCAATAAATAGACAGAGATGATCCAGTTTAACGATAAGTCTACCATTCCAGATTTTATCAAATTACTGTGATATTGAACATGACGAGTCCTGTTGATTTCCTCTTATTCAGACCTGATCTAATGTATTGGAGTACCAGAGTTAGCTGCAGCTCTGTGATGTGATTTTTTTTAAAACCGAGCTGCTCCGCTGGCAGAGAATCATTTTAAAGAGCTTTCTGTTTCAGACGAGAGAGGAACAAGCGCTCCGTGAGGTAAGTGAAATTGCATTAGTTTGCGGTAGAAGCTGATTTAACACTTAGAGGAACTCGTTTGTCCGCTGGATTGCTAATGTTTGTTGTGGGAGGAAATTAAACTGGAGTAGGCCTGGCTAATTGAGCGAAAAAATTTCTAATGTTTTTGAGGTTTTGGTGGCAGCCTCCATAGCTTACGGGATGTTCTCTGCCACAATTGACACAATTCGGCATTTGCTCAGGCTGTTTTTTGGAGCATTTTTGATCGTGAAGCCCAACACATTTGACATATGACCATGCTACTGTGCTTGACCAGATCGAGGCTTTTGTGGTTCAGTTTGGCACAATAAGTGACAAAAAACCTAACCTACCTATATATTTTTCTCTTCCTTTGGAAGGAGAGCTTTGATGAGTTTGGAAGAATCTTTTCTAGTTTTCAAATAGAAGACCTCGATAGGGTGGAAGCATTGTCATCCTAGATCTAGTTTGACCTCATCAGGGTTGAGTCCGCACAGGCCTCTTATGATGATGTTGAGGTTTTTCTACTCAAGAAGATAGTACGTATGGTACTGAACTTTTAATTCTGTGAAAATCTTGGTGATTTTTCTAAGGCAGTCAGTGGTTTTAAGGTAAATTTAAATGCCAAGATGAATCCGCTCGGATAGAAAAAGCTCCACGGGGAGGATTATAGGAACCACCTGCTTGCACGTTTCTGATACTATTACAAAGAATTTTAGAGGTTTGTTATTTTGAAGTTTTGACTGCGTACATATACTAGTAGATTTATTTAACTTTTTCCTTGCATCTAAAGAAGAAAAATCATCATTGATGATATTTGTAGCGTTAGAAGAGAAAGAGAGAACATTTTTCGTGGTGCTCTTCTCACTTATAGAGACAGTTTTAGACGCTACTGTTTTTCATTGGTGGCTGTCTGATGCCACCGACATGTTAGGCGAGTTGTTTTCTTAGCTGGATGCTTCCTCTCTAGACGAAGTACAAGATTTTTCTGTATGCAAAAAGGAAGCGTACTTTGAAGAAGATGTTTGCTGCCTTCTTCTCTTTCTATTTGAGAGCGAAGAATTTACATTTCTGCAAAAATGTTTGCTGAGCTTTTTCAGCAGATCTTCATTTAATTTTGTCAGTTCTGGATTCAAACAGCGTTGCTCAGCCAGTTCTTCTTGGGGTTTTTGAAGTTGTTTTAATAGCTTGCTGAGTTTTTTGTTAGTTTTTTCAATTAAGTCTGCATTTGGCAGCTCCTGGCCGTGCAACGCACCTTTTCTTATAGAGTTACAATCTTTCGAGTCACTCATTGTCCCGCAAGGTTCAAACTCATCTGAACCTTACCCCACTATCCTAAACAAGCCTAATACCCGTATATAGAAATTATGTCACAATTTAACCGGATGCAGATAATTTGTACACACACAACACACACACACACACACACACAGTAAAACTAAAGCAAGAGAACTGAAAACAAATATTTGAATTAAACTGTTGCTGACAAACTGATGATTTTCTGAAAAGGATTTGCTATTAAAATCTGGTTTTCGATCGCAAAGGCCTTTATTTACGTACTACTTCGTTTGAATCTGGTTTTAGGGACCGCTACCAAAGGCTCGGCTAATTATGATGACTAACTACGTGGCTGGTAATTACCGGTCGTTGCTTTCCCTATTAGCTATCGCTCGTTTGATGACAAAGTCGCTGTGCTGTCTGCTCTACTCAAGTGTTAGGCTCGAACTCACTCTAGAGAGGCGTATGTACATATGTTACTTTTATAGTAGGACAGTAAATATAGATAAGCAACTCAATTAAATTTTATGTAATGGTTGATACTTTTTACTCTCTTTAATTAATAAACTCAAGAGAATCGTCCAATTGGCCTGTGATCGATGTGAAATATACTGGACATCTTACGCGAAAAAGCCGTAAAAATGTTTTATTATAAGAATAAAAAAGTCATGAATTTCATAATACTATTAAATCACTATTAAAAATTCGTAATTCTATCGTTCTTCTTAATTTTTCAGCTGGGTTTTCGGTGGATTCCTGTGTCGAATGTATCAGTTTGTACATTCGCTCAGCTACACAGCATCGATATTTATCCTGGTCGTCATCTGTATGGAACGATATTTTGCCATAATTCATCCCATAACCTGCAAACAGATTTTAACTCCATCCAGACTCCGGGTACGTATACTAAATGAAATTTTATGATGACTGGGTATAGATCTCATGTTTAAATCATTATACGGCGACATTCAGAAAACACTAACTGACACGTTTGTGACTTGCATTTCGAATTCAAGCGCCACTGCAAATTTAACACTGACACAAAACATCGTCGGCATAGCCAAGCAACCGATTTTCGAATCATTTGGGAGCTGTTTTCAAAATTTTCGATTTCGCGCCCAGTGTGGACTTTAATATTGCCTTACACTTTAATTCAAGCCCCCATAGGCATTTTAAACACTTTCAGCCGTCATTGTTTTTGCATACCGTATAAATTAATAATCGAGTGTAAAAGAAGAAGCTTTAAAAAAGATTCAGTTAACCATGAGTGAGTGGGTCCAGTATGGACATTTATTTCCGTCGTAGCAGTTATCAGTGCTAGGTACTCGGGAAGTAATCCAGCCATAAGAAAATCTCTTTGGGAGCATTACTTTATCAATGTTTACTTTCATTTATTTGTTTCAAATATTTTATTTTTCGAATTCGAAAACACGCTGTGAAGTCATACTTCGGGTAAGAAAGGTAGATTTTTTTTGGAATGAGAGTAAATGTCTTTGATAAGTAGGATATTAACTTTTGTATTCTAAAAAAAGTAAATGTCTTGACGCTGTCGTTATTCGTCGTTAACTTTTGTATTCTAAAAAAAAATAAATGTTTTGACGCTGTCGTTTGTTTCCTTTCATAGTGTCGTTTCTTACGTTAACACAGAGAAGAAGACAATAAAGAATTTGAGGATTTAGGACCCCTTGGCTGTTTATTAAGCCTGCATACAAATTTATTTTGCTCTGAGAAAACTTTTAATCCTCCTGTTTCAGGGTCAATTTATTAGCTCTTATAGAAATGACAGCTACTTATAAACTCAACAAACAGCTCTTACCAAATATTTATTTCTAATTGTTTTAAAAATACCTGAACAAATTTTATCTTAACAATTGTTCTGTATATTTTCCCTTTTTGTACTTATTTTGATAGCTTATTATTTTCTGCTTTTCTGAAAGTTTAGTAATGGAACCGCATATTTTTGATAATTTATTTTTATTTAACATAATTTGAAAAAAACAGCAACGATGCAGCAGAATAGAGTCATATCATATGTAAAGTAAATATTTGCAACACTTTTTTGGTATTCGCTCTTAATCTCTGACGTCCTGGATCACTTTATGGATGGCTTTATTGGTGTCGCTTACACCACATTTGTTTACCTCGGCTGGAATTTCTATTCTTTTTTTTAGCTTACTATGGTAGACTTAAACTTTTTCAGCATTTGAGAGGCTATTGGAACATAATTGGTGACGTCGACCGGCTCTAATATTGTGGGTGTGAGAGAAGCGCCTGGCACTCCTAAGAACTAAGGCCAGAATGATCGATTCTGTTGATAGACTCAGCCTACCAGAGTTTCTCGGATCTGAGATTAGCAACATTGAAATTCAGGAAGGCTACTGGTGAATCCCGTGTGCCAAACCCGGCAGCTATCTTAGTCAGGCATGGGTTTGAGAATGTGCTCCGTGGTACGGCATGCACATAAATTATTGACTGATAGAAACATTAAAACAAGAACGATCCACATTTAGGGAGACGAAAAAGTTAAGAAGAGGCAAACATTGTCCATATGGCAATACATAAAGGTTTTTTTTGGTGATCGCGTGAAGTATGTTCGTATTTTTTCGCCAAGTAAAAAAAAAATAATTAAAAAATAAATACGTATAATTTACTAAATTTCATTTAAAATAAAGTGGTCCCACAACAACCCTTGTACGGGTCTAAGGGTTGAAGCTGGTAGAGAGCTCTATTATAATTTTTTAAAATTTTAAGTGGCAAGAAAATAAAAATTACAAAAAAGAGAATGTGGCAAAATAGCTGAAAACAAGTCAACAAAATATAAATAAATTGAAAAATGAAGTAAAATAAACATTAATCAGAAAGCGCATTCACCACATTCTGGGACGGTAGTCGTCCGAGGGTTGGATTTGCAGATACCAAAAATTAATAATCTATTTATAGTCTTAATTTCAACCCAACCTTCACAATGACTCATGGCTGGACTGAAATTCCCAAGTGCTATGGCCCAATTGTAAGCAAATTAACGTCACAAGAATCAAACGAATTTCGAATGCTATTCCGTAGTTCAGTATAGTAGAGGCAGTGCATTGATTATTTTGCGATTAAAATTAAAACTATTAAATTTCACTCTTTTAGTGCCTTTGATTTATATGAGCTGAAATACGGTGAAATCTGAGCCTTATTGTTATATAATGCCAATGCATCATGAAGATTTTAGCTCAATCGAATGACACAATCACGAGAAATAGTCAATAAATGTCTAAAAAAATTAGTAAAACTTCTATGCGGAATATGAGGGCAGATCAAGAACGATAAAATCTTCCTTGGTTAGAGATGTGACTGCTCCTGCGATCACTGCTTTTTGAAAAGATTAGTGAGCAGTGCGATTGCTCTTTGCTCATGCTATTCAACTGCAGTGCTTACTGGTCTTTAGCAGAGCAGAAAATTTTGAGAAGAGCAGTGATCAATTGGAATGTCTTCTGCTCATGCTGTTCGACTGCTCATTGCTCTTTTGCAGGACAGAACATGTTAAATGCTCATCTATTCAGTTTCGTTTCTTTCTACCCGATATTTTCGGCTTTGCATGTACTTAGATGCAATACACAACTGTCGCGCTGATCGCAGGTATCGTGAATTCGGTATGCGTGTTTTATCTAGTCGAAGATAGTCGTTTAAAAAACAGTTATCAAGAATTTATTTTGAAATTTTTTGAGAGTTTGTTTTTATAGAGGCGAAGAGAAATGTGCATGCATTCATAGTTGGGTATGATAATAAAAAGTGTACGTTTGGGAGTTTTGATTTTTTTTATTGGACCAATCGTTTTGCATTAATATTTTTATAAACATTTTTTTTTATTTTCGCATCTACCTACATAATACGAGTATGTACACAAAAAATGTAAAGGATATCAAAACAAAGAATTTTTTTTGGGATTCTAAATGATTCATTTTTATTCCTGCAATATCTATTTTTTATATTTATGTACGGAAGTCCTTCGGCTCTAAATATTCCATTTAGTTACATTATACGTAGGATAACGATACACAAATGAGTCGGAAATGAATCACATTATTCGATTATTAGTTTACCTTCAGCGTTTTTTTTTTTTGAAGGCATCGGAAGTGTTTAAGAAAAAAATGTATCCAGCACAGGCGGAAGACGATAATAATCGAAAGCGACGAACAGGTAACGAGCGAACACTGGCGATGAGCAATCAAAGGCAGCAAGCAGTTTTTTCGTACGAACGAAACTGCGATCGCAATGGCGATTGAAATAACTGCTACTCTAAACTGCTCTGCGCCTAAACTGCTCTCTGCGATCACTGTTCAGTAAAGAGAGTATCTTAGCACATCTCTATTCGCGGGCTATCCCCTCGACCAAACACCAGCAAGTTAATTTATTTGAAAAGTCAATCGTTCAATCAGACCATTAACAGTAAAATTTAAAAAAAAACTCAAAGAAATAATTGTGCCCGTAGACGTCCCCGGCTCTCAAATTGCTAGTTTCGTTGCTCACGCCAGTCCATGAGTAACGGTTTTTTGTCTCAAATCGCCGTCTCTGACATTAGAACTTCAGCTGATACCAAATACTGCTTATCCTAAGCAGCAAATGACGATCAAACAACTCATCCTTTCGAAACTATCATTCTTTCAAATATATACTTAAATAGTATTTATTATGTATTATTATCTGATTGACTCCAGCAGACCATAAAAAATTCATGGGATCCGCAAAAATATCCAGAATCGCTAATAACGAACCAGAGGCGTTCCTCTGCATGCAAGCAATATCCCAACTGAAGCATTGGTACCTGTTGCGCGCACTCAGCTAATGTCAGCAAAAGTTCACCTCTTCCAAGCGGTATGGACAAACATCCTGTGCATCTCCTATGCAGTACATTTATTCTCTCAGGTGGTTGAGTCCAGTCAGCATGCCTGTCATGGCTCTAAAATTATTCGTATTCTTGCTGTGCCTTACAGCCTCCCATCAGAAGACAGTCCACTCTCTCTATGGGTACCGACTATCCACTTCCGAAAAACGGCATATGCAGGTGACATAAATTTTAACCCTGCTTGAGTTTCAATTAGTCGAATTAAAAGATTTGTATGCTAGCGGAACTTGAAGTATATCTCAAAGACCATTGCTATTCATAATGAATGTAAAACTAATGATGCACGAAATTTTTAGAAAAAAAAAGCTGAATTTTTTTTTACCCTTTATAGATTTTTAGCTTAAAGAATGGTAATGACGACAAGCCGAAAGCAAATTAATTTAAATTTCTCGTGTTTCATCATGTTGTTGTGTCCTTATAGGCACACGCGCCCGCCAACGCGTTCAAGAAATTAAGATTTCAAACAATCTACCATTTGTTGCTTTTCAACATAATTAAAAACGACAGTATGATACTCTATTCCTTCATTTACGGTAAATTCTAGTTATTTTATTGTCTCGCCTGTGAAGAATTAAGCAGAATTTCCTTTTAAAAAATCACTCTGAAACAGATCGATTTAATTTTCTATTACATCATCCCTAATGCGATTCAAATCAATTCCACTCTCCCAACAAACTTTGTCAGCCTACTGAAAATGTCAACGACTCGAAATGTAAGTCATTTATGAAGTTATGGTGGAGTTATTCTCTAATTACTGTCTTTTCATTCATCAATCGAGACGAAATAAATTAAGCATCCAATTTGTAAATGATTTCAATTAATTTCGAATTTAGCAGTCGTTGTGCAAACGAAACAAAAAGTGGCAACAAGATTCTATTACAGTTTTACAACTTTAGAAAGTTTGCTTCACTACTTGCGACTACAGGCGTTTAATGAGTCAACAACAGCTTCTGATGAATGAAATGTTTGTTTGTAATATCTATCGCTTAGATGTTCTTATGACTGAAAGAATATTTAATTTGGCTTTCAAATAATAATTTAAAGGAAATCTTTTTGAAATATGTGTCGTGTTATGGCTAGGGTTTCAAACGATATGAGTTATTTTCAACAATTTTAGTCAATTTTTATTAATATTCCAAATTTTAAACTATTTATTTGATTTTAAACTTTTTATAAGGATTTTATTTTCAAAAATTCCGTTAATCAACTCTAATGGCTTTCAAAAAGTGTTTCATTGCAAACCGATTCTTTTCTGTACTATGTAATATATAACTCAAACGTTCATTTTTGTAAAGAATAGTCCTACATGCACTGCTGGCTTGTCTCAAGAGTTGACATAACACCAATCGACTAACCTCTGATATCCGGAAACGATATCTTTCCGCTATGCAGCGTAACTGAAATCAATTAGACTACCGCCATGGAAACTAGCTTTGTCCACGAGAACAACTGTTTCGCTCGTTACATTTTGTCCGTACAGATAAACTTGTGCTCTTTCAGCTCCCAGTGTGATCGAATTGCTATTGCAGAGTGGAATCACTAAATCAACTGTTCGCTTGGAAATAGATTGGGTCATTGGAATAGGACGACATTTGACAGTTTGACAGGTGTGACGTTATGATAGATAGCTAGAAGTGAATGAATGTAGCTGGATGGTAGATACAGTGATAGAAGTATTCAATTTTTTGAGTTATTGGGCTTGTGCTTGGCTGAACATGGAAGCAAAGTCACTCGGATGTGAAACTGATTGTTGACTGATAATAAGAAAATACATTAAACTACGGTTTGTTGATTGTCTTGAAATTAGGAAGGAAATCACCGCAACAAAACCTTACAGATCGTAACAAAATTTTCGATTTATTGAGGATTGATGGTACAAGTTTGTAATTTTAGGACTGTTTCCAGAGCTAGATTGAGTCTCTTCCGAACGGCTGGTTTTACAATGATTTTTTCTGGTTTGATTTTGGTTTGAGTTGAAAGTATGCACTTAAAAAGATATTATTTCTCATGACTAAAAATTTGTTTAAAGTATTAGTTGTCAAATGATTGTTGCGCTAACGTGACAAATTGTTGTTAAATTTGCATCCCAATTTCTCTACTCAGTTGCATTTATTTTCAGTTAAGGTTTTTTTCTTTTTTACAATGTGGCTGATTTCAGACCATCATGCTATTACTATTTATATATAACTAATTGCGTAGACATAAACTGGATTACATGCATCAATTTTTCGATTCCAAGTTTCTAGTTTTTCATAAGAGACCAGAAACTATTGTATCGTAAAATTATGTGAAAATGTCAAGAGAAATGGAAAACAAAAAATAATACTATTAACATAATTCAAGAAGAAAATAGTACTTTTAACATCAATATGTTGAAACTTATATGCTTTTTGTGTATCTGAAATATCTTCGCGAGAATCATGTAAGATAAGTAAAGCGCCACTAAGTTTTTAATATTTAAAACTTACTGAGTTAAAACGCAAAATGAAGTGTGAAATGGCAAAAAAAATAAAAACAAACTACTGCAGGAAACTGTTTAAAGTAGTCCAGCCAAACAGCGCCCAGTGTGGGTAGAGAACAGATATAAAAGAATATGAAAACCCAATGACTGTCCGTGTACGGATATGTGAATTAGCCTTTTGATCCTCTTGAACACACATTCCGCGCAATGCTCACTTCTCTACCGCATTAAGCACAGGGAAGTCTTAATTTTCCCCCTTATTTACGAGAAACGCCAGACCAGAATGGGTACGCTAGCAACGCATGTGAAAAGGCAATGTCAAATTTTTACGTGGTTATAAAGGTAGTTGTAAATTCACATGTAACTTTTCTGGTCGTAGGCTCCACTCACGCCGGTCTCGTTTGTTTCATTCACTTGTATCAAATAAACAGAAGGTCGAAAATTGAACCATTTCTCATCTCCGATTTCTATTCCATTCTCTCTTGTATTTGTGGGGTAGAGCTGACCAACTCATGTTTTTTGTCTCGATTCCTCCTATTCCTCAGCTCATGTGTTGCCAGCGTGATTAAAAAGTCAAAAGCAAATAAGCTGTAGCGACAATCATGCGTAACAATCCATCATTGTCCAGATAGTGTACGATGACCGTTGACATGCCTGACCTTGCAGCAGCTAAAAAACCAAAATGCAAAACCCTAGGCTCATGTCCTTTTGACTTAACTGAGTCCCTGGATTTTGAAGCATCGTGCGGCTCGTGCGCAAGCTTACTGTAGAGCACTATTTATTTATTTATGATTGTCTACATTAACAGATACGTATCCAACTAAATATTCAAAAATTGAAAAAAAAAAAACAGATGCAAAACTTCAAAAGAAAATAATTATAAATTCAATGAACAAAATCATACGAAAAGCAGTAAATGAAAAAGAATCGTAATTTTTACACTAAGATAAAATTTATAAAATAATGCTGGAATATAAAACATTTCTTCTTAAATTCAATATTAAAACTATGTGACGAAGGCGGAAACGAACCAATTTTTAGCTCATCATATGGCGTAGACAAGCGCAAATGGGAAAAACAAAAACAGTTATGAGTTCACGCAAATAGTATGTTGATGGTAAACGAAGATCTGGTCAAACGTTTCAGCTCAAGAAAAGAAAAATGCACACTGGGGATAGATAGAAGTCACCAAACCATTAATAATTGCATAAAGGGAACATTCGTCCAAGAAAACTGCACCTGACAGGAAGGTAGACATTTCTAGGATGAAGAGATGCATACTATTCTCACAGTAAAAAATCAGGAAAAAAACATAAATATTAAAATAGTTGAGGGAGCACAAGTTACCCAGATCAGACAGGCCATCCTGCAGCTGGGAGCAGTCATCTGCTAATACAAAAGGTATGCCGAGTCTAAAAAAGAAATAAGATCGTTTATAAACAGAATGAGAAGCAGAGGATCAAGAATCGAACCATGTGCAACGCCAGAAGTTGGTTAGCTAGGAGGAAAAAAAGCAAAAGTTGGCCATTACGAAACAAGCACGATCACGAAGGTATGAGGGAAACCAGCAGCGTTGTTGACCCAAGATATTGAACCTATCGAGCCTTGAGAAGAGGATCTCATGCTTCACAGAGTCGAAAGTCTGGGCAAAGTCTGCATATAATACATTCACTTGCTTTAACTGACCGATAGCGGAGGCAAACATATGAGTAAACGATAGTAAGTTGGATGCTGTAGACTTACCTTTAGCGAAACCATGTTGTTCAGATGCGCAAAAAGGTTCAATTATCAGGTATACTCTATTGTAAACGATGCTTTCAAGAAGCTAACTGAACCAAAGTAGAAGGGATGTGAAACAATAATTAGAGACACAGGATGAATTTCCGGCTTTAAAGATTGGAAATATATAAGCAATTTCACCAGTTTTTCGCTCAAATGAAAAACAGAAGCCTTGGCATCCTGTATTTTGATCTGAGCTAACTTTTTACCTTCAGGTATAGAAATGTTCAGAATTAATACTAACGGATCCCTTTGCGGACATATTTAGAGTATTCTCGCGTGATCTTAGTGAAAATAACTCTTTATGGATCAGAATATTCACCTGAGTTTTTGCACTTTCCTCTGAAGGCAATTCCATGGATAGCCACGAAAGAAGACGATTCACATTTTCTCGTATTGTTAAAACTTAACTTTATGCAAAAAGCAGTTTCACATCATTCGGTACCTCACCATAAGCACCGAATAATGTCTTTTTCCTTGGATCTATATACTTTATGATCCAGTAATTCACACCGATGCCCGAATTAAGCATACCGAACATGCCAGTGACGACGCCTGCACTCTTGCGAAGGCGGCAAATCCAACAACTAACGTAAATAGGTTTGACTATATCGGGATCCAAAATAGTGATTCTGGGTCAATGACCAATATCTAGTCGCAGAATGATCCGTATGAACCAATCTTTTGACGTTTGATTAGAACAGCAGTTTTAGTGGTGACCGTCAACCAACCTTACTAGCATGAAATTCTAAACTGCCTCAAACTCCACAGCTCATTCTAAAGACCAGCACACTGAGTATCGGTCAGTTTGGTATAGTTGTTCACAATCATGAAAGACTAAGAGACAGCTTCTGTAAATGTTTTCCCCTCAATTTTTGCGGATGTTGTGTTTGTGTCTAAAGGACCAGTCTCAGCAAAATTGTGTTTGCCCTTGGGCCTGCCTCAGCTACGTTTTCACCGTGAGTTCCTTATATACGGTAACAAATTGAATATGTATGTTTGTGTTCAGGAAGCTATCCAGTGTAGCCAGGTGGTTTCTACTATTCAGCGTCATCTCCGAGAAATATTCTCCCTCTTCTAGCTTTATTTCCAGTCATCAGTTTGAGACACTTGTGCCTCGAACTGACAGTATTGGCATCACCAATCAACCTTTCACTCACTTTTCTAGGTAGGCTCTAAAGAACCACTGCCTGACAGCCAGCTTCCTGAGAAATCCTTTACAGTTTTTGCTGCATTGATATCTTTTTCGACCTTAGCTGAGAGGTTTCTGTTTTTTGCAGCTTTTTGTATTGCCTGCGAATGAAAACCTCTACAAATTCGGAACGTTCAGAACACACTGCGCTTTATTTTCCTATACTGTCTGCGAGTGTCTGGTTTGCAAAGTGGTCGAATTTTTAGCTGACGTTGTACTCTGGAGCTCTATTCTTATGCCAGTAATCAAATGGAATGCAATCTAAAAGTTTGAAAACTCACTGACCATGGAATATTCCACGGTAGTAGCATGTGATCTTCCACTGCGACCAGGTTTCACTATCATATTCATACATGAGGTTAGGGCCAGCAGAATCTGAGTCTCTGACTTACTGATCGAGCCCAGCACAAGTGGGTTTTCAAGATCAGTCAGACTTCGACCTGCAGAAACAGATTCCAGGGGGCTAATCCTCGTGCTGTTTTTGAGGCACTTTAAGTGTGACATCTTGAAATGCACAAGCCTCTCCATCAGAACAAAGTGGCGCCCAAAAGTGCAAAAATGCAGTCACACATTAAGAAACTCTTCGGCTTCAATCTCAATCTTTCACGTCATTCCTCTGCAATCTAATCTACCACAAACAAGATTCGAGTATAAAACAGCGTTAAGTCCTGTCAGTATCACAACTTTATGTGTACTCAGGATTAAATAATTAAACGTAACAAATATTGCAGACGTAAAATTTCACTAGTAGTAAAATAAAGCCCGATGCCACCAATAAAACCATATGACCCTGAACATACATATTTCTCTCCCTCGGCTACATTGACTCAATATTTATAGGTCCATTTTATTTACAGATGGTCATTGTCGGCGTCTGGATAACATCAGCTGTTTATTCAACGCCAAAATTTATTTTTAGTAAAACAATAACAAATGTGCACACAAACAATGGTGTCGAAGAGAAAATATGCATTTTGGATCGGATGATGTTCAATTCAAAGCTATTGGATCTGATTAATTTCGGATTGTTGTATGTTACGCCGTTACTAGTGATGTCGGTAAGTATCATATGCTCATGATGTTTTTTTAGGAAAAAAGGATGCAAAAGGGATTTGAAACATGTATTACATTGCCTTCATTGAAATATTCTTCAAAGGAAGAACAGTCCTTGGAAAAATGATTAAATGATTGTCCTGTCTGGTGTGGATCTTTCTATCATTTTTTTTTGAAGTTTTCGAGATATTTTTCTAGGAAGAACTCTGTTGCCCCATTTTCAAAAATAATAACAGTCTACTTGTGAAATGCTGAGAAGGAAATCAAAGAATATTCAGCAATTTAGCCAAATTGCTCTCCTCACTCGAAATAGTTATAATTCCCGACACATGCTCATCGAGTCTTTCAAAAGGATACATTTTCTATTACGCAATCAAAACGTGGCATAAAACTATATGTGTATGCGTTCTTGCATAATAATAACCACACACTTTCTTCTTACATCCTATTTTCATACCATTCAATTTCGCATCGTCTTCCTGGCATGCTAAAACCATATCAAAGTACCCATACCACTTGAGTTAATGCATGCTTTCTCACGACACATTCATTCGCAATTCATAAAGCACAACACCATGGGCGTTCATTCCTTCTCTCAGCATTAACTTCTTTATCTTTTATGCAGAAGCGGCTTTGCTAAACAAGTCATCTTAATGTACCCACACATGTTTTGAATATACTTCCAAGTTTTGTTCTTGCTCATCTCGTCTATGTGCTCCTACAAACAGTCTGCTACTCGGAAAATTGCATTGTATGCTTCTTTGTCAGCTTCCACATGGTTACATGGCCACATCACATCAAACCTTCTTTCCTTCAAATATCTCAAAGCGATATACAGGGAACGAGTTTTCTTTTTTTTTTCTTCTACTAGGGTTGTGTTCTGCCCTGCTTCGCATAAACGTTCTATCTACATTTTGGTGCTTTCGAGATATTCAATGATTTGCGTTTTGATTTGTACTGGAGATATATGGAGAGTGCGTTTTTCAATATTGATTTTAAGAAAAGATAGGTGTTTCAAATTTTGCAGAATGATGTGGTAGAGTATGCAGTTTTTGAATCCGTTGTTAACTGTAGGTAGAACGTTTATGCGAATCAGGGCAATGTTCAGGCCAAAGTTTGCGGCAAATTTCAAGTCTGACGCGTCAGATGACAAGGAAAAGCAAAACAGAATACATTTTTCTAGTCTTTATCTTGAGCTTTTCATATGCAATCTGTTTTTTTCCAGGCACTGTACAGTCGGATAGCGATAGCACTGTGGAAAAGCAGTCGCGGCTTAGAGCGACACATAGCGCTACAAAACACGTCAACATGTTCGCCATCGTACTCTGGGACACATCTGTTTCGTCGTCCTAGCAGCCGATATGAAAAGCGAGCTGTTGGTGTCACTGAAAGCCAGGTAAGTTTTTACTAATGTTCGAAGAACATTAGTATTAAAATCGATTCGGCCAAAAATTCATATTTCTTTATATATATATATATATATATATATCATCAAAAAATTTCAGTGAGATAATCTCGGGAACGCGCCATCCGATTGAGCTGAAACTTTCAGGATACATTGGTGTATATGCAGAATAGGTCCACGTCTCTTTAAATGTCAGTTATTGTTAACCTTTTGGCGCCGGCGGCCATTTAAGTGATATTTTTAATATACCTATTATTTCGTGCACAAATAATTTTCGCAAAAATAAAGTTAACGAAATAAATTTCTAACGTGTTTTACATATGAATCGGATAATGCTTTGGAATTTTTTAACCCTATGTGTGCGCTGGGTGCCTAAAAAGAGGACGGGAAAATTTAAAAATTTTTAAATTTCGATAACTTTTGACAGAGATATTCAATCATTACGAAATTTTCAGGACATATTAATATTATTTAGTTGTAGATTTGTGTAGCTTTAAATTAGCGTGCTGGCAACCCTGTAGCTAGGGCAGGCAACGAAAGTGAAAACCTCCAAATCATCGTCTCTCTTGAAAAAATGCCGTTTCTTCAAAAAAAAGCCACTCATATATAAATCTTGTGCTTTGTTTACATAACCAAAAAAAAATTTGATATTGTATAACGGGCACGCCTGGTAACCCTTGCCAAATTTACCTATATTTTTAGCATCAAAAACTTCTGTTCACGGAAACTCACGATCCGATGAGCAGAATGAATTGAAATTTGCAGAATATATTGGTCTTAAATAGGACCAGGTCTGATAGAAGTGATTTTGAAATGCGGGCGATTCTGTGCCAGTGGTGCCATCTTGAAAAACCACTAAAAAAGATAACTGTTTTTAGCCCTATAAATTCTGATTGAATCGTTCGATTTTGACGAAACTCACACAATTGCTGGACCTTACTTTAAGCCACGTTTGGTAGAAATTTGGTTGAAAAATTCGGTTGGAGCTGCCAGCTATGATAATTTTGGTGTCTTCATTTTGAAAAAAAAAAATTGGAAGTGAAAACATTCAAACCATCGAATATTCAAAAAAATGTCCGTTTCTTACAATAAAATCAATCTGTATATAAATCTTATGTTATATCTACACGTTCAAAATAAAACTTTGGAAATTTCATGTCGGATAAGAACGGTAACCCTCTCCCAGTTAACCTATATTTTTAGCATCAAAAACTTCTATTCACGGAAACTCACGAACCAATAATCAGATACAGCTAAAATTTGCAGAATGCATTGGACTTAAGTAAGACCAGATTTGATAGAAGCGATTTTGAATTGTGCGCAAGTCTGTGCCAGTGGTGCCATCTTGAAAAATTACAAAGAAAAAAAACTGCTTCTTGCCCTATGAAATGTGAATAAGTTACCAGATTTTCATGAAATTGGCACAGTAGCTAAACCTAACTCTAATCTCTGTTTGGTGGAAATTTGGTTGAAAAATTTGATTAGTGCTGCCAGCTATGGTAATTTTTGTGTCTTTGGTTTTGAAAATTCGCTCAGGAAAATGAAACTTTTTGCACTATAACTTCCAGTGCAGTCATGAAATCAATACGAATTTCATACAATTAATGAAACCTGTCATAAACATTATTCAGGCCAAATTTGGTTGAAAAGCCACAATAGGGTTGCCAGCCATTGTTGGTTTTGTGTTTAATTGCAATATCTTTATTAAGCGGTTTTATCGTAGAATTTTCAAATGGTAATGATATTGTAGTGACAATAAACAGCAAATATTAAGCTTTCGATCATTTGAAAAAACTCGCTGCAGGTAACCCTAAATTTCTTTATACTCCTATAACTTCGAATGTAATTAAACAACGTGAAGCAGATTTGATATATTTTTGGCTTTGATACTGGCGAAAGGTTGCCAGCACGAGTCGGTTGTGCTACTTTTGTATCAATAAATGCTTACAGTTAGTATACATACCGGAAACATTTACAATGAAAATAAATAACCGATGTTACAATTCGCAAAGTTCTGCAAATTTTTTGGATCGCAGCCCCAAACACCAACTTCAGTTACAGTGCTGCAGGCACTGAGCATTTTCTTCATTGATGTTATATGAGATGCTGCTTTCAAAATTATGTGAAATAAGCAACTGATAACGAATATAATTAACCCGTGTTTTGCTCTCATAAACGTTGAAATTCATGCCAGTGGTAATATCTGAAACCTTCCACCATATGAGTTATAATGCATTCTTGAGACGAAAGTAACACGTGGCATTTGAAACAGTTTGGCCGTAATAAGCAGCACATGTGGTGGAATATGCACTCAAAACCTGCTCGATTCTTCTACTGTTCTTCGAACATTAGTGTTTCTAGCGGTTCAGGTGCGCTAGAGTTTTTTATATAGTCTCATCATTAACTGTAGATATTACGATTATTTTCATTTTGTCGCCCATTTGATTTCGCTCTGTCCTAAAAACTCAATCGCTGCTACGCGAAACGAGCCTGCATGGCGAAAAACAGAACACAAAATTATCGTTCAGATTCAGCGGGTTGCGATGGAAATTCTTTGACAGAAGGCAGTAATTAAATTCATTCAATTTCTGCTTGGCAGCTTGTCAGGCAGGAGTGTCCTGTGGAGTATACACTTTGAAGCGGCAGGTTGCGGCATTCACTGAGATATAACGTAACTCATAGGACCATATACTGCATAGCGGTAGTTGTGTTCTGGATGTGTTTTTGGAATTTACTTGATATCATTCTTGCAGATTATTAACTTTTTATCTTGGATATAGTGATTTGAGAGTGTGTTAGTTAGTATAAAAAGTTCTAAGAATAGGATCAAAAAAGCTCAAAAATTTCTGATGAGAATATATTTAAAGATGGAACCTAAAATCCTTTTTTTCTCTCTCACAGCAATGAAAAACTCTCCATGATTCTAACTTTCCAAAAGAAAAAAAAACGCAGAAAAAGCTTTTTTACCCTTCCGGGCTCGCTGCTAGCTTATTTCTTTTGTCAGAGTCATCTTGAATCAGTTGCAAAGATATTTACTTATAAACTAAGTTCTCATTTTGAGTAAAGCAGGACTCGAAACTCGAGAGTCATAAAATGAGTTGCCTGAAGTGTTCTTCGAAAAGTTCCGTTAAATGAGTCGGAACAGCTCTGAAGCAATTTTAGTACACTCTTTGTTTACAGCTTTGAATCCAACATAATATAAAACGGTTTTTTGGGGAATTGCTAAAGTATGTTCAGGCCTAATTTTCAAATAAAATAGATGCCATAGAAGAAAACAATTTAATTTATGAACTATTCATTATGGAAAAATGTTTACTTTGTGAAGCAAGGAAGTAAAATGAATTTGAATAAAAGGTTGTGTCCTGTCATAACAGCAGAAAAATGTTGTTTTTGAATAGACGTTTTGACAATCTAATTTGAATATTCTGAGTGGTCATGAATATTCAAAAGAAAATAATGACATTTTCGATCAAGGCTTTTTGATGAAAAGTTCTTTCGTCACAACCACAGCCACAACTACATCAATAATATTAAAAGTCAGCTGGATATTATTTGCTGTTACAATAAGTGTATTCAAAATCTGCGCGTGTCCCCTACAATTCTTTGAAAATCATTCTTTACAGAGGTTTCTATGTGGTTGAGTATTTTAATTTAGTGTCAAATGTATACTAAATGCGCATAGCGCGTAGTTCTATGTAAAATAGCGGTTTATTTGTGGTTGCATAAGCTATGTACATAGTACCTTAACCTAGAAAATGTAGATCCCAGTGCTGTAATATAATATTTTAACATTCATGGTTACCTGCCTTGTGTATATGGTACCTGCAGCTTTAAAATATAGCTAAAAAGTCCGAATTCCCATACATTATTGGCTTATGTACATAACCTCAACCCCAACGACTATGGACATAATCTCGTCACATATTATTGAAGTTTTTTGAGAAGTATAAGTAAAGTGTAGCATAGTGGGTAGGACCATAAGTAAAAATTTACCATAGAGTAAAAATTTAGGAATTTTTTTTTCAATAATGCAAATAAAAATTAAAATCTCCCGCAATTGCCGAAATCTCAAAGTTGACAGAAACAGGAACAGTTTTGCTTTTACGTTGCTTTATACCAGGGCTATAATAAGTAGCATTGGTGGCTCTTATTTATTGTACTAAACAGCACATATTTCTATAAATTTTTTTGTCAGGCGCTTTGTTTTATCACAATCGCGAAATCAACTATGTACAGCCGGGGCAGGAAAAACTCTTGGACTAGTCAGTTTTTAGCTGTTCGTTTATATTTTCCCTATAAAATTATTCAATTAAATGCTGCGGCTGTTATTTTGGGCTTAATGTCTCTTTAAATAAGTTATTAAATTTTAAGTAGCAACTTTCTAATAAAAAGCAGACAAATCGACTTAAATAGAATATTCTCCTAGTGAATAACGATTGCCTATAAAAATAATTTTCTATATATAGGAGAAAATGTTATAACTGAAATCAACAAAGAACACTATAAGCCTAGCCAACAAATAATAATGGCGTGTACCATTTTCAGTAAATTTTTTTATAGAAATAACTCATCGCACCTCCTGTATCATTCATTATAGTCATTACCATTTGAGATCATTGACTGGCAATGCCTATCGATGAACTTCACCTTTTGGATTACGCTTTCTAGCTCTTGGGTTGTCTTTGGCTTATTTTCCTTCACTTTTTTTGACATTATCTTCCAAAGGTTTTCTATTGGATTGAAGTCGGAGCTATTGACTGGCCAGGGGAGTGACTCGATGCTAAGTTCTTCCTTAAAACATTGTTCCTGGAAAAGAGAGAATCAAATGATATGAAACAATCTTAGAAAAATGCATTCCATACTTACTGAACGAGCACGGTGGCATGATACCGAATCATTCTAAAACAACGATTTGAATATGCTCCATAAAAATTTTTCAAGGTAGGGAGTAGGCCTTCGGTGATGATTGATTCAAATTTTTTGGCACTAATAGGGCCCATACACGACGCATGCATGCATGCACAATCGCGTGACTGCACATGCGGATTGAACGTGTATGGCAATGATTGACTGAATGCACATGCTGACTGTATGATTACAAAACTTTTTGATATTTTCTCGACTGCGCATGCTTGCATGAGGTGTATGTTGAATATTGTGCATTCAAGCTCAGATTTTAGAAGTGTTTGTCCCGTGAACATCTTGCCCACTTCAAGTTCTTTTAAAAGTTTTTCATGTCCGAATATAGATCGCTTTTTGAACCACTCCTTAGCCCACAATCTTTTCACTCGATGACAATTAATATTGCAGCGCATGCGACATCTGACATCTTGCCACTTTAATCCAAAGCTTCTAATGAAAACTGCACAGTTTTGCATGAATCGTGTAGGGCAGGCGCAATACTGTACAATCAATGTACTGTGCATGCATGCATGCGTCGTGTGTGGGCTCTATAACAGTGGCCCGTAGTACGAAAATACTTCTCACTCCTCTTTTGGTGATGCAACCCCATACCATTACGTACGGCAAATGTTTGATCGTTGGTTGAATACATTCGTCGCTCCCTCCGCCGAATGTTCAAGGTTTCATCTGAGCCAATCAAATTAAACTCTGATTCGTCGGAAAAAACAATTCGTTTCCAGTCGGTAGAGATCCAATTTTGTCTCTCCATCCACGAGCTAATACGTGTCTGTAACGACTTTTCTGTTGGAGTCCGACATGCTAGTCTCGTTCCGGTCAACCTTTTTTGCACCGACCAAAGTGAGCACCGCCATGATAACAAAGAGTTCGACTCTGCGCGAATTTGTGCCGCATTTAGGAACAGATTCGATAAGCAACCGAACTTCAGTTGATTGTCTTTCGTTTCATAACGCTACCTTCTTTCCTCTGAACGGTTCCAACGTTGCATGATTTTGCGAAACGCTTCGCATCGTCTAGTTACTACTGCCAATACGCCTAGCAATTTTACGTTTCGATACGGTTTCTTGTGCCCATGCTTCGATTTTCGACTTTTTTTCTAACCTAATTGCTGGTATCTACCCATCACTATTCACTTGTTATTAATAAAATTCAAGTTACATGCCCATTCTTTTATACCTTTATACCTTTTCTAGAGGTCATCCAGGACACTACTTAATAACACCATAAATATAATTTTTATATTTGACAATTAAGGAGAATTTCAGGTGTTTCAAAAAATATGCAATGCGAGGGTTTAGGTGTATATAGCGCCAGAAGTATATAAATTACTGTCGCAGGTGCTATGCTTTTTCTCAGTACTCTATAACCTGCATGCAATACGAGCTAATTCAGCTGGTGCTGAAATTTCCCCTTCAGTTTGTAAAGAGATCCAACATCCTACTTCAATACTAATTGAATTACAAAGTCTTCACCGCATCACTTCCCTTCACCCACAAGAAATTCTGAATGTTTGTCTTGAGCACATCCAGCTTTCAGAATACCAAAATACCAACATTTGACCGAATTCATATTAAATTTACATATTGTGACCGGAGACAAAACGACCACTCGAAATCAATGTAAATTTATTGCACAAGAAGACATGAGGTCCCGACATAAGCATTTCTCATCGAATTCACAAGAGGACCATCCTCACCGCATCCTGATTCCGAAACAAATAGGAGATGAGGTTTGCCTGTATACGAGACTACATGTTACTTTATACCATATCACTTGATGTATTTAGTGCTGAATGCGAAATGTCATCAATTGTCGATGGCTTAAATGTCGCATTCATATCATCGCTATAGATATACACTGTCAGACGATGAGAGCGCGTTATTCTCTAAATTATTTTAACTAGAATGGAAACAACCAAATCGGTTGAATGGCAATCGAAATATGCGTGGGTGAATGTGCGAAAGACTTGTCAGGGAATTTCCAGGGAGTAAAAGTAATTTGAGTTGAATGCGAAGCATTTAGTATACTTCGTTGCTGAATTCCTGGACCACGTTTTGCGCTAAAGTTAATTACACTGAAGTGGTCATTTTCATTAGAATTTCATCTAAAATATCAGGAATTTCATTAATGCAATATGAAGTTGAGTATTTTGGAATAAAATTATCATTATAGCGGGCATAATCAAAAACCAATTTGAAGTACCAAAACTATTAAGATAAGTGCAAAGTATTTAATAATTCATCAGATCCTCTTTTTCAAATCATAGATAACATAAAACACTAGCACATAGCAAACAAATGTGTAAATGTCTAGATTTTGAATATATGTTCTACCAAATGTGCACTTTATAACACCCAATCTGTATCAGTTGTTATATACTACTTTCATCCGTTAAGTGCATATGAAGTCAGGATTGAGAGATTTCTAGGGTTACTATTCACATGAGTTTCAAAATTCAAGCAAGGAAAGCATTTGGTACACATTTTATCATATGATGTGATAGTAGCATCTTATAGTATAAAAATAACAACATGCAACTGCAACTGCTTAAGGTTAAGATAAGCCTATCCTGTGAATTTTGTTTTTTTCGATGTCCGCATCAGAAGTACTTGAAGACTTCTTAGACTTCAAATCTGCCATCGGCAAAATTTTCAAATATTTAAAACTTTAACCCGTGTTTCGTATATTTAATACATAAAAATTTAATAGTAGTATCTGTTCTTACGAAAAGGCCAAAAATACCAAAAGTTTGCCAAATTTGCTTCACAATGCGACGAACTCGCATTTTGAATTTGGTTGTGATCCGATTCTTGTGTTCAAATTTATAGAGTTTTAAAAACCAAAATATTTACTGCTCATCAATGTTCCAACTTCATTATAGTTTGAAAATGTTTTGATGGTAGTATCTCTTAGTAAAAAAAAATTAGCGTAGCTGGCAGCCCTTTTCTAGTTTTGCAACGTATGTTACAATTACACTGACTTCACGATCAATTGCCAGCAATTCATCAAATAAAGTGCCTGTACCACTTGGGCAAGCAATTGCCGTCCATGTTAAGCAAATGAACGCGCAATTTTGATTGACATCAATTTTGTCAATTTTGCTTGTTTGACAAGCATGTGTTTGTAATAAAGTTCGGTGTAAAAATAGGTGGCGGCTCTCAACAGTCGCGAAAAAGTATCTGTTTGTACAGCAGTAACTAGTTCAGTGAAATGTCGAGTTCGTCGATTGCCAAGCTGCCAGCTTGTCTGAAAACTGTGCTGTGGTCATCGGGAGTTTCGTCAGTTGCCGTTCCAATCTGCAATGGAAAATACCAAAAAGAGTCGTGAACGATGAAACGTATGTTTAGTTTGTTTGTTTGGTCTGAAATGTGCTCAATATACCGTTGATTGTCCGTTTTTTGTCTTTTATATGGAGATCCATGAGAGCCTGTTGTCAAATGTGGGCTCCAAATATTTCACAGTTGTTGATTCTTAGTTGTGGTGGCTGTTGTCGGTGTCGTCACGTTGCGAAAATGACTTGTGTCTTTTCGGCATTCATTTTAATTTTCCACTTCTTTCTTACCTTAAAGTACAGTAAATTGGCTAGTATACAGGGCTGATTTTGCATTAGGCACAGTGAGAATGTCTGCTGTGTATAGACTATAAAATATTGAAGAGAGTGTTGAACCTTTCGTAACTCCAGCTTTTATTGTCCGCAATATGTTGTATGATTGGAAATACATGCAGTTTGAAAATTAGTCCCGCATGTCAAACTTTATCAAACGCCTTGGGCACATCGAACATGACCCAAGTCCATTGATTGTCTTTGGTTGAACCCTGTACAAATGCGCTGCATCATACCTGCGGGCTGGAATTTGGTGGAATGTGGTGGCTTGAAGCCACATTGTACTTGCGGGAAGATAGGTTTTTCTTCAACTATCTTATTATGCCGTTTGAGAAGAAGACGCTCAGCGATTTTCCTTACGGAGGATAGGAGATTTATAGGCCTCCAATTTTGTGGGAAGTGAAGGTCTTTACCTGGTTTAGGCACAACTATTATAGACGCTGTCTTCCAGACCTCAGGGAAGCTCCTCATTCGAAAAATAGCATTGATTTTGTCCGTCAAAGCCTCCAGTGTGTTTTCAGGGACGTGTTTCAGTCAATCAGCGCCAATTGAGTCAGGGCCAGGTGTTTTCGGACTATTTAGCCCACCAATCAATTGTTTGATTTTTCCAAAATTAGTCTGATTCAAGAGTCTCTTGCTGGTGCCGAGAACAACAGACTCAGCAATTTCTTCACCCTCGCTAACTTCATCCTCCGGAGAGCGGTTTTCTTGGAATTACCTCGGCGAAGGCCTTCACTTTGCCAACACTGTTAATGGTGTTTGTGACGTTTGCTTCCATTCTTAAGCTAGGGTCACCCATCCTCTTAACTCTTCCCCGGATTCTATTCCTACTCCTAACCAGATATTTTATATCTTTTGGGAGTTCGTTAGGGTTCGTCCTCTTTATCGGAGATTGAATCATATTGTCCTCTTTTATCTGCTTAATTTTGGCTATTAGAGTTTCTGTTTACTATTCACAGCGCTGGTGATTTTAAGTGTTTGTTCGAAATATTAATTCTCCATTGCTTCATCATTCGCAGAGGCTCATCAATTTTAACGTTTTCAATGATAAAGAGGATGGAAGTTTAGTCAGTCTTAGATTATCATCGAAGTTAAGCGACAGTCCTATGTCTAGGAAATGACTATGAACTGTGCCAAAATGTGTCCGATCGAATGGAGAACTGCGCCACAAAGATTTGATGAACAGAATTGACGTCTATTGTGCTTGCTGACAACAATGTGAACATTCGACAATTCCTGTTGCCAATTTTCGTCAATCACGAATTGACGGCAATCCGGTAAGCACGCTTTGACGTCAACTTTATTGTAAATACCGTTGTCAATTGCTTGCCCCAGTTGACGTTAGCAATTGACTATTTACAATCAGTGTGAAAGTAACACAAAATTCTGCCAGATTTATTTGACATAATAACTAGCTCACCTTTCGATTTTAAGTTTGCACAGTGCTCACATTGGAATTTTGAGGGCAGAAGGCTTTACATTTTTTTGAAGTTACATCAAGACGGCATCGCAGCCACAGGGCTGCCAGGATGTTCATTAGACTTGTGTTACACTTGTTACTATTTAATGTAAATCATCTTGATAAGATGATCAGCTCGTCAGTTCTCGTGAATAAAAATTTTGAGCACTTGAAAACAAGGTTGATTGGTGAAGTGTTGCCGTTCTTGTCCGATGAAAACATTGGAAATTTTAAACTATTTTTCTAGGCAAAGCATCGATATTTTGTTATTTATTTACATTTTTCTTAACAATTTTCAGACGACTCAATAATTAGGAACATTTCTTTTCACTTGCCTTCTGTAGTTTCAGTGTTTGCCGGCAATTTTTTCTTTGTAAGAGCTATAAAGTCTTGTAAATTTTGTGACGGTCAAATGACTTTGTTAAGACGACACAAAATTAGCGCGCACATTGGGTTGAAAGATTGAAGCTTCACAGTGTTATCATGACCCAGCTTAAGGCATTATCAGTTTTCATTTCGTTTCCTTATTGTTTCTATATTCTTAAATGATATTCAGCTAAGTTTTGAACTAACACGGTTTTCGCTATGATTTCATATTGTGATTGGGATCATATTTGTTAGTTAGTGTCAGTTTTTGTATAACTTTTAGGCTCTCATGTTTGTTGATATTCTGGGCAACATTTGATAGGCGTCAAGCAGCCGAATGCTTAATAATTTTTCATTACTCTTCAATTGGATAGAAAATAGAGGTAGAATTTGTATATATGGAAAATAATTTATCTCATTTTTAATCTCATTTCGCTCAGTTCCTTTTCCAACCAGTTTTGCATGGTTTCACCATAAATATGATACTTGATGTAGATATAGTCCTATCGTTTCGCTTTCCATTTCTATCGTTTTCAAATGAAAAGTTGTTTTACATCATACAACTGACAAGACATCAAAATGTATGTTAGAATTAGAAAAGACTATCATCTCTCCTAACAATTTTATTTGCTTATATGCGAAATTTCGTTGGGCAATGCCATAGGGATATTTTATTGATAGGAAAATATTGTGAAAATGATAAGGAAAACTGTTTTGTGGAAGTGGAGAAGGTTAAGTTAGCTTTTTTCTGGCTGATAGAAGGGCATACATGACCTATTGAGTCACTTGAAGAATGCTCTTAAACTTATGATCTACCACCTATGTGAGGTGCACCTGCCAGAGCTCACTGAAGCATCGTTGTCTGATTTTCCCTAGTGCCGTATAGTTTCTGCTACTCCCGGCTACGGACAGTTTCTACAAGTGTCGCTACTCAGAAGTTGCAGTTTCAAGGCATGAGCTGTTGTAAAACAGTGGCCAGTAATGATGCCGACCACCCGTTTGCAGTCAATCTGTTTTAATTCAAGTAATCATTTGTTAGCTGCGAGATTGTATGACTCCCACATGATTTTGGTTACAGATCACAGTTAGTCGCCATCTTCACACCGTGCCCATATTGTACTTATTGTATACTTATCCTTAAACCAACGTTGCGTAGTGTACGTTTTATGTGCAGGTGCTGAGTCCTGTCGAGATATCCAATGCTTATTGGAAAATAGCGTTTGAGTAAATGGCTTAGCAACGGGCTCCAAAATATCCGTCTGACAGTTAGCTGCTTATGTTTCAATGCCTTGCTCACAAAAATGAAGCTTAGTGAACCCTTCATACGACACGACTCACCAATCCATGACCGACGCCTCTTTCCACCTTAGCAACATTTTCACAAGCTTTTTGAGAGCGCTGTGCATATACCCTATAATTTTAGCGGTGCAAATTTTTTCATCCGTAAAGAGGATTTGCCGATAACTACCTTCTGCTTGATGTTGCCACAGCTTCGTTACTATGGTCGCTCTAATGTAGCGCAAAGGTGCCTGCAAGCGATGTCCAGTACGATATGCGCCTAGCTTAAGACCTTGTCTTATGATGCGGGACATGGTCCTAAGTAGAGTTGTCATCTCTCTTGATATGATTTTTTGTTTTCGGGGAGGATTTCTTCGAATTTGCTCGGCAACTTCCTTGATTCAGAAGGGTGGCCGCTTCTGGGTCTGTCATCGACAGAAGACATCTCGTTGAATTTTTTGATTGGACGGTAGACGAATTTTTTGGTAATATCGACCGGTTTTAAGAAATTGAAAATGTTGACATTCACACCCCACTCCATGTTGTAAGCTAAGGCTTATGAAAGCAACTGAGTCATTTGCATTGAAATATTGAAATATTTGAATTTAAAATTTACACTCAGAAAAATTACACCACTTAAAATTTGATAGAATCAATTTTAAATCAAAAGTTAAAACACTTTTAAACAAAAAACGAATATTATTTGAATTAAATAAGCCCCCACATTCAATAAAAATGATTCCACTTTGTTATACAAATGTTATTTTCATATCATAATTTTCATCATTGAATGTAAAACAAAACATTTTGTGCTAAACAAGACCACTTTAATACAGCGTTATTGAAATGAAGGCAGATTATTTGAATTAAAAAGAAACGTATATGACGCCAAATCATATTTGAAAATATTTGATTTATATCTATTTTTATTTATATAACGATTTTTTTCTGAGTGTAGGGACAGAATTTATGGCTAGACTAAGTATGTTCATTCATACTAGAGTACGTTTTCATATTTTGGAACCTTGTTATGATCAACGCAGCGACCTAATTGAAGGGATGCACAAACTATTTTTCCTTTTTTCTTGAGGGACCTCTGTATTTCATACGAATATTATAATTTTCTGTCTTACAAATAAAGTAAATATAATGAATCTCATCAAGAAGAAATTAAGTTGACAAAAGCCTAATCTTTATCATTAATGGAACAGTAAGGGTAGGAGGATGATCACATACAAGGCAAATACAAACCAAAACATGCTTTCTGCTAATTTTAATCAAGCTATCAAATAAAGTTTAATTAATTAAAAAATATCTCCCACTCGAACGCTCACTCAATTTCCTTACATGCAACTCAATAGCGTCTCTTGCGCTTCCCACACTTAAATTCACTTACAATGAAATTTCCGCTCGAAAACGAATCCAACCTTTTCTGGAAATGCCCTACAATTCCAAACATATAACAACATCTTACCAAAAACCGCCATACTGACTTATATTCGTTCCGGCTATCAAGTTTATGTCAGAATTCAATACCATATTACTGAAACACACACGGTGTTGTCTTAAGGCTGGTACTGAGTTAATCGTGAAGCTGAATTTTGACATGTCCCCATTATCTGGTCATTCTTTCAAGCGAGAATTTTGGGAATGGAGAAAAGCAGAGACACTGCTCATTCCTGAGGGATAAAATGTCAAGAATCGATTTTCTTATTGGAAAGACATTTACACTATTCAATTTTCAAATTCAAATACGAAATGTCACTTTTTAGCTCGAAAGAATGAAGTGCACAAACTAAATTGGCGTGAAATGATTGGAGCCATGTGTCAATGCCATATAAATTTTCAAAGCGAAAGCAACTTCAAAGCAACTTTTCATGCTAAAAACTGAGTACAACTCCTGCTTATTTTCGAGCTTAATTTTCGCCGAAACAGATTTCATGTGAAATTTTGTATGAAAATTTCAAGTGAAATCGAACACAGTACTAAACTTTAAGTTTGACATGTGACAGGAAGCATGGCAAGCTCTACATAGAGATTTCCGCTTGAATAAATATTAAAACCTTCCAGGTTTTCACTTTCAAAGATGCGATTCAAATCTTGCACAGTGTAACGTAAAACAGTGTAATATTGTTTTGCTAGATACTATCATAGTAGATACTATTGTTTTGTAAGATACTATCATGTCATCTTTTTTTTTACCCTCATCATGACAATTTATTTTTACACATCCACGCCAAGTTTTTACGGCTATCAAAACTATTAAGAATTTTGTTTTTTGATTTCACCTTTTCAACTACGTACGAATGTATCGACGAAGCAGTTGAATGGAAACCCTCAGGTGATGTATCACTGTCGGATTATAAGCTCACTTTTTTTGGCTTTCATCGTCGCTGGTTTTTTGCTTACATAAAATTTCAAAACAAAAATATTTATGTATTGGCATAATGCTATCGCACGCAAAGATTCTTCAAAATTTCATTTCATATGCTTAAATTTATTCGGATAAGGCTTCATGTAAAATTGCACTAATTATGTATGTATGTACGTGGGTGTGTTTATGGGAAGCGGTACTTATCGCATAAGTATTGGTTTTAATAGTTTCGAGTTTGTAGCTGTAAGATACTAGACGTAATTTCGATATAAATCGACAATCATACAATATGCTAAAAAATGCCGCTTTATGTTCCAGATGTAATATTAATATTGTTTATTGGCATAATTAATGTCTAATTATGATCTCCTGAGGGTCTTAAAATGTTTTCAGCAAACTAACAGAATTTTATCACTTGAATCCAATTCAATGCTTTCATTATCATTGTACTCTTATTTTTCCAGAAATTTCATTTCATAAAATAGGGGATGAATTCCAAATGACAAAATAAATCATTCCAGGTGCTTAGTTTCAAACATCATAAATACACACAAGAAACTAAAAGACTAGGATGTTACTATGGAAATGAGCCTTGGTAACCTTTAAATTGGTAATCAAGTTATCCGTTAAAGCTATGTGATAAGATAGGCTGATAATAAAAACAAAATTCTAACTGGTTGCTAAAGCACCCCCAAAATTCGACGTAGTTTGACCGTTTATGCGACATTTTCTCTGAATTATTTTCACAACAAAATTAGTCGCTGTGAACCCGAAAATCCTTTTTTTCCTTTAGTATAATGAGAATACAAATTTACATTTCAAAGGCTAATTACTTTTCTGGGTCATAATATGTATGCGTGTGAATTAAACGGAAAAACTCGAGAGGAAAAACATCTGAAAATTTTAATTTGTTTGGGACAATTCAAAAAAGATCATGTTGTAGATAATGTGGGTGTTAGTTTACGAAAGATGCTGGATAAGAATAAACATAAATGAAGTTATGAGCATGTGTTCAGTGATGTACTTTAGAAATCACTGATTACATGCATATGGTTGTCTGATTAAATATTACGTTTTATAATTTTTGAATAGTTGGAATTATGAAATTCATCATTGAATGAAATCGTGAATTTGTGAAATGAGTGGAACTCTCTTAACTGAATCTGTGTCTGTAATTTTTGTGACGGGGACCAATACTACTTTGCACTGATGATATATAATGGTGATTAACCATTCACGAAACGAGTTTCAATTCATTAAAAATATTTCATTCTAAGCAATAAGTGCAATCATCATGTTCGCATCAACGAAACTGTGAATCGAGTGGCTGTACTTTTTTTGCTCTCTGCCAGTTTTTTATAAATTAATTCGACTACACTTATTATATTTCCCATCTTGTACAATAGACGGAGTAGACGGCAGTTTATTTTAGAAACTACCTTAGTCTTATTCTAAATCTAATTCGTTTTTAGTTGAAAAATGCTTTGGCTTTGGCTTATCCAAGCCTAAAATTTGTTTAACACATTGTTACATGAATTGTACAACCACTGTGCCACTTTGTTCGATGACAGTACAACAAAAATTGCATGGATCAAGATGGCGGAGTAAAACAAAACAATATGGAGAATTGAGATAGTTATGTTATTAATAATAATAAAAATAATTAATTGTTCTATTCTTTTGTTTCTTTCGTTTGGATACAAAGTGAGTGGCCGTGAACCGTAAACGCGCAACATTCATGTCGAAGTGGGAAATCTTTAAGAAAAAGACAATTGTTTAATTGAAATTGAAGTTGGGAGTAAAATTGAAATATCGCTACTAGTGGACTGAAAAAATTAAAATAGTGAAAAATGCTGCGAAGAATTAGCGAACTCAGTTTGACTGAATTAAAAGAGGAGTTGGAAAAGCTCAAAATTTGCACTCAAGTTATCAAGGCGATATTAATTTTCCGCTTAGAGGATGCGCTTGTATCCGAAGGACAAGATCCTGATATGTTGAAATTCACAAATGTCGAAAGCTGTCCTGAAGGTGGAAATGAAAAAGAAGAATCCGGGAATGCGCTGATGAAAATGATGATGACGATGCAGAGAAACATGGAAACGATGTTGTAACATAAATCAAGGGTTCTTAAAACATCATTAGCAGCATATCTGAAGATGCAATCGGCTGACTTGAAGACCAAACTGGACCAACAATCCACCAATTTAACAGCGAAGCTAGACTGACAATCAGTAGACCTGAGGAATTTTAATAAAACACCGGATAATCAAGTCAAATGCTTTGAGGAGTTAATAAACCACATGCAGGAAGAAGTAAAAACGGTACAGGAAGAATTCGAAAAAATAAAAAAAAAGCTTTGTTCGTGATTGCAAACGCTGCCGCATAAAGAAATATAAAAGTGCCCATATTCGATTGACAGACGGCTTTGAACATCTATAACCTCGGAGTCAGACATGTCCGGAAATATTTCAGAAATATTTCCGAAACATTTCAGAAATATATCTGAAATATTTCCTACACATTCGCGCGCAGTCTGTGTTCATTCCGGCTACATATGTCTGGGAAATTCATTCATGATTAGCAGCGAACAGAGCTGAAATCAGAGCTACCGCTATTGAAGCTGCAAAGCTCGACAGAGAAATCTTCCTGCTCTTGCCCGGCGTGCCTTTTCCCTGCCGACTAGCTCAGCCTGGCGTGGGTTTGCGGGCGGAAGATTTCTACATGCTATGGCAGTAAAACGGGTCGATGCGACCGTCTTTGCAACGCCATTCCATTTTCGACATAAGTATCACAGCCATACCTTTTTATAATACTATTCTCGACCCCTCACAAATTACCTTTTCACACAAAAAATCCATGTCTCATAAAATTTGCATTCTTAACGGCCGCACAGTGTCGAAATTACGTCACATGCTTTTGTGTCGATCATAACCGTCTCCAAGCTACATCGCAGAGAGGCAAAGAGACACTGGAGGAACAAAATTGATACTACGGTTTGATATTATGAGAAATCATTATCTTTGCAGCAAACGGAAATTCTTGCTCTTTGCAGCTGTTCAAGCATCGAATCCTAGCTGTCAACATCACTGACGATTGCATCATTGGTATGGATTTCCTCCAACAGGACGGATTCACTCTGGCATTGGGCGAACGAATCTTGAGATGGCAAAATGTTTAGATTCTGATGGAAGACTCTAGGGACCAGACTACCAAGTTACGGATAGTAGTAAGCGCTGACACTAACGTACCGAGATCTTCCGAAAGCGTTATATGGACCAGACGTGATGGTGATTCTGGGGACCACCGAGTTTGCGTGATCGAACCAACGAAAACACCCGCGCTGTACAATCTGATCAAAGCACGAATTCTATTGAGGGCAAATAAGGAACACTTCGAACTTTGTCACGATCATCAAGGCAGGAGATATTATTGCGAGCTGCCAGCTTGTTCACACGGTAACATCTCTAGAAACAGATAACGATCAACATGTCAAAAAGAAACAGGAGACGGGTGAAACTAGTGGAGTAGTGTCCGCAGTCTTAGAATCAAACCAGCTACCGCCAAAGCTATGAAGAAAAGCCTCTGATCCGGTTACTAAGCTTAGTCACGTTTTCTTCGCAGGTCAGGATGATCAGGGTAGAACCAGCATTGTGACTTACGTCATAGACAGGCAGGACGCCAAGCCCATCTGACGGGCTTTGAGATGACTTCCCTTGACCAAACAAGGGGAAGTAAGTGAAATCATCATGGAAAAGCAAGTAGTCATGAAGCAGTCCGTGGACATCACCAATAGTCCTCGTGAAGAAAAAGGATAGGAGCACCTGCTTCTGTGTCGACTTGCGCATTTGGCAAGATTTTACATCACTTAACAGATGGATGGCATATCCACCTGCATAAGTTTATGAATTAGAAGTTTTTTTTATGTAAAAATTCTGTGAAGAACCTACTTTAGAGAAAATCGAATTCAGCTGTAAATCACCAATTCTATGTAGAAATTGTACAAAAAGTTTGTGAAAAATAAGCTGAAGTGTTTTTAAGATTTTCGAGAAACTTTAATTTCGGAGATTATTCCAAGAAATTTTAATTTACTTAAAGCTTTGACCTCACTGCTTTTAGCGTTGGCTAAGATTTGACGGTAACTCTCCAAACTTTGTGCGACTATAATGTAAAGCTCAGAAATATCAGTTGTTTACTAAACAAATATGAAAAACATTTTGCCCTAATAGTTTTTGCCATGCATGTACGTATTTTGCTGAGGCAAAAAACTGTATGATAGAGTAACCAGAAATCTTCTTGAAGCATATTTGGTTTCGTGAAGTAAAAAGTAAACTACCAATTTTCTTTATATGTGATATGTCCACCACAACAAAAACACTCGACATAAAATGATTCTCTTGAGGGAAGTGAAATATCAAGTTAAGTGGGTGTTCAAAAACTCCGGTTTACGGTGCATTTAAGATTTTACAGTTTTCGAAAAACACAAGGTCATATTCCTATCCAGCTCGAAAAAAAACCTTAAATTTATTTTGATTACAAAAAGCCATTATTTTAGTCAGCATTTCGTTATCAAAATATTGCTTCAGTCACACACATATTACAAAGAAAACAATTTGAAGTACAGATCATTCGTCCCTCTTTAAAACCTTCTAAGCGCGCACTGTATATCAGCAATCTAAGAGAAAATCATAACAGCACTTAGCAAAAGTATATTTGATATTCAGTTCCACGCATTAAATTTAACAATTTGTTTATTTATTTATTTGCATCTTTGTAACGCTTGCTTTCTGTAATTGTGTTATTTCTGCTATTTTCGTCATTGTAACATCGCCATCAGCAACTAAACAATTTGCTTTATTGTGCTGACAATTTTCATCAAAACACTCATTAAAATCCACTTTATCATAGCTATGCATTTGAATTTTGTGTATCCAACAATAAAAATGCCAATTCAGTTAAATGCTTCTACAAACAGATACTATCAGGGTAGAGATTCAGTTCCGTTAAATCTCAAATAAATTAGCAAATATGCCCAAACTACAGTTACGTGCTACTCAAATTTTTTGCATATTATCTAAACATTTCTTTCTTCATTTTCTTTCTCATTTTTCCGGAAAACGCAACCTTGGCTCAACGTTGGTGTGGACTCACTTTGGTTAAAATCAACAATACTGTGTAAACGAACATCCTTCTCCATTCGCAAAATATATCTTCATTGTTGCTAATTTGGGACTTACATACGGTCCGACATTTGGACCGGAAATTTGATCTTGGACCTCTTGAATATCGACCGGGACACTGGGGCACGACGGTATTTAAACCAAATTTTCATGTACTGGCTGCACGACAACAAATGGACAATAATACCTCACTTTATCGTGAATTTATGGCCTGGCATATCGTATGTTGTTGGACTATGACCGTATCTCGTTGGGCGAACAGGTCTCGGTGGAATCGGACAAGGTTGTGGTTACGACGTGGAAGAAGCAAAGTTTCCATCAACGACACGGCACTCAACTCACCCAGTTGTCGCATTCATCGAACAATGTCTTGCGAGCTCGACGCGGTGTCATTCGAATGCTAATTATTGTGGTGCTCACTTTTGCATTGTGCAATTTACCGTATCATGCCCGTAAAATGTGGCAATATTGGTAAGTATACATACAACATTTAATCCTTTTTTGATGCTTGTGTTTTCCTCGTAATCCACTTTTTGCTCGTTGTGGGAGGTGAACTGAAGTATTTTATGGTTGAACCGCATAATAAATGTTTGGAAGATGAATACTTAATGGTTTTCGGATTTTCGGCGTAGGTGTTTATGTTCGTGAAGAAAATGTGATCAGCAGTTATTATCTGATAAGTACTTTTCCTATGCATTTTAACACAAGAAAGAGGAGGGCTAATTGACGAAAACTCCCCAATTATATATTGGTGAACCGTTGAATATTCAATAAGCAACTGATATTCAGCCAGCGGTTTCTTAGCCCACACTGGGCGCATAATCGTTTTAGCGATTTTTTCACTGTCCGTTACTTTCAAAACGAAAACTTACTTGTTTTTCACACAACGGCTTTTTCACCATTATTTTTGGCTGAAATAAATTTCAAATTATATAATAGTGAAAAGGTCAGGTTTATGAAAATAGATAATTTTTCGAATCAAAAATTCGACTGTGTTCAATTACCAAACTGGCCTTATTTTTAGCAATGCCAATTCTTTTAGTATTTAATTGTCTATTTTTTGACAGCGATTACTCGAGCCTTTATAATCGCATAGCATACAGTCTAGCGATAAATATTGTTCAACGTTGAAAACGAGGTAATTTTTGTTTCCTTACGATGGCAATTCTATGCAACAGGTTTTTTTTCTCTCCATCATAATAGCAGTACCAACGCAATTAAGCGATAGAGAGATCGGATTATCATTCGTGCGTTACTGTAATCAGATTTCGTAAAGCTAGGAAGAACAATAAACAAATCTGGTCCCTCCTTAAATCGCTTAACATCAATCAGAAGTTCGCTTATCGTACAATTCAACGTTTCATTGAGACTGGCGAAGTGATAGAGTGGCCGCGGACCGGTCGTTTACGTATTGGATGCACAAAAGAAGCAGTGGAAGTCGCACGAAGACGCATTCGAAAAAACTCAATGTTGAAATGAATATCGCACCATGCACTGCCTCTCGTATTTGACGCGATGATTTACATTTGAGAGCGTAGAAGAGTTACACCGGACACCTTTTAACTGATAAACTGAAACAAATGCGGTGCGAAAGATCAGAAAAACTCATTCGCTAATTTGGTCGGTACAAGGGCATTCTGTTTAGCGACGACAAAATGTCCACAGTAGAAAAGAGTGACCCGGTCTACGCTGGAAGCTCTTTTGCAGCCAAGTGGAAGGTTCCGGGGATCCAGAGAGGTCACCGTCCTGCTTCAGTTATGGTTTAGTGGGTCGTTTTGTGTTACGATGCCTCCGCTATTCATTTTTTGCGAAAAATTGGTTAAAACCTCGAGAAAAGTATACCTAGAGATACTGATGGACGCTAAATACGACATTATTCAAAAATAAGCCTTGGGTATTCCAGCAGGATTCCGCTCTTTGGCATAAGAAGAAAACGACACAAAAATTACTGGTGGACAACGTTCCATCGTTTATTTGTGCTGAAGACTGGCCGTCAGGAAGTCCTAATTTAAACCCACTTGACTGTCGATTGTCATTGTTGGCTATCAAGTGTCAATGTGGGAAGAAAAAGCATATTCGAAACCTCACCGCAATGTAGAGTCTCTAGAGGCATCTGTGAAGACAGCTGTCTCAGAATTTCCTCCTGACACTCACTATCGATGAGTTTATTTCACGATTCAAGCTATTTGTAGAAGCTAAGGCACTTCGCACACGGGTCGTTAGCAATGCGATACGTGAGAGATGCGTTGGACACTTGTCAAGCTCGCGAGAAAACGAGTGTCGTCATCCTCGTATCATGTCCGCACACGGGTCGTCAAGAAAACGTCAGTATGCGTCGTAAAATCATACAATTCGGGGCATTTTCCCACCTCCCCCACGAATTGTACGTTGCCGTCATCCATCGCGCTTGCAAAAACGACTAATCATTCGACTTGAGGCCTGCAATGCACAACGCTTGAGACGCACTCAACGTGAACCGACTACGCTTCTCACTCTTCACGATAGGCTAACGCTCCGTTAGCGGTCTCCCATTGATTTACATAGGTTGTGACGACCAAGCGTAGAAATATCGCATCTACGACGATAGCTCAACGACCCGTGTGCGGATTGCCTAAAGGCAGACATTTCGAATAAACCATACACGATTTAAAAGGAATTGATCCACTGATTCAAGTGATGTTCTTATTTTTTTCCTAGATTTTTTTGTTCTCAAAATATTTGCGTTCAATTGTTGGACTGTATTTACGGCTAGCCTGTGGATAAGGTGATTTTATTCAAATTTCATTCTTAAGAAAAAAAATCATATAAGGAAGATATCTATTAAAAAATTGATAAGACACCCGACTTCGTTGCTTTAGTCAATTTCCTGATACCCTTTTTGTGCGTCGTTTGATTGTCGCAAAATTAAACTTTTAAAATGCTGTATATACTGACAGCGAATGAGTGAAAGAGGTCTAAGATAACCAGTTTTTAATTATCATTAAAGTAACTTGAGAAAAAATCGTTTATCGGAGCTCCCAACTTCTTTGCCTGATTTTCTTCCCGCTCTTTCGGTCAACTATTGAAGCACTTTTATGCAATATTTTCTGTACTACATATATTTAGTACGTATTATATGGTTTTTACAAACTCAGCAACCGATTTTTTTATTTTTCTTTATGTTATGGTCAAAATTTCACCCGGTAATAAGTCTTTTAATAATAATAATTTTTATTCCTTATATTGTACATAGATAACTTAACTAAAGTGGTATTTAACATAAAATAACTTATACTTAGCGGCTATTCTATTTTGGCCTGCTGGCTTTTATTGGATTTTTATTTTTATTGTGTTATCATTCAATTATTTTTGGATTTACACATATTAAATATTACCCAGGTAGTACAATACCTGGGGTTGACTTAGCAATAAAGTACTTAAATGCTAACTTAATTTACTAAACTAAATCTAGCTTAAATCTAAATACAATTAGTTTAGCCCGGTAATAAGTCTGGTAGCAATTACTTTACTTGATTGCTTTGTATCACATGAGCCCGCAGATACGGTCTCGTGTGCCATGCGTTTCAACCGGAAATTATTCCGGAAACATGATAACGATGCTTTTGCGACATTTTACTCTCCAGGATCAACGTTACCCAAAAATAGTTTCATAGTACGACTTGCTATCTTCGCGAGCAAATTTCAATTATCATTGACATACGGTGTTAATTTAGTTGGTTGATGCTCGTTCGTATTGCGCTATTCATTCACTAGGTGGTTATCCTGTTGACGTTGTAGATAGGCAAAATACGCTTGAGATATGGATTATTCCTTCATTCCATTCCTGCCCATCTCCCACAGTCACCCGATATCCCCCGGAGCGAAGAACAGAGTGGGAACCAAGTAGTCTGTGCTTCCTGCGTATCCCCGCTCAACTCTGCAGTGGCCGAAAAATCGTGACTCTTAGTACCCCGATTCCCTAAGCCTGGCAACAGCTTTAGTGGCATTGCCTCTAACAAACAGGTCGAGCAGAGGGGGAGCGGAGGACGTTCAAAGCAGGCGAAGGAGTCGAGGTCTGTTCGCCATGCCAGCAAAGATAGTTTTATTCACTGCTGGCCACCAGACCAAAGATCCGTAAGCAAGGGTCGCCCTTGCTATCGCCATGTAGACCCAGTGTGTTAAGTACTCTCTTGCTGGCGTAAATCGCGTTGCTTGGCCGCTTAACTCTCTCCTCAAAATTCCCCTTCCAGGTAAGCTTGTGGTCCAGAATAAGACCCCAGTACTTAGTTTGTGACTTGAGACTTAACCTGGCGCCGTCCAACCTGATTGGGTTTAATTCAGGAGTTTTGTACTTCCTTGTGAAGAGTACAAAATCAGTTTTATTGGAGACTCAACCAGCCCTAGAGTATTCTTGATGAGCTGAGTCTGTGAGTCCCTTGCTTTTCGAACTTTCCAAAATTGAAATTGTAATCAGGTTCTACAAGAGAAGGGATAGAATTCTTCCTTGCAGTGTGCCTCTGTGGACCTTTCTTATGATTTGCACCCCCCACCACTCCGCTGATATGAGCCTTAGCTTAAGCAAGAGGTATACCATTTCATAGAAAATCAGTCTTGAACTGATTTTTAGCCATTTACTATACAAGCCATTTACTATTTTGAAATATTCCCATTTAGCCCCAAAAATGCTAGCCACAGTCATTTTTCAGTATCCGTTCCTCAGTTTTTGCTTATATTCAATTGAAAAGGCTCACCACCCTTAACATGAAATTGTGCTTACTGTATTTCAATCAGACTTGAATATGAAGCAATGCTGAGCACTGTCTTTCGGCACAAGCAATTCATCCTTACTTCTTGCTTGTCGTGGCTAAAGCAAGAAGCACGTGATATTCCGAACACTTTCTGCAACGTGAAGCCCCTGAACTGATTGAAAGATACCTATATAAATAAATTGAAAGCTACATTCACAATTTCCCTTATATTCAAAAGCATAAATCTAGAAATTTCTGTTGCACAATTTTCTTTTCTTCGGAACAATGGTGGAAGAAAAGCTAAAAAATTCAGGTTCAAGTGGCACAGTAGAACTTCAAAGCAGAAATTGAAATTGAAATTGAAAAATATTTTATTTTAAATTAATCGTACATTCTTAGCCTAACTTAAAGTTTAATTAACAAGAAAAACTTACAATCTAGCGGCTATACTATTTTAGCCTGCTGGCTCTGGTTGGTTTTTTTTTCTATTTATTTTTTTTCAATCACAATTTTTATCTCCTTACACTCTAATGATATTACCCAGCCTGTACAGCAGCTGGGATTGCCCTGACAATGCTTTTCTTAAAAACTACCTTACGCTAAAACTACTATCTAACTTATACCTAATTATAGCTAACTTAGCCTAATTAGACCTAAATCTTAACCTAGGTCTTAAGTCTAACCCCTTCTGTTCGTCGGGTGGCCTGTGTAGGTGAACAGCGCATCCGTGAGCCGCCGCTGCACTGCTATCTTCGCGGGGCGCATAAATGGCTCATTAGAACCACCTGTACGCCCTAGTGACCGAATCAGTCCGTTCTCATGT
Source organism: Nemotelus pantherinus (assembly GCA_963978885.1). NCBI lineage: Eukaryota > Metazoa > Arthropoda > Insecta > Diptera > Stratiomyidae > Nemotelus > Nemotelus pantherinus. Next base: position 52,552,663 of record OZ022266.1, on the reverse strand, counting down.
CCGTCTGTTTGTCTGTAAAAACGTGTCGTTAATTCCACAACACGGTCCCTAAGTGGCTTCAATCCTGACTCCTGATATAGGAGAAGGTTCTTCGGCCACTTTTTAGTTACCGGGTTGTAGAACCTGCCAGTGCAGAAGCGAAGGATTCTTCTTTCGAAGATTTCCGCTTCGGCCATGACAGTCTTTGAGCAGGTAATCCAGGATGGGGATGCATAAGTCAGGATGGGTCGAATGAGGGTCTGATAGCAAATGGATTTAGCTTTGGTGGTCATGCCCATCTTTTTGGCGAAAAGAGGTCGGATGCGTTGAAATGCGGATTTGGCAGCTTTGATTTTTCGCCGCACAAAGGGATTAAACTTTAAGAATTCCTGGAAATCTATTCCGAGGTACTTCAGAGATGAACTAGGAGTGATCTTAGATGTTCCGAACGAGACAGCGAGTTTTTTGGCCTTGTTGCGGATAGTTTGAGATCCCCGATACTTGGAAGGATTGCGAAATACACATAGCTGAGTCTTACTGCTGTTTGGTTTGATGCCCCATTCGTCAAAGTAAAGACTTAGTTCTACCAAGTAGTATTCCAGGCTCTTCGCTGCTTTGAGCGGGTCTTGGCTCGACGCGAATAAGAGCGTGTCATCGGCATATTGGAGGATTTGAACTTGGGGTTGGCCCACTGGAATAGGTAGGTCAGCGGTGAATATTGTATAAAGAACTGGTCCAGTGACAGAACCTTGTGGCACTCCTGATGTCACAGGCTCTATGAGAGAATCTGCTCCATTAACGCTGACATAGTATTGCCTGTTGGTAAGAAAGCTTGCGGCGAGTCTTATTACCTCTTTTGGGAATCCAAACTTGATCAACTTAAATAGAAGGCCTTCGTGCCAAACGGAATCGAAAGCCTTCTCGATATCCAAAGCACACACAACTGTCGGAATGTTTCGCCCATTCAAGTGAGACACAATTTGATCATGCAAGTACGAGATGGCGTGCTGAGTGCCGTGCCTGCGCCTAAAGCCAAACTGGTGGTTAGGTATTACCTGTGTGAGCTCACAGTGATTTTTAATTATTTCCATCCACATTCTCTCAAAAAGCTTCCCCAAGTTAGGAAGCAAGGAAATTGGACGGAAATTGCTGGCCTCTTTAGTTTTGCCCTTCTTATGAATGGGAACAATCTTTGCTACTTTCCATATGTTCGGAAAATAGCCATTGTTCAGGGCGTTGTTGAAAATAATAGAAATAATTCTGAGCATAGAGATTGGTAGATGTTTAATAATGAAATTAGACATTCCATCATGCCCAGAAGACTTCTTATTCTTTATACTGCGCAGCAGTTGCACCAAGTATTCACTATTGGCAAAGTGAAACCGGTCATCTGCATTTTGCGGATCATCCGAAGGGTTGTCAGATGAAAATGTGGCCAAAGGCTCATTATTTGTATTGAGGAAGCGATTTACTTCCTCTTTCACTATTTGGCTGTTAAGAGCAGAGCTGTCGGGCGGAACGGCATTCAACTTCAAAGCAGACTGTTTCGCGATGGTACCATGCTGCCAAAGTGATTTCATTGAATCTGTGCATGCCGCTCACGTATTTCTTTTATGGAATTAAAATAATCTTTGTTCTATATTAGCGTTATGCTCGCGTGGCCTAACCAACAGCTGAAGTTTGCAAAATGAATGTATGAACTTGAGTAATAACTGCAGAGTAGAGTTTGCGGAAAATACGTGATCGGGATGTGCATGGCAGAAAGTTTTTGTCGATGTTGTTCAAAGAAAACTTATGCCAGTTGGTATTTTGGTAAAACAGCACACGAGTGCTATATGCAATTACTGTTGCAATTAGCTCGCTCTGGTGAGTCCTTTTTCGGCTTGATGCTGAGTAGGTATTTGCGAAAGCAGATATTGGAAATTTTAGCTGATAAATATTCATGAGATGTGTAGGTTTATTGGTTCGAAGTGAGATTCGGTCCGTAATTTTACGCTTGTTTGAACTTAAAGCTACACAAATTCAATGTCACCAATAATTTATTCAATCTAGAGATTCAAGAAAACTTACCAGCAATTTATTTGATCATTGAATCATTTCATGCTTAGTGTCATATTATTGTGGACATGGTGAGGAGCTCAAACGAAGCAGCTCAAAGTCATAAAAACTTTATCCTGTCCACAGCATCTTCAAGGATATGTACGTTTACATGCATGACATACTCGAAGCTGTTCAAACAAACTAAGAACTTGTCATAAAGACACACATGATACAGCAAAATAGATTCATTGAAACTTAATTGTTTAGTACCAAATGGAAAATGTAAACATTGACTGAATCCTTCATTAGTGGTCATATAGTATATCTTCCCGAAATCTGGAATTTTTTTCTTTCCGAAGAAAAAATAACGATGGGAAAATCCTATCGATTGCGAGTAAGTACAATTTTGCGAATAATTGGTTTGCAAAGTTCAATCTCGAAAGAAAAATGTTATGTCAATAATGTCGGTAATACATGATAGAGCTAAAGCTATCAACATAATTGAATTTTTATATTTTTGATTGACAATTTTATTTTTTACATCATCATATCGTCGCTGTGAAATCAAACCGGCATATCTGCAAAAATTGAGTTTTTGAGTTTTTGGTATCAAAAGATTCCTTATTTTCCCCTCTATTTTTATGTCGCAGCGGCATATCGTAAAGTTGAATAAAAACCCCTCTAATGGTGTTTTGCCGCTTTGCATTCACGTGGAAATAGCCCACATGCGAAAACTTTAAAGCGCTCTAGCGAAGAATGTGTATTTTGCAGATATGCCGGTTTGATTTCACAGCGACGATATATACTCAGATGGCTCGTGCATACAGACATCTCCGTAAATAAAAATGAAAAGATACAAGATGCCAGTTTTCATTTTAATGACGCTTTTGCATGTCGCAAATTAAACAAATTCAATATTTTACCAAATGTTGCAAACAATAAAGCTTTGTAGGTACTAATAATGATAATGGTACGAGATATAAATACTGAAACGTTGCATTTACGTTTTGCGTTCAAGAAGCCTTCCAAACAGAAATAAATGGAATTTAATTCACGTTGAAAAGTTTTGATCCTTCCAGCCATTTATAATAATTTATAATTCTTGAAATATGACCTTGATTTTTATGAAATCCAATTATCAAATGCCATTTTTTCGGACAATTATAGGATGTTTGTTCATTGTAACTTTTAGATAGCAAATACATACATCACTTAAACATGGTTAGCGAATGTTCATATGTAAGATAAACCTGTATTCGACATGATAATGTGGTAGAGTCAGAAGTTTCTACATCGAAAAATATTATGCAAGTAAACAAACGATTTGTTTTGTATTTAATTTAACCTGTTAACTGGGGGGATAAACTTTTGCTCAACTTGTTTCACATTGGGGGCTTTTTTCTTCGCAATGCGAAGTTATTTTATATATCAACACAAGGATTCAGTGAGTATCACTCATAATTGCATTATTTGTTCGAGCTGGTATTTTCAGAACATGTATAAGTACTAGAAGTTGATCGTGGTCAAGATCAAATCAAGATTCTTTTAACCCTTTGGCAGCGGTGGAGATTTTAGTGAATCATAAGGTACCCTTGTATGTATTGCAAAATCTCGATTCGCGATAACTTCTTATAGAGCCATCCGATCTTTACGAAATTTAGAGAACACACTGATGTGTTTAAGGATTCAACTTGTGTGGTTATATTGTGTCGATATATAGTGTATATGGTTACTATGCAGGTAACCCTGTAGATACGGCAGGTACGAGAAATTAACTCCTTCAATCCGTCGACTCTGCTGAAAAATTTTGTATTTTTAGGAAAAAGTACACATCCTGTCAAAATGTAATTTTCAAAATTCTATATCACACGCAAACGGTAGCCCTTCCTCAAGCTATCTATTTTTTTTTAGCACACCAAATTTGTTTTCGCGAGAGCTTTTGACCGGATAATCAGATCAATGTGAAATTTACAGAATGTGTTGATCTTAAGCAAAAGCAAGTCTGATAGAAGTTTAATGAACATGCTGGTAACCCTGTGACTATGGTGCCATCTTCAAAAAATCATCAACCAAACAAAAGCTGTTTGCTCTCTTATTTCTGATGCAGGTATTCAATAGCTATAAAATTCATACAGTAGGTAGGTAAGTCTGGTTTGTTTGCGATATTAGGTTACCAGCTACGTCAATCTTTTTCATTTTTTTACAACCAGTTGCTACCTTTTACTTTTCAAATGATGATCACCTTGTTATGAAAATAAGCAGCAAATGTACGTAGGTTTGGTGTAGTTTTGGTTGTGATGCTAGAAAAGGATTGCCGGCTCTGGACATTTTTGTCATTTTTGTATCAAATCACTTAGCCATTACATTTTCTATCACAAACACCTTACAATGAAAATAAGTAACAAGAGCTTAACATATCCAAGTTCTGAAAATTATGCGGACGGCAGCTCCAAAAATATTTCTTTTCTTATATTTTCCAATGAAGTCATCGGATATAAATGAAATTCACTGAGTTGGTTAATTTGGACGTGAACGAGTTGTAGTAGACTTTTGGTCTCAAAACTAGCAGAAGGTTACCACCAACGGGCATTTTCATCATTCTCGCCATCAATTTGTCATCTGATAAACATCGTATAATGACAATTAATAGAAAATACTTTACTTTTTTGAATTCAAAAACTCTTACGACGGGGTAATTCTGGAAATCTCTCTGCTGTGTAACTTCTGATGCAGTCATCGCATCAAACTCGATACAGATTGGTCTTAATAAAGAGCATGTTTAGTAGAACATATGTACATGCAAAATCAGTCTTTCTAGTGGTTCCTACGCGCTAGAGTATTTTTTTGCTTTTTAGACAAAAATGCAAACGATTAATAAATATGTTTTTTCTACCGCATCTATTTAAAAATTAAATTCGTTTTTAATTTTTCTTTACCAAATTTACTATTTTTGAGCACCTAAAATTTGTGTTCGCGGAAACTCTCGACCGGATCTTGTCTTTCCACTTCATAATCATTATTTTGTCTTTGTACTAAGCGGTATACTTATCTTTTTCCAAAAGCTGAGATGTTACTTCAGATGGTATTCCTTTTTTGATTTGCCGCATGGTTCCTACAACATCGGTTTTTCTACTGCGCATCTTTTCAGCTAGATCAATACTAGCATACCAATTATCGATAAATACCGTACGTCCCGTATCCAAAAAATTATGGCACAATTCAGAAGCAATACGATTTGTTCCCTTTTCCTCTTGGTGCGTATTTTGTCCTGTATGTATAAGGAAATCACTTGGGTATCCGGATTTACTTTTACATAACATGTACAATTTATATTGCACCCTTTTTTTATAAATATTTATATCTTCCAAAACAATGTTTATTTTTGAAAATCTTTGCATCAAACAATGAACTAACCATTTCGTGCTGACATGGTTAGCATGAAAATCCAAATTTACAAATTTATTTTACAGATATCCAATACTAACTCCAAAACAGCTACAATACGTCGAGTTTATTTCAATTCTAAAATGTTCGTGATTGATATCATTGAGACTGAGTTTTGTTATGATATAATAAATGAAACTAATTATTTTGATATGATATAATAAATATTCTTTTAAGAAAGTTTGTGCTAAAACTTAGTTATGTAGCTTAAGTTTGAAGAAAATATGCGAATTGGCCGAATTCTTGTGCGGCAAATTAAGTTTTAGTGAACTCCAATAGCACCCAAAAAACTAAGTTCAGTTTTTTTATTCCTGTAGCACATCTAGGAACCAATTTCATAAACTATTCTGCATGGTTTTAAAGTGTCCTTAATAAACGTTACTCTTTTTAATACGATCTCAACTCTAAAATTTACCAGTCGCCGAATAATTCCATAAGTAAGAGTTTTTAAAATTAGAACGAATTGAAAAACTCAAAACAATAAGTAACTAACAATAACATTATAAATCGCTTTGCTGAAGCACTGATGTAGTATAATAATTGCATTAGCAGATTATGCATGAATAATTAACCACTCTCAAATGCTCATTTTTCCATTTGATGGAACAAACCTAATGAAACACTTTTCAAATTTGGACTCAACTTTTTTTTAATTCAAATATTTTTCCCTCGTATTTTTCCATTTTAACACTAATAATATTAAATATTTGAATTATAAAGCACACACGAATAGTTAATGTTCGCTTATACACAGTAGCATTCCTTGTGTTTTCCTAGCTAGGAGAAGCTGGGAAAATGTATGTATACTACGATTTGAATTGCTTATATGTCTCAAGTTTAGCAGAAACTTTACTTACACAGATAAACGTAATCAAAACAAATATTTCCAGTTGTCTTATTTTTATTTACAAAAGTACTATTCCTATCCATATAATCCAAGAAAAAAGATACTCGAAACGAACACACTAATCAACAGGTTAACTGACCACGAACCAAAATGACTAAATGCATTTTTAGGATCAACTTTGACTTGGGGGTGTACGTGCAACTGTGTACTTTAGGACAAGACGCGACTGAACCTAAATACATTTTGCACCCAATGTGGGCTTTTTTGCTCTAAAAAGATAATCTTCCAGGCTAATTTTCTGAATAAGTTACATTTTTTGCATAAAACCCGGTAATTATGTTCATGGAACAAAAGCATTGACCAAAATATCCTGCATAAAATTCAATTTTCCAGAAAAGGAGAATATCTTTGCTGTTTGGATATTATATAATATGTTTCACGGAAACCTGGTTCACTTGTTATATTTTTAATTCTGAAATTTTACCTCAATACAAAATATATTGAGGAAAAATTGACAAAGATTTTTTAATATGCGGTAAGTTCAGTGAAATAAGTGTTCTCATCGGGATTAATAAAGCATTCAACAGAACACTCTGTCGTGAAAATCTTATTGTCATCTGTTAAAAACTTTACCGTTACTTCTGTCTATATACCCTGTAATATCCTATAATGTTCCTCTCTTAGTTTGCCAGTCATTCATTGCGGAACTTTTCTCTAACCTTGAATATCGCTTTCCAGACGCCTATATCCTGTTATGGGAGGCTAAGCTAGACTGGAATGTACAGCTATCGCCTCGTCCCGTGCTATCTCATTGATAAAGGCACCGTTTCTCTTATCTTGCTCTCTGTCACAATTTAATAATATTTTTTTCAAGCCAGCAATATAATCGTGAAACTTACTTTGTTGATTTTCGAAAAACATTTTTTTCTTTGAGTGCTGTTTTCTCTCCCTAAGTGTCACTTGATCCTCATCATTTTCTTTTTATCCTTTAGAATAAAATTACTCCACCAGTATACTTTAGCTTCCGCCAAGCTGATTTCACCAGCGAAGCGAAAAGTGTTCTAAGGCAAAAGAGACTGCCGACCAGATAATACACCCCTACATTGCAAGCATTGAAACATTTGTCAGAAGTAACCAATCAAAATAGATTTGCTCCTTTATCTGTTTCTTCAAATTAGACACACGTGTGTGCAAGCATCGAATTCTAAATAGCTTTCTTTTAAATTAACAACTAGAAGAGCTTCGGACTTCGGACTTCATTTAAGGAATCAAAACTACTTAAAATGATTAAATTGTGTGAAAATATCGTTTAAAGTAAAACATAACGCATCATTTAACTTAAAACATAAACACATATGCCTCAAGAATTTTAGATTTTTGAACAAAATTTTCATTTTCAAAGTACATGAAGTATATCAAAATAAATATATCTTTGATTAGCGTCAAAAAAAGATAAATCCAGTACGTCACCTATTAAATAAAAGCCATTCAAAATACATCTTCTGAAAGTCCCCCACACAACAATATTTCACAAGCCCAAACATACGCATGTGTATTTACTTATAACTCTGATTTGCAACACTTTGTCATCGAACATCGCGAAGATTACTACGTAGTTGCAACGAAAATAGATTATCCTATCATACAAAGCTAATTTTAGCTATCAATTTTAGCATTTCGTTCTTCATAATGAAACCTTTTGAGTTCTTGACGTCGGAAATATTTCGCACATGAATGACGATTGTCATACTCAAGGATATACTTGAATCAAAATAGATATGTGTTGTTAAATGAAAATAAAACTACATTGACAATTTTCGATTATTTGTATTACGATAATGATATTAAAGTTTGTTTATTAAGTTTGAAAATGTCGAGTATCTTGTGTTTAACTTTTGGGCATGTGGGGTTATTTTTACTCCATGACTTTCAAAATGCATTAAATATTATGTATATCACTACCAAATAAGTTGAGTTTCACAGTTGTTGGTGATTGAATATTGGCCCGTCAAATGAAAGTGCCCAAAAAGTACTGCACAAAATATGTTTATGTGTATTTTTTTTTAATTAAAAGAATAAACACTACTTTCGCGTTGTACGCCGAGGGTTGATAGGTTATTACATATGCAGTTTAGAAAAAAATTAATTCATTTTATCTTACTTTGATTAATTTATTTTAATTTTATTATTCAAAGTTTATATTGTTTTTACTAATAAAACTTACACTAGCATTTAGCCTAACATTTAACCCTGTGGCGTCAGCGGTGAATTTTTTCATATTTTTAGTGCCCGTAAAGTACTATCGAAGCTTGAGTAGCCTAGTGGGTAGAGCACTGGCTTCTTGCGGGTGGGGTCCCTGGGTCCGCGCACCAAGCTTTGAGTTGACCTAGCTCTGATTAGGTACCTGATTTAAATCAGGGGTAAAGTGAGTCGTGGAACTAATCACTCCACACTCGTATTCACAATGATTAAAAATATTGTAATGAAGCTCTCTACCAGCTTCAACCCCTAGACCCGTACGAAGGTTGTTGTGGGATTACTGTACTTTTTATAGTTTTATCAACCAAAGACTTTCAAAAAATGTAGGCGGCAGAGTCATCAGACCTTGACGAAATGTACACAACTCAATAATGTTCATAAGATGTAAACTTATTTGTTTTCAATAATTGTGTTGGCAGGTCTAAAGTGAGTCGTAAAGTGAGTCGTGGAACTAATCACTCCACACTCGTATTCACAATCATTAAAAATATTGTAATGAAGCTCTCTACCAGCTTCAACCCCTAGACCCGTACGAAGGTTGTTGTGGGATTACTTTACTTTTTATAGTTTTATCAACAAAAGACTTTCAAGAAATGTAGGCGGCAGAGTCATCACATCTTGACGAAATTTACAGAACTCATTAATGTTCATAAGATGTAAACTTGTTTGGTTTTAATAATTGTGTTGGCAGGTCTAAAGCAACAGCATGCATATACAACAAACACCTAAAAAAAAATTTCGGTTTATACGAAAAAAAGCATGGATATAAATTTACTTTTTCGTCTACACAGTTAAATACAGGCTTTGCAAATTCTTCATCGCACAAGACTATTTTTCAAACTTTGTGTTCGGAAGACCTCATATAATCAGATCCAATTAAAATTTACAGAAATGTATTGGTTTTGTGTAGGACCAAGTCCTATAGAAGTGTAATGAACATCCTGACAACCTTGAGGCCTTTGTGCTATTTTGAAATAACATCCCAAACAAAATAAAAGTGGATTAAAAATAAACTCACACAGTAGATTAACATTATTTTGAGCCAAATTTGGTAGACTTTTGGTTGTAAAATTAAGATAGCGGAGCGTTCACCTTTTGAATGCAGGCAGTTTTTGTGGTATTATAGTGTTCTTCATTGGGAGTGTCATAATTTGCAAATAGATGGACTCTGACTTACGCATCGTAAATTCCGACACATTTGATTGATTGATTGACTGAAGAAGATTTTTATTTCATTTTTGTTGTACATTCTTAACCTTGCTTAAAGTTTAATTAGCAATGATAATTTAAAGTCTAGCGGCTATACTATTTTGGCCTTACAACTAACCTGACCTAATATAACTAACTTATAACTAACCTAACCTAATTAGACCTTATAATTAACCTAGGTCTTACATTTAGCCCCTTCTGTTCGACGGAAGGCCTACAAAGCTAAATAGCGTGAGCTGCCGTTGATGCGCTGACTTCGCGGGGTGCATAAATGGCCACCTGTACACCCTAGTGTTCGAATCAGTCCATTCTCATGTCCGTCTGTCTATCCGTAAAATCTTGTCGTTAATTCCACAACTCGGTCCCTAAGTGGCTTTAGTCCCGACTCCTAAATTCCGACATATTAAATTATTGCTATCTTAAAGAGGTATATAGTTTATGTAATCAGATCAAGCCAGTATTCAAGGAACAGCAGCCATTGACTGTTTAGTCCGGTTTTCATACTATAATTGTAATTGGGCCGTACATTTTCCGAAATGATATCGGCGTATTGGTTAAAGCCAATGGAAACCGCTAAAGCTCTATATTAACCAATTATTATTGATATCAACTGCAACGGAATTATTTGGAGGGTATGGGCACTTGCCACGCAGCGGCAGACAATATCGAGATGTAGAAGACGAAGTTCGATGATCGTCTCATATCCAGAAATGGTCCGATTAATTGGACTCCTCTAACGCTTACATACTTTTTTCTTTAGAGTCACGTTAAGCCTCCCGTTTTTGTTTAAGTATCTGATCCAAGAGCCCAGAAAAACTAAACGAATCAGAGACCAAATTTATCTGTGAAATTGCTGGAATATCTACTGTATTATACGGAAAAGTGGTGGAAAATTAGGTCCAGCGCATCTATCCATTTAAGAGGGTCCGTCATGCACATTTGAACTATATCTACGCTTAATAAAAGACCTTTTATTTAAGCAACCAAACGGCGTTTTGGCTGAATTTGGATTATCCAGCTCATGCCTGATAGCATTTTCGTCCTTCATGTCTGGTTTTCGTCTACATATATTTTAACTAGTTGTTAACTTATGACGGACAAAAACGCGTAGCGTCCTTCTTTCCACCCGATTTTCGAAAAAAAAAACAACACAGCTTGCTATTCCTTAGGAGTTTCTACGGTCGTATCTAGGACATCATTTTCTTTGAGCATTGATTCTTGCCCAAACACTAACTCCGAATTGGACTAGTTGGCTAGGAAAAGGATTGCTGGACAAAAAATGCAATAACGTGCGGCAAAAACCCGAAAACGAGAACTCGCTAATATGGCAGCTGAAAAAGCTACAGCCCTCTCGAAGTCATAAGTTTCTACATAATTGATAGATCTGAGTCTTTTTATCTTGAGCTTTAAGCTATGTGCTAATTTAACCATTAATAATCATCGAAAGCGTTTTTTTTGGAAAATCGATATGCACCAAGATTCGAAAAGAAAAGGTTCTTCGTAGTTCTTTGTCTTCCAATCAAAGGCCAATTTACTTTATTGCTTTAAATTGCAGTTTTTGAAACCCGAGTAAGAAAGATTATGAGATTTGAATTAGCTAATGGCTAGTCACATAAGTTGATAAAAAGTGAACTTGGTAAGATGGTTTCTAAATGAATGCAGTGATTTTGAACTTATACGTAAAAAAAAACTCTAGTGCATCAGAATCGTTTCAAAACTGATTTTCGAACAAATTGTCTTTGAGTGACTAAAAAACGTGGAAATCTGCATTGAAGGACATGCATGACTTTGATCCGATGAATGCATCAAAACTCAAAGGACAGAAATGTTTTTATTCGTATGAATTCCAAAATTTAGGAAAATAAAACCCTTGTTTCTTATTTTGACTAAAGTATGCTTATCATATGACACATTTATGACAGAATTTCCTATAGCATGGAGGGAGAAATTCTATCGACAGAATGGTCGACATTGAAAGCGTCGCTAGCTATTCCGCAGGTCGAGTGACTCAAAGAGACTTAAAGCCTGTGCGAAGTGGCGAAGGTGGTCATTTCGCATGACAGTATTTTTTTTACTCTACACACATGTACTAATAACACTGGTGAACAAAAATCATTTTTTGCGTGTAACAAGAAAAATTGTAGCTGATTTTGTTAAGAACGAGGTCAAGTAAATTAGAATTAGTAGCCAAATATTTTAGATACGAGTAGTTTTATTGTAATATGAATTTTTTTTATTATTTTTAAACTACAAATGGTGTAAAAAAAAAATAGATTATAATATATTTATAGCTATGTTTGTTTAATATAAGTATTGCTTTATGTCTTTCTCCTATACTTTGCATCAGGAACATGACGATGTAATCGCCAACAATAATCCGCCGGCATACTTGGACTCCATTTGCCTTGGTATCGCTTTTCTATTGTGAAAGCATCTTTTCTATTGTGAAAGCATCAATTTTTCACCATGTTCCTCACTAGCAACACCCCAATTTGTGGAGGAAAAGTCCAAATGTGAATGTAAAAGATGTATTTTTGGGGACATATTGCAGCCTAATGCCTTATAGTTAACTAAAAGTTCCTCTACTATATTTTCGTAGATTTCTGAGAAAATTTTCGGTGATTTTTATAAATGATTCCCAAGCTGGTTTTTCTAGATTGTTGAGTTTGTCTTTTAATGATTCATCGTGTATCACTTGTCTGATTTGGGACTCTACAAATATGCCCTCTTTAATTTTAGTGTCACTGATTTTGGAAAAGTTTTCTTTAAGGTATAAAAATCCAGCACCATCTCGATCCATTGCTTTCACAAAATTTTTCATCAGGCCAAGTTTTATATGGAGAGGTGGTAAAAATATATCATCAGGTTCTACTAAAGGAGCATGTTTTACAGTTTTCAGTTCTGGAGTAAGAGATTGTCTTTTGAGCCAATTTTTCTTAAAATAATGATTTTTTCTATCTACTGTTCCATTCACAAACAAAACAACAGAATTTTGTATACCCAAGTTCCAATCCCAAAAGAAGGGCAACCACTTTTAAATCTCCACAAAGCTTCCATTGATGTTTGTTACATTCGATTATCAATAAATTACAACCTTTTAATCTAGACCCCAAAAGTTCTCCCTGTTTTTTTGGCAAACGTAAATCACGAACTAAATCATTGAGATCTCCTTGAGACAGTAGATGTGTTTTTTTTCTTCCTTGAGACAATCGATGAGGAAACTACTTGAAAATCAGCTTCCTCTGCTTCCTATCTGCTTCCTTTGACTCAGTTGATAGATCGGATCACTCAAGTGGCTCTGGTATAGATAGATTTTCACTGTGAGTTATCGGTCTTTTGGCAGCTAACACGTCAGGATACTTAACTTGTTGTTTTTTTTTAATTTTAGTTGTAATACCTTTCGTATTAGTAAGACAAAAATAACAGTTTGATGAATGGTCTGCAGGTTCCATCCAAATCATAGGAATTCCGAAAGACATAGACTGAAGTCTTTTTGCCCATCCCATCAGAAATCCCACGCACGTTACACAACATATATAAAGAACCCACTGTTTATCTTGTTGTCCGACAGGAAAGCCAAAATAATTTTCATACAATTTTTTACTAATGATATTAAATTTCTCCGTTGACTTATAAAAGTAATTTCACTACAAATGTAACAGAGCTTGTCAGGATCATTTTTGCACTTTTTTGACATAGTTTAAGAATCACTCTACACAAAAAAATACAAAACACAGTCACTTTACTGAAAAACAAAACAATCTGAATTAGTAAAAGTAAGTAAAAAACGATTATTATTGAATTTAACTGATAATAGCTGCAACATCAAAACTAGATCTGATCAAATAAGAATAAATATGATTTAGTATTCAGGTTAGGTAGGTGTTTCAAAATTAGTATTTTACTTGTTACAAAATTTTGTTGACCAGTGTAATTAACAAATATCAAGAAGAAATCTCAATTCAATATTTTTTAATTTGAAAAAATTCATGTGAGTTGAAAACATAGAGATAATTGTGAAGCTTAGTTTTTTGCATTATTCCAATATTATGTTGTCAGTGGCATACATTATAAAATATCCTACTACAGTGCGCGAAATAATTATATCGGACAAAAAGAATATCGGGAAAATTATTTGCTAGCTACTGATTAAAAAAATAAAAATTTAGTTTTATGTTTCATGCAATGATAACAAAGCAACAGCGGATTATATTTTCAACTATTTAATTTTTTTGAAGCCAGGAAGATACAATATTTCAAATTCATGAACGAAATAACTATAGCGGACAAATCACATAAAAATAATTATAAGTATTTTATTTCAAAAACTAAAAACAATAATTATCACCAAAAGAAATTTTAATAATCTATGGTGCTTCCCTTATTTTGTATCACTTTGCATAAACGGTGGGGCATGGAATTAACAAGAGATTGAAGAACAGATGTTCCAATTTGATTCCATTCCTTTATAATGGCCGTTTTTAGCTCTAATATGGTGTCAAACTGACGACCTTGTGAATACACTTGTTGCGATAAGATACCCCATAGATTTTCCATGGGGTTCAAATCAGGGCTTATAGCAGGCCATTTTAATAGCGGTATGTTCCGGGACTCAAAAAAAAGTTTTGTGAACGTCGCAGAGAGTATAGGTGCGTTGTCTTGATGAAACAGCCAGTCATCTCTCCATCAATCCTCTGCAAAAGTGATAAGCACGTCGTCCAAGAGTTCAAATACTAAGCTGAGTTCATTTTATGTGAAATAAAACTAATTTCAGACTTTCCCCGAGAGCCGAATGCAGCCCATATCATGAAAGAACCTCCTTGAAAGTTCCTTCTATGACACGTTTGCCGTTCTTGACGGAAATCTCTTCAATATCCATGACAGCCATCAGGCCCGTCTAAATTGAATTTTTTTTCATCACTAAATATGACAGAATCCCATTTGATTGTCCAAAATTTATACCATTCAGCAAATTCTAAACGTGCAGATTTATGACGTGGCAGAAGCCTTGGTATTTGCAAGCGTTTTCCATATTTAACATTTTCACTATTCTTCAGAATCTGCTGAACCCTTCGCGTAGTGGTGGGAAGATTCAATTGAAACCGTATTTGTGAGGGACTTAGCTTTTTGTTAACAGCCAGCCGTTTTATCGCTCTTTTAGACCTCACACTGACTTGAGACGGAAGACCTCATCTCTTGATTTTGGCGTAATTTTCGGGATTTTTCAAGAAATTATTCACCGTACTTTTGTCCCTGTTCAATTTTTCAGCTATTCTTCTGATTGTTGTCCCGCAATCCCTGTAAGCTAAAATTTTAGCCCGCTCTTCAGCAGTCAATGTTGTTTCCCTTGGCATTTTTATTGATTCGAACTGTAATTTTAAAAATTGCGAATTAAAAACAGCACGTGTAAATGCTAATGTTCATTAGTAGGCTGCGTATACCTTAGTGAACCAACTAGTCTTATAAATCTGGACGAATTATCAATTTTACACCTAGAAAATATACTTCACGTAAAACTGTCCGCTATATTTATTTCGCACTAGTAATTTGGGCTTCTGAACAAAATTAAACACCAGCTGACTACAACGAAAAATTAACAAGTAGTATAAAGTGCCGTTACATTGCGGTCGCTTGCAAAAATGATATGACATCATCACAAATAGTGTGAGACTATTCATTTTCTCAGAAATACCTAGTGATAGTTTGTATGTTATAATTATTTCGCTCACTGTATAGCGCTTAGTGGAGTTGGGGGTTGAAGTTGCTAGGGGCTTCATTCAGAGTCAATGTGTCGGAGTGTCATAAGCTCCGCGACTCACTTTGTCTTTGATGTGAATCTGTTATGTAGCCCGGGACTACACATACTAGCAGCCAGTGATTTTCTCACCTTACTGTACAAGTTTACAAGAGTATACTCCAGGGTAACTAACTTATTGATACTCCAAACTTTGTTCTGATGGTAAGGGTTTTCAATAGCCGTCTAGACTGATTTTTTAGTATCCAGGACGACACCAATGTCTATGCATGGAAAATGTGGTCATGGAAGCGCCGTTTTTATGATTCAGATAAAGCTAACTTTCCCAGGAATAATGTTCCGGAAGCATTGTAATTAGACAATTAATAGGGTAATTCAAAACATAATTTAATACAAGTTTTCCAATTGTGACTTTGAAACTAATGCTTGCATTCAAAATACTTCCCATTAAAAACTTTACTTCCTGTTCAAAATCATCTATCAACTTTCTCGATCCATGCCAACATTTAATAAACACAATTTCGAAATATTGCCCAGATTTTCCTTCTCACCAATCTGTCTATGCACAACAGGATATTGCAAGTCGCGCAACACATTTCTCTCGTAGTCAACAAAAGTTGCTTTCAGTGCCAACAGGTACCCGCACAGTGTCTAATAAACAACCACTTCTTCTCAAAAGTAATTTTCATAAATGTAGTCGAACTCTCAAACTCAAACACGAAACTTTTCCGAAAACTTTACCATTCTATAATTCGTGCCCTGGTACCTTCATCAACCCTAATTAAATTGCATCGCGTTTTCGGCATTCTTTTCGAGATTCTTGGTGTAAAGTTTCAACCCGCCAGCAGTGGAAACAACTCCGGCCGTGCATTGAACGATGGTGGTGTCCGTGTACACCACCATCGTTTTTCAAAGTTTTGTCAACATCCACTCCACTCCGAATTTATTTTCGGGGGGTTGAAGGTGGAGCCAGTTTAAAATGCATATTCTGTAAACTTGCTTGTTTGACTCTGAAAACTTGATCATATCTAGATGTAGGAGCTGCAAGAGCCACGAGCTCAAAACTATATTTGGAATGGAATTTCTGATAAATATTGGCAATGCTTCGAATTGTTATGATTTGAGGTGGCATATGTACAATATTTACACGATCCAGACCAAGTAGAGTAGGTAGTACTACGATTAGTAACTGCTCATTTAGCTTTATTACAAAAATATTGAATTCACTTGAGTCCCACATTATCCTTAATTTGCAAATTTTCACGTTTCCTCATGCTCTAGAGTTTTCATGTGTTTTCATTTCAGGTCGGATACGTACAAAGGCGATTCGAATTTCAATGCTCTCTTCACGCCCTTGACTTTTCTCGTGACGTACTTCAATTCAGGCGTCAACCCACTGCTCTATGCATTCCTTAGTCGTAATTTTCGGAAAGGCATGCGAGAATTGCTTTTGTGTTCGTTCAAGAAAGGCAAAGGAAAATCGTCGTCGATGCGGCAGCGAGTACCTTTACAGGTGAGTAAGATACTTGATCGTAGAACATCAACAATTTTGTAGATTCATGTAGCGTACTTTGAACGAATGCTTGATAAGTAGGACATCAAACTCTCGTAATATCTGCATGCAATTATTTCTATCAACTTCATGATACTTAATCGATTTCCCGTTAAAGTGGCATTGAGAAGAAATGTAGAGAGCTTTCAAGTTGAAATTCATTCTTTCATGTTCACGTACACTTGAAAACATAAAATTTATACCACATGCACACACAACAGGATACCTGCTGGTCAGATTTCTGCAGGAAATCGAACGCTGAAATTTACAGGAATTGAGTGGCATGACCTGAACATTAATTTAAAGAAAATGGAACGCAAGATTGATTTTGGCTTGTTGCCAGGTTGGCTTATGTGCCAGGAAGAAGATTTTGGCTCATGGGCCAGGAAGAAGGCCCAGGATGCGATACAGTTTTGTGCAAGCCATGCAAGGACGTTTTGCCTGGTGTTCTCGGAATAAGAAAAAATAATCAGCCGGTGCTTTTAGCATAGGTTGAAATTCATTATTAATTTAATTTTCACAATATAAATTTCTAGTATATAATTGTACTAAACAGTATACTCTTGTTTGGGGCTCTAAAAAAGATTCATGGCGTTGATTTATTTGCCAGATGATCAAAACTTGGGGTTGGATGGTAGACAAATTCAAACTGTGCTTCTACATGGATTAGGTTCCAAAACTCTCTAGTTACAACGCAAGCTTGCTGGACATTGGATGGAACTGTCTGATCTACGTCCTTATTTGCTTTCATTTAAGATTTAAAATCATAGCTTAAGAGAGCAGTACCTTTGTGATTCGTTTGACGAGGCATTGATGAGTTGCGGGGAATGAGCCTGTTAGTGAAAATATTGACAGATTTGTTTATTATAGTGGGTTATAATAGTGCCTGACTTGAACTTTGAATTGTAGAGGAAGTGCTCAATATACAGAGTCAACTAAGACAAAGACGTGAGATCAAGAGTTGCGTTAATGACTTCCTCCAGATTACAATTGAATTGAATTGAATTGAAAAATATTTTTATTATAAATTGTTTGTACAATCTTAACCTAACTTACAATTTAATTAACAAGAACAAAACTTAAAATCTAGCGGCTATACTATTTTGGCCTGCTGGCTCTTATCGTTTTTTTTTGGCATACATTTTGTTTCTTCCACATTAATGATATTACCCAGCCTGTACAACAGCTGGGATTACACTGGTTATAGTTTCCTTAAACATTACCTTACACTTAAATTACGATAAAGCCTATGTCTTATTATATTATAGTTACTTAGCCTATTTATATCTAATCTTAACCTAGGTCTTAAATCTAGCCCCTTCTGTTTGAAGGGTGGCCTGTGTAGTCGAAAAGCGCATCCATAAGCTGCCGGTGCAATGCTATCATCGCGGGGCGCATAAATGGCTCATTAGAGCCACCTGTATGCCCTAGTGGTCGAATCAGTCCATTCTCATGTCCGTCTGTCTGTCCGTAAAATCTTGTCGTTAATTCTACAACTCAGTCCCTAAGTGGCTTCAGTCCCGACTCCTGATACAGGAGAAGTTTCTTCGGCCACTTTTTAGTTACCGGGTTGTAGAACCTGCCAGTGCAGAAGCGCAGGATTTTTCTTTCGAATACCTCCGCTTCTGCCATGACAGTTTTTGAACACGTAATCCAGGATGGGGATGCATAAGTCAGGATTGGGCGGATCAGGGTCTGACAGCAAATGAATTTAGCTTTGGTGGTCATGCCCATCTTTTTGGTAAAAAGAGGTCGGATGCGTTGAAATGCAGATTTGGCAGCATTGATTTTCCGCCGCACAAAGGGATTCAATTTTGAAAATTCCTAGAAATCGATTCCGAGGTACTTTAGAGATGGGCCAGGAATAATCTTAGATGTTCCCAACGAGACAGCGAGTTTCTTGATCTTGTTGCGAATAATTTGAGATCCCCAATACTTGGAGGGATTGCGAAATACGCAAAGCTGAGTCTTACTACTGTTTGGTTTGATGCCCCATTCGTCAAAGTAAAGATTTAGTTCTACCAAGTAGTATTCCAAGCTCTTCGCTACTTTGAGCGGGTCTTGGCTCGACGCGAATAAGAGCGTGTCATCAGCATATTGGATGATTTGGACTTGGAACTTTGGACCCACTGGAATAGAAAGGTCAGCGGTGAATATGGTATAAAGAATTGGTCCAGTGACAGAACCTTGTGGCACTGCTGATGTCACAGGTTTAATGATAAATGATCTCCCTTCTTTTGTTCGTTCTCCCTGCCTCTTGTTTGCTGATGACTTCAAGATTTTCAAAGTAATAGAATCTATCAACGACTGCCTCCAACTCCAAAACGATCTCTGTTCTCTTTGCGACTGGTGCGCTAAGAATCTGCTCCATTAACGCTGATACAATAAAGTCTGTTGGTAAGAAAGCTTGCGGCGAGTCTTATTACCTTTTCCGGGAACCCAAACTTGATCAGCTTAAATAGAAGGCCTTGGTAACAGACGGAATCGAAAGCCTTCTAGATATCTAAAGCACACACCACAGTCGGAGTGTTTCGCTCATTCAAGTGAGACACAATGGCGTGCTGACTGCCGTGCTTGCGCCTAAAGCCAAACTGGTGTTCGGGAATTATTTGTGTGAGCTCACAATAGTTTTTTATCATTTCCATCCAAATTCTCTCAAAAATCTTCCCCAAGTTAGGAAGCTAAGAGATTGGACGGAAATTTCTGGCCTCTTTAGTTTTTCCCTTCTTATGGATCGGAACAATATTTGCTAATTTCCATGTGCCTGGAAAGTAGCTGTTGCTCAGGGCGTTGTTGAAAACACTTGAAAGAATTCTGAGCATAGAGATTGGTAGATGTTTAACTATGAGATTAGACATTCCATCATGCCCAGAAGACTTCTTACTTTTATATACTTTGGACCAAGTATTCACTGTGATTAACTTACAGAAAATCGCTATAAAAACCCGAATTTCTTTTAGAATGGAGATGTACTGATGATATGGCAATTTCTTCTCGGATTAAAAATCTTAATCCAAGAATAATTAAAGCCAGTGCTCTGTTCTTCACAATTTAAGTGTTATACGATTGCGGTCAAAGCCTAAGAGTCACCGGAGCTCAGCGTGGACTGCTGACTTAAATTGTCCGCATTGGTTGGTGGGAATGTATTGAGATACTCCGAATCGCTACAGAACTACAGCCGGTGGTAGTAATGCTGGCAAACGGAATTGCTTCAGGCGAACAACTGTAACGGTCCGTGGCTGTAAGATCACTGTGAGAATGTAAGGTAAGAATGGAGTATTTGTATCATGTAACGACCTTTAAACGTTTTGAAACTTTAGGAAAGGTTGATACAGGTTTGTTGAGGTGTCTGGTTACCTTGCATTTTATACCAAATAGACATTAACAGGTCCAAGTGACACTGCCACTGCACATCGATGGTCAGAAGAATTTCGTTGATATGTCCTTGCCTGAAACACAAGTACCCGGGTGACCTATGCTGTATCTCAAGTGGAACAGCTGCTTTCTGGACACAGACGGAAGATAACGTTGTAAGGTTGACCCAGTCACTTTAAAAAAACTCGGTATCAAAGATTTAAAGGTGAATTTATGGTTCTTTCGGATCTCCTGAAACACTGCTTCCAATTTTTCCGACATAGCTATGTCCAGCAAAGTCATAAGTGTTGGGAAAAATGATTTCTTCTAGCGTGTCGGCAATATCGTTGCTGCAACCAGCGTCATGCTTAATTTCAGCAGTGCATTTATTAATGTAATTTAGATGTCTAAGCTGACGAAGCGTGTCTTTTTTGGATTTGGTGGTTAGTGAACTGTTTGAACCGTTGAACTTCCAAAAAGAACCGGGAATAGCAAATGACATAATAAACACCTGAGAGTGTGCGTTCCTATGAACTATACTTCTGTTGAGCGTTGCTTAATTTGACCGAATAATAGTGAAAAACAAAATAACTGCGAAATGTCGCGCTGGGCGAAGAAATTCGCTGTCGAAAAATTCGAATGTACAGTTTCGTATGGTAATGCCCACATTGCCGGCGGTCGAAATTTTCGCAGCGGCAGAATATGCCAAACTTATAATTTTTTTGTTCGGCTAGCGGTGATGCCGACCTGCGGTTGGCATCACCACTAGGTTGCATTAGATCTGCTTGAATTAGGTTGAATGGTCTAGTGGTATCGACAAACGATCGCTGATATCTATTGTGGTAAGCCAACCTTATCATCGTAGAACAGGATTTAATTAGCTCGCTAACGCGTCAGTCCGAAGCAGCGATCTACTGCCCGGGGGTTCGAATCCCGCCGTGCCCATGGCAGTATTTGTTCGTCTTGTGTTGTCTTAACAGTCGGCGACTGGGCATAATACCAGCAGTCCATTAATTAAGTGCCACATTAAAGCTTTAGTAGCGACTAGGCATAACACTAGTGCTTTAGAAAATAAGAAATAAATGTGGCACTTAAAATAATAATGAAATAATTGATATTGGCTTCTCCCATATGTGTCTCCTTACTACCATCGCTAAGCATTCGCTTCAATGGGCAATCCCCTGAGCTTTGGCATTATCATAGGAAAAAAAATTTGGAACTGAAAACCATCCTATCTATAAAAACGATCATAATTCTTCAGTATCATTTCGAAAACATACCTGTTCAACATTTCTTCTCAATGTCCTGCTAACATTATATCACAATAAACTAAGTTTGATTCATACTTAAATTCCAACACAATCATCAAAGCATGTTTCAATTGAATAGTTTAGAAAGCATCACCAATTAATAACATTACATTTGCTGTGTCCGCGACAACAAAAAAAAGTAAACCGAAAAACAAACACAAATAAACTTATTTGCGTTTATTTGAAGGCGAGTACAATTCAAATTCTCATTATCTCAATAGAATCATTCTTTACCGACCGATTCGACTCATATAGGAAATCAACTGTGATGCTGTTATATAATTCTTCCTCTACTTCTAATTCTACATATTTCACCAAATCAACAAATGCTGAAATTACGATCAACCAACTGCAATCGGAATCAACTGAAATCTCATTCGAAACGACGTCGATGCAACACAACCGAAAATCAAATCGTTTCAATCAAACTAACTCCACTGAATCATTGAAATGGAACAAAATCATTTCAACACAATACACTTGGACAATTTGGAATGAAATTTTGAATTCTAAAATCGAATCGTCCGTATTATTTTCGGGGGCAATATCTATCATAGAATCCTCAAGCGTCGATGATCCTGGAATCAGTCAATTTGCCGATGGAGTCGCTGAAGGAGTGTACACAATTCGAGGAACAAGAGTGCTAATGTTTAAGAATGAAGTGTAGTTATAGTCTACGAAGTCGAATTGATACGGAATTGTAAGAATGAGATGTTTGTATAGATAGAATGAAAACAAAATAAATGCACAAAAATCGAACTGAATCATCGAAATATTTTTAAATTAACGTAAACGAATTTAACTTGTAAATCGTACAGTTCTTACGATGGGAAACCAATGAGTATTTTTTGTAATATACGATAAGAACAAGATGTTATTTTGAGTTGAACAACTGAAAGATATAAATAATATTATTGTAATTAGATAATTTTTAACTCCAAATCATCAAAAAAACTAAATAAATGGAATATGAAATATTTTGAAAAAAAGGGTCTTTTTTATTTGTGAGAATACTTTTTAATGATTCCTTAAAAACAGGATATCGGTTTTGCTGCTACTAAGATGGTTTGTATGTATATTTTTTTTGGGAAATGTTTAAAGCATGTAGGGTAAAAAAGTTATGAAGTCAGAATTATATTATTTGACTTTAATTTGGCAGATATGATCACCATCAACGGCACTATAACTGGTAGTTCGGTCTAGATCTGCTGAAGGATAAAATTGCAGCCATCACGGGCTTACGCAGTCGTCGTCAATATATCGTTCATGTAGATATCATACCATAAATTAATTCAAGAATACCATATAACCATGTAAGCTGTTTTTCAATGAAAAATTTTCATTCGACATAAATATAAAAAGTGCTTCAACAAATAAACTAAAGAACTGTATATAATGAATCTTTTTCTATTTAAAAATTCAGTATGATTGAAAATAACGATGACTTAGGAATTTGATGATGATTTATTTTTGAATCAATAGGTTGAACATGGAGACTGCACATTTTTATGATTCTACATTTCATGTAATGGGTAAAACAAGTCAAGGCAGAAACTCTCAGTAAGAACAACAGTACTGAGATATTTAGGAAAGGACACTTTTGCTGACCTTTGACGCCGTATAAAAAGTAACGCACCACTCGGATCGATGGGGACTTTTGACATTTTGCTCAACACGCCAGTACCAAGGTTCACACCAAAATTCAGCTTTCCCCTAATTTTTCCGAAGTTTCGCCTTTTTTATGTCGGATTTCACTGGGCTAAAAATCAAATCTAATTTCGAGAATCTCCAGCTTGAGCTTTTAGATTTTCTCTCTTTGGTGCACTAGGGTAAAAGCTCAACGAGATTCAATTGTAATCTATCTCCAGTCTAAGATTGTGCATTGCAGCAAAAACTTCCTCGATCATGGCAGAATTATGTTTGAATCATATCCAGATTACCACGAATATGATCGTGAAGATCATGATATTTCCTTTAAAGGTTAAATGATATGAAAGTAGAGTCGCTTTGGGATTCGGAAAATCCTCGCGAAGTACGAAGATGAGAAGGTCTGATTTTTTACTAATGTTCGAAGAACATTAGTATTAAAATCGATTCGGCCATATGTATATATATATATATATATATATATATATATATATATATATATATATATATATATATATATATATATATATATATATATATCATCAAAAAATTTCGGTGAGATATTCTCGGGAACGCGCCAACCGGTTGAGCTGAAACTTTCAGAATACATTGGTGCATATGCAGAAAAGGTCCAGGTTTCACTAAGTGTCAATTATTGTTAACTCTTTGGCGCCGGCGACCATTTTAGTGATATTTTTAATATACCTATTATTCCGTACACAAATAATTTTTGCAAAAATAAAGTTGACGAAATAAATTTCGAACGTGTTTTACATGTGAATCGGATAATGTTTTGGAATTTTTTAACCCCATGTGTGCGCTGGGTGCCTAAAAAGAGAACGGGAAAATTTGAAAATTTTTAAATTGCGATAGCTTTTGACAGAGCTATTCAATCATTACGAAATTTTCAGAACATATTTTTATTATTTAGTTGTAGATTTGTGTAGTTTTTAATGCGCGTGCTGGCAACCTGTAGCTAGGGCAGGCACTGAAAAAGAAAACCTCCAAATCATCGTCTCTCTTGAAAAAATGCCGTTTCTTCAAAAAGAAGCCACTCATATGTAAGTCTTGTGCTTTGTTTACATAGACAAATAAAAAAATTTGATATGGTATAACGGGCACGCCTGGTAACCCTTGCCCAATTTATCTATATTTTTAGGATCAAAAACTTCTGTTCACGGAAACTCACGATCCAATAAGCAGAATGAATTGAAATTTGCAGAATGTATTGGCCTTAAATAGGACCAGGTCTGATAGAAGTGATTTTGAAATGCGGGCGATTCTGTGCCAGTGGTGCCATCTTGAAAAATCACTAAAAAAGATAAATGCTTTTAGCCCTATAAATTATGATTCAATCGTTCGATTTTGACGAAATTCACACAGTAGCTGGACATTACTTTGGACGTTTGGTAGAAATTTGGTCGAAAAATTCGGTTGGAGCTGCCAGCTATGATAATTTTGGTGTCTTAAGTTTGAAAAAATAAAATTTTGGAAGTGAAAACATTCAAACCATCGAATATCCTAAAAAATGTCCGTTTCTTACAATAAACCCAATCTGTATACAAATTTTATGCTTTATCGACACGTTCAAAGTTAAACTTTGGAAATTTCATGTCGGACAAGAACGGTAACCCTTTCCCAGTTAACCTATATTTTTAGCATTAAAAACTTCTGTTCACGGGCACTCACGAACCAATAATCAGATACAGCTGAAATTTAAAGAATGCATTGGACTTAAGTAGGACCAGGTCTGATAGAAGCGATTTTGAATTGTGGTCAACTCTGTGCCATTGGTGCTATCTTGAAAAATTGCAAAGAAAAAAAACTGCTTTTTGCCCTATGAAATGTGAATACGTTACCAAATTTTCGTGAAATTGACACAGTAGCTGAACCTTGCTCTAATCTCTGTTTGGTGGAAATTTGGTTGAAAAATTTGATTGGTGCTGCCAGCTATGGTAATTTTTGTGTCTTTGGTTTTGAAAATTCGCTCAGGAAAATAAAACTTTTTCCCCTATAACTTCCAGTGCAGTCATAAAATCAATACGAATTTCATACAATTAATGGAACCTATTATAAACATTATTCAGGCAAAATTTGGTTGAAAAGACACGATAGGGTTGCCAGCTATTGTTGGTTTTGTGTTTGATTGCAATATCTTTATTAAGCGGTTTTATCGTAGAATTTTTAAATGGTAATGATATTGTAGTGACAATAAACAGCAAACATTAAGTTTTCGATTATAGCAAATATTAAGTTTTCGATCATTTGAAAAAACTCGCTGCAGGTAACCCTAAATTTCTTTATACTCCTATAACTTCGAATGTGATATAACAACGTGAAGCAGATGTGATATATTCTTGGCTTTGATACTGGCAGAAGGTTGGCAGCACGAGTCGGTTGTGCTACTTTTGTATCAATAAATACTTACAGTTAGTATTCATACTGGAAACATTTACAATGAAAATAAATAATCAATGTTTCAATTCCCAAAGTTCTGCAAATTTTTCGGATCGCAGCCCCAAACACCAACTTCAGTTACAGTGCTGCAGGCACTGAGCATTTTCTTCATTGATGTTACATGAGATGCTGCTTTGAAAATTTTGTGAAATAAGCAACTGATAACGAATATAATTAACCCGTGCTTTGCTCTCATAAACGTTGAAATTCATGCCAGTAGTAATATCTGAAACCTTCCACCATATGAGTTATAATGCATTCTTGAGACCAAAGTAAAACGTGGCGTTTGAAACAGTTTGGCCGTAATAAGCAGCTCATGTGGTGGAAAATGCACTCAAAACCTGCACTATTCTTCTACTGTTCTTCGAACATTTGTGTTTCTAGCGGTTCAGGTGCGCTAGAAATTTTTTTGTAGTTAAGGTAGTGACCAGAAAGGCATAAACTTTTGGATTTACACCATTGTAGGTGGTTTAGATAGTGTAATAGTTATGTGTTGGATTTTATTTTGTTGGTCTAGCCTTGTATTGGGGACATCTCCATCAGGAAATGTCGAGATATTCGGCAGTGCCAATAATTTGAGGACCTGGACATAGGGGCTTTCGGAGAAACTGTACGGCTGATAAACTGACAAGACTTTGCACCTTGCTGCCAGATGTCTTATTTTCGTTCTATATGCAAGCTCTGATGTCTTCGGTCAAACTAGCCATCCAGCAAAAATACCTCGAGAACGCTAAGAAGTCCTGGGTTGAAGAATCATCCAGTGTGGTTGCAAGACAATCCTGAGCCTTCATGGATGCGCGTCGCGCCAAGCAGCTAGCAAATTTAATCCGCATTACCCTTCAACGTATTGTGGCCGTCCTCACGGGCCATTGTCCTATAAAACTGCACGTGCAACGGTTGGGTGTTGGGTTCAATGATTTCTTTCGAAACTGTGACTTGAAAGATAAAGATCCATCTCATGTGCCGGTGCTCAATTTTGGCAAGCAACTCGAACGGCCTCACTCGAAGCCTTATTTACTGATCTATCTGACTGATCTACTTAGACGTATTGTGATATCACGATGCGTAGTGCAGAATCCTTATTGAATGGAGAGAAACGCCGGTTCATTGATGAACTGATGGATCCCTTTCAAGTCCACCTACCTCAGTTAGGCAAGTGAAGAAGAATGAACCATGAGACTTCATCTTGCTTCCAGGGAGAGCTGAACATTCATACTGGAGGTGAACATCTGCTTCCTCTTCCCGTCGCATCTCCAGCTCTAGCAAAAGTAGTTATAAGTAGAGCTCAGTCGTGCTTTATGTCTGTCAAATAGCTAATGTCCAGTTAAGACAGCCATCACTGCACATAGAGATAATCTTTTTAGCACTTTTCAGTGAAAAGGTAAATATTCACTCAAGTTTTAAGCTGGCTAGCGTCAGCTAAGAGCTCTTCAACTATGAAGAACGAAAGCATCATCATGGTCTGCCTGAAATCTTTTTCTGGACGATTTCTTTCTTTCCAGCAGTCGAGTCAAAAGTATTTCCGGTATGAGGCTTACAAGCCATTATTAAGTCTTTGTTCTAAACCTATATTATCTCCTAACAAATGTAATTTCATGTTAGATACGTAAAATTGAGTCATTTCAAATGTGGATGGTAAAATCCTAATCTCCACTCTTATAAGCCTAAAATTCAAGTCATTTGATTTCATGATATCACATGTCTCGATGCTGATGGTCAAAATTTTGGCAATCATCGCTTGATACAAATAGCGTTCTCTGAATATTTACCTTCAATGCTGGTCCTTTCTCAGTTCATGCTTCCCAAAATATTGCTTTTCAAGTTAACTGAATGGAATTTGGAATGGATTATACTAATTTCTAATGAAAGGGAAATACAATATATGCAAAGTAATACTTCACATATAACGCATACATGTATTTTCGATGTACTGTGCAAGAATCCCAAATTAATTCTATGGCATTCCCTACAGTAAACATTCCGTTCAAAAGGCACTTAACTTCCTGATAATAGGCTGACTTATCCAAAGATGTAGATACGAGCGAAATCCATACAATAAATCACCAAACTTATCTTTCCATACCGTCATCAAAATACACCAATTATGCAAAACAATCTCAGCAAACACACGCGCTTCGAATCATTCAACAATACTTTCACTTTCGTTGTGCATTTCACATTTCGACTGGATTCTCAGGAAATCATAGCGACGAGATGTTCAAAACAGTGGAGATGATGTCCCAAATGGTATTTCTTCGAGTCAAACAGTGTGATTGATGACTTTTGTTCGCTCCAAATGCTAATGTCATCGGCGTCATTATGGTATATTACGAAGCGTTTCCACGGTCAAACTCCGGCAAATAGAATTGCCATAATAGTTCCAGCTCCATGGGAAAAGTTTGTCAGATAATGTTCAAAAGATCGGATGACATTTGACAAATACGCTCCTCGACACGGAATCGTCTTCGTCGAAATAGACAATTCAATTCAAAGTTCGAGAAACTTTTTCAATTAGAGTGGTGTATAAATGTGAATCTCTGTCGAGCGATATCGTTTGAGTTTTGGATATCGGGCCAGGAAAAAAAACAAGGACGAAGACGGATAGCTAGCTATTAGTGTGAAATGTTTTTATTGTGTTAAATGAAATATGGGATAGTAGGAATTCATATTCACGTCATGCTCTAGAATAAATCCTAGTTTGAGTTAGTTAAAAGCATTTTGAAATAGCTTCCTGTTTCTGAATACAGTTGATGATGGGTTACTAACATGATGAATTTCAAACTATCAAAAATTAATAAAAACTTGAACAAGACAAAGATACTAATTTATGGAAATTTTGATACTGAGTAAATCGAGAAAAATTGGCGCTTACAACTGATGACAAAATACTTCTTTTCTAGTATCTCGTCCTTCCTTACAGAAAAGAACCATTTATTCTATTAAATTTGCTTTCTCTTTTCAACATCAAAGATTGCTGTTACAAATTGCAACTTGAAAATGTCCACACTCTTAAAATTGACAATGTGAAAAATTGGTTGAAATGTGGTCCTACATTCTTACTTGTTCTCATTGAAGGGTGTTTCTACTTTCAAACTGTTTTATCGTAATACATCTTAAGTAAAGATAATTGATCAAGACTCTCTCTCTCCATAACTACGATGAACTATTTTTAGACCTCATGATATTTCGCTGTAACGATAAGCCTGGTGATTGAAGCATTTTGCATCTAGTCGTCTTGAGATGCGGTAGCGACAGAGTCAATTCTGTTTTGTGAACGGGTCCCAGGTTAGAACGATCTTTTTTATCCCTTTAAATTCTTGACCGGGATCACAGTACGTTCCCAGTTTCATCGCAATTGACTTAGTATTGTAGATTCAGTAGAAGAAGACTCGTAATTAGTTGACTTATGGGAGACTTTTAAGGTGACTAGAATTTTGGACTGGAAAAAATTGAGCTCGTCAAACGATAGCCTAGCATTAACGCCAATACACTCTCCGATTCCGTGAAAGACTTTCCAAGCTACGAAATGCGAAATTATAACGAATTGAACAGTCTGGCAAACTGTTTGAAACCTAGCTACTAAATTTGCCAGAGTTATTGGAGATGACGAATGAGTATACCCCACAAGCTTCCAAACTGGGCTTTGGAAGAACTCAGGAGCCCATTTTTGAAACAGAGCATCATGATTATGATAAATATGCCAACTCGTCCGTATACTTATGCTATTTCAAGTGCAACTCCTTACTTAGGCGCTCATTCCCCAACTTCATAGTTCTTAGGGACACAACAAAGGATTTCGCTGAAGAGCAGAATAGTATATCCTTTGGTCAAAATAAATGATTTGGGGGCACTCGCTCTCTCACTACACCATGAATATTTCGATCATAAATAGCGAAGTTAACAAAGTAATATAATTTGAAAAAGAAAATTAAAAAAAAAAACAAAAAAATCAGGAATTGGAATCTAAGCAGCTGAAACTTATGGCAACTGTTCAAGGGCGAGCTTCACCATTCGACGACATGGCAAAAAATGTTTCATCTTCATCTTGGCACCTGTCGGTTCCTAATGTCGGTAATAAGCCAGGTTTCGTCGCCTCTAATCGGAGAAATGCTCTCCACTAGAGATGTGAAGGTTCTTGCGATCACTGCTACTAATCACATTGTTCTTTGAAAAGAGCAGTAAGCAGTATGATTGCTCTTTGCTCATGCTGCTTATCTGCTCACTGCTCTTTTGCAGAGCAAATAGTTTCGGAAAGAGCAGTGGGAAATGTGATTGTTCATTGCTCATGATGCTAAGCTGCCTACTGGTTTTTTGTAGAGCAGAAAGGTTTGAAAAGAGCAGTGAGCAATGTTATCGTTCTTTCTCTTATACTTTTCAACTGCTTCCTGTTCTTTTACTGAACGGAAAATGTGATCCACTCATCTGCTCATTTGATTTCTTTTCTATCCTGTGCTGTGGGGCTCACATTGACATAAGTAATATTTGCTACGGTATCGTTTAGTGCTGATCACGAGCATCGTAAATTCGGCACATGAGTGTTTTGCCCAATTGAAGATTGATACTACACAAGCAGATATTATTGAACACGAATTTCTTTAATGAGACGTGATAAGATGCACATTCATGGGGTATCTGTACATAGTTATGATATTACAGAAGATAGCTTCGGGTTTTTGGGTTTTTTAGTGGCATTATTGCTCTAATAGTTTTATATTGATGTTTTGCGCCCAAATTTGTGTGGCCTTAATCTGCCTTCTTGCACAATAAGTATACAAAGGGGTAAGGAATTTAACTTAAAACTTTTAAGGAATTCAGTTTTATGCCTGCAATAAGATTTTCATATTGGATTTTATTGGTGTTTCTGCATTTTAGTTTTTTTTAGCCCAAAAGTGTGAAAATTTCATCTACTTACATTATAAGTAGAGTAATGACATACTAAATTCGTAAGGAACATCTTACATATTTCGGATATTATATAATTTATAAAAAAAATATTTTAGAAGAGTGTTCTTTGCGAAGATCTAAAACGTTAAACTTCAATTACTACATAACGCCACACAGCATTGGACTCGATGCTCGATGAATATCACTTAAAATTTTGTGGGCAAATCATCCGATGTAAAGTGTTTGTAAGTATTACCATGGATTATTGGATGTTCAAAAGGATTAGTTCTTAGATCAAATGTATTTCCAATGTTTTCAGCCAAACTTACAATTTACATTCATTCGTTGTAATCATTATTTATAAATTACCTGCATAGAGCTTTCTTTGTATATAAATTGTAAAACTTTAAAATCAAGCATCAACTCCATCAATTATCGCTACAGTCAAATCAGCTTTTTATGAATTGATAAATTTACACTTAACATAGGCATTAAATTCGCATAAAAGAAAGTAATTAATTCAATAAAGTACTTTTTCTTTGGTAACCATCGAGCAGACGTATTTCATTTCGTAAAAGTTAAACCTGAATTGAAAGCACGGAAACCTGCTTGCAACTCTTGCTTTAACATTGAAAAATATTTGAACTAATGTAATAAAACCTACTTGTGTTCAACAAAGAGAGCTGCAAGGGGTCTTCGAATCACTTCCTTACTGGTCAAAATTCGATAACATAATCTCAAAAGTGAAGCCATAAACTATTTCTAAGCCATCGACTAAGCTAGTAGTGGAGATATACATAAATTAGTGACAAAGTGATTGTAATGAAAGATGATCCTTTGGACTCATGGGAAAACAACAAGGTACAATCTGAAAGAATTGGTAAAGTTCAGAAGTGGCAACAATCGTATCTTTCGAAAGCCTTTTATTCCAAAACTAGCATGATAATTATAGATGAACGCACCAGAATATCAAAAGAAAATTTGGTAAAATATTATGTTGAGAATATAATGTCTAGCTGTTTTTCTTCAACGGTGTAAAATAAATCACGTAGTGTCCTTAATTTTCATGCTTAGCTTTACATTGTTAAATCAATCTAAAAAACTGTTGTTATATAAAATATAAAATACAATGAAATGTAACTTACGTTTTTCACTTAAAATTTAATATTTTCAAAATTCAATTCAAAGCATAACGCTCATGCATAATAACCTTTTGCTAAGTACGAGCATTTGTATTCTAATATTTCCAAAACCTTAAAACTATTATGTTATGTTACCAATCACTTAGCAGCACATTTTCATACTATTAAGTCCAACGTATGCACATACAAACAATGCATTTACATACGACCTGAAATCTTTTCCTGAGGTAAATATTCATCACCACAGTAAATCACAATCGCATTGATAGCATGAAATGCGGGAAATAGTAATCACAGACAATGAACAATCATAGTTAATGAGTTTTCATAGGCAGTACAGCGTGCAGATTTTCGTCCGCAGAAAATTAAAATCGCAACTGCGATTAAAATCACTGCTACTTTCTACTTTAACGGCTCTCTGCGATCGCCGCTCAGTAAAAAGAGCAGTTTAGCATATCTTTACTTTACACATTACTTTCGCTAGTGGGCGATACACGGGTCTCCATTCAAGAGTGTTTGCTTTCTGATGTTGGGCTGTAATATTGCTCTGTGATGTGAGGCATGATGTTTTGGATTACCTTAGCTGAACTAAAAACTTTCATTAACAAAAAAAAAATAGTCATAGAACTTGAAGAAGCCAAAATATTGTAGTATAAGAACCAAAATTAGCTATAACGGCTATATATAAGTAAAACCAAAAGGAAATAAATGCACTATAGTGGAACACAAAATTCCTATAAAGTATTAACATTTCGGCAGCTACTTATAAGCAATTTTAAAACAAAAAACACCGAAATAATAAGCATAATTTTAAGGCTCAACTAACTTAATTTTTCTATGAAACACTTTCCAGCCATGGTTACTATGCCTTTAAAACCTATAATTATCCACGAATACCATGCATTTGATCTGCATCAAACTCGGACAAATTACTAATACTG
The DNA here is from genome assembly GCA_963978885.1 of Nemotelus pantherinus. Classification (NCBI taxonomy): domain Eukaryota; kingdom Metazoa; phylum Arthropoda; class Insecta; order Diptera; family Stratiomyidae; genus Nemotelus; species Nemotelus pantherinus. The sequence continues at coordinate 52,519,843 of OZ022266.1, read as the reverse complement.
TTCCAAATCATGTGAATTATACACTCAATCCTAATGTAAGCCCTAATTATTATTTAAACTACGCAAAAAAAATTTCAAACAAGAAAAGTTAAAAAAATCTTTAGTGCGTCAGAACTGCTAAAAACACTCATGTTCGAAGAACAGTAGAGGATTTGAGTGTGTATTTTACCACTAGCTACTTAAGGCCACTACCACTAGCTACTATTCCTACTTAAGACCAATACACCCTAAGTAATAATATACCCTAGACCAATTTAATTTCGATGGCTTCATCGATAGTTACAGCGATAGAAAGGTGTTTGGGGCTACCATCCGAAAAATGTTCAGACATTAGAAAATTCAAACATTGTTTACTTATTTTCATTCCATATGTTTGCGATGTAAATACTTGATGTAAGCATTTATTGGTACGAAAATAACAAAAACGCCTCGTGCTGGCAGCACTTTGCTAGCACCGAAGCCATATGGTACATCTGCCTCACTTTAAGGACAACCTACTCTGCGATTTTCGTATTGATCTGATCACTGCATTGGAAGCTATAGGGATACAAAGAAATTTAGGGTTACCACCCGCAAAAGTTTTCAAATTTTCTAGATCGTAATATTTGTTGTTTATTTTCACTACAAGATCACTATGATTTGAAAATTTTATGATAAAATCGCTTACTAAAGATTTGCAAAAAAAAAAAAATACAAAACCGACCATAGCTGGCAACCCTATCATTGTTTTTCCAACAAGGTTTCTGCTGAGTATTGTGTACAATAAATTTGATTTGCCATATGAATTTCGTTATGATTCTATAACTACACTGGGAGCTTAGGGACAAAGAGCTTTATTTTCTTGAACGAATTTTCAAAATTTCAGACACCAAAAGGTTTTCAGTTTCAGCAGATGCCGTAGCTACAGGGCTGCCAGCACGCTCATACAAAACTATATTAGTATACAGTTTCATAGTAATAATATGCTTCGTAAGTTTTGTAATAATTCAATAGCTTTGTCAAATGTTATCGCAATTCAAAAAATTTCCAATTTTCCTGATCTCATTTTAGGCACCTAGCGCACACAAAGGGTTAAAAGTTTCCGAAACCTTATCAAATCTTTTTTTAAGACACGTTCAAAATTCATTTTGGAAACTTCGTTTTTTTTAAATAATTTTGTGATAGAATAAATTTTGTGATAGAATAATAGGCATATCTAAAATATCACTGAATTGACTCTCCTAAAAGCTAACTTGGACTAGCTCCGCCATGTGAAAGAACCAGACCACAGATAATTTATATACCTTGATCCCCTGTTATTCAGAGTCAGGTGAAGTGTTAAACTAGAACTTTTTAACACAACTTTCAAAAAATTGCTTTCTGAAAGATATCCGCCCGCGATAAATGGCAAGCCACTGTCAATTCTGAAAGCAGTTAAACAATTTATACATATGTACATCTATTAAATTTAAGATAATCCCAAAATATTTTATGCGATAAAGCAAAGCCTTTTCATCCCCAATCGTAACATAGACTTCATTTAATAGGCTTAAATAAGGGTACCTTCACAGCTCATAGCCTAATTAAAATGTGTGCCCAATACACATTGATGCTTATTCTAAATCTGTAGAAATCTCGCCAAGATTTCCTAGTACCCAATTGTAACGTTCTCCGTACTGGTTCAAGAAACTTCGTAATCCACTTACATACAATTAACCCTTAAGCTTAACATTGTCTCACTAAGAGAAAATCACTTTCCCTCCATCAATCTGCCGACTTTCTTCCTTTTCTGCTTAACAAAGATATGTTCCTGCAAAATTAAAGTCGAACGGCTTGGGAAAATTAAAGGATACTTATCTTAATTAGATTTTAATTTGACAATACCCACGAGTGATGGTCAATTATTCCAAGTGTGAAAATGGAATAAAAACGTTTTATGAAAAAATCCAAACGAAGATATTTTCTATTCTGGAATGAATGAACTTTCAATTGAGGCTGTGCGACTTGGGTATCGAGATTTGAGAGTTCATTGCGCGATATTCGAAAAAATTTCTCGTTATTTTCTTTGAGGAGCTCTTGGAAATTTTTACGAGTACTTTGACTGCTTTTAAGTTGCTCCGTTCTTTAGATGCTCTTTTTTAATGGAGGTGGGAAATCGGAAAATGGGTGTGAAGTTAGAACAATTGGCAAATACTTGATGACAAATGAGATGCAAAGGAAAAAGCATGAGAGAGAAGGTCAATAACTTAATCTAGCAGTAGAAAGCGTTTTGGAAATACTATGATGAGTTGGGATATGATTGAGTACTGATTGGTTTATCTTCACCACAAAAAAAAAATTATTTGAAAGAAAGCTAAGAGGGTTCATTCAGCAAAGAGGATTAATTGGCATTATTTTGCAAATTAAACTAACTGAGCGTAGTTTAATGAGTACACTAAAAACAATCAATTCAGAGTGTTGCTTTACATTTACTAGGGATATTTTACAGGGCCCTGCAACTTAGCATTGTGGTAAAATAAATTAAATTAAACCTGATAGGACAATAGTTACAAACAAATTGCTTCACTAAACTGTTTTTTTTTTCTGTCAAATCGATTAAACGTGTGTCAGTGCTAAGTCAAAAGTGGAAGACTTGAATTATTGTATTAACGTTAAAAGGGGTTTGGAAGTAGAAAGTGAATTCGTTCGAGTTAGAAGTACAAATGCAGAGATGATTGCATCAATTGGTGATAATTTTCAAATTTGATTAATTCCGATCTCAAGCATTAATGGTTAATTTTAAACTGTCACGTCGAGTGACTGTTCATTGTATGTGATAGAGTGTTGTTACCTGGCTTTTCAAAGAACACTATTGGTGTATATGTGCTTAACTGATCGACAAGCTTCTAACTTTCTCCATCGTTTTCTAAAATGAGTACAGATATTTGCCTGAAGTTTAAAGCCGAGGTTAAAGATGATGAAAAAAGCCTGCACTGAGAAGGTCTCTGCTATTAATAGAACTATATCAAATGCAGAAATATAAAGCAGGCAAAGTACCAAATCGCCCAAGACCTTAAATAAATAAAAAATAATAAAAATAAAAAAAAAATTATTCTCAGATAAAGACAAATCAAGGGCTGATGAAAACCGTGAAGGCTCAGCTCGATTTACTTGCGTTTTTATATAAAGGTGAGCATGAATATGCCACTATTTAACACAGGTGTGACAGTAAAGCCCCGAACAGACCAAAATTATCAAGAAACAAAAAATGAATTAAAGGAAAAATAAAACCTTCGAAGTTTTCAGTGTTTTTTCAAAACCAATCAAAAACAGTGTAAAATTAGTCAAGAGTAACAATCTCCCAAATATGAATGAGTTAGTTAAAAGTGTCCAATAAACAGGAGTAAAAGATTATGACTGTGGCATAACCAAACATCTGAACAAAAAATATACAACAGCGGAGTTGAAAGAGTATCTAATAAATCTGCCCTACTAAGCATAAACGTCCTATCTACATTTTAATACTTTCGAGATATTCAATGATTTATGTTTTGATTTGTACTGGAGATATATGAAGAGTGCATTTTTCAATATTGATTTTAGCAAACTTTAACAAAAGATAGGTTTTTGAAAATTTTGTAGAATGATTAAATAGAGTATGTAGTTTTTGAATCCGGTATTAGCTCAAAAATGAGAAACATGCAGATAGAACGTTTATGCTTAGTGGAGCAGAAATGTGAACTACTCTGTTCGTCGAAACGACGTATTTGAAACGTACTTTTTCCATGAAACAAATTCGCTAAACGCACAAAAGTATCTACTTTTACTCTACACACAAAAGTACCCACCTTTTAAAAGTACCTGTCTTTTATTGAAGTAGGTTGAAAGATATTTCAGAAACTGAACAATCAATCGGAAACATTGGTTTTGTTTCGTACTTCGCAGTTGAAAACTTTAATGTAGTGAGATAGTTAAACTGTCTAAACTACACTGCCCTGATTCGCATAAATCTTCAATTTACATTTTTGTGGACGTATGTTAAAATCAATATTGAAAAATGCATTCTCCATATATCTCCAGTAAATAATTTTTTTAGTGAGGGTGATATCTTAAATGCGATTGGTTGCCCACTTGTGAATTTATTTTATAGTGGGTGACTGGTAGTGATTAGGGACACGATATCGAAAGAAAGTATCGATACTTTTACTTTCAAGTAGTATCACAACCAAGTATTGATATAAGTACCGTACTCATTGCGACAGTACTGATATGAGTAAGTATCATATGATACTTAATATGCCTATTTTCATTTGCAAGAGTCAGTTTAGACTTCCAACGAAGCCAGAGATTCCAATTATAATGATAGGGCCAGGAACTGGTCTGGTACCGTTCCATGGCCTTGTTTCAGAGAGGCTTTGTTCCAGAAAGGCTTTTTTCCAAGAATAAAGGCAAAAAAGTTGGCGATACTATTCTGTATTTTGGCTGCCGGAAGAAGAGCGAAGATTTCATTTATCAGGAGATAGGCTTGTATTCATTAACTTGTATTTTTTACTCATAGGCACTATGATGCGTTTCCTCTGAACTGGAAGAATTCGTTGGTAAGGGTGTTTTGGCATTAAAAACAGCATTCTCTCGGGATCAAGCACACAAAATTTACGTGACACATTCAGATTTAATTTGGAAGGCTAATTATTGGTGAGAAACTTGTACATGTGCGGGTACGTTTGCTTCACTTGATTATCCCTTCCCAATTATTCTGCTCAAAGTGATATCATCCAGCAAAGGAAATAAGTCAGAGGTCGAAGCACAACTGTTAAGCAAGAAAATTGAGGCTCAAAAGCGCAACTCAGCCGACGTGTGGAGCTAATTGCAAGTATTCCATCAGATTTCGTTTTGTTTGCTCGCTCAAGACAGGGGCAAGCAAACAGCATTCTTTGAGTCGGTTTAGAAACATTAAAATAATAAATCTATTAAACTAAATTAAACTAGATAAAAGTTAATTTTGCAGAGGAGATAAGCGGTGATAAAAAACAGTGATATGATGAGGATGTGTACAGAAGACCAGGTGTTGTTCACGAGGATTGTTGCATTCTCACGTCAAAAATGTACCTTTTTACAGATATATCACTTTTGAAACTAATTTAATCACATTGTTGTTCGTGCATTGAGAAGACATTAGGATGTGAAAGTCGGTACTAATAATTAAGCAAGAATGTTTATGATTTACTCGGTTCAGAGTGTTTTGCTTAAAAGATCAAATATGTGTAATAAAAGCAACTTAGTTGAGATTTTATACAAAGAGACGAACCAGTGCCATTTTATACTACAATGTGGGTTATATTGTTGAATTAGTGAACTTGCTATTTAATATCTTTTGTTCATCAAATGATATTTTTATAAGTAACTAGTGTAAAGAGTCTTTTAGTTTCGTTTAAATTTTCTAGTTTCGCTGTTTCATTTCTGCTTTGTTTCTGTTTTTATAAAAATTGAGTTTGACCCGTGCGCTCTCGTTTATGAGATTTTTTGTAAATTATGATATAAAGTGAGGGATCTAGTGCAGTAATTTTGTTTTTTGCAAACAATGTGCAAATATGTTTCTAAATACATTCTTTTTTAAGAAATTATTTTCTTGTGTATGTATATGTATAGTAAGAGAAGAATGTCAGGTAAGTAGTCCGTAAAGTATGGAGAAAAGCTAGATTTTATGATAGAGCAAAGCCTAATTTGCACAAGAGTTTGGTAATAGAGATAATAACGATGATCCTTAGTCTGGCAGGATCTATTTGATTGGGCGGGACTCAGTTTGGAATTTGGCGATAATTTCCAGGACGGCGAGGTTCAAAATCTTTAAGAACACCAGCCGGGCAGAAATCTAGACGGGCCCCACGCAAGAAAAGGGAGGATTATAGTATGGGGTGCAATATCTTGTTAAGGGATCATTGACCTGGTGGCAATGAAAGGCTTGCTGGAAAAATTAGATTTTAGGAGCACACTATTTCTGTAACTTTCCAAAAAGATAATGCACCTATTTTTAATGCAACAGCAGTCAAAGTGTTACCAGGTGAATTCCCAATGTTATGGAAAGGCCGCCGCACTCATCAGATATTCAATCGAATCGTATGCTTCACTTGCTCCACTGAATATTACTACTTCATTTAAAATGAGTGATGAAGAGTCTGATGATTACCAATGTAAATGTGAAAATTAATCGAAGAACATTTGCTGGATTTATTTCGCTGTAAAAGGTTTCTATTAAAAAACACTTTCATAATTTTTTAGCCTTTTTATATATATGGACAGTATACAAATTAAATAATACAGAGAATAGAATTGCTCCTAGTCTTTGCTTTTTCATACCTAATCATTTAAATATATATTACAACATTAGCAACTTTTCTCCTTCGTCAATATAATATACATATGCACAAAAAACTTAAATATTGCGTTATTAAATATTTAATTTGTTTTACGGGGCATTTCACGTGAAGCGAACAACGAAAAAAAATCGAGGTTCTGGATTTAGTTCATATTGCGCATAATGATACTTCCAGAAGATAAGAACGTGGATACACAATTTTTGGTTCTATGAGGTTTAGTTGCCGAGTCATGGGCTTTTGAAAAATGGATGAAATTGATGAAAGATTTTTTCGGAAGCGGATTCTAGGATTCAAAAAAAAAATCGAAAAAACATCAAAAATACTGACTGGTGTAGAAAATTAACTGTTCTTTTTAATTTTGAAATTTTGAAAACCGGAATGAAAAATTTGTGTGAAACCGGAAGTAACAATTTCAACTCGTTTTTTGAATAATTTGGAGCAGGTTAATTTTGTTTATTTTTATCACAAAGCAAAGCTTAAAGTATTGTAATTTTATGATAAAAGTTTGTTTAAGAGGTTTTAGTTTAAGAGGTAAGTGAATTTCAATACACATAAGTCGTATGAAGCGTGGTACCGGGAGCTTGATTAGGACAGCTAGTGAGTGTGAAAACAACACATTTCTAGTAAAACTATTATATATCACTTATATCATTTACATTAAGAAGATAAAATATTAAAAATTGATAATGCTAGTTTACTTAATGGGAAAAAACTACTTGCTTATGGAAAATGAATTTATTTCACAAATTTTACCATTTTATTCTCGTTTCTTAAACTGGTTCTTTTATTTATTGCTGGATGCGTTTCTACGACCATTTTTTTCTGCGGCTTCCACATACGTACATATAAGATGAATATCTCCACTTTTCTGCTAATATTCTTGGAATTTTTCTTAGGTCTTTAACCTTCCGATGATTAAGACATCGACAGCCACACGGAGACATAATACATACAATTAAGACTCTTTAAATTAATAACGAAAGTAAGCGTCACTGCAAGCGCTGAGCAATAGCTCAAAAAATAACGGAAAATCCGAAATGGTTTGGCACCATATATATTATATGGGCATCATATATATTAAATAGGATTTTATAAGAAAATAAAACCTTATTCAACTAAAAGATGGCACTACTAATCCTATTTCCATATCAATTTTTGTTTTTGAGCCAACTAGAAGTTGTAAGCAAGCTCTCGGTACCACGCCCCATGCGACTTGCATGTATTAAAATTCACCTACTTCTTAAACTACTGGCCATCCCATTCTAAAGCTTTTATGATGAAATAAGAATATTTACACAAATAAACAAAATTAACCTAGCCCAAATTATTCAAAAAACGAGTTGAAATTGTTACTTCCGGTTTCACACAAATTTTTAATTCCCGTTTTCAAATCTATTTTCAAAATTAAAAAGAACAGCTAATTTTCTACAAGAATCAGTATTTTTTATGTTTTTTAGGTTTTTTTAGAATACTAGAAATCGCTTCCAAAAAAACCTTTCATCAATGCCATCCATTTTTCAGAAGCCCATAACTCGACAGCGAAACCTCATAGAAACAAAAACTTGTGCATCCACATTCATATCTTCTAGAAGTACAATTATGCACAATATGAACGAAATCCAGAACCTCGAATTTTTTTCGTTGTCCGCTTCACGTGAAATGCCCCTTACATTACTGTTTCAATATAAACTGTTTGGATATTGTATGACTGAAAGATTTCTTGAACTTAAAATAGTTCATTTGTTTTACATTATATAGCTGTCGCGTAGTCCGTAGCTCAGTTTGAAAAAATAGGTTGATTTCCATGTGAAATTTGTTCAGTTATATGTCGATACGATACCACCATCAAAGTATTGATATGAGTAAAATATCGAACAGTTTCGATTCAAGTAAAATTTTACTTGGTATCAAACAAAAGTATCGATACCGTACTAATATCAGTACTTTCGTCGTGTCCCTAGTAGTGATTAATATTCACATTTGAATCAGCTGAACGCGGGCGGTATTTTCAATAGTAGAATGTGTATAAAACCTTAAATATCGGCTGGATGGTGATGAGCGACTACAATGAAAATTCATTATATTTAGCTGCATTTTTTACTAGCCTGATGATGTTGGCAAGGATATTTTGAATATATCATAGTCGAAAACCCAGAATTAATTTTTGTATTAAGGAAAAGCTAAATATAATGAAGTGAAAAAGTTCATGGAAAACTGATTTGGACCCAAAACTAAGAAAAATGAAATGATCACAATCTTTCTTTACGGAAAGAATCAATAATAAACAGTGCGTATTTCCCAAACCACTTAATTAAATTTCAATTTTTAATCGTCCTACAAAAGCAGTTCCATTCTATTCATTAATCAAAGCCAAAAACAATAACTCTCCCAAATTAAACAATTATTCGTTGTTTTAAATGCAATGTAAATTTTATTTGCTCTCAATGACCAAATATGAAGTCAGAATGCATTGTACGATGTAAATCGATATCAGAACTATGAATGGTCTATTTTTATATATATTTTTACATCAATACCAAAATATCCAGAAACGTACAATTTCACCCTCGAAACAATCAGAATTGGGACGACCCGAATCCAAACAAACAGTTGAATAATATTCATTATATACACTATACTACATATACTTTTCATAGCTATACTAACTATGCTAATAAATACTGACACGCAATTTTTCGGAAATATTGTTTTCCAAGGAACAATTTTTATTGTACACAAGCTCGAGGTGTAATCTGAAAGTATTGTTTATTCTGATTGAGGCTGCGGTTTGATTGAAATAAAAAAATCATACATAATGGGTTTTTCCGCAGAGTAAATTGGAAGAAAAATAAGCAGAATGGAAAGTGCTTAGGGATTTCAAACATAATATGATTAATGGAATAATATTTTCTTTGCGTTATCAAAGAAAATGATAAATACGGAAAAAATACAAACCATAATAATGTCTGAAAAAATAAAAAAAGTTTTGAATATAGACTCTAAGAATAACATAAATTTTTAATTTTATTCAAAGTCATCAAAACAACAAAACCAAACATGGTGTATAACAAAATAATAACAAATTTAAAAACGTTTTCCTTAGGCTAAATTCAATATTTATTTTTACGTATCAGCAGAATTTTGTCTGGTTGTCAATTCAATAGATTCAATAAACAAGTTATAAAGACAGGGAAAAATTTAGTTTAAGAATTTAAAGCAGTAAATACTTTTTTTTTTGATAATAAAAAGTTTGTAACAAACTACTTTCTAAACATCATGTTTTCTATTCTTCCTATCTAATAACCAGCACTTTCCAGATTGCACCACTGCGAAGAATACTTTGACTGAAATAGTGATATAATCGCCAAACGAATTTTTATTATTATTTATCTTTTTTCTTCAACTTCACTTCAATCGCTAGAGATTATTTTTTTCACTTGATCATACTAGTCCGGGAGCCAGCGACAGTAAAAACGTGCCGATTTCATCGTCAATGAAAGTATATCAGGGTCTTCAATTTGTTTGTGCTTATCACAGTAAGTGACCACTTACATCGCACCTCGAGACCATTTGTTGTCAGAAGTGTTGACAACATGTAATAAACAATAGAAAAAAAACCTGATATAATCGTCGTTCACATTTTGGGGGGAAGTCAATTGACGTCAGACGTTGTCGAAAAACGGCCACTTACAATTATTTGGCGGGACAATCAACCACTTACAAGCACACAAACGCGCAAAAATATTTTCAAAAATTGATTTATTTCATCGTTGCTCAAATTTTACATGGATACCGAGGGCCATATTGCACATGGAAAAATATTGGGCTTACAATCGATTCGTGGGACAAACCTACTTTAAGCGATCCTCAAAGTCGCCACTGTAAGAGTCCGCACGCGGTTCTTTGTCATCCAAGAGTTCACCTTGAAGGATTTTTTCTGACAAAAAGCCATGTTTTGTGAAGAATAGCATTACTTGAATCATAAATTTATACACGAAAAAAAAATTTGAGAAAATGAGCATGAAATTCTTAAAAAAATCAATGTTTACCAAATTTATTAGTGACTTAATAAACTTTTCATAATACAATGACAACATATATTGCCACTGAATTCATTGTAAAACGTTTATTAATCATAGATATAATGAGCTTAATACTAATCTATCTTTGTACGCCATTGGCCTTTGGAAACTTTATCATTGATAAGGAACACACAAAAGTGATGATAATTGACGCAATTACAAAGGGATTCTACGATAGTTATATGGGCAACGTAGTCAACTTTACCAGACTCCAGCGCACTTGTTTTCAAATACCTCTTTTTTGTTGCACGTGGTTAAATTTTGCCAACGACCTTGAACCTTTTTTCTCTCGCTTTAAAACAACTCACACACTTTGTATGATATTCGTCGTGTTGAGTGACTGTCGCGGGCAAAGAGACGTCGCCCCATTTTAAACACTTTAATAAAGCAAATTTAACGAAATTTAATAAAGTACTTTATCTGATGCGTTTTTTGCAAAAACAAAAACCCATTTTAATTTGGACATTTTGCGCGTTTTATAAACAAATATATTTCACAAAACGTGCATGCATTTGAACGTTCAAACTCTGAGTGAGCTCCAGAAAATGTCCAAATCCCGGATTTTTCAGTTTTCCCGGTGAGTTACTTAACTCGGAAAAACCCGTGAAACTCGTCAAAACAGTGTCCAGCGCAAACAAAACATATTTTTACACAGTTTCCTTGCATTCCCACCCGTTGTATCGAATGGAACTTTTCCGAGGCCACGCGCTGGCTAATGCAGCGGCGACTTTGAGGATCGCTTAAAGTAGGTTTGTCCCGCGAGCCGGTTGTAAGCACAGTATTTTTCCATGTGCAATATGGCCCTCGGTATCCATGTAAAATTTGAGCAACGATGATATAAATCAATTTTTGAAAATATTTTTGCGCGTTTGTGCGCTTGTAAGTGGTTGATTGTCCCGCCAAACAAATGTAAGTGATCGTTTTTCGACAACGTCTGATGTCAATTGACATCCCCTCAAAATGTGAACGACGATTATATCAGGTTTTTTTTCTTTTGTTTATTACATATTGTTGACGCTCCCAGTAAACGTTGTCCTGCTAACTGGTTGTAAGTGGTCGATTTTCGTTACTAACTAGACCTTATTGAGGATAATTACATATTTTGATCGATGATGAAATGAGTCGCCAAAAAATGTCGCTGGCTCCCGGGCTATAACACTCTCTACAAATTCTACAACATTCTGATCAAATAACGCATAGAAACCCACACTGGGCGCAGCTTTGTCTTCTATTCCTGCTCACTTTTGCGGTCGCATGAATGACTTTTATCAGCTGTGGGAGAATTTTCTGGTTGCAGTGCTTGTGAAGTATTGCCACTACAGAGCATGTTCATTATTTATGAGCTAGGAGGTGCTGCCATCAAATTTTCAGATGATCATATTCCTAAAATCAATATAGTAAACAAGTGTTTTGCTTTGCAAAATTTCGAAAATCATTTGAGTGGTAGCCCTGAAAATATTTCAACAAAGTAAATGTATGACCTTCAATATAGGTTAGTCGTAATAAGGAGTAGTTTTCAGTGTGTGGGGTCCCTGGTTCGAATCCAGATTTGTACGAGGATCCACTTCAATCTTTGAGTTCACTTACATCTGATTAGGTACCTGAACTATTCAGGGGTAAATTGAGTCGTTGAACTAATCACTTCACACTCATGTTCGCATTGATTTTAAATTTGTGATGTAGCTTTCTATCAACTTCAACCCCTTGACCTTTACTTAGATTACTTTAATTTGACAGAACATAGCTTTGAAACCTACACAATTCGTTCATTTTTCTCTACTTTTATTCCAAAATCAGTCTTTTTCATGCGCTTGAGTATTCTTCTATTAAATTAACACTAAATCTATCAGCCACTTTCCAAGTACTTCATAATGGACCATAAAACATTGCTTTCACACTTCAATAATGATGAAGCCGCTCCAAGCGATTTATTGCTGAATTTCTATGCAAAAAGTTCCTAAACTTTTCTCATAAAACATTCAATGATCTTTAATGATTCGGTGAGCTACGGTCAAAAACCCACAACAGCAGTAAGAAGATACTTTTGGCTTTATTAATTTTTCACTTCTGAGAAGTCGATTATGTTAATGAATTTCAATTGCTAGTATACTGCGAAGTGAAGCTAACATCCAAACATTGCATTTTTCGTTTCAACATTTGTCGTGAAAATGAAATCAAATCTTTGAGGACTTGTGCGAAAAGTCAGTACAACTGAAGTGCATGTACCTCAACACAGATGTTAAAAATCGAGAAATAGTATAATCAAACTAGTGGATAAGAGTGAGGCACGTTCGACGTAGTACCAATTGCTCATGATTCGAGTCCCCTTAGGACCAAGAGCTAGCAATGGTGTATGCTTTTCGTTTGCCTTTTTTTCTCAGGTCAACACATCCGTTTAAAATGAATGCCAAATCATTATTTATAAAGCAATGTGTTTTCTGTTCTGCCTGAAGCAAAGAGTGGCACTCGATGGTATTTTGTAGCTGCCAATTGGCAAAGTTTTTTAATTGTTTCGATTTTTCAGACCTTTTTTGCAGACGCTGTTCAACGTAGCTCATGAAATTAGGTCAACAAAAACATGTCTGTTAGTAGCCATGCATTCAAAATACTGGAAAAACAACATATGCATAGAAAAATAAAAAAATTAGCATAAAATTCAAAAAAAAAAAATATCAATGTTTTTGCAGTATTCATTATTTCGTGTATGCTGATTTTAGCTGTTGTACACTAAACTATATAGTCAAGGGCAAAATTAAATACAATGTCCCTACAAGCTTAGCAAATTAAACTTTTTTCATTTCAAAATGTTTCAAAGCTTTAACAGCAACAATATCCATACCAAATGACAGTGTCGACAAGGAGCAAGGAGCTCAGTACTAGCTTCTTTACGACCGTTTCCAAGCTGGAAATTTATCACTAAGCTGATAATGTCACTTTAGCTTCAAACTTTTACGAAAATTCAGCTTATACCGCGCCGGTGTCGTCAAATGTACAATCATGATTTCATTTTACTAGCCATTAAATTTATTACTACATTATTGAAATTTATGGCGCAACTGTTGCAAGAGCACGCAAAATTCGAAATTACGTTTTGGTGGTTCGAGGCACAGTTGAATTCCACGTTGAATTAGATTCAATCGAAATCACTTGGAAGTTTTGCTTGAATTCATGGTAATATTTCTTGGTTATGATTTCGATGAAGTAGGACTGTTAAGTCATCAAGAAAAAATATTTTTTAGTGTTAGCTTCTTTTTGCATTAATACAGTATGATTATCCTTCTTATAAGCATAAATACGGGAAAAAACTACTTGGCATACTATAGCATCAATGTGTGGACCTATTTTTCCAACTCACTTCAAAGTAAATAACAGATATACCATTTGAATTACATTGTTAGAATTCAATAATAAAACTCAGATACCTAAATGATCATCTAAATTTGAAAACACTTAAAATAATTATTTCCATCTAGTATCCTTACTGTTCACAGCTAACTTCCATAACATCAATCAATATCGAGTATTACTCGAAATTGTAGCCAGACTGCTGTTCAATTTTCATCGTATTGTTATCAGTGCTTAACTTGTTAAAGCTTGCCGAGCAAGTATTAATTGCGTGACAAAAACATAGCCCTCGATGTAACAAGTACACGATGGAAGCAATTAATTTTCCACAGTATGATTTGACAGTTTTCATAATCTGGTAGTTGCATTTCTATTCAATGGCTGTTAGATTTTCTAGGCGACTCAAATAAAAACAATGATGTGATGTCCATTTATAGGGACAAAAAACATCAAGGTCGGTTTTAATTGATATTTGAAAATAGAAATATATTAAGCTTACTTGGATAGATACTAATACATATTAAAGTAATTTTATTGCTGACATTAATTTTTGATGTAAAGAACGAGAAGTTTTATTTCACATAATAATCCTTTAAACTAATTACACATTCGTTCATTATTCGCTCAATTTTCATCAATTAAGACATATTTACAAAGTTTCCAGGTGCTTTAATTTTGAAAAATTTGTTCGGTGGCCAGTTTTCTTACTTTTTAAATTACTCCTTGGACGTCTTTACATCGTTTATGTTTTTCTGTTTCTGAACGATTCTCTCATGGAACATATCAAGCATTTTAAAATATTTTCATTAATTTTGGGTTCGCTTTTTCTTATTTCCAGCTAAAGGTAAAAGTCAAATTCACTTTCAGAATTGCTTCTCACATTATTGTTTCAATGAAGCACGCACCGTTATTCCACGAGAGTTGAACCAAATTCGATTTATGGCTTCCCGACTCCATATATTTACGAAAGCCAACTTTATACTTTCTTCAATAAACTTCCAGAAAAATGGTTGTAATTTAGCAGTATTATGACAATACTCACAAAAAAAAATCTTTTGAGATAGGGAGCAAACAATTTAAATGCAACTTTATTTCCGAACCACCACCCAAATATACTGGTTAACAAAATTTAATCTTCGTGTTGCCAAACGTACTTTTTTAGTGTTTTATCTATGTATTAGGTGTTGTGAATAAAAATACGCAGTAATGTTTTTTATCATGTATGATTTTTATACGGTTAGGTAACATTAATTATAAAAAAAATATTTAATAGTTCTCCAGAAACATGTGAATAATGTGGTTTGTAAATTAAAGGTTAGGATTTTCTGGAATATTCGGCCTCCGGTTAGTCCCTTTTGACCGCCCAGGAGTAGTCAGCCAACATTATTGGACTATATCTACCCTGATACCGCTTTTCCATCTTTGAAATGTCCTGATGACCTTTGTCCATGCTCATCACCTCCAGCCCCCAAATTCTCAGGAAAAAAATCCAGATATGCGTCTGGAAAATGTATTTCAAGCACAGATATAAGAGAGAATGGATTAGAATTCGGCCGAGAGAAATGTGCCAATTTTCGACTTTCTGCTTACTGGTGTGAGAAGGAGGTACTTGTGTGTGCCCTACACAGTTCATATGGCAAAGCTATGTGAAAAAACCACGAGAGATCGCCATTTTGAAAGTCGTTTGATATTTCTTTACCAAAACCGGCGAGTGGAGATTAAAATACTTTTTGTCAATGAAATTCATTATGATTGAACACAAAAACTATACGAAATTGTTGCCAAAGGTTTATTTTACTTACCCGAAATACGATATCCCCTGCGAAGCACTTCGGTAGCTACTTTTGCAGCCTGTAACGCGGCACTTCATTATCGCACTATTTTATAACTTTTTACCGCTAATTTACTCGCGAAACCGACACGAATGATCGCGCACAAACGTAGATGTACGTTTCCATCGAATTCGCCAAAAAATTTCTAAATTTTATTTGAAAAATTTTGACTGAAAGTCAATGCTCTCAGTCCCCGACACAAGCCAAACTGACGTTGACGTTTCTTTCCGTGTTGCCCGTTGCACGCTTTTACACCAATCTGGTGTTCCCAGCATTAAGACACAGCATTAAGGCTTTTCGGTTGTGAGTGCGGTAGAAAGGGGTGCACTGAGCGGAATTTTTGTGAGAGAGCAGTGTTGTGTGTGTATTTAAAAAGGCGCATTCACATACGGGTACACGGATAGCCATTTCGCATCCATATTCTTTCATATCTATGATTTTAAGCGACATATTGCAACCCAAAGCTTCAAACATAAGTCAATAGAAGCTCATAAATCAATTCTCTATGGCTCTAATTCTTATGAATACCCAAAAATTTGCAACCATGTTTGTAAAGCAATGCCAAGCTGATTTTTCTCAAAGGTTCAATTTTTTTTCGACTTTCGGATCTTTTGTTAATTCCCTGATTTGAGGTCCTACGAAAATGCCATCTTTGATTTTAGTATCCCTTATTCAATTGGCATGAAGTGAAGGGCTGTGAATCATCAACGTTAAACCATATAGATGCAACTGATATATGCGGAAAAATCTATACCAAAATATATATCTTCTATATATCTTTTGCGGGAAAATATATGCCCTTGCTTCAAAGCGCATATTAGAGGGCTAGAGGGACTCAGTGATGAAGATGGCAAGTAAGTGCTGGTACGAAAAATCTGAGCAAAGAGGTCAGCTTTATTCAGTGATTCTGAAAGTAGGTTACTACCATGAAAAAGAAGGGACATTCTTGATCTTTTTAACAACTGACCAGAAACCATTGCTTGTTTCTGGCTTGCAGGGACCTTCTGTTTAATATTTTGGTCAAATTGGAATTTAACTCTTCTGATAGTGGATTTGCGAAAATTGCGAGCAGCTTTATAAAGATTTTTTTTTGAGTCCGCAGACGGAGATAGCTTGTAAGTTTGGATTGCCACCTCCTTAATGCGAATGGCCTCTTGACATTTGCAATTAAACCATGAGGTGAAGGTTGGCTTACTGCTCTTGAAGACATATGGGATAAAAGAATACATTCATCACCGTAAAATGTCGGTTATGGTGGAAGCTATATCCCGACATTATTTGTTGCTAAGCAATCGGACCAGTCAAACTCTCTGATGTTTTTTCTAAACACAGTCTAGTCAGCATTGCCATGACGCCGAACTAGTCGTTAGGTGGGAAATCGATTAGTTTTAATCAGAGAAGAGATATTAATGTGGGCCGACATCAAATTGTGTCTCGAACTACCAGCAAATGCAGAAACGGAAATCGAATATTTACCTGGGTGATAAGGTAAAAAGAAACCTGAAAGATTTGTATTATTCCCAGATACGTTGAGGATTCTTGATGCACAACCAACTAAATGCTCCAAATTGAACGGCTCGTCAAGAAACTCAACGTTTCTGCTGTCCGGGCTTGTGGTGGAAGAGTATCTGAGTCAGTGGACGTTGTGCACATTGAAATCACCGACGAGGATGATTTCAGATGAAAGCAATGTCTCAAGCATTTTGTCAATCTCAATTCAATCAATTTTTGTCAAGCATTTAGTCAATGAACGAACGATCAGTATCCGCATCAGACATGTCAGCGCTGCAGTATAGGAAGCAAAAGAAAATTATGTGCTTTGAAAAATTGAATCTAATCCAGAGATAATTAAACTCCGGATTAGCAGAAGTAAATTGGGAAAGGGTGATAAAAAACACATCATTATGAACATATATTGCAATCCCGCTTTGGGAGAGAAGTCGGATACTAGATTATATCCAGCTTCGTGATACTGATTGAAATCAGTATCAAAAACGACCTTAGTTTCACTTAGTGTCAAAATGGACCGAAAAGAATTTTTTTCTTATCCCGTGAATATTGCAGAAATTCAATTGACCCCAGTGGGTCAGATATGTGGCCGATTTTCGATCTTATTCGCCCTTTAATTGTGACTCAACTGCAAGACATGCACCGAGAAATTCGCGGAATTGGGTAACCATTTTACACTTAGTGTTTTAACGCGTTATATTTTGTGATATAAATTACAATTTCAATTCCACAATCTTCGCTAGAAATGCCTTCAAAAAGCAAATTCTCGATTTACATTCACCAGAAATAAAAATTTGGCGCAATTGATTTTCGTTTCGATTATTTGATCCGGTCATGACACAGTTAACGTTAATATTGCTGACTATGGAGCTAGAGGACTCGAAATCTCATTTTCAAATGCGAAATTCCATTTTCAGATCATAAAATGTGGTTGAAACTTGTTTTATTGTTGCTTTTTGGGGCGGTATATATTTTCTAGTTCGGAATTCAAACGTCGGAATGCAAAAGCACAGTGAATATCGCTTCCTTCAATGTTATTCAATTATTATTTCTTGGTTGACTAGCCTAACTCAAAGCTCTAAAAAGTCTAACTTTCAAAAAATGTTGGACCTGATTTACCTTCAAGCTCGTTGGAGGAAAGCGAATTTTTGACAATTCAGTTCAGGCAAACCACTGGAGATGCTTCGTTCCCATATTTGGTTTTTTAGATATGGCATTTTTTTATCGTCATCGATAAATCCTGCATTTGCTGGTAAAAAACAAAAAACAATTGAATTCATTTACAAAAATAAGCTACGACATCATGTGTTTAGATACGTGATATTAATAAATATCACATGCATTATTACACAACATTTGTACTCAATCTTTACTTCATACCTTGCTGGAAATGAATCCAGTCAACACTTCAGCCATAATAGACACAACCGAATATTATTCATGCTAATATCATTATCAAGCTTTTGCGCAACATACATACATACAATACCTGCCTCAAGAATGCCCAAATAAAACTAATTCGATAATAAGTACCCTGGGAATTTTCACTTCCTTATCCATGTCAAATCACGTGTGAGGCACAGATAGAATGTGCTGGCTTAACTCAGTAGCTTATAAGCTGGCAAGCTACTTCCATGCGAAGGATGGTTAATAGTTTATGAAAAAAATATTTGTATAGGTGAACAATAAGTCACAAGCTTGCTCAAGGCTTTTAAATTTAATTTTTCAAAATATTATTTTTCATTTCAAAAAATTTTTTTAAAAATATTAGTTGAGTTTATCAGTTTATGCAGCGTACAGTTCTGAATATTATTACAATGCAATAGCACATGCATAACGTTAGCAATAGTTATTTTTTGGTGCATGTTTTTAATCATTGGATAAATATTTCATTTTGGATGCTGAGGAATTGTGAAATTCGGAAATAATTTTATTTTATAAACACGAAAAATCATTGTACTCAAAATTTTATTCACCACATGTACATATAACTAATCCTCAGAAACAACATCGACTGACGGTCTAGCCTTGCCCGGAATAACAATTATTCATTGTGCTTTTCGTGTCCAAAATGAATGCTTCCACAATCTGACGAAATATTATGGTTTAGACACACATGTAAGTACATACAATTATTTTCAGTACGGATCAGACCGGATGAAAGCTAGCGTCGATGGAATGTAATCTTGAATTAAATCTTAAACATAATTTCCGGTCAGTGGAATTTTCCTTTTACATATATTCGAAATAATTCGTGTGTAAGTCGAATTAATTCTAGCGAAAGATTTTTTTCGGAGAAGTTAAACAAATTGGGGAACCTGCGAAGAGATCGTTGAGTGTTTTCTGTAGCTGACTATTCAAAAAATAATGATTTCGGTAATTTTAATAATTATCTTTTTACGAAGTCTTTAGATGCATTAAAATGCAGAATATGAGGCAATCGATAGAGCACTAATTTTAAGGGGATATTGGTGTACAGTGAAAGCTCCCTTTGCGGACAGCTCCCATAAGCGGACATCTCTCTACAGCGGACTTTTTTTTGGAACCATATTTTTTATATGACTCTCCATGTAAAATACGCTCTCATAAGTGGACGCTCTGTCGGACGGACACGGACACCATAAATTGTTACCGACAGACTCGAAACGTTCTCAAGAGCGGACTCGAAGCTCCAACAACGGACAACAATAATTTCTTTCGATAGCGCGGTAATTCCCCGTAATGTGTGATTTCCCTTTACATGCATGCACATAAGCGCCAGGCGTCGCAGGTGATGATTTTGTTTCTTTAATTTGTGCCTTGAAGTGTACTGTTATATATATATATATATATATATATATCTACACACACAGAAAATGGAGTTGGTTAACGTTGCAGAACAAGAACATTTAAGTGTTCGCGAATTGGGCGGGAGGTACGTATGTTTTAAAAATCTGCTGTAAAAAAACTGTAAGGTATAAAATTAAATTTAACGATTTTCGGTTTAAAATAAGTAAAACTCAAGCATCAGAAATATTAAAGCCGAAGGAACTCATTCGTAGACAATGGCAAAAAAGCGATAATTTAGGTCCAGAAACAAAAAAATTAAAAGATGGTGCAGCACAGATTAAAAAGATTTGTTTCGAGTGGTTTGCTCGAGCCAGAAACCAGCATGTTCCCGAATCAGGGCCATTAATAAAAACAAAGGCCAAAGAAGTAGCTAAAGCCTTGGGATATGATAATTTTATAGAATCGGATGGATGGCTACAAAAATGGAGAAAAAGGCATAACATTAGCTTCAAGTATATCTCTGGTGAGTCAGCGGACGTTAGTATGGAAGATGTGGACCAATTTCGACAAAAATTTCCAGCGATGCTATTAGGATACCATTCACGAGATATTTTCTACGCAGATGAAAGGTTTTATATTTTAGAGCTTACAGTTACTTTTAAAGCTGAAAAGTGTGTAGGTGGGAAAATGGCAAAAGAAATATTGACTATAATGTTGTGCGCAAATATGATAGGAGAAAAAGAAAAGCTTTTGGTTATTGGGAAAGCTGCTCGACCACGAGCAATGAAAAATGTTACAGTTAATAGTTTGCCTGTTACGTGGGCTTTTAATAAGAAGGCGTGGATGACAAGGACTATAACGACAGACTGGCTTCAAGATATGGACAGGAGAATGGGACTTCAAAAACGTAAAATGTTGCCTTTTTCTGTACAACGCTGGGTCGCATCCTACATATCTTAATTTGGGAAACATTAAAATAATATTTTTTTCTCCTAACACCACATCTGTTTTTCAGCCCATGGACCAGGAAATTATTCAGAATTTCAAGTTCTTCTATCGTGGTTTAGTTCTGAAACATGTTCTTTCAAAAATTGATAACGTTTCCTCCGCCTCACAACTTTCAAAATCCATTAACGTTTTGGAAGCTATCTATTTTATTAAAAACGCATGGGACAAGGTAATTCCAGATACCGTACAAAAATGCTTCGCCAAAGCAGGTTTTAAAAAATCTGTAGTTCAACAAGTTGACCTGATGGAATATCATGCAGAAGATGATCTCCCACTAGCAACCCTAGCAGAGTTTTGGAAGAACTTTAATGAAATTGAATCATCTGATCAACTGGAAGGAGACTTTACAAATTTGGACCGCACTTTATCAATTGAAGAGAAAGTAAATGAAAATGAAGAAGCCGGAATGAATATAGCGGCTGCAGAAGTAAATCATACTTTAGATATAGTATCGGATGACAGTGACGAAGAAGAAAATGAAGATCGTGGTCCAATCAACTCTTACGCCAGTGCCTTAGAGGCAGTTGCAAGCCTAAAAAAGTTTTCAAAGCAAGATTTCGTTGCGTTCGAATATTTAAAAAATGTTGAATCACATTTTCAAAATTGTTTTTTGCGAGATAAAACAAAGCAGTCAAATATACTTGATTTTTTTTAAAAAATAGTTTTTTAGAATTTCTAAATGATAATATAATGTATACGTATATATTTTTTTTACAAATAAAAGTAAGAGCACGTTAGTCGTTTAATTACGTTTGCTTTTACATGACTTTATGTTAGATACTTTCTTATATACGGACACCTCCCATAAGCGGACAAAATTCTTGGAACCGTGACTGTCCGCTTATGAGAGCTTTTACTGTATATTACAGGGTGGCGAAAAAGTTTCTACCCTTAGTATTTCATGTACTAAATATTAATGAAAAAAGATTGGTATAGTATTATAATTTTATTATAAAGTACCCACATTAGGTAGCATAATATATAACTAGCTTGAAGTATGTCCTTTAAATATGTGCTTTCTGAAACTTTCACATGTGTAAATTTGTTAGCTGGGGTCATTTCAAAAGAGATTTACCATTTTATAATCAAGCTAGACAAAAACACACGGTTACACTTTTAGACTTCATGTCAGTTTTGCTCCAGTTTTTGTTGTCATTTTGAGCTGAAAGCGCGATTCGGGTGTGCTCCTGTGCAGATAGTCATTGAACATTTTCTCTCGGTTGTCAGAATTTTACCCCGAAAAAATCTATTTAATACCTGCCTCAAGAATGAGTAGCGTAGTATTAAGAAGCGTAAGTGTACTTTAGTGTTTACAATAAGCAATAATACTCTTAGCTTAAATATTTAGTCGTGTTATATATAGCTGTTTCCATACGAATGAAGTTTTGCTAGTGTGTGCATGTCACCTCAAACGTACGAAGAGATGTAGCATAAAAGTTCTTAGTCCGTATTTTATATTAAATTAGTTCCATTTATTATTTTAGAACATGCTTAGAGTCTATACGCGGGTCTATAAGAAGGACTATGGGTAGAAGGGGTACTTAGAGAAGCTATTTCGAAGCTCAACAAGAAAGAAATGGGCTTGAATGCAGCATCAAGGGCCTTTGGCATACCAAAAAAAGACTTTGCTTAGTATAGGTGGCAGCGTGCATGAGATTACACAAAACGTGGTTTGAGATCTCCACCACTGCTTGGTGTAGAGCGTGAAAACAAATTAGTTACTCACAGCAAAAGCCTGGGAGCAGCCGAATTTTCACCAGATCACACAATCTATGGCCTTTGAATTCGCCGAGAAGATGAAGATATCTCATACATTTTCTAAGGAGAAGGAAGTGGCCGGCTACGACTGGCTGAAAACATTTTTAGAAAGAAATAAAGACTTAAACATACACCAAACCGAAAAATTATCCTTTGGAGAATGCAAGACATCAAAAGGAAGAGCGTGGGAAAGTTTTAAAAAGTTTTGAAAACAGAGCTTGAAAAGATTGGCCTCATGAACATGCCAAAAAGTATTTATAATATGGATGAAGCTGGCATTCAACTTATCAACAAGCCAGGCAAAGCTATAACAATTATAATCAAGGTCAGAATAGGTTATACAATTTGCTGTTTAATTCATAACTCACAGTTGAAATTCTTGCTACTAGAAGCTCCAAAGATGTACATGTGATTACACCAAAAGAGAGAGGAGAATCCGTTACAGTGATTGCATGTAATAATACTAAAGGACAATTTTTACTTTCAGTACTTATTATGACAAGTAAGTATCAGAAAAAAAATGTCAAGACGATTTACTTCCAGGATCAATGCTTTTTATGAATGGAAAATATTCGTTCATAAACAGTGAAATTTCCATGCTTTGGCTAAAAGATCATTTTGTTCCTCCGAGATCGGGTGAAAAATGCATACTGCTTCTTGATGGACATGCATCTCACGGCAATGACGCTACTATGTTAAAGTTTGCTGATACAAATGATATCATAATTCTAATAAATCCAATGATACTATTATACCGGGACACACAGCAAATGCTTTCGTGCCTTTGGGTAGGTCTTTCTTTCATGCTTTTAAATCATACTATAATCAAAAGACATAAAACTGGATGCCGGTTAATCGTGAACGAAACATCATGAGATACCAGGGGGGGAAAGCTGGTAGCTAAAGCCTAGCAAAAACCGGCTTCTGTTGGGAATAGTGTAAACGGATTTGAACCCTGTGCCATTTATCAATTTGACCCAAACGCTATTCCATATCACTTTTTTGGTGTATCAGAATCTGCTATGAAAAACTTGGAAGATTTGAATTCTACTGAAAGCAATCTGATTTAAACCCCACTCTCTGAAGCGAAGTCATTGCATTCTCCAATAAAAATGAAAGATGTTTTTTTTTTTAAAAATTCAACCATTTCCGATTCACATTCGAAATCATTCCATTAAATTACTACTGTGCCTTTTATTCCTCTACCATGTAGTTTCAAAAGAAATACTGCTTAGGTATTGACTAGCCCGTAAAACATTACTAAAAGAAAAATATTGCAAGCAGTTAAGCAAATGAAGTTGGAAAAGAATGAAATGAAAAGAAAGAAGTAAATTTCAACTTAAAGCTTAAGAAAATCAAAGTGATCATAGAGAAAGCTGTGATAACTACTACGCTGAATGTTCGAAAAATTATTATGCAACTACATCCAAAGCTGATTGGATTGCAGTGGTTGCAATTATTGCAGTGGTTGCATGGAACATGTACAATGTGCACTCCTTTATGCAATACATGTAGCAAAAAAAAGCGATGAGAAGAAATTTCAATGGCTGGAACTTCAAAAGGCAAAAGGGCATCTCTCCCACATTAAGGTGCATCTACCGTGACATCATTACTTAATTTTTTTAAACGTTTATTTTAGTTTCACTAAGGTCCGGTTCTTTACTAAGTCTTTTATTTTATGAAAGCTTATTGCTCAGATAAAATGGGGTGCTTCACTCCCGGAATTATCCTACTCTACCGAAATTACGCCCCATTCGACTTGCATATGTCGAATCTGCTCCTGCTTATTTTTGGTGTAGGATCTATAAAAACACTCTTTTAATATGAAGCACACATTTTCAATTGCATTAAAAATTGTTTCACTCTTTTAATATGAAGCACACATTTTCAATTGCATTAAAAATTAAAAATGGGGGGAATTATCAGGCCAATCAATTCACACATAAGACAGGTGCTCCCAAATCACCTCATACTTTTTCAAAGCTGTATACGCCTTGGCTCCATCTTGTACCAAAATAACTTCCGTTTTGTCCATAATTTTATGGTGATTATCAAGACATTCTCCAAAAACAGGCACTCCGTGCTCAACAAAATGAAGTTGACCAAAAAAAAGTAATTCCATTTTGATTCTGCTTTCGGAGGCTTATTCTGTAAAACGATCGAGTTTTCCGTATCAATTATTCTCTGTTTTGATAAGCTTTAAATACGATATACGTTGTCTATGCTGGTTTATAGACAAGAAGAGAGCTGTGATCACAAATTAATAACATTATGAATTTTGCGACTGCTTACTCCGCCAGCTACCATGACATTTAAGCCAAATTTTGGGAATATTTGCGGGATCGCTGGTTCACACTGACCTATTCTGTCGATTAGGTATAGTATACAGTTGAATCCACAACTTCTCTGTAAAAAGGATGTTTGCACACCGAGCTCAACCACGGGGGCTGTAATCAGCAATTCAAAGGTTTTTCAGCTTTTGACAGAAGTTCAGTCGGTCTCAAATGTTCTTATCGGAGAGTAAAGGATTGGAGCGTTGTCGGTAAGCTTGTCGCTTCAAGTTAGTGGATCGAATGTATTACTGAACGGTTTGCCTCGACACGTTTGTAGTGGTCTCCGGGGAATCGTTAAGCCGTTTCCTCACTGTTCGCGTTCTTAATCCTGGTTTATTTTCAGCCAATGTTGGAATCTTTCTTTTTGATTCCGTGAAAAGAATCAACGGTCGACCACATTAACATGATAACTTTCAGACTCTGACAGGTGCTAAAAATAATCCAGAAAGCGTGCAGAAAAAGCATATTAACCCAAAGCTAGTGTCAAAATTATTCCTAGTAAATATCCCTGTTTTCGTCTCAGTTTCTTGATCGAGATAACAGTAGTGAATGATTCGGTTTATTTGGGTATCACTTTGCGCGTTTACTTGAACTTTAAACTATTAGGTAGGGTAACTGCACTAGTCTTCGGACAGTGCTAGTGTCCGGACACTCCAACTTAAATTTTCACTTTCTAGGAAATATGGTTCACATTATGACATTTTTTCTTTTTTGACTAATTCTTATTTATCTTTCGTTTCGATAGAATCATAAGTCTGAACAAATAAACAATCAGCAGCCGGCCTACAACGCGCTAACGATTTGAAGTCTGTATGTTTAGTGTCAAAGGCGTGTCTCACGGAATTTTTCGCTAGTGGTAAGTTAGTTAAGTTTCTGGAATTCTTTGTTCGACATGCATAAAGACCATTGTGTCTAAAGTTTTCTACAGTGGAAAGCATACTTTATGGAAATATTGGAAATTTGTAATGTCCGAAGACTAGAGTCGTTTTTGAACAGTTTTTCAGTATCCCGACAAGAGCGTCCGAATACTTAAAAAAAACAGTCAAATTTGCTATTGTACATACTGGTTACTAAAGAAGATTAACATAAGCTCTTATAAACTCTAAAAGAAAGTTATGCTGGTATGATAGTTATTTGCACCCTTTTAAATAAAATATACCACCTGTCCAAACACTAAAATCTATAGTTTTTGATTTTAGTGTTTGGACAAGGTCAATTATGTGTCTATGCGCAGCGAAATAGCCTTAAAGGAGATTCAATGCCTAATTTCCAGTAAAATGGAGAAGCCGATATTTAAGTCAGCTATCAGAGCTTTGTCCGAATACTAGTTCAAAGTTGTCCGAACACTGACTTGTGGTGTTGAACTCATCATATTGAAACGTCAAATTTATGAAAAACCTTATGTTTAAACCTTTGCTTCGGTTTCCAATTTATAAAACTAAACTGAAGATGAAATATGCACTGTCCGGAGACTAGCTCGAAGTTGTCCGAACACTGACTCATGGTGTCTGGAGACTAGCACAATTTGACTCAAGTTCATACTTATTTCTTTTATTGAATTCAAAATTGGTACAATAGACCCACATTAACCCTATTCAGTTTCCAACAATCACATCTAGCGAAATGCAATCCCTCGCTACGTAATACAACTTATCCATTAAGAAATTCAACATGCCACTCAGTAATAGTAAGTAAAATTCTTATTAATTTAGCTTGATATAAGTCAAAGATCAAATTTCAAAGGTTAATTTCTCATTTTCATAATCCTTCACCGATTGAAGGTCAGACAAACTCAAAAAGGCATAAAATCTCTCACTACACTTATCCGTCAACCCATAAGCACATACATAATTAACAGTGTTTGAAGTGAAAATGTAAGTAATATGCTGTCGAAACCATCTGTTTGCCACACTTTCACTGGTAAGAACTTCACAAGAATATACATATGTACATATGTATGTAAGTAATTCAAAGGAAAACTGAAAGCATACGTATGTTGGAAGCATGCAAATGTATGAGGTGCGAGTATGTGCAGACGATAATCATCCCACTAATTGTTAATTGTGAAACTTCTCAACTTAGGATCGAGTTTACTAATTGCAGATTGCTTAAACGTTTATGTCTCACACTAAGAATTTCCTGGAATTTTGGTTCATTTTGAGACAAGTAAAGTGACGGCACTTTCAGCTCAAAGTGTATAACATGTATTCAATGGAGGGTACCTACATATGTTTTTGCATGAACTCTTATGTAGTCTACATGCTTTAATTTTGTTCAAAGTATCATGGCGAGAATTTTAATTAAATGTTAGAAAGGATCTTGAAAATGAATATAAGCTTGGTGAGAGCATTTGTGAATTTCTTTTATGGTAGCTTATGAAAATACTTGCTCATTTTCATGATTTACATGTGATACTGTTTTTTGTTTCAAGCTGTTAACTACAAGACGATTTCTTTGTGTAATCGTATAGTTATTTCAATAGCAATAACGTAGGAAGATATTTGTAAAGCATTGCTTGAAGCCCTATTTCAGGTGTGAGTTTGCCGTTATTAAATGTTAAATGTTATTAAACCGTAAAATTGTCTTGGCGATCACACAATGGGGATGGGACTTAGATAAAAGATATAGCTAACAGGCGAAGAAGTGTCACTTAATGAGTGGGAGTTGGGGGAGAGACCCCTGGCACCTTTAAGCATTCAGGTCAAAATGACTCATTGTAGACATATCCCCAGGCTATCAGAGTTTCCCACATCTATTATTGAAGTCCACGACCAACAAAAGAGGATAAGAGATTATCTTTTGCAGGCACATAACATTCCAGTCGAAGTATTCGTATCTGATACGCGCATACGATAGGCATTCACAAAGAAAATGCTCCGCATACCTAGGGCGTGCTCGAGACTCTGTAGTCGAGCCTTGTTTCCCAATAGCATCAGCAGCTTCATTTCCTTCCTTCCTTCCTTGTCCTGGTACGGAGAACAGCCATATTTTAGTGAACCCAACGACAGATTTCAATCGAACCCAGCGTTTTTTTGACAATTTTCAAAGTATTTCAAGATCTACGTAACGCTAGCTTCGCAGCTTGATTGTCGCAGCCAAAAGCCAGACGCTTTTCATCAATCACTCAGCAAGTAACTCTAGATCTCGTATTTGGCTTGAAGTTGTCCGTGAAGAAAATCTTGGGGTATTTCCTCGTGCAGACCTCTGATTTCTCTCAGTCACTTCTGCTCAAAAAGATTCCTTTGGACTTTCTCCTAAAATCAGTAGAAGACACTTGAGAAGCTAAAATCAGTAGAAGACACTTGAGAACACAGATATAAGAGAGAATGGATTAGAAATCGACCGAGAGAAATGTGCCAATTTTCGACTTTTTGCTTACTGGTGTGAGAATGAGGTACTGGTGTGTGCCCTACACAGTTCATATGGTAACAAAAGCACGAGAGATCGCCATTTTGAACGTCGTTTGACATTTCTTTACCAAAACCGGCGAGTGGAGATTAAAATGCTTTTTGTTAATGAAATTAACTATGATTCCACACAAAAACTATCCTAAATTAAAGCCAAAGGTTAATTTTACTAATCCGAAATACGATATCCCCTGCGAAGTACTTCGGTGGCCACTTTTGCAGCCTGAAACGCGGCACTTCATTATCGCACTGTTTTATAATGTTTTACCACTTATTTATCCGCGAAACCGACACAAATGATTTGCGCACAAACGTAGATATACGTTTCCACCGAATACACCGAAAAATTTCCGAATTTTATTTTATAAATTTTGATAGAAAGTCAATGCTCTGAATCGCCGACACAAATCAAACCGACATTGACGTTTCTTTTTGTGTTGCCCGTTGCACGCTTTTACACCGAGCTGGGGTTCCCAGCATTAAGACACAGCATTAAGGCTTTTCGGGTGTGAGTGCGGTAGAAAGGGGTGCACTGAGCGGAATTTTTGTGAGAGAGCAGTGTTGTGCGTGTATTAAAAAAGGCGCATTCACCTACGGGTACACGGATAGCCATTTCGTATCCATATTCTTTCATATCTATGCTTGAGAAGCATCGCGAGAACCTGGCAGATCTCTCGCATCGAGCTTTTAACAGAACAGTCCTTTTCGTTGTTGCCTACTCCTAGGACAAATTCAGTTTGTGTATGGGCAGAGCTTATCGACATACTGTGAATTCGAGTGTAGAGGTTTATTGAGAATTAAATCAAGGACCGTACCAAGAGTAGTGCAGAGACCGCAGCTTTATGTAGCTTGTGGATACGCTTACAAAAATAGACATCTCTATACACACACAATCAACAACGTTCCAAAAACACTCATCACTTGACAAATTAGCATACACGAGTAGGCTAAGTTAAGAAATGTTGTTGTTAAATGAAAAAAAAACTTTGGAGAGTCAAGATTGTAAAATAAAATTTTGTTACAGTATTTTAATAGTTTGAACGATTTGAATTAACATTGTAAAGCAATTATTAATGATATAAATAAACTATTTGTGATTGTTAACTGTAAAATAAACTCTTTTCATTCTTTTAGTTTTTGAATTCCAAAAGCTTTTTGAAAATTTAGATCCAAAGTAGTGGCGCTGGCCTTCTTCCATATTCAGCAGCATTGCAAGCTCGATCAAACTTAACTTTTATATGCTTTTCAAAGTTATTTTTTTCCAAAATTACTCCTAGAGTTAACTTTATCCGAAAATCAAGGAGTTTTTCTGTTCATTTTTTTTTCCTGGTGAACAAAACAAGTACCGTCTCACCAGGTCGTACCTCGAGCACCAACTGTCAATGAAACTCATTGTCCGCTGCATATTTCTTAATACTACAATCATATTTTTAGCAACTGCTAGTGTAGCTAAGTCATCAGAATAAGATAAAGTCGCTCTCATTTATGAATGAATGTGATGAATATCCATTCAGCAGGAAATTGATAAGCAAACTACACCAAAGTGGTGGTAGAACGCCCCCTTGATTACATCCATTTATCGGACCCTTTTTTCAGCTTCCGAAAGCAACATTAGGCGTGTTTTTTTGTTCTTCTATCCAGCAGAGAACAGAGTATATGCATTGGAAACAACAACACTCCTGTACCAGTAAATTCACTAGTACAGAAATTCTATTCCTCATTGGTGGTTCACGTGCTGAACTATAGAAAGTGCTGATGGAAAAAAGAAAAGCTCATGAGAAGCTGTCTTTTTTCCTGTGAGGTGGCTTTGGTTTTTTCAAGGTTATGTTGAATGTTTTGGTAGTTAGGAAATTAGAAAAAGCCCTCATAATGTGTAGAAAGTTAAAAGAGGTAATTTTCTGTTAGTTCTTTTTCTATTTTTATAGCCAACACCCGATGACGCCCCCGTGGCCTATGCTACCAATTGACTGCCGTGGTAGTTAATACTCGTTATTTTCTTCCTTTATTTTCAGCTGTTTTGTGCTACCACAGCGAATACAGCAACCTATGTCAGTCTTAGCGAATGCACTACTGTTTTGTACTAGATCTGTTTTTGCAGCATAGTTCTATTCTGTTCTGTATCGGAGTAAAAAAACGCACCTATTCTCTGCATCAGCGTAACATGTATCTATTTGACTAGCACATCTTTCACGCCATAAGTTTGAAAACTTCACAAAGCTCCCTAAATGACACTTAATCAAAGGTCTCTTTTAAGACACCTAAGTTGGGTCACAGCTAAATGAAATATGCTTTCCTCTCCATTTTTCATCAATTTTTTTAGCAGGCAGCTTTCAAGATAGCCAATCTTGGAAAAGAGGATATAAGGAAATGAAAACAGCAGTGAGAATTGAAGCAATTTACCTGGATTTGAGTGTTAGTAGTAGTCAAGAAAAATTAAGAGACTATAGGCAAATTTGACGGTCTTCTACTCCGCAAACAGAAAATGGCTGCCATATGCACTGAGATAGTAGGTCATATATACACAAATTTCAAAAGTTACAGCCAAATCTCGTAGAACTTATGTAGCGGAGAAGCCAAAGGGAATATCTGATGTAGTAATTCTCTCAATTAGTTATATATATAAATTTTACCTTTGTAGTGAAATAGCTTCACTAAATTTCGTATTTGTACACGCTTGTCTCATTTCCCTGAATCTCTCTGTTTTAAATAGCCAAAATTACTACTTATAAAAAAGCCTCAACATTCTGTCTCAGAGAAAAAAAACCCACCTGCCATTCGATGAATACAAGTAGATGTTAGTTCCAAATCTCATATCTGGCTTCTAGCCATCTATGAAAAAAATTTCAATATATTCTCTCGTGGAGATATCCGGATGCTTCCAGTCAATCCTACTCGTAGCGATTACTTCATAGCTTATCGAATAGAGCCACTCAAAGGGCCACTCAAACTGGAGAGATATTTAGCAGTTGACTGCAGCTTCCACGAACTTTTGAAATTTCACAGTGAAGTTTCACAGCAGTTAATGGCATTTTTAGTGTCTTGAATGATCCCATTGCATACTTATCATCACATATCGCTACCTCAGTCCTTAAAACTAAAAAATTAAGGGCCAACATCCGACTAGTCATTTAATATATACGATTTAAGTACATTCGTGCTTATGTGCCATTCAAATGGTATCTCCAGGCATATTAGCGTAAACGATGTTAGGCTGATTGGTATCAAGTTCTTTAAATATTAACAGTCATATCTCTTAGGTTCTGGAATCAAGACTACCTTTACCTGTCGGCCCAGTAAGTGTAATTCTTAAAATATACCTAACGTTTTAGCTGTTGCTTTAGCTGTTGCATACCTAACGTTTTAGCTGTTAACCACAGTTTTAGCTGTGTGTAAGCATTTCTTATTGATGACAAAATTGAACCAAACTGATTATTATTCAATATTTATTCAAACTCTTTTCCCAATTCTTTCAAAATAATTACCATCAGAGGTAATACACATATGCCAATGTTTTTCAAACATCAAAACATTTTTGGTAGACCGATTTTGGAAGGACATTCAGCTGCCTATGCATTATCGTGCTGATGCATCGAGCCGATGCATTATCGTGGTGAAAGAATCATGAATTGTCCTTCTTAAATTCTGGCCTCTTACAACTTATACTTTCCCGCACACGCTTTAAAAAACTCAAATAATATTGCATATTGACCGATTGACCTTGCGGAAGGAACTCCTTGAGCACGAAACCTTGAGAATCGAAGAACACCGTCAATGGCACTTTGTTTTAAGAACGCCGTTGACGTGGTTTTTGGATTTTGGTTCATTTGGATAGCGCCACTCTGCAGATTGTTGAGCTGTTACAACGTCATATTTGAAATCCCAAGTCTTGCCACCAGTGAAGATGTGATGAATGTGCATATCACCCATAAAGATCATTCCTCAGCGACAGTTTTGCCGTGCGCGGGTATATTCGGTATATGAAGCTTGTCAGTTTTATCTTTTACGGTCTAACGAAAATTTTTGAGCACAATGATCTTGAATTTTTTGACGTTTTCCTCGTTTATTGACATTGCTGAACGAGAAAGGTGAGGCAAGTTATCAGATGAATTACAATTGAACAATTTGTACAATTGAAAAATTTGTACCACACAAAACCTCACGTAAGTGATAGGGCAGACTCTCTATAAGTTTTCTGCAATATACTTAATGCGCTCGAACAAGAAATTCCATTAGTAAAACAAAATTTGAAACACATTCTTTGCTCCATTTTTTACCATTATAACATTCACAGAACAAACTCGAGGCCAGTTAGTTTTCAAACCAACAGCATAGAACAGATCTCGTGACAGATCTCGCTAAAAATTGACTTGGAGCCTGTAACAGCTCTGCTAACATTTTAAAAAAATATATCAGCTATATGTCAGCCGCTGGTCATTTAAATGATGCAGTCCGGTTCAATTATGAATAGAAGGTAACAGGAGATTTTATCAGAGGCAAACTTTTGCTTTTTAGTCACCGAAGCGCACCTGAGAAATAGCCATCAAGAAAAGTCAGAAATAAAAACAATATCAGAACGTTATGGAGAGTTAAGCTTAGTAACTTCGCACCATGCAGGCCCTCATAGAACAAGCTAAATGATTTCCTCCTGGAAGCCTCCACACAATTTTTTAGGTTCTTTGTGAGATTCTGAAGGAAGTCCAATCATCTTCTGGGTTCCTATTACAAGCACAATTGAGGACTTTGCCGGTGACTTTTTTGCATCATCATTTTACATCATCAGCTGCCCAGAAGCGACAAAATCAAAGTCTTTATAGTCTAGTGTGAAAGCTATTACTGCCTAAAATGGTGTTGTGAGAGTTACCATCGCAGGCCGCCACACGTTTTAGTCTCTTCAAATCAGCGTTCTGAGCCAGACTTTCAAGCATCTGTGCTTGGGTCGATGCCAAGAAATCAAAAGAAGAGTTAGCTGCATTTACCCATCATCGTTTCCGCCTGCTATTTTTCTGGCACAACTCAATGATCACTGAGATGTTTCGGCTAGAAACTATCATAAATTTAGGGGCAACACACTGGCTAGAAACCATGAATAAGGTGAGAACCTTATTCATGGTTTTATTAAGGTGAGAACCTTATTCATGAGAACCTTATTCATTAACAGTTCATCACAAAAGTTCTTTGCGCTTTCGATTAAAGGAGAACACTTGAAGTTTTGTTAGCATTTCGCTTGGAAGAAATGATGAAGCCTTTACATGCTTCAAGTTGATCTGAATAAATCTATTCGGCCCTCGTAGACTCCTCCTTCAGCTTCACCTCTGTATAATGATAATATAAATAAGAAGTCTAAGTGAATGTAGTACTTCATTTGAAATAAAGATAGTACTAGGTCTAATTCAAATTGAGCCTTAGAAATAGAACCAGTCTGAAGTAAGTAGTAATGTCACGTTTGTATGTTGCCTGAGCCCTATGGTTTACAACACATTACACTCTGATTCTCAAATTACATCGAGAATCATTGACTTTATATTCAGCGTCCTTTTTTGTCTACGATTGAAAGCTTTACTTGGTTGGCAACGTTCGGATTTCAACGCTTAGCTACCTCTCATTGGTTCGAGATATTTTTGTTCCAAACTAGCCAACCTAACTCTCGCTGCTTTAGGTAAGCTATCGGGTTCCATTGCCTGACATCTAGTCTGCAAAGAAACACTTTCATTTTTCGGTGCAATCATTTCCTGGTCCACTTTTTCCGGTAATTTTTTTTTAATATTGCACAGCTTGATGCGTTGTCTGCAACTGAGAGGCTCTTTTACCACGGCATGACCGTAGTCGTACTTCTAGCTTAGGCTGTACTTGCCTTTATGGATATGAAATCAGCAAGTTAGGAAGGACATAAACAACTTAATTGAGTTCCTAAAATGTTACGGTGATGATTGTTATTACACAATAGCTTATCGCTACGATCCTTATCGGTGGCGACACGTTTATGATTGTTTAAGTGATTTTGTTGTTGCCCAGCTCAGATAGTGTTTTTTTAGTTTAATAAGAACAAATAATCTATAGTATTAAAAAATAAAATTAGCGTTTGTATATCTAAGCCCTCACTTTTTATTGATGTAAGTCTAATTGCTTGCTAAGTCACGATTTTTTCACTCAATTAATAAAATATTTCAAAGTTGAATTACCAGCTCTCAAATTGTTTTCTTTATATAGTTAGACTACATTGCAGTAATATTTCTTAACTATAAAAGCTCTAATCGTATAAACTTACTTCAACCATACATTAAAATTTAATGAAAAACACACATTTATGCACTAAAAACTATATTTTACACATGAATAAGAATGTTTAACAGTTGACGGGCCAATTGAAGAAACTGAACAAAAAGTTAAGGACATCATCTGTATCGACACCGATTTCCTCAAGTTTCTGAATCAAATCATCATATTCCCTGGTTGCTTGAATAGCACAGCCAACTACACGGAATTCAGGTGATCCAATCTTATCGAGTGCCTGTCTGAAGTAAATGTCAGTGTCCATACGGCGTTGGTAAGTTGCTCTCAAATCATCCATAGGCAAAGCTGCATGCAACTCACGCAGCATACCGCGGAAACCGGTGTAGCCATCGTAAGTTAGACGTGGCTCTCCAACGCGACGTGGACGTAGCATTGGTGGGAAGTTGAAGATTCCACCTAGCGAGTTCAGGTAGAAGTAGCCATCGAAGAAACATTCTTGGCATAAGTAGTTCATAGTGTCAATAAATGCTGGTTGGTTGTGCATCAAATTGATAATGTTGACAAAATCGCCAGACTCGATGTATTCCATGGCACGTTGAGTTCCTTCGTCACCTGTCACCCAAGTCAGGTAGATTTCCAAGAGCTTTTCAACTGGGAACATGTCAATCAGCTCGCGCAAGCCCTCGCTAAGTCCTTGACCAGGGGCGGGCGATGGGCAAGTATCAGTTGGTGGCGGTGGAACTGCAGATAAATGCAACGATTAGCCTTGATATAAAAAATGTATATAAATGTCTTCTTACTCAAGCTCAATCCACTTAGGGATCCAACTGTTGCAACGAATGCAATGCTGAACAAAGCGAACTTCATTTTGTCTTTTGATGCTGCAGGTCGTGTGGTTTGAACGCTGAATCAACGCTAACGAAACTACGATTTCTTGCAAGTTCTCATGAGCTTATATATTCTCAAAGAAATCTCTTCATCAGGCGAAATAAAATCAAAACAACAAAGTATCGAGATACTTAATTAAATTTACAATCAGTCAAATCCATCAAGCGGCTTTCTTTTTTTATCTGCCAGAAAGGATTTATTTTTGCTGATATTAGTTTTGAGCATTCCACACGTATACCGTGATTCAGCACCGGATTTCGCGGTTTTTCACCAACTGATTGATCAATAAATCAAATAGCTTATGTTTTTATAGACTATTGGTTTGCGCTGAAATGCACATAAGCGTGATAAAATCTCGGTGGGACACAGCTTGAATGCGTGAACATTAGCAGGACCTACGAAATTTAGGTTAAAAATATCAAATTCAGTCTAAAACCTTATTCTGAAACAATAGAACATTGCATTAAGCGCATTTAACGACAATATTCAAAATCGACTTTGATCTTTTGATCAGATATGTAAATCACCCAGTCATTCAAGTGTTTTAACCAAATTTGCAATACTAACATCAAAACTTATCAGATAATCCGCTGTGGTTGTACTATAAGTGGTGGAATTAGTTTATTTCTTTCATCCATTGATATTTCTTTACAGGCATTTGTTGACAGACATTTGTTGAGTATGATATTTATAACATGGGATTGAAATTCTCGAGAAGGTCGTTTTAATTTTGATAACTTGCTCCCACCGACTTTTGTTTGATCAGGTGTTGATGCGATTAATAAGACGGAATCAAAACAAAAATAGAAATTAATAATTTTCGCAGATAGAAGCCATGCGCGGAAAGTAAGAAACATTTGTTACGCAATCATGATTACGTAAACGGACATTGCTAGAATGAGTAAGAAATACAATTTATTGCGTAGTGAATAAATCGTATGTTTTCGGGTTAAATATTTTGCTTTTTTTTCTGAATTCAGTTTTTCTTAGGAAAGGCTGGAAAAAGCTGTTTGAATTTCATGATCAGTAGTTTCGGTTTTGCATTTTACAAAGGACTGAAAATTATTTTAAAGAATTTCGCGGGGTTCGCTCCTTAACTTTATTGAACATAAAATGTAGAAATATCGGATAAAGTTGATAGCCCCATTTTTGAAACTCACTCAGTAAAATAATTTTTTTATTAATTTTTGATTAAACTCAAGCGAAACATTGATCATTTTCTTCTCGGTGCCTTGACTAACTCAAAAAAACTTCTGTGATCATGATTGCTTGTCCTAGTTCGCTCTAAATCAGGGACCAAACACGAAAAAAGTAATAGCTTCATAAACATCACAACTTCTAGTCTAGTGATAAAGACTGTTATATGATACCAATAAATACTGGATAAAATTCTAGTTTTGGACTCATCTAAATATTTCATTTCCACCTATGATTTAATTGGTTTAGATTTTTGCAAGATTTAGATTTAGCATAACAAAAGAACATCAAAACAACATCAAAAATCCCTCACAAATCCAAAAGAAAAGATTATGCAGCTCCTAAGGCTGCTTAGAATCATTTGTGAGTTGGAATACCCAACTAACTCGATAATGGGTTGAACAAAATGCGGTGGACTGCATATAAAAAATAAATAAATCAAAATAGCATGAACTTCTATCTATTTTCAACTCAGTTGCTGCTGTCAGTTTTGCACACGTCAAGTACTGATAAGATTTCATTTTACCTACGTAAATAAAATTTGGAAGCAGAGATTGTTCAAAACCATTTTTTGTCAAAATTTTGTCGGTCATTGAAATGCGTGCAATATATATAAGCAAGTCACGAAAGCAGAGCTTAACATTTCACAAAAAGATGATTGAAGCTCTTTTGGTAGTTTTTCATTTGTTTCAACATTTCTGACGCTCATTTCGTAAACAGAGTTTTCGGACAAGTGCAAACGCTTACTGATGCCTGCATAGATGAATTTCACACAAAGTACGGCCAGCTATAACTCTTAGGTTATCAGAGGTATGATTGATTAGGTCGACAGATTTAATTTGGAAGACTCAGTCCAAGATGGTCTAGTAGTTAATTCTGTGAAAAATAGTAGACTTGGTTAAAACAAATGCATCTTTTTTAAAACACGACGTAAGAAATACTGAAACGATATCAAGAAACTGCAAAAGAAAAGCTTATAAAGATATTTAACAAGGTTACAGTATTTTTGTTTAAAAATTATTGATGCGATGATTTTGAAGCTAGCAGAAGATATTGGAATTTCTGTGGAGATGGAAACTGCATTTTTCTTGAAAATTTAACAGTTTTCAAATGTATTACAATCAGAATATGGCAAAGCAAATTAAAGACCAGTAAGTGAAAAGAGACCAGAAAAGAAAGAGAAGGATGAGAAAACGATTCTGTTCTGTGTAGAAAACAATTACTTTGGAGGCCTATATTCAGTTTGGTCCTGGTTTCTACAACTATGTATTTTCTAGCAAAAATTTTTGCTTTCTCAAAAATGCATTGAAAGCAGCGTCTGAAATGAACAGATAAAAAAAACTACTTTTACGGATACCGCAGTCACATGAGGCTCAGAGAGACTCAAAGTCGAAGCTCAAGTAAATAATGTCAGGCAACATCGGAAAGATACTATCATTCGTATGGCTAAAAACAGTTTAGATCCCAATCGCAGAATCAACTAGAATGACTGGTTTGACTATGGAATGCGAGAATACTGTCTACCCAGCCATTAAACAGCCTCAAAGAACTCAGGCACAAGTAGAATCTTACTTCCAAAAAGCGGAAAAGCATGTGCATTGAACGAAACTGAAAACTTGGGAAAAACTAGTTTTTAATTTCGAGCAATACAGGAAACAAATGTTGCTATATGTTGAACAAATTTTATAAACAACTAGCGAAGCAATCAGTTACAGGTCTTATTAACTGATGTCGGTTGAAAGCTGTAGCCAACAGCTGCAAACAGAGCCAACGACTGAAGAGTAACAATTTGAAGGGGTTCTTGTCGAACTTACACACATTTTGTGGCTCATTACACACATTTTGTGGCTCATCAATTAGTACTGAAGCTATGGGACACCAAAATTTTATCTGATAACTGGTATCGTGAATAGATCTGTCCCGTCCGTTAGAAGAGAGCCACAACAAAGTTCAGCAGTTAAAAAAATATCACGGTGCTGAGAGCCACTAACAAGGTCTTCTAAGCAGCGTTTGCTCAAGGACGTTTCACCTTACAAAATTTAGCAACATACTTTATAATCTCTCTAAGACAATCAATGGAAAAGCTTCTAGAACACAAGCCAAGTTATAACGATACGTGGCATGAGAAAGTTTTATATTCCAGTCAAATCGATAACTGCTAAGGCTAATAATAACAAATGTGTAAAGTCAGATTAAGGCAGGTAGAGTTTTTTGAAGATCATTTCTTTTGGGTCAACTTCAACTTGGCACTTGAAAAATTGAAGTAGCACCAGCTATTTCGGTTATATATTTCCAAGAAACTCGTGCTTTTGCCAGTCCTCATGTATTCGTCAGAAACCTAGATTCATTGCATGAAAATTGCGAACTCTTTCCTCGTTTTAGAGGAGTATGTTCCAATGGATACCTGGCCCCCAGCATGAGGATAATCAAGACGTTTCTGAAAAAATCAGGGTCAATTAGTTGTCTCAGTAAATTTATGGGAGGGCAGAGCTATTGGGAAGAGACGCCAAAGTAGGACATGTTTTTTCGGCCAGAATGCAGGAAAATGTTAAACCAACCGAACTGGGCAGTGGCGGAGCAAAACTGAAATGTCAGAAATGTTCTTTTGCAGCAGATCGAAACGAAACTCCCCACTGTTGCCCCTTTGAATATAAGTAACTTCTAAGCAGATATTTGCTCCCTGAATATGAAACATTCGTAAAACCTACCCTGCATTCGAATGATTTGTGTGTTGCTTAAGTTAAATTGCTAAGCTAAATTGGAAAGTAAAATAACAATGAGGAGAAACAGGAAGATATATTTAGTATACAAGAGTCCCTATTTTGGCTCGAGAGCATACTTTTTTTAACAGTTAAGGCTACATGCTAGAATATTTTGCAAAAAAAAACATTTTCCACACTGTGAAAAATGTTGCATGAGTTTTGATCAAATGTATCAACGTTATAAAAACAAATTGCAAAGAGTGCAAAATAAATGGCCCATGCTTCCGCTCAACAAACCGTGACAAGCGGCACCTCGTCTCATTTACCAAGTCTATGTATGTACTTGTCGATAATCAAAAGGACAAATTTCCAGTTTAAGCTGGTTTAACTAGAAGGAAGTTTGGTTAAGTACGTGTGATCACATAAGAAACGGTTAGTCTTTAATAATTCCGAACTTCGTCCAGTTTTAAAAAGA
The DNA here is from genome assembly GCA_963978885.1 of Nemotelus pantherinus. Classification (NCBI taxonomy): domain Eukaryota; kingdom Metazoa; phylum Arthropoda; class Insecta; order Diptera; family Stratiomyidae; genus Nemotelus; species Nemotelus pantherinus. The sequence continues at coordinate 52,479,972 of OZ022266.1, read as the reverse complement.
AATCATAGGTGGCTTACGCTTTCATACACAGCCATAATCGAAAAAATTGAACTGTTCTCTACTGTAGAACGATGCATTCTTTACAATTAGGTTCAATGAAGTTTGTTGTTGCAATCTCTTAGGTTGCAATCATATCCCAGTCATTTTAGACCAAAGAAATTCGTTTTTTAAGAAAAATCGAAGTGACGATTTTTCAACGGAATCATGTTTATCGTAGAGTATGAAATGAAAAGTGAAAAGTCTATTAGGAAATCAAGTGTGCTATGAAAGGTCTTAGGTAACGAACTCAATTCGTCTTAAATTTCTGGTTAGCTATCAAATACGAGCATTTTCATAACAGAAATCGTTGGATAGTTGAAATTAATTCCCACAAAACAGAGGATTTATTCTTCACTCGTAAGCTCAAGCCAGCATATTTTCACCTACTTCTTTAAACTTAAATGGATACGACATGGACGGACTTGAAGGAGCAACCCATAAAATATAATTGGATGCATCTGGCAACGAGAATTATATCACAGCTCATATCAATGAATCAATTTAAGAGTGCAGCATTTTGATTAAACAGTTTTAGGCCAATGACAGACAGTTCGGTTTCACCGAAGGGTTTAACGCTTCGGTTTGGCTCATCGGCTGACACACACAGCGTTTTTCAGAAGCGTTAATCGAGTCGGTTCAGTTACAAATTACGTCGGAGTATCATATAGATGCTTGTGAAAAAAATAGTCGTGTATGCGTACATATGTATATAAATGTATATACATATATATGTAAGTATATATATGCAAATGAAATTTGGGCAAAGTGATTCTAATACTAATTTTCTTTGAAAATCTGTAATTGCCTACTTTTAGAAACCAAGTGCCCACAAATGTTTCATTTTCCAATACTGTATCCTAACCATTCTTCAAAAATCAATTTTCTTATCAGATTTTCCTTCCCCTATCGCATGCATTCATCAATGCATCCAGAAAATTTCAGCTCGATCGGACTACGCAGCAATGAACAAATCGAAAAAACTCTTGAAAACCGAGTCGGTGGGTCATTTCTCTCATCTACCGACTCGGTTTCGAAACCGAGAGGCGGTTCGCACCGCGGTGTGTGTCATCACAATGCTAACGTAATGCACGACTATACCGACTCGGTTTTCCTCTCGGGAAACGCCTCGCAAGAAACGCTGTGTTTGATTATATAGTGCATAATCTACAACAAGCAATATTCAACTTTACAAATCCAGGTTTCTACCAGTCCATACGTATGGTGTTGGTACATGGGAAAATTGCACCACCAAACTTGTTAGAAAACTTAAAACCAATCAAAATAAGATTCTGAAAATAAGTTTTAACCAGACATGTTCCTGCTCTACAAAGAGACTCAACAAAAAAGCCAACTTTAAACTCTTAATAAACAAAACAATTAATCTTTCAGTTCAAAATTTATCCGTCTTATCAATTTATTTCTAAATTGAATTTATTCCTATCAAGAGATAAGAATACGAAGTAACTTGTAAACCACCTTATCACATCTATTAAAGACCGCTTGCTTCAAATCCGAAATGAAAATTGAAATAGAATGCTTGCAGTCTAGGGAAAAAACGCAAAAAATATTTGGAAATTAAATGACTCTCACATCGAGTGAGAAAGTCGACTCACACTATCTGTGACTCACACATTCAATCGAGCAAAATTGGTTTATGTGCGGGTGTCGTGAACTCAACTCGCTAAGGCCAATGACAGACAGTTCGGTTTCACCGTAGCGTTTAACGCTTCGGTTTGGCGCGTCGCTGCCACACAGAGCGTTTTTCAGAAGCGTTTATCGAGTCGGTTCAGTTACAAATTACGTCGGAGTATCATATAGATGCTTATGAAAAAAGTAGTCATGCGCACATACATATGCATATATATGTATATACATATATATGTAACTATATATATGCATATGAAATTTGGGCAAAGTGATTCTAATACTAATTTTCCTTGAAAATCTGTAATTGCCTACTTTTAGAAACCAAGTGCACACAAATGTTTCATTTTCCAATACTGTATCCTAAGTATCCTTCAAAAATCTATTTTCTTATCAGATTTTCCATCCCCTATTCTATGCATTCTTCAATGCATCCAGAAAATTTCAGCTCGATCGGACTACGCAGCAATGAACTAATCGAAAAACGCTCGAAAACCGAGTCGATGGGTCAATTCTCTCGTCTACCGACGCGATTCCGAAACCGAGAGGCGGTTCGCACCGCGGTGTGTGTCATCACAATGCTAAAGTAATGCACGACTATACCGACTCGGTTTTCCTCTCGGGAAACGCCTCGCAAAAACCGCTGTGTTTGTCATTGGCCTAATGCGGTCTTGCCCTTCGCTTATGAACTCCCAAGAGACATAAAAGATATAATAAAGAGGAGAGCTAGGCGTACGGGTGATCCTAGATAAGAACGGAAGCAAATCGGCTCACAAATACCATCAGCTGTCGGATCGCGCTGTTCGGCAATGAGAAGTGGGGTGACTTTCTGCATATCATGGAACCTAGGGATGACAATTGCTGGCGCGTGACTAAATATATTCGACACAAAACAAAAATGGTGGTGCCTCCTATCCATGGACCAAATGGGCTGAAATTTGAAGGCGCTGGTAAAGCGGAGGCCATCGCTAAGTTACTGAAGCTCCAATTACAGGAAGACCACTCTCCGGAGGATAATGTTGATGAGGAAGAAGCATTTTCTGAGCCTGTGGGTCAAATCCTTGCCTCTTCGCCTACAGAAAACTATCGAATCAAATCAATAAACTTCGAAGAGATCGAGCAACTCATTAGTGGACTCAATAAGCGGAAATCACTTGGAACTGATTCAAATGGGAACTTATGGCTGGCACAACTCCCGACAGCACATTGACAACAAATATTGACCTAATAAACGCTATTTTGCGAACGAATAGCTTCCCTGAGATCTGGAGGACAGTGATTATATCAGTTATGCCTAATCCAGGCAAAGAACTTTGCTTTCTACAAAATTGGAGACCAATAAGTCTCCTATTCTCCGTAGGAAAAAACGTTGAATGCACAAAAAACAGAAAATAAACTCTATTTTCACACCAACAATATTGAGTCCCCATACGAGTTTTTATGGCGTGTTAAGTTTTTCATCACAACGATCCTCTTTTGCCCCTATGTGTATCGGTTGTCAGGACTCTGGAAATCGGCAGCCACTTCAAACTAACCTACCTAGGTTAAGTTCGCTATGTAAGCTAATTATTAAGCTTCCAAAACAATGTTTTTTGAAAAAAATTTCTTCGACTCTTGTATAACATAATTTAATTATCTACATATAAACACATGCACAGCCTACTATAGTTATTGACATATCCATAGCTATAAAGATGTTAATCTAAGCGTTAATTTAAGAAACATTATAATTGATATAGACTTGAATTTATACCAAATAAGTGTAACTTCAACTTGAGCTAACCAATTTCTGTTCATACCAAGCCACTTGTCATAAGAATACAACATCAAATATGATAATTTTATGCAATAAACACCTATCGACGCGTACAATTTTCACAGTCTATATTAAGTTAGTTCTAAGTTAAGTTTTAACGTTTAGTTAATTAATTAATCATGGGAAGGATTTCCTTTCAACATTCCTGTCATTAATTTAAGAATCAGTTAAAACGATTCGTTTCTTCTCATTAACTTAATCTTAAGATATATTCAAAGAAAAAAAAAATATATTCTGCATCATTCTGATTATTTTACAATAACTGATAAGCCACACTCATTCTGATTTTCACCAGTAAAATTTTTACTTTTCTATATGAGCTTCTATAATACGATTGATTACTAGCGTTGAGTATTTCTACTTTTAGGCGTTTAATATTTGTAGAAACTTTTTGGGACTCAAAAGCTCTCGTCTACTAAAGAACTTTACGTCTTACATTTGATGAAATGATTCGGCAAATTTTAAGTCCTAATTGGTTGTAGTTTATTAATGCCGAAATTTAGATCGAAAATACGAGGGTTGATCAATAAGTAATGATAATCGGTTATATCCAGTTCGCAAAATATTCCAAAAAAAACTATTTTTTTACTACCACATACACTCACTAAGTCAGCATAAAAAGCATATAAATAGGCCAGGATTCCAGAAAGGGACATTCATTCGAATACGAACAGTCGAAAAGAGAGCATCAAAATGGAGAAAAACGAAATTAGAGCTGTTATTAAGTACCTCTGTTTGAAATAATTGTCTACCAGCGACATACACGGCGACATGATGGAAACATTAGGGGACTCTGCTCCTCCATGTTCCGCCATTGCACACTGGGCCAAGCAGTTTAAGCTGGCAAGAATATCCGCTGAAGATAAACACCGCGAAGGACGTCCATCCACATCCCTCACTGGAGACAATGCTGTTGTGTTGGCAGATCAAAGAGTGACCATCAGGCATGTAGCTGAGGTCACAGGAATCTCATATGGTAGTATTCGAAAAATGTTTGCCAACAAATTACATATGAAGAAGGTCTCGGAGCGCTGTGAACCGAGAACGTTAAGAGACGACCGCAAAAAACAAACGAGTGGGCATTTCGAGGGTGAACCTCGAAAAGTTCTAGGCATATCAAGAGAATTTTTTATCACGTTTCGTGACCATGGACGAGACCTAGATCAACTATTTTGATCCAGAAAACATGATATAATCGATCATCTGGAACCGACCCTCTTCACCAATGCCATAAAAATTCAAAGTGTCGAATTCGGCAGGAAAGGTTATGTCATCAGTTTTTTGGGACGCTGAAAGAATTATTACGGTGGATTTTTTGGAAAAGGGAGCCATTATATCACGCTTTTACTACGCAGACCAAATAAGAAGATTGCGAGAGGTAATGAATGAAAAATGACGTGGCAAACTGCGATCCGGAGCTGTTTCATCCATATAACGCACCGGCTCACAAGGCTGCAGTTGCGATGGATGCAATTATAGAAACAGGATTCGAACTGCTTGAGCACCCACCCTATTCGCCAGATCTAGGACCCATTGACTTTTACCTCTTTCCTCGACTCAAACAACACCTTCGAGGTCAGAAACTTGAAGATGATAGCGCAGTGATGGCCACTGTTCAGGCATTTTGGGAGAGTCAAGATACATAATTTTTCCTAAGGGTATCCTGGGTTTTGAAAAAAGATGGACTAAATTCATTAACTTGTTAGGAGACTATGCTCTAAAATAAATACATCTTTTAAGTTTAATTACCTTGGTTTGTATTCATTATCATTACTTATTGATCAATCCTCGTATGTATAGATTTAGATCATTGATAACAAATTCTTTTGATTTTTGAGCTTATAACTCAACTGATAAATTAAAGGAAGGGCATATCAAATCACGTGAGAAAAGGTTCATAATTATTAACTTAGAGCTTAGCATTCAAAATTACCGTGGATTATATAGTGCCCTTCAAGGTCTTATCTACCTTTAGATTAAAATCAATCGATACAGATATAGTACCTTAACCTACTGATAGGTGCGACTATATATACCAGCTCACTGCTGTACTACTGACAGTATTATTTTCGTATTTTATGACAAAATGGAAGCTTTAATATTTTTTTTACTAGCCAATAGCTTATATCAGACGCAGTCATCAACACTGTATCATGGTAAGTATACATAACAAAAATATTGCAATCTTTTGAAAACATACCAATGTTAAAAAAATTTTCTTTACAGCTCCTGTCATGCAAAAACTTGATGCTCCACAATGCAGAACACCAGATGAAGGCGGTCTTCAAGCAGTGATCGACGAATTCATAAGTTTAATTCCAACCGAAGAAGCTCTTTCTATTTTACTGACTGGATTAACAACTGACGCAGAAGTCCAAAACACGATGGCATACATTACGTCTAGTGAAAGTGTAGATCGTTTCCAGAGATTATTCAAATCCGAAGAAGTATCTTGGGTAGTTCGATTCGTTTGCAAAAAATTGTATTTGGATGTTGTACACTTTCTCAACACAGTCGGGTGGATCATTGGACTACCACCTTTAGAATATCCCAAGCATGCTCTGCCACGAAATCATTCTATTCGCCGATCGGAAGGTGTGCGAGGACTAATCAATGCAATTCTTGATATTATTCCTATAGAAAAGGTAAAGGAACTGGTCAAGGAAAAGGTAGAAAACGACGAATATGTTAAATTGGCTTTGGAGGCTTATAATTCTCCAGAAGGTCAACAAATTTTCACAAGTTTGAAAAATCATAGTGAAGTGAAGAAAATAATTGCAGACTTGATTGGCTTAGGGATAGATATAAGTGGTATTGTTGATGATCTCGATAGCACTTTTGGATAAAGAGAATAAACTTTTAGAAACAAATGCAAAAAGCTGTTTTTTAAGTATGTTTTTGCTCCAAGTACACCTTCGTAGCGTGCTATTCAAAACAAAAAAAATCGATATAGTTTTGGGTGATTTTGGAAGTCGAATTGCCTCGTTTATTCATTGTTGATTTCAATATCAGTTTATATTTTTGCACAGGTTTCTCAACCTTAAATTTGGACTAAATTACTGTTTTAGTGAATCGCTATTGAATTGTTACTTACATACTGAATGTCTAACATATTATGTTTACAGCATTTTTCAATTTTTCATTAATATATGTTTATGAAAAATTTATCTCTCGATTTCAATAATAATAAATGAACAATTTTGCTTAGTAAGCTTTTCTGCTTTAGCTGTGTATCTGAATCTACGTTCGGACTATTTTGTACTGAAAAAGATAAGCCGAAAAAATTAGTCACTTACAACTTTTAAACATATTTAATTTAGAGAGACATTGAACAGACTGTTCAAAACGACGATTGTGTTTGCATCAACCAACAGAACTTTCGAAGCTTGCCTAAAAATGAATTGTTTTTCGAAAAGGAGACAAACCAAAACTTTGATAGTTAGAAGACTTTCTTAAATATATAATTTGAAGTCAACAATCAGAACAGGTTTCAGGTTTTATTTATTTCAAATCGCATTATAGCTGGCTATTAGGGTAACCATATTGACTTGTGGATTCTACACGGCTGTTTAAATGAAAGACTGATTTCAAGAGATAAGATTTCAAATCAAAATGTCAGTTTTATATTAAGAGCAAATACTAAAAGCTTCAAAATAAAAATTGATAAGCTGGTGAAAATATGATAAGCTTCCACAAAACTCAAAAACAATGCCGAAAAAAAACAAACCCTATTTTGTTGATAGTAACTAATTTCGACAGCGTTATGATGAGCTTTATTTCTTTCTTTTTTCTATAATAATGCCAACGCTTAGGGTATGCCCTATTATGCTATAGCACAGACTCGGCGGAAGGAAATTTAAGGAAACGGAGAAAAGAAGGGTTCAATTTGCATTAGATAGTGATGCACCATTCCCTTGAACAAATGTGGTCCATAGTCGGTGTGGAAAACAGTAGATGGTAGGCTGTTCCATAATCGCATTGACTTAGATAAGAAAGAATCGTGAAACTTGACAGTACGACTGGCGCTGATCGAAAATTTTTGGGAGTTAGCACGTTGGGGGGCTTGGATATTGCGAGTAGAAGGTGCTCTACAAGGGAGCAGACTTGATATTTCATTTGAGTAAAGCCCATAATAATAGCGATTAAGAAGAGAAAGGCCGCCTATACTACGTCGGTGCTCAAGGTATTCAATATGTCAGGAAATAGGTTCCCCGCCAAGAAGTCTGAAAGCTTTGTGTTGGACTTTGCCTAGTTCCACTAAAACAGTGCGGCCTGCCCCAGCCTATATATGGAAGCTATACTCATGTCTTGGTCTTACGAGAGTCTTGTAGATGTGCGCTATGTCTGATGGTGTAAAGTATTTCTTGCGACTCTGAAAGAAACCTAGGCATTTCATAGCATTTTTGGCAATTTGGTAAATGTGATCGGTCCAGCTAGTTTGCTGGAGATGTTAAATCCTAATAGATTTACCGAATATAGTTCAGAAATACTCACACCATCAATAGGAATAGTGTGGCTAGTAGGAAGAGGGTAAGGCCTGAGCGAAAGACGACAGTATTGGGTTTTGGACGCATTAAACACAACACGGTTCGCTGACCCCCAAATGATAATGTTTAATAGATCCCTGTTTAGCGCTGCAAACATGCGATCTCTACTAACAGAAGTAGAATTTCCACGAGAGTCGACCACTCTGTGAAAAGAATATGCATAGTCAACGGTGCTGTCATCAATAAAACTATGAATCCGATTGAAAGTGGAGGAAAGGAGGTCTTTTATAAATAAATGGAAGTAATTTGGTGAAATAACGGGACATTGCGGATCCCCGGCATTGGTGGTATAGATCCTGGATTTGAGTCCATCCAGAACAACTTGAAAGGAACGACCTCCAAGGAAACATTCAACTTTCACTTGACGAGGACGGGGTGAAGACCAAATGCAGGAAGCTTGGCTAATAGAGTATGGTGCCAGACTCTGTCAAAGTCCTTCGAAATATCAAGAAAAACGACCATTGCTTCACCAAAACTCTGGAGACAACGGTACCGTATCTCAGTGAGAAATGTAATTAAGTCCCAAGTGGAGCACCCAGAACAGAAATCATAGTGGTGGTCGTTGATTAGATGCTTCAACTCAAGATATTTCATTAATTTTGAGTTCACGAGTGATTCAAATACCTTAGACAGAACCGAAACGAATGCAATAGGTCGATAGTTAGAGGGATTACCGGCCTCCCTCTTTTCAGCTATGGGCTGAAAGTGTGCAAGCTTCCATGCGAAAGGAAATATTCCAGTCGAATATGACAGGTAAAATAGTTTGCAAAGATGTTAGCTAAGGAGGAGGAACAGCACTTTAGTACGAGGGGCGAAATACCATCAGGACCGGCAGATTTGGAAACGTCAAGTGTGGCGAGTATTTTCTTTGATTATTACTCGTGCGGAAAAATAGAGGCCTTTGCTTGAAAGTGCACATTGGAGGGCTAGGAGGACTCAGTGATGAAGGTGATAAGTAAAAATTTGTACCGAAAATCTCAGCAGGAAGATTGGCTTTATCCGATGACTCAGTAAGTACGTTGCCACCATGAAGAAGAGGTGGCATGGACGAATTGGAAAAGTTGTTCTTAAATTTTTTCAGGCTTGGAGGGACCTTCTGTTTAATATTTTGGCAAAACTGGAATTTAACTCTTCTGATAGAGGTAGCACAGGTATTGACAGCACTTTTTTAAAGTTTTCTTGATTCCTCAAATGGAGATAGCATGTAAGTTTGAGATGCCGCTTCCTTAGTACGAATGGCCTCTTGACATTTGTAACTAAACCATGAGGTGATGATTGGCTTAGAGTTCTTGAAGGCATGCGGGAATAGTACATTCCATATGATAGAAGCCATAGATTCGATGTTTTTTGTTTCCAAGCAATCGGACCAGTTTATTATCTCTCCGATTCTTGGAAAATTCCTGGAAAATAAACTTCTTGGCAAATAAACGGCAAAAGTAATGCGTCGGCATAAATTCGGTTAGTTTTTCGCGTAATGCATGGAAATATTCCCGACCCATAGTCTGTTGGTTTGTTTTTAACATTGCATTTCCTAGGTTGGCAGAGCAAAGAGAAGAGGACCTTTGAGCTTTCAGCTTTAAAGCTTTATAAAAAGAACTTTTTGGAAAGCCCGACATCGTATTCTTGCATTCCCGTCATCTAGAATGAATACAAATTGAAGCTTTGGCCGGCGGCCGATCGTACCTCTGCATGACCCAGAATGTGTGTTTATTGCATGATGAGTGTGATTGTGATGCTCATTGGAAATTCCAATGGCGTATTCTCGCAGCTACAAGGGAGAATTGGTGCTCTTGTTTTAAACATTTAACTTACTTGTGATGATTTGAAATGCTGTTAGTTTTCATCTTAACGTTTTATATAGCACACTACTTATAGCCGATGTATGCTCGCAAGTTTTTTCCCCTTATTTTTGCGAGTGATGTTCATTGGCCAGCCACGGACCCCTTGCAAGCAGATTACATTTTCATCGCTATGTATATTTGCTTCATAGATTCTGTCCAGAATGCATGACAGCGATTCCCGTTGGGAAGCTACAAAACTATACAAAATACAAAATATACAAAACGCAGTTCGTAATATAGCACATGCAGCACATGGTCTGCAAAATATGTCGCACTGCGCAGGCAAAGCTGCCTCGCTTCACGAAAGATACCAGAATTTTAGTGAAGAGAATATAACGTTTCCATAAACTGAAGAAAATATTGAAGCAAAGTTTTGCTTAATCGCAAAAAGGAAATCAAATTGTGTAGCAGAATATACACTGATTTCTGGCAAAAAGCCATTCGACAAGCTAATGAAGAATTTAACCAAATTCCTTTAAAAATTAATCATCAACTTTTTTATATCTACGATATTAATGGAACTTATACATCATAATCTTTTTAACATATAATTTTCGATTCAAAAGTCCTATTTATTCAAACTTCGTGGATTAATACAATATGTTTACTGTACGTAATAAAAAGCATTTAATTTAAGTGTTTTGAGCATTTGCACATGCGTCGTTAGTTCATGCCCTTGAATGTCTCTAAAATCCATTCAAAGTCCTGCACCTCCCTAACCCGAACTTATTTGATTCTATTCAAAAAATAAATATATCAACGGGATATCAATCAAATCTATGCGAATTAACAGCTAACGTCACTCAATAATATATTTGTCTCAAATTCTGCCACCATATATTAATCCGATAATGGCTTTCAGCATAATGCAATTATCAGCGACGATAAAGAAAACTAAGAAAATATCACACAAAAATATGCCGTTTTTTGCCAAACACATTCCGTATAAATATCCCACCTGGGGTCTAAGCTGCATCAGTTTCTTTTTGTGAAGCAGAACTAAGCAATCATGAAGGTTATCGTTTTCTTTTTGGCCGCTATTGCCTTTGTCGCTGCTGAGCCAGGATGCGTCGCCCCCAACGGCGGTGGTCTGATGCCAGTGCTCGATGAATTCGCCGGCATGATCCCAGTGGAACAAATCTTGGAGATCCTCTTGACACACATGACCTCCGATCCAGAGACACAATCTGTCATGGAATATCTGTCGTCAGATGAGTTCCACGGAGTCCTCACCGTCGTCAGAGATCAAGCTGCCTTCAACGATTTGCTCAAGTTCGCTTGTTACGACTTGTACTTCGATGCTGCCTACTACATCAACTTGGGTCTCGGAATTCTCGGCTTCCCCGAAATCCCATCCCCACGTCGTCACACCACTCGTGCCGGATTCAACGCCATGTTGGAGGAAATCCTCGCCCTCATCCCAGCCGAGAAGATGCAAGCTCTCCTCGAAGAGAAGATGGCCAGTGACTACTACGTTCAATTGGCCCTCCAGAAGGTCAACTCTGACGAATTCGGTGCCATCATTGAAACTCTGCAAGGCAATGCTGCCTACGGAGACATGAAGAACCGTCTTCGTGCATTGGGTGTTGATATCGACTCCATCATCGAAACCGTCGGCAAACTTTTCAGACCACAATAAAATGTTTTACTGTTAAGTTTAATAAATATTTGCTTGCGAAGCCATGTTTTTTAATTTGAGATCAAACTTGTTAGCGCAAAGGTTAGATCAAGAAATGCACATACATGAATGGCAATAATCAGCGTTTGCTAATTTGGTGTGTTTGACGTCTGGCAGAAGACAAGAGCATGATATTTTCAATTTAGGCTTCTAGGCGTAGAAGTCATCAAAACCAAAGTTCCACGCACTAGACAGCTATTGATGAATTCATTGTTGGGAACACAAATTTTCAAGATATTCTAGAAATCAAACAGGAAGAACAGCAGTTCGCACCTTATGGACTTCAGAGAATTTTATTTCATTTCAACTTTCATATGAAGCCTTAAGTATAAAGAATATAGATACCCACTCATATTTCGAAATTCCTGAAGAGAAGGGTAAGGCTTTCAGCGTAAAAAATCTTGATGTTTCTTTTTAGAAATAATGATAATGCAGAAATAATGATAATTCAATAACATTGTGTTTCAATAACATTGTGTAATTCTTTTTATGGGAAAATATCGAAAAAACAAACCGGTGACAAAGGCTTTTCATTATATCTCAACTGAATATTATCGGAAATCAAAGAACATTAAAAGTTATTCGAAGTATCATCAAATCCTAAAAACGTTCTCTGATTTCTATTTTTTCATTTTTCAATCTTTGGTGGTCATTTGAAGTGAAAATTGCTATTTTCCACAAAAACAAAGTGGGTTTTTGTAGGTGGCAATCCCTCTTAATGAAAAAACAATTAAAAAACTAATCGTGGGGGGGGGGGGGTTGTATTTTACATGTAGAAAGTGTGTGCCAAGTTTGAAATGATTGACTCCAAATTTGGAGACTATAGCCTTGAAATGTTTAACTATAAGATAATAAAATTTGTTCTTCACATGTACTAGCCCGATGACTACATTGGGTACAAAAAAATTTAGGGCTACCAGTCGCACAAGTTTTTAAATGTTTGAAATCTTAATATTTGTTATTTATTGTCACTGCAAGATGACTACGATTTGAAAATTTTATATAAATCGTCATGGAAAATTTTAATTATAAATGAGCATGATGGAATTTTTTTCGGGAGAATTTTGAACTTTATATGTAACCGTGAAGTAAGATCACGATATGGCATATTTAGAATTGGTTTGTATCTGTGCATGTACTAAAGTCGTCAAGTACAGGATGTTGGTGAATCAGTGCGAAATAATACATAGTATGAATTATGGAAAGTAGTGTAAATGCAGCGATTTTTCAAATTCTTTTCCTGAGTTTCAACGTAATTCTTTATATCAGCACATTAATAGACATTTAACCATAATTGAAATAAAAACAGTTTCCAAAATAATCAGCTAATGAGTACATATTTAATTATATAGTGCCATACATCATTTCCTTATTTCCAAAATAATCAGCTAATGAGTACTTATTTAATTATATAGTGCCATATATACTGCTAAAAATAGAGCACAGGAGTACTCAAGTTAATAAGGGACTTTTGATTATTCGAGAAATCTTGTTATTTAGGGATGGCCGTGTTCAGAGGTGATTGTTGGGATGTGCTTGTCGTGATTTGTTCTTCTCACTTTATGAATGTTTATGAGTTAATGAATTGAAATAAAAATTCAAGGTTTTACAAATACCAGAAAAGGAAATATCCGTAGATGTGTCTCTTTTGCTATGAAAAGAAAGACTATCTTGAAAACAGTGCATTTGGACATAGTGAGCCTAATACTAATTATCTTCGAAAATCAGGAGACTATGGTTTGAAGTATTTTTTCATGTGATTTTTCCATGGTTGCCTGATCTCACACTCACCAAAAAAGCGTTCTGGAAATTTCGTAAAGATTTGGTGACTCCATTACAATCCAAAATTTGAAAAATATTTTGTTCCTATTTTAACGCACTCACTGCCCACGAAGGGCTAAAAACTTTCAAAACGATATCATAAGCAAGCTGAAAACATTAGTAGATATCATTTAACATACTTGTTTTTTCCAAACTTCTTATTTCTTATTTCCCAGTTAACAGGGTAAAATCTGAGTACTGAATCAGAATTCATCCGCCAAAAAGCACTTTTTTCTTAGTGATTTTTCAAGATGGCACCACTGCCCCAGATTGACCCATATTTCAAATTCACTTTTATCTAATTATCTGGTCATCAGTTCTCGTGATGAGAAATTTCTGATGAATTGGGGAAGGGTTACCGTTCTTGCCCGATATAGAATTTCAAAAGTTTTACTTTGGCTATGCAAAGAAAGCATAAGATTTATATATGAGCAGCTTTTTTTCCAAAAAGCGACAGCATTTGAGGAAAGTCGATGATAGGCAGGTTTTCACTTTCAGTGCCTGTCGTAGTTACAGGGCTGCCAACACCCTTCTAAAAACTACATAAATTTACAACTTAATAATATCAATTTGTCCTGGTATTTTTTTAATTAATTGATAGCTCTGCCAAAAGTTATTGCAAATGAAACATTTTCAAATTTTAGCATATGTACGGAAAAGTTTAGCACAGTTTGTTTAACATATGTACGAGAATATTCTTTGAAGTCACACAACTACTAAATTTGATAATTTCATTATTTTAACACTGCCAATCAGTCACATATCATTGATTGATGATTTGTTCGCAAAAATCGCACTGTGATGGCCTTTGATCTCATTTCTGTATCGCAATCAAATTTTCAGCAAACAATTCAAAGTTCTTATTAGAAAAATAACATTTCTGAAAACTGATCTTATTTTTATTTCCACATTTTCATTTTGCATATTTCAGTGGAAAAACCATGTACAGATTTAACTAGTTGTTCCGTTAGTCTACAACTTTAAAATTTCAAACTATGATTCTAGATGGTATAATCTTAAAAAAATCTGAATTTCGTGATCAAATCTTTATTAAACTTATCAGTAAAACATTTTATTGTGGTCTGAAAAGTTTGCCGACGGTTTCGATGATGGAGTCGATATCAACACCCAATGCACGAAGACGGTTCTTCATGTCTCCGTAGGCAGCATTGCCTTGCAGAGTTTCAATGATGGCACCGAATTCGTCAGAGTTGACCTTCTGGAGGGCCAATTGAACGTAGTAGTCACTGGCCATCTTCTCTTCGAGGAGAGCTTGCATCTTCTCGGCTGGGATGAGGGCGAGGATTTCCTCCAACATGGCGTTGAATCCGGCACGAGTGGTGTGACGACGTGGGGATGGGATTTCGGGGAAGCCGAGAATTCCGAGACCCAAGTTGATGTAGTAGGCAGCATCGAAGTACAAGTCGTAACAAGCGAACTTGAGCAAATCGTTGAAGGCAGCTTGATCTCTGACGACGGTGAGGACTCCGTGGAACTCATCTGACGACAGATATTCCATGACAGATTGTGTCTCTGGATCGGAGGTCATGTGTGTCAAGAGGATCTCCAAGATTTGTTCCACTGGGATCATGCCGGCGAATTCATCGAGCACTGGCATCAGACCACCGCCGTTGGGGGCGACGCATCCTGGCTCAGCAGCGACAAAGGCAATAGCGGCCAAAAAGAAAACGATAACCTTCATGATTGCTTAGTTCTGCTTCACAAAAAGAAACTGATGCAGCTTAGACCCCGGGTGGGATATTTATACGGAATGTGTTTGGCAAAAAACGGCATATTTTTGTGTGATATTTTCTTAGTTTTCTTTATCGTCGCTGATAATTGCATTATGCTGAAAGCCATTATCGGATTAATATATGATGGCAGAATTTTAGCCGACCATATTATCGAATGACGTTGGCTATAAATTTACGTAGATATCCCGTTAATATATGTATTTTTTGAGAAAAATGGGTAGAGTTCGAGCTAATATCGTATTTTGAGTGGTGAAAATTTGAATGAATTTTGAATTCAATGACGTAAACTAATCACTTGTGCGTCCAATGCAAAAAGCACACGAACTCAACGAATTATGATTGTATATTGCATGGAATCACGTTGCTTGAGTCTATGGGACTTTATTCAGACCATTAAATTAAATACGAGTACCTTTCAAAATGCATTTTAAAGTGAATTTTGTGTGTAAGATTCATTTATGTCGTGGATGACAAAAATACTGCTGAAATTCCTACTGATTTTTGAAAAAAATTTATTGTTAGATCAGTACAAGTTCCACACGGTAGATTGATGATTTTCGATTATTGTGCGAGAAATAACCCTGTAACTTGCGGCAGGTACGTATTAAGAAGTATTTCCACATGAACACTTCTGATTTTTTTTCGCTCTTTTTAAAAAATAAACGTTTGAAGAATTTTATGCTTTTCTATACAGGCAAAATGGAATTTCGCACAAGAGCGAGAGTCTTTCATCACATTACCTACCTATATATTTTTAGCAAACAAAATTTGTGTACGCGAGCGCTCACCCTTCAATTATCAGATCCAGTAGAAATTCGTAGAATGTATTTATCTTTCCTACGACCAGGTTTGATAGAAATTATTTGAGTCTTAAGAGTCCATTACACTCTCCCTAGGACATGGCAAAGGTTGACGAGGTGACAGTGTAAATGGGCTTCTCGTCTATTCTCGCCTGTTATTTTTTCATACCAAACACGAGTGTGTAATGGGTGATATAAGAGAGTTTCATGGGAGTGTCTGAGTGTTTATGAGAGTCCCGTCCTCTCTCGAGGCCGCTCAGATGTCGGTTTTACGTACCAAATCAAAAGGATTTAAAAACAGGCCTGCTGCTGGCTCCGATGATATTTAAAAACTAATTGGTTTGTCCATGATATGGATGCATGAGAAGATGCATCGTATGGGACAAGATGGATGAGTAAGGATGGGTGCAAGGCACACTGTTCGAATATTTGTAAACAAATTTTTGAACGGAGAAAATGCTACCTAATGAACATGACTGCACCTACTCGTGACATCATTGGATGCAGACACACCTACAAAACATTCCAAACTAACCGTTTTTTTTTAGGTGAATGAAGAGTACTGTTTTTGGCTTATCAGTTAATGAGAATGTTTATGGGTTTATTGTATGTTACAAGCCTTGACAGACGGGCACTTAAACTTATGATCTACTAATGATCATTTATATCTAAATCAGTAATTTAATAGTTACTTACGCACAGCCTTTATGTAAATGAAAACC
Organism: Nemotelus pantherinus; assembly: GCA_963978885.1. NCBI lineage: Eukaryota > Metazoa > Arthropoda > Insecta > Diptera > Stratiomyidae > Nemotelus > Nemotelus pantherinus. The sequence goes on along the minus strand of OZ022266.1, from coordinate 52,463,310 downwards.
ACCCATTGTCGTAATCTTGTTTCCTTGATTCATGGTTCACGATAATACCACTCAAATTTCACACCAAGCAGAACGGTGCAAAGTTTAAGTGTACAGATATGCACATCGTGTACGCAAATAGGTATCCTTTCATCCCCGATGACTTGCTGAATGTCTCGTCAACTGTTTTGTCCAATGCCCTCATGAAACGTTTGCAATACATGTAAACGGGGCTTTATGACTAACTCGGTGGCAGTGGGGCTATCTTTTCTTTTGCCTCCTTCCTTCGAATTTCTCCATCTTTCAATCAGTATGCGCAGTCCATGTGCATCATTGGCTCAGCAAACACATAGTTCTTGTACTTCGTTATCAACTTTAATTACCCTGCATACATTAAGGTCTATTTTGTCCTCATTGACATGCGTTTAGTGAAAAGTCTACAAAAAACTGAAATATCTTCTTCATTCAGGGCTGTTATTTTTAAAGTGTGAATTTAAGTTCGCTTTGAACTCTGTTATGTTATTCGCGGATTTGACCGAGTTCGGCAATGAATTGCATAATGCAATAGCCTGCTGTATTGGATCCATTTTGAATCTGTCTGTTCTGGGGTCGAAAAAATTGGTTTCTAGCCGTCCTCGTTTCCCGTTAAGTTGTCTCCAAAACAGTGTCATTTCAAGAGACGGACCGGATTAGTCAAATTTAGTTCAGTTTTGGTTGCCAAAGTAAGATAGGGCTGCAAGCTATGGTTTTTTTTTTGCTAAATTTTTTTGCTAGAATATGCTAACATTAATTTTTAAATGGTAATGATTTTGCAGGAAAAATAAACAGCTAATATATAAAATTCGCGAATTTATCGCAGTCACACAATTGAAACAAAATTAAAAGCGTAGGTTGGTTTCAAAGTGAAGCATACTTGGTATAAATTTGGCTATGGTGCTAGAAACGCATCGCCAAAACCAGACATTTTCATCATTTTTGACCCAACAGATGCTACTATTAGATTTTCATATGACGAAAATCTAAGTTGAAATTATATCAAAAATGTTTTTCCATGTTGGATGCCATTTTTCTTTCCCTGTTACTTTTGAGACAATAATCAGAAAAAGTAAACTTCCGAAGTTGTATTGATTTTGACTTGAAGCAATTGTGGTATATTTTTTACTACAGTGCTTTTGAAGTGCTACCTGCACTGAGCATTTCCATCATTTTATTATTAGGAGAGCCGGCCCTGAAATGTTTATGAAAGTGTTTTATTTTCCCAAATTTTGAAACTCTTAAGAGTTTTAACCCTAGAAACCTTTGGATGCAGTCATCGGATCAAAGTCGAACATGATCTTCGATGCAGCTAGTTTGTAGTAAGGAGAACTGGCAAAACTTGTTTGATATCTTTTCGATGATGCGATTTACGAGATAGCAGCTGCTTTTTGTGAATCAAACAATTAGAAAATCGAAAGATTTTTTTCAGTATAATAAATGTAATTGACTTCTATTATATTTTCGTGGAATGCGTAATACTTAAAAGCTTAAACCCTTCAACTCATTTAGAACCTAAAACTGTCGTAAAAATTATAATTTCACGTTAGTCTTGATTGAATTTGTAGCAACTCCGTGTCTTTCGTTTATTATCTTTTCGTGATTTTTAGAAAATTTTTGTTCACGATCTTTAGGAATTGTATCTGTACTAAATCAAAATTTTATAAAGGACATAAACCTATGCAAGCGTCAAGATTCGGAGCCCGAATGTCGGCGGGTATTCTCATTCTACCCAATACCAGCAAAGCTTAAACGAATACATGTGCTTCATGCCGGCTTGAATTATCGCGTCAGTGCGAACAGAAGTATGTTGAAAAATCTATCAACTAGGATTGTATTGACAAAATGGCGGAAGATTCCATTTATGCAATGTCTCGGCAACACCATAAGCGATATGTGAGTGAAAACGACAACTTGCATGCTTGCTTAAGACGATTTATTGAAATAAGATTTAAAGGTCCATTCAATTTTCGAAATATAATTTAATCTTCAGTCTAACTATCTTTTGATTCACTTGAATATACCAAGCATCTCCAACTTAGCAATAAAAGTATTCCTGAACAAGCCATAAATTTCAATTACGTAATAAATCACTAACATTAGGCGAACAATATATTAATATCTATCAAATAAATAAATTAAACTAATCTTTAGCTCTCTGAAATCTTACGTGCTATATATCATGGATAGTATTGTCAATTATTATTTTTGTTTCTATGCGTTTTGAATATCGAAAAGTGCAATTGGCTTTTCTCCTTGAAATAGGCCATCTCACAGTGTGCGCGCGCCATTCGTACAGATCGAGCTGATAAAGAAAGTTATATGCAGTTTTTTTTCAATATATCTTAATCAGGGGAATCGAACTACTTAACGAACTTACGTGAGCGGTAGATTATTTATAAATTATTGATTTCTAGGAAATTGTGAGAACAAACAAACTTGAAAATTACGAATGTTGTCTCTTTTCTTTACGATGGAAATATTTTGGAGGTTATAAATAGCCAGAGTTTATTCATTGTTGTTATGCTGAATCCAGTTATGCGTGAAAAGAGCATTTGGCTCTTTACTGCCAGCATTAACACGTTTTACCAGCATTAATGCTTTTTAGAATTTATCACCAGGCTTCGGTAGACGAAAAGGAATACTTTATCAGGCTAATAGTACTTATCAATAGTAAATCCAAAAATATATTTTATAATTTCGACATAAATTATAGTTTGATCGGGGGCGAAGTCCGTGCTGAAACAGAAAAAATGTGTTTTTTTGCAAATGAAATCAGTAGCCAAACAGGAAGCTACTAAGAAAAACTGTTTAACAGAATTATAGACCATTTAAAGAGATTAGTTCTCTTTTGAGGTAAGTTACAGTAAAAAGTTGAATTTTGAATTCTGAGTTTGAAAAGCGCTCAAACTTTTAATCACATTGAGAATTATTGAATGATAATTGCTTATTTGTTAAAAAAAACTAGTGCAGTCAGATTTTTATTTACAAAAGAGCGGACAACCCAGATCTGTCTGGAGCGGCATTTCGGCTGTTAAAAAATATTGCTGTTTGGCAAAATATGGATAAATTTTCAATTAATTGAAATTCATTCTTGCTGATGTTTTGTTTTAATGAAAACTAACATGCAGTTTACATTTCATACTATTTGTTTTTGCCTAAAATCTCAACAAAATATTTGTAATCCTCTTTGAAAACAACCATTAAAAAGCGGTATGACAACAAAAAGTCTAGGTGTAGGAATTTATAGAATTTAAGTGTTATCCGCATTCGTTTTTAAAACTACTATTATCAGACAAGTTTGCAGGCCAAAAGATCTGAAATAATTTAAACTTATAGAAGGTCTTATGTATAAATAAAAAGTAAAACAAATCTACAGACACAAAAAAGTTTTTGAAGGAAATACATAAACATTTTTCAATATTGTCCTTAGTATATTGTCCTCAGTACACGAGTCCGTCTGAAAATTGGCCAATTTTTTCTTGAAAGATTTCAAATAAAATAAAATTCCAATATTACGTATCGAGGTGTCTTTGTCAAGCTAAGGGAGTATCACTAAGTATCACTTAGTATCACTAAGAACGGATACTAGAAGGCGATGTCGACAAGGACAAATTTTATCCCCTGCTATGGTCCCTACTAGTTGATGACCTTCGTGTGGCACTCAACAGTAAAGGCCTAACTGCTCTCGCTACGCAGACGACATCACGGTAATAATAAAAGCCTCTTACCTGGATACCATGAGATCCAGAAAATAAAAGCTTTAAGTGAAACAACCCATTGGTGCAAATAAGAGGGTTTACCCATTAATCCCCAGACAACTAGCATAGTAACATTTAGCAGAAAAGGAAAAAAAACAAAACAGGAGCCCTAAATATTATGGCACAGTCGTATACTTGCTGGGAGAGGTAAATTATCCAGCAATCCACCTAGATAGGAAACTCCCCTGGGACAATCATATAAAATCACTATGGCACTCTGGGAGACAAAACACATGCTTGGACACAATATGGAACTATCTCCAAGGCAGACATTATGGGCATACAAACAGACGTTGACACCTATCATCATATATGGAGCTGCAATATGGTGGAAGAAAACCACACAAAAACTGCTGTTAATAGGCTCCACAAGCTTCAAAGGATGACCCACCTGATAATTAAAGGAGCAACGAGCTCCATCTCAACAGAAACAATGGAGGATCTTCTAAACTTAGAATCGCTACCCCTCAAAGTTCAGGAGGAAGCAGCGAAACAGGCTTTAGGCCTACAACAGGCCTCTAGGTACAGACAGTGATACCTACAAGGCCAATCCTGGAGGATATCAGGCTCATAATAGAAATGTTGAACTTCGACGGTCAAATAAATATTAAAGCAGCTTTCGGAAAGAGCTTTAACGTTACAACTCCTTCGAATGACAAATGAGATGATGACCCACCTCCCTTGTACAAAGGAGAGGAAATGCTGTATACGGATGGCTCAACGATGGATTGTGGAATGGGAACAGAGATCGTAGATACCAAATGCAAAATGCATCTTCCTCTCATAAAAAATACCACCATCTATCAAGTAGAACTATCTGCCATACTTAGAACCTCACAAATAATATAGATTAGGAATACTAAAAGAGTCAGAACTAAGATCCTATCGGATAGTCAAGCGGCTTTCAGGGCTATCAATTGTGATCAAATAAATTCAGCTATACTCTTAGAGGTGAGAGAGGCCCTAAATGAAATAGGGGCACAGAAAAGCCTCGAGCTGATTTGGATCACCAGCCGTCAGGAGTTCAAAGAAAATGAAGAAGTTGAGACCAAAGCCAAAGAGAGAGCAAGAATGTCCTTCATTGTTCTTTCCCCGTGCTGGGGCTTTACAAAGGCAAAAATGAACAAGGAAATCAAAAAATTGTGCAAACAAAAACATCAAAATATTGACGAAAAAAAAAACATCAAAATATTGACGGTTTAAAGTACAGAAAAAAATACCTTAGCTTTGATAACAAAAGAACAAAAAAAGCAGTGGTTCTCTGCAAAAGTGGCATAAGAGCCTTATGTGAAGAACTGGCAGGTCACATTCCCTGCGAAAAGTATCTCCACAGAATACGTAAGGAGTGAGATGACTACTGGGAACTACTGACTACTGACGAAACCACAGAGTATGCAGAACATCTTCTCACGCTCTGTTCAGCACTAGCGAGACGAAGATTAGAGCTCTTTGGCTCTGCTTTTCTCACCTTCAGGAACATAACAAATATCCCGTCAAGGAACACATCCAGGTTCATAAGAAGCTTGAATATCCTGTCGGACATAACGTGGAGGAGGCAAAATAGACCAAGAAGGTGCTAAGGGCCTTCTGGACGCACTCCAGGCCATCAATCAATCAAATGAAGGACGTTTCTATGTCTCAATGGTACCACTTCTGTAAATTTTATTATTCCTTTATTTTGTCAACGTTTTGTGGTGTCAAATCAAACATTGTTTGGTACAAGTGGTACGGTTTGAATTTTTTGTAGGGAGGGTAATTCTTCATTTGCAATTTTCATTATTATTTTATATTTTACATTTTTTATTTAAGCCCAGAGGCAAGAACAAGTTGGTGCTTTAAAGAAGTATTATCAGAAACAGAAAACGTCTAATGATACTGAAAGACAATGCACCGCATCAAGACAACATACCGGCCCACAAAGCTGCAGCTGGTATAGCTGCAATTCAAGAAACAGGATTCAAACTGCTAGAACATCTGCATTATTCACCAGATCCCGCATTTTTTTGCTCAAGAATAAAAGAAGAAATTTGAAGCTGATAGCGAAGTGATGGCTGCTGTTGAAGCGTTTTGGGAGAGTAAACACAAAGAATTGTTTTCTAAGGGTATCCTGGTTTTTGGAAAAGATGGATTAAATGCATTTTCTTGTTACGAGACTATGTATAAAAATAAATATTTTTTTTTGAGTTTAATCACCTTGGTTTGTATTCATTACTATTGTTTTTAGATCACCCATTGTATTTGAAGACCCAGATCTGCCTATTTTTTGCAACCAAATTTAAGGTTGCAAAAAATAGTAAGGTCTGGGTCTTACGCAAGAACTCACGGTCCGAAAAATGATAAATTCCAAATTAAGTTCATTTGGGTTTAATTAAAAGGAAATATAACAACCAATCTTATATGATTTCATGGATATGCTGGCAATTTTGCAAAAAAATAACTGCCAGAAAAATAAAAGCTCACCTCCTTATAACTTCCAATATAGACATCTTTTTATAGACTTTTGGGTTTCAAATTAGGATAGGACCGCCACAGGTACAGTCGTTTCATTTTGACGTGCAGCAATTGTGATAGACTTTTGGTTGCAGTGCTGTCATCGAATACCAGGAGATGCAGCCATTACATCTTCATATTCAAATCTGTAAAAAAAAACCAGAAATCAAAACCAAATGTTAATTCCTTGACAGAAGTTTCAAAAGCGAACCTGTGTAATTTTTTTCATAACGCTCAGCTAATTACAAAACTAGAATACTAAGCGCAAACATTTACCCGCAAACAGTTTGGATTTTATTTATAGATAAAGCAAGTTGTTTTGCACTCAACAGTGGCAGTACATTTGTACTAATATTCGTATTGGATCCTTCATATGTCAATCAAAGCATTTACTCTACTTACAAAAGCTTAGCAGAAAAATATCTTAAGCCCTCGATTTAGTATTGTCATTTTGAATAGATAAAGTATCTCCCACGTTGATCGTGAATGCTAGTAAATGCATTTTTGTTTGTCATGAGATTGAGTTCGACCAAAATTGATAATGATTTTGATTTCAAATTTGATTTTTACAATGATTTGCTAATTATTTAGAAAAAACGTTGTCATATTCAAATGTTGCTTGAAAAAAATGTTGCGTGTCAAAAACTGCAAGCGGTTTTCAGATAGAGGTAAGCGAAAAAGGATCAGACCAGCGGAAAGAACTAAGAATGAAAATCAAGAATCTCTTTTAGGCAGACTCAATGAATAAATGATATTAGCACTGCTAAGTCACGAACTTTATTAGGACAACATTAACAGAGTGCGATTCACGGAATAACCGAAATTGATTTGCGGGAGAAAGAAATAACTGAACATTTGTCAGCATTTAGTGAAAGTCGGCTTAGAATGCACCAATTAGTAAAATGTGACAGATTGCGTTACAAAATTCTACAATAATTAAGTGATGATATTGTTTTGAAATCCTTTGCGATGTCAGCGTAGAGTAAAATGAAATACCCTGGAGCAAAAAAGATCGAGTCGTCAGTATGGAAAGCGAAAAGAGTGGGACCACTATGAAAGCCTTGTGGAACACCCAATATGACAATTATTTCAGTGGGTAGAATGACACCAGATAGAACGTTCTGTTTGAAATTTCACAGATAAAATCTAACCCAGTCATTAAACTCTCTAAGCTATTAAATGCAGCGTGTTCAATGGATGAAATTAGGCATGGTTGACCGCAGTCAGAATGGTAGTGATAAATCAAACCATAGGCTCAGCTCCGTAAACTTCTCTTGAGACTTTTGTCACGAGTTTCAGTGCCTGTGTACGAAACTGGAAATGTATTGAATGTTATATCCCAATTAAGGACTGAATTATTTTAAAATAAGATTTTATATCAGCTTCACTGATAACTATGATAAATGTGGGAGCAGGTAAATCACAGGCCAACCAATTAGCCGTGAAATTGAAATAAATTGATTATTCCAACCCACAAATAGCTCCTAATAGTTGAAAGCAACCTGGTTCGCTGCAGTTAAAAAGGCTGTCAAAAAGAGTTGAGTGTAGGGAATCTATTGTCAATAGTAAATTAAGAGATTCATAAGTAACCTTTTCAAATTATGAAAAACGGAGATTATAGCATCTAATAGTAGAGAAGCGTTTGAAAAAATTGAGGGCACAATAAATTTTAAACATGCATGCATGTTTCCTCATTTAATTAAAATTCCAAACTGTGCTTGAGTTTTGCAACATTCAAATGCTGAGTCAGCAAGAATTTTTTGCATTATAAGTGACGTCAAATCTACAAAACGAAATAGAATAAGTTTAAATTCACTGAATATTTATTGCATCCGTTCAAAACTTTAATCCAAAACTTATACCTGCATTGATTTTGAGCCATCTAAGAAACATTTTAGTTTATACTATGCAACACAAAATAAAATAATAGTAAATTGGCATTTGCCTTTTTTTTAAAGAAATATCTGTTTTTCGAGCTAGTGCGTGTGGCGGTATTGTTAAAGGGGATGGATGGGTTATTTGTATTCCTGCCCGATTCAGTCACTCTGAAATAACACTCTTCTGCGTCGAGACTTACTTTTCACACGCTCATTCTATCAGTTCAGTGCACCGTGCTTTCTGCTTACGATTTGCTTGTCGGCCGCCATCGTGTTCCTCTTCGAAGTGCAATTTTGTTGTAAGTGAATGCACTCAAAACAACAGAAAATGCCACTTCCATAAGAATAGGACCGAATAGAGCCATTAAAATACCGGAAAACATCGAATGTGTTCCAGCAGCAACCTTCTAAACGCTCTCCGCAAAAGCAAGTAGTTGCTCTTGGCATTTCAAGACGTTTTCCTCACCATATTATGAATGGTCACCTTTATTAGCGTCTCATAAAATGGTCGTGGTCCAAAAACTTTCAGCACAAGATTATATGACACGTCGAAAATATGTGAAAATATACTTGCCTGCGTACCCCGTGACGCAATTGTTTTCTTATCAAATGAAGCCCATTCCCTCAGTAAAAGGTGCCTTAAAAGTAGACTATGCGGTACAGGAATGAAAAAAATCTCTGAGAACTTCGCGAGAAATCATTGCATTTGGATTGAGCTACTGCTTTATACGCCTTATCGAGCGTAGACATCATCAACCCTTATTTTTTCAGCACAACGGTCCTGCTGAAACTGTGCATTTAGAGCTTTACCTGACTATGATTCAGGAATTTTTTTAGTCTGCTCTTGAAGCACTGCAATTAGTCGATAAGCAGTTTCAACAAGATGGTACCACATTGCACACAGCAAAAGTTTCCATGGAGTTACTGAGACAAACCTTTCTTGGACGGCTCATTTATTTTAGGGAGGACCTCATCTGCCCTGCAAGCTCTCTTAATTTAACACTCTGTGACTTTGTTTCCAAATAAGAAGTCTATATCAATCGTCTCCGAACCTTGGAGGCGTAAGAGAACTATATAAAGGGCTGAAATAGCCACTATGCCCATCAGAATGTACCGGAAATTGCATGATAATTTCGAAACATTTGTCACAAATTTTAAATCTCCAACGTTGTACTAATTGGGAAAAATATAAAAAATATGTTTTCGAACTGTTTTTTTTCATTCTCAAATAAGACAAATGTCACGGCACCCTGTGTAAGTGTGCCCAAAAATGTTAAAGTGCTGTTTTTTTTCTTAGATGTGTGACTTGAATAACGTTAAAACAGCTTTAACATCATGGATTAAGAAGCAACGGTTTTCCAAACCGTTTTTTGATGCCTGGGTGAAACGTCTGGTTACTTATAAAGCTTTTATGGCGTATATGGAATCACATTTTGATCCACTCTCAGATTTTGTTATTCTCTTCTTAATTTGTATTTGTCCAAAGCATTGGAGACGTCAGAGTCAGTAATAAATTCAACGCCGTGAAAAACAATTGATGCGATTTCGTGAACAGAAACTCCATAAATATTCCTCACTAGTGCTGAATTATCATCTACCAATTATTAAAGGAAACTTGTTTTGGCACTTTAAAATCTTGATCAGTATGGTTTCTTTTGACCCGAGTGAGTTATGACAAGATGGAGAATTTGTTAGATACTACAATAAAAATGTCAACTACAAGTGCTTTGGGTGACGGTCAGCAATCAAGTACTGCAATCTTCACAATACCAGTTTTTTTTCGATTCGTTCAAGTCGTTGTGTGTTGTGGAAATTTTTAACTCTGGACGGGTGCTACAAGTAGACAAAGAAAATGTATGAAATTGCGCGTTGTCATAATGTCTGACAAAAGAATCAGGTCATTACGAAATTGGCAGGACTTTTATTTTGTTTATGAGAAATGGAGCTGAGATATATTAGATTAATGTGCAAGCGACTCTGAAGCCGCAAGAACAAGCTGAAAAACAGCTTTCAAAAACTGAGAGGAGACAATATTAAATATTGGCAATTTTCTGAACGGCTAGGAAATTACTAATAGTTTTAGCACTCCAAAATTCCGTTCGCGGAAACTGACAACCAGATTATTAGGTCAAACTTAATTTCACAGGAGATATTGGCCTTGAATGCAATTATGTCTGATAGAAGTTACTATTCAATTCAATAGCATGAGCGAGACTTTTCCTCAACAATATCTAAAGCAACTTTTAAAAATAACATTATGAAGGCTCCCTCTTCATAGTCTCCCCCTTTCCCCCACCGAACTAACATATATGTATTGTATATTTAATTTATATTTAAATTCATTTACTTATTTGTCATTTGTTATTCATTTAGTTATTTGTCATTTATATAATACTTCATTTGTTATCTATTTGTAACTAATTTATTTATGCGTTATTTATTAGTCTTGTATTCATATATAGTTTTGTTTTTTTTTATTTTGTTTCGTAATTTTGTCCATGTACTATTTTATTTTATTCTTCTTTACACGTACACCTTGTTTGGCGAAGAAATAAATAAATAAAACTAATAAATAAATAAAACTAACTGTGGTGCCATCTTGAATTTTCGTCAATCGTCCCTGCCCTTTCGTTGCCTGCCCCATTACTTCCTATGCAGCCATGGGATTCAAACTAAATTCTCACTGTAAGCTCATCTTAATGCCTGTCAGTTTTGATAAAAATTTTGGAAGCGAAATTGAGATAAAGCTGCCAGCTGCGTTAATTTTGGTCACTTTCTCACTAGCAGATGCTGTAAATAAATTTTCAAGTTGAAATAACCTTGCGTGGGACACAAGCTTAAAATATCTTAAGTTCGTAGATTTCGAAGCTTTTTTCGGGCACCAACCCGTGAAATCATCAAAAATTTGGCAATTTATGCAATGGGAAATGATCTTGTCATGAGTAAAATATGTAGAATCAAGATTAGTGAGCATTTCAACCACACTCAACTTATCTACTGTGTTTTTCTTCGAAAATTAGGTTTTTGTTATGATTCCAATTCATTGGAGTTATTGTTCTCTGATTTAGACGGTACTGACAACAAAGAATTCCTGAAAATTTCGTCCACCAACTCTTTACATTAGATAACTGACTATATTATGGTATGAGTTCACAAATCATTTTCATTTCGCATTTGCAAATTCACCGCCAGCATTTTCAACGAAAGCAAAAATTGGGCACACATACATAATTTTTTATTATGTACATTTTTTAAAATAATATTTTTGAGAAAAAATTTCAGAGTGACATTTTTCCGGCTGAATTAAAATTCATCAGCAAAGCTACTTAGTAATAAATACCTTATTTTAAATAAAGCGTTTAAACAATGCTCCTAGAAATAAAGCCTAGCATTCAAAATCAAAGTAAGCATCCTGGCACTACACCCCGTGTGGGGCGCTGACATAGTTAAAAAAAATTCCAAAAGTTAGCACATCATTAATCTTTATTCGCTTTTGACAATTATTTCTAACAATTCATTTAAGGCCTGAAGATTTTGCCAACGGTCTCAATGATGGCATCAATATCAACACCCAAAGCACGAAGACGATTCTTCATGTCACCGTAGGCAGCGTTACCTTGCAGAGTTTCAATTAGAGTGCCAAATTCGTCTGAGTTGATCTTTTGGAAGGCCAATTGCACGTAGTAGTCGCTGTTCAATTTCTCTTCGAGGAGAGCTTGCATCTTCTCAGTTGGGATAAGAGCCAAAATTTCCTCCAACATAGCATTGAATCCAGCACGTTGAGCCACACGAATGTGTTGGATGCGTGGACCTGGAAGTTCTGGGAATCCAAGAATACCATTCAAGAAATTAATGTAGTAGATAGCATCGAAATACACTTCGTAGCAAGCGAATTTGACCAATTCATTGAAGGCTGGTTGATCGGTAACAAGGTCTAGGATTGCTTTGAATTCCCCAGAGGACAGAAATTCCATGACAGATTGAGTCTCTGGATCGGAGGTCATATGTGTCAAGAGGATCTCCAAAATTGATTCCATTGGGATCATCTCTGCGAACTCTTCGAGTACTGGCATGAGACCGCCACCGTTTGGAGCCAAGCATTTCGGGCCGTCTTGGCGTGCTAATATTTAAAAGAAAAAAACATACTTTTGCTAAGACCTGTACGATCGATTTTGATGAAATGGAAAAAGTATGAAAAATGGAAAGCATTAAATGAAGTTAAGAATATACAAGACTGCAATAACTACTTACGGGCAGCAGCGCAAAGAGCCACACAGGCGAAAACAATTGCGAGAACCTTCATGTTTGATTAACTCTGCTTCACAAACTGAAACTGTTTCAATCCTATCGACGTTTAGCTTTTTATACGAATTTTGCGAAATCAGTGAAATTCTTATCGAATTCGATATAATCATAAATCTGTCTTAATTACACTTAAGGTAGGATGGATTTGTTTGTTGAGAAATTTTTTCGAAAAAGATTATTATTTGCACTTAATCCTTTCGAATGTTTATTTTCGTTCTCAATCTATCGCCCAATCTTTTATTATTTGTAATTTATCTCTGACGTTCATATGTACGCATAAAGATTTTCTTGTGTTTTTGTTTGTTTTGATATGAGATTTAAACGCATAGATAGCAATTATTTTCAGTACTTTAGGTGCATTTTAAAATTGGCTCGTTTGGAGTTCTTTTTGAGACCTATTTTGAATCTTTGTGTTTTAAAAAATTACAACTGTGCTTGAATATTTCTGAAAGGGAAAGTAGGGAGTAAAGTTGTCGAATATTTGCTGTGAGCAGATTTAACATAAAGTATGTTTTAAAGATTTTAAGCTCAGGCCACAGAGTTCATAAGTAGCTTATTCGATTTTGATACTGGTGTTAATAATAACATTCGTTTGTACTCAATAGCTATGTAAAAATTAAAAAAAACAGCATATTTTTGCAGCATGAGAAATCATGAAGAAAAAGTTAAAAGCTGTGTCTGAGAAGAAAAAATAAAAGCTGTGCATTAGAGTGCAGTCACATATTGGAGTTAAAAGAGCTGAACACCAATAATATAATTTTAATGGCGTAAATAATCGACCTCTAATGGTAGAGAATACGAAAGAGTTTGAACAGATATGTTAGTTATAAAAATGAGTAGCTTTGGTAATGATGTTATGAAAGAGTTACATTTTCAATTTGATTAATCTCCAGTTGGTGCTGTATTTCCATCCAATTCCTTTTATTAGGTGTTTCGCCATTAAGCTCTCAGTCCCTGATTGTTAGTTTTGTAAGACCAAGTTTTTCGTTTTTTTTTTTTTTTTTTTTTTTTTTTTTTTTTTTTTTAACAAATACTTTTTCATTTTGAAAATTACCTCCGTTTACCGAAACCGCCCAGTCATCGAGGAGCTTTCACCATCTGAAAAATAAGGATAAACCTAAGTCCATTTAATTAATAAGGGTGGACAGCGTGGTGGACCCGAATCAATCACTAAATACAACCTACAGGCATCAGCTTGCCGAACCAAAGTGGATCAAACACACAGCAGCGATTTCTCGCCGCCCGAACCATGATCCACTTAACACACACAAAGCTGATCCTTCGGTTGGGGGACGCAAAGCAACAGTTGACCGAACCAGGGCGGGACACACACACAGTAGCGACTCATCGCCACCCGAACCGTGACCCGTCCAACACAGGCTCAACTGCTCCCCTTCCTTTAAACTTAAACTAGGTCCACAACGCCGAACAAAATTATAATATAACACCCAAAAATTTCAACAAAACTACCACACACCTAACAAAATTAAACAAACTCAGTGAGCCTACTCACCTTAAGTCTTTTCCTATTAACACTATTTATTTTTTTTTTCCGTAAAAATTTCTCGCACTATTATCTACTGCACCGGGCAAACTATCGCACTATACTGCGCTCAAATTCTACTAGGGCTAGGACACTGTCTCGAAACTATGTAGCTCCTTAACAGATGTCACAAAACCCAGCATGTACCGAAAATTCACACCTACGAATTTTGTAATTCCTAACATATGTCACAAAACCCAACATGTAATTCAAATGCATGCATATTGGAATTCACATCTACGAATTTTCAGGATTTGACTACAGACGGAAAACATCAAAGCAAAACTATATACCCATGGCATGGGCAACGTTTTATGACTCTATCCCTCATAAAACGTACACACCGAAAAAGGAAATACCACAAATTTGTCGAACAAAAACATAAGTTTATTTAGAAGAAAATGAAAAATGTTCTTTAGCCTGTTCATGAAAATTTTCTTCGTATTACAATCGGCCATCCTGGTTCCAACTCGCCCCGAGTTATGAGCTTTCCGAGCCTTGTTCATCTGGATCTGATAGCACCACACCATCTTCTCCGCTGTCGCTTCCAGTTTCATCCGACAGTCCACCTGGTTCGCACCAGGGTCGCATCCGGTCAACTGCTATGATTCTTTCGTAAGTACCTTTCTTTGATGTGCGATGAGTGCCCGCCATATCGCTGATAACATATCGATCGTTGGGCAAAGTAGTTTATACTACCATTGGTCCACTGAAGGGTGATAGCAGCTTCTTGCTGGTATTCGGAGCTACTTCGATCTTGTCGATGAGAACAATGTCTCCTTCTCGGTACTTTCTTGGAGGCTTACGGTTTTTGTCGTAATATTTCTTCTGGTTATTTTGGGCTTGAAGTATTTTGTCAGCGGCTTTCTGTCGTTCGATCATTACATTTTCCACTACTCTTGAAGTTTTGTGTATTTTATCAATCAATACCATGTCGCTCCCTCCTCTCGGTTTATAACAAAACAAAAGCTCACTTGGTGTTTTCCCAGTACTTTTGCTCACAATGTTGTTGAGGGAAAACTGCACACTTCGTATCTGCTCATCCCAGCGCTCTTCTTCCAAGGTGGTCGTCATTAATGCTGATAAAATACTGCGATTGAGACGCTCCACTTGGCCGTTTGCCCGTGGTGTTGCAACCGCATTCTTAATGTGTTTGATGTTATTTTGTTCGCAAAAGTTTTTAAAGGCTTTGGACGTGAAAGAACTGCCCTGATCAGATATGATTATGGTTGGCGCGCCAAGTACAGAAAACCAATCTTTGCAAAATTGGAGAACATATTTGGTTTTTGTGGATTTCACAGCTCTTAGAGAAGCAAACTTTGTAAACGAGTCGATCGCGGCTATGATGTAGCTATTGTGTCGTTTACTTTTTGGAAACGGACCAAGGTGATCAATGTGAATTACTTTCATTGGCTCCGGATCTTTTGGTATTGCATGCAAATATTCCTCTTTCTTTCCGGATTTTCTTTTATTATACAGGCATCTAATGCAGCAAGTAATGTATTTCTCCACGTATTCGCGCATTCTTGGGAACCAATAATATTCACAAAGTCTAAACAGGGTTTTCTCCAACGCGAAATGTCCCATTTCATCGTGGGCAGCCTTTACAACCTGTTGCCTCATTCCTCGCGGAACGACCCACTGTATACCTCGAGCAGTTATGCGATAGACACGACCATCTCTAAGTGCATAATTCTTGTACACTTGCTTTTCATATTCAGTTTTCGGTGGCTTAGAGAGTATGCTTTTAACTTCTTTTATTTTTTGGTCAGTTAATTGTCCGGCCAAAACCCAGTCTGCTTCAGTTATTCCCATAACTGTTTCTTCGATCGGGTTACGACTAAGGGCATCCACATGCTTCATTCGATCACCTGGTCGATATTTTACATCAAATGTGAACTCCTGCAACTGTAGTCACCAACGTGCTATTCTGGGTATTAAGTCTTTTTTTTCGTTGCATGCCTTCAGTGCATTACAATCCGTGATGACAACGAACTTCAGTCCCAGTAAATATGAACGGAACTTTTTCAGGATTTCGACTACTGCCAAAGTTTCTAATTCATATGAATGAAACTTACTTTCTGGATCTCTCGTTTGCCTGCTGTAATATGCAACTGGATGTAATCGATTGTCACTTTGCATTTGAAACAGGATGCCAGCCAAACCCACTGAACTAGCGTCAGTATGAACTTCTGTTGCCGCCGTATGATCAAACAGGGCAAGTATAGGTCGCTTCGTGAGGCTATTTTTAAGTTGTTCAAATGCCTGTTGTTCCTCGTCGGTCCACCGCCACTCCACGGTCTTTTTTGTTAGAGTTGTCAATGGCTTAGCAATTATCGCGTAGTTGCGTACAAAGTGACGAAAATAGCCGGTTAATCCTAGAAATTGCCTTATATGATGAGCCGAAGTTGGTGATGGAAATTTTTCGACAGCGACAATTTTATCGTTTCCCGGTTGTATCATTCCATCGCTTGTTTCAAAACCAAGGTACGTTACTTTGGTCATCAGGAAAGAGCATTTCTTCAGCTGAAGAGTCACCCCTTCTTCTCTAAAAATGTCCAAGACTCGACGAATTCCTTTTAGGGCGTCTGGTAACGTCTTCGCGTGTAGCATAACGTCATCTAAATAGACAACAGCTATATCATTGATTGGCCCGATGATGCAGTTCATGAAACGTTGAAATATTCTTGGAGCATTCGTCAAACCGAAAGGCATCCTATTGTACTCAAATTGTCCAAATGGCGTAACAAATGACGTGAAACGCTTCGGAGACTCCTCCATTGGAATTTGATGGTATCCTGATCGCAGGTCTAATGTGGTGAAATATTTCCCACCTTGCAGTCTATCAATCTGGTCATCAATTCGGGGCAACGGGTAATTATCTCGGATCGTAATTGTATTTAGTCTTCTGAAGTCGACACACATCCTTTGGTCACCGTTTTTCTTTTTGACCAACACAACGGGGGATGCATATTCAGAGTTCGACTCACTGACTATGTTATTTTCCATTAACTCTGTTACGATGTTTTTAACAGCATCTTGCTCAGTCCTTGCCATCTTGTAAGGGCGACAAAAGAACGGTTGATCAGATTGTAGTCGGATTTTCATTTCCGCAGATCTAGTGCACCCTAGCTCGGTAGTGTTTTGCGCAATACAGTCTCTATATTCCATTAATATAGCGAACAATTCGGACTTAACTTGTTCCTCAACATGACCGACAATCACTTCGTTGAAATTAATACTTTCGTATTCTCTTTCAGTTAAACTCAAAATAAGTTCTGATGCAGAGGCTTCTCGGTTACATCGCCAAGCTCTTGCTAGAATCTGATTTTTCTTGACTACGATGTCGTTTGATGAGAAGTTCGCAACTGGTATTAGAGTCGTCGAATTATTTACAACTGTAGCGACTATTTGGGGCAAATAATTTTCTCTGCCCTCTTCTGGGCGAATGCTACTTTCAATATAAACATCACCGTTGTATTTATCATCCGCTTTTGTTTTCACTAGTTTCATGTAATTCATGGGAATTAAAGTTTCTTCCATTGTTCGAAAAATTATTTTTTCCGAATCCGGAGTGATCTCTAGGTTTGGCAACAGCGAATCTTTTTCCAGAAAGAGTAAATTGTTAATATCTTTCATCACAAGCACTTTAGGTAGCTCGGTGAATGTTCTTCCAATGATAATCGGGATATTCTGTTCCCCGTCCTGAACTATTGAGGCTTTGATTTCTGCCTCAATATCATCTACTTTCATTATGATATTCGCGGATCCCAAGCTAGTAGTTACTCCATTGCCATAGCCATATAGCTTAGTTTGATCGGTCGTGTCGATGGATAAGCCTAGTCGCTTTGCTTCGCTTTGCTTCAATAGTGTACACGAACTGCCAAAGTCCACATACGCGTTACATTTACTTCAGTTGATGAACACTTGCTTGTGATATTTTGCATTTTTGCTGTCTGACGTTGAAATTTCCAGCATTGCCACAACCTTTTTCTTTTCAATCTCCCGTTTCGGACAGTACGAATCCTTGTGGTATCTGCTCTGGTAATGTTTGCAACGATCGTTTGTTGGTTTAGCCTGGCAGCTATCTGCAAAATGCCCTTTTAAACCACACTTAAAGCAAACGGATCCGCCACTCGGATAACTAACAAAATGCTTAGGCCTATTTTCGAACTTTTTCGTTGGCTTTATTCGGTGTTGATAAGCCCCATGTGGCTTCGAACCAAACGATATCTCATTTATAGAGCTCAAAAAAAACAAAAAGCGATTCGGGAGTCTCATGTTGTCCCGATTTAGCACCGATTTTAAACACAGTTTCCTCTAACACTCACATACACAAATACTTTCCAACAAATTTTTTTTTTTTTTTAGAAAAATACATAACAATGTGACAGCCACTCGGCGACTAGGACGTTCGGTTTCGGATCCCACTTCTGATATTGTAAAACCAAGTTTTTCGTTTTTTTTTTTTTTTTTTTTTTTTTTTTTTTTTTTTTTTAACAAATACTTTTTCATTTTGAAAATTACCTCCGTTTACCGAAACCGCCCAGTCATCGAGGAGCTTTCACCATCTGAAAAATAAGGATAAACCTAAGTCCATTTAATTAATAAGGGTGGACAGCGTGGTGGACCCGAATCAATCACTAAATACAACCTACAGGCATCAGCTTGCCGAACCAAAGTGGATCAAACACACAGCAGCGATTTCTCGCCGCCCGAACCATGATCCACTTAACACACACAAAGCTGATCCTTCGGTTGGGGGACGCAAAGCAACAGTTGACCGAACCAGGGCGGGACACACACACAGTAGCGACTCATCGCCACCCGAACCGTGACCCGTCCAACACAGGCTCAACTGCTCCCCTTCCTTTAAACTTAAACTAGGTCCACAACGCCGAACAAAATTATAATAGGCGCGTTTTTTTGCTCCTCTATCCAGCGGAGAGTAGAATGAGAGTAGAGTAGACGCATTGAAAACAACAACAACACTCCTACACCAGTGAATTCACTGGTGTAGGAGTGTTGTTGTTTTCAATGCGTCTACTCTACTCTCATTCTACTCTCCGCTGGATAGAGGAGCAAAAAAACGCGCCTAGTATAACACCCAAAAATTTCAACAAAACTACCACACACCTAACAAAATTAAACAAACTCAGTGAGCCTACTCACCTTAAGTCTTTTCCTATTAACACTATTTATTTTTTTTTTCCGTAAAAATTTCTCGCACTATTATCTACTGCACCGGGCAAACTATCGCACTATACTGCGCTCAAATTCTACTAGGGCTAGGACACTGTCTCGAAACTATGTAGCTCCTTAACAGATGTCACAAAACCCAGCATGTACCGAAAATTCACACCTACGAATTTTGTAATCCCTAACATATGTCACAAAACCCAACATGTAATTCAAATGCATGCATATTGGAATTCACATCTACGAATTTTCAGGATTTGACTACAGACGGAAAACATCAAAGCAAAACTATATACCCATGGCATGGGCAACGTTTTATGACTCTATCCCTCATAAAACGTACACACCGAAAAAGGAAATACCACAAATTTGTCGAACAAAAACATAAGTTTATTTAGAAGAAAATGAAAAATGTTCTTTAGCCTGTTCATGAAAATTTTCTTCGTATTACAGTTTTGGTAGTAGTTGCTAGAAATCACTCCAATGAATTGTCCCTGCTGATCATATTCCGCTACTTTTATCTATTCTGACTAACTTTAAACGAAAATTGTTTACAAAAGTAGCTGTAGTTGTTTTGACACTTATTGCGAGATTGTATGTGAAAATTGTGTAGAGCACAGGCCCGAAAACAATGCGTTTTGGTACTCCAGCATGCGCACATTACCTAATGGTAGGAGCGATTTTCTATCTAATGCCTAGTACTATACTCTTCGCGAAACGAATTCAACGGTCAAATCCCATACAAAAAGAGCTTTTCAATTCGTCAGTAAAGCTCTTTTGTATGGGATTTGACCGTTGAATTCGTTTCGCGAAGAGTATAGTACTAGGCATAGCCTGGAATATGCGATCGGTTAGGTAGTGGAAGCATTAGTTTGATTTTGAAGATCAGTCCGTCATGCCGGACTTTGTCGAAGGCTTGACTTATGTCAGAAAAGAATGTCGATCAGTACTCTTTACCTTCCAACACTATTTTAATATCTGATGCAATTCGATCCACCTGTTGAATGCCGCTGTTATGTGATACTATAATTGATTTTCTGAAATTTGTCTGGCATCTTTAAGTATTGGAAGTAGTATTTTCAGCAGAACATTCTAAAAATTTTAAACACGCACACTTATATGACTTCACTTTGGAAGAATCTTTAGTAGGCTTGGAGATTATTGTGATAACGCCTGTTTTCGATGCTTCTAGAAAATACCCGATTCGGAAAATAGCGTTGAAGAGATAAAAAACTCAAGAAAATACGCTTGGTGGCAACTATTGGACTGTAGCATTGAAGATGATATAAATTCCTATAGATTTTTCAGGACAGGTTTTTGGTACTTCTTTAGCTGAAATTTTGATTTATTGTGAGTCTTGAGCATTGATATTATGTGGAAAGGCACATGTTATTGTGGTGAAAGTTGTAAAAAACTGAGCTGCGAAGGCGGTGACTCTCTCTGCGTTACTTCTGGCCCATTGTCTGTAAACAGTTCTTAGTGAAATTTCTATAACAGAAGGTTTGTTAAATTTTTTGACAGCTTTTCAGAGCGAATAATCGGTATTTTTAGTAAGAGGGAGGTTCTCTTAGAATCCGAAAACTTGAACTCGTAGTTTATCGTTAATGCTAGTCTGAGTCTGAGTCTGGTTTTGTTCGAATATATATGCTTACAGCTAGCGAGGTGGGGTCTCATGTTCAGAGTAATGATGACAGAAAAGTGATCTGAGGCAAAAGTGATCTCTACCTATGGGGCTAGTGTTTCATTTCAAAATGTAAAGAAACCTAAGAAACCAAACAACTACAAAATTTTATTTTAGCGAATGAAATTATCAAAATACATAAAATGTGACCTTTCTTAAATATCTCAGTAACGGTCACGTCTTTAGATAAACAATGCATGACGAAATTGTAGCTTAGAAAATTAAAAAAATTATTAGTGCTAAGAACATCCATTTTGCCGACCAGAAGCTTCAGGTAGCCAAGTAGAAGCCCAAGAAACTTGTTTGTCAAATTCACAGGTTGAGCAATATCAAGCAGTTCTTACACAAAATTTTGTTTATTCGAATGAAATATAAATTCACCGCTTAAACTACGAAAATACAATGCCCGTTCATCCAAAATTGTATTTGCTGCCAACTGAATTTTTAAGTCAGTTGCCACTTCGAATCTGATCGGAGGGCTCTTTCCAAAAGTTGATAATACAAGAGCACGATAATCTACTATCTACTAGCTCTTATTTCTAAACGGACTACCGGGGAAATGTTTTATGTGATTTACAAAAACTCTTTGTCTGCCAAATTTAATTAAGTATCTTCATCTACATCTATGTCCCCTGAAAATTTCATCTCAATCGGACCGGCCATTCAACATATTATCAACACTAATCTTTTTTCTGATATATATATATATATATATATATATATATATATATATATATATATATATATATATATATATATATATATATATATATATATATATATATATATATATACAAATATAAAGAGTTGAGAGTAGAGAGAATGTAATGAGTTTTTTGACAGTTCCAGAATTGTAATAATTGTTTTCGTTGTTCTTTTTGTTCTGTTTTTTCTATTGAAGTTGTACTTTTTTTGTATATATCGGTTGGAAATAATGCAAATAACGATAATTAAGAAAAAAAAATTATTTACATAAACAAAAAGTAGTATTTTATAATCAGAAAGATCAAAAATTGATTTTTTTCCTATGTGTAAACTCATTCTTGACAGACTGTATATGTATATATATATATAGTATATATATATATATATATATATATATATATATATATATATATATATATATATATATATATATATATATATATATATTTATATATATATATATTTATATATATATATATATAATATATATATATATATATATATATATATATATATATATATATATATATATATATATATATATATCTATATATATAGATATATATAAATACAGTAAACCCTCGTTTATCCGTCCCTCGTTTAACCGTTCCTCGGTTTAACCGCTCCCTTTGTTTTTTAAAACTATGTATGTATCTCCTTCAATCATCCGACTGATGAACGGATAAACGAGGGAGAATGTCGTGCACATTGCATTCTATTGTGAAATTCATTCGTCATATACGTTGTATACATATATCGAGACGTTTAGTAGAGTTTTCTGCGATTATCAAAAGTTTTCTATTGGGCAATTCATTCGTTGTCATATTCGTTCGTGCATTTAAATTCTTTTTCTTCCACTGTTTTGTAACGGCTGAATAATGTCTAAGAATATCAATAACTTGAAAAGAAAACGAACGGTTTTGTCCATTGGCTCTAAGAACGAAATTTTGGATAGGATTGATAAAGGTGTTCCTGTTAGTGTTGTACCACAGGACTTTAATATCGGTAAAAGTACGGTTCGGGACTTAATAAAAAAGAAAAGTCAAATTCGCGCTGCCCAAATGCATAGTTCGTCCTCTAAAAAAACTCTTCGAACATCGAAAAACATCGATATAGAGGATGCTGTGTTAAAATGGTATAAGCAGCAAAGATCCTCTGGCATCCCAATTCGTGGTCCTGAGCTTAAAAGTGCTGCATTAAGATTCGCGGAACGGTTTGGGTGTTCCGATTTTAAAGCCAGTGAAGGGTGGTTGTGGCGGTTCCGGAAAAGGCACAACATCAGAAACGTTCGTATTCAAGGTGAGGCGATGAGCGCTGATGTAGGAAGTATCGAGCCATTTCGCGAAAAGCTAAAATCCATTATGTCATCTACCGGGCTTAACAAGAGTCAGTTGTATAACGCTGATGAAACTGGTTTATTTTGGAAGTCTTTGCCACAAAATACACAAGCGTCTAAGGAAGAAAGCCACGTTCCAGGTCGCAAAGCGTGTAAAGAGAGGCTGTCGGCATTGGTATGTTCTAATAGTGACGGTAGCCATCGTGTAAAGCCAGTAATTGTGGGTAAATCGAAGCGGCCTCGAGCTTTGAAAAATTGCATGGATGACTTGCCCTTAATTTATTACAATTCAACCAAGGCTTGGTTTACACAATCGATATTCAAAGATTGGTTCCAGCGACATTTCGTCCCGGAAGTGCGAAGCTTTCAAGAAAATCGAAAGATTGAAAGAAAAGATATTAAAGCGTTATTAGTCTTGGATAATGCCCCGGCTCATCCGGCAGAAGATGAACTTTGTAGCGAAGACGGACAGATTCGATGCATTTTCCTACCACCCAATACGACGTCAGTTTTGCAACCGATGGATCAAGGAATTATCGAGGCTACCAAAAGGTTGTACAGAAAAAAGATGCTAGCAGAAGTCCTCGTATATTTTCAAGATGACGACGAAGAAGTTGATAAAAGGGGTATGTTAATTAGTGTTGATATATTTTTATGTTAAATTCTATATTTTGATGTAAGGAGAACGAACGCTAAAAAATTTTAAAAATTACACAATCAAATCCGCCATTTTCAATTGGGGCAGAGCATGGAAAGATGTCAAGGAAACCACTCTCATTCATGGTTGGAATATGCTTTTAAAAGATGACAGCGACGACGACTACAATGAAAATCATGAAGGCTTGACTGCAGTCGATTTTGATGAAATGTTAACGTCAGCTGGTGAAAACGGGGTAACTATAGACGACATCGAGGAATGGTTGGAGGCGGATATGCAGGATCCCGGCTATCACTTTTTGAGTGAAGATGATATCGCGCAGCATATCTCAAAAAGCCAAGAGGACGTTTCAGAGGATGACGATTTGTTTGAAGAGACAGAAACTGAAGAAAAAATTAAACTAAAGGACGCACGTGATTCATTAGATTTACTTATTAAGTTCATTGATTCATCAGATGGCAAAAACTACAACCAATTTTATCATTCCGTAATATTGTTTAGAGAGGAAGTAATTAAAGAACAGCAGGAACGCATCAGTCAAACCAAAATTACGTCTTTCTTTCAAAAATGATTTACAATGCACATTTTCATTCGAAATAACACACGTACTGATTGCAGTTTTTGTCATTTTGTTGTTAAATAAAGTCCTACGAATATGCTTGGAAAAAATATGTATCTACATATTTATATATATGTATGTGCAATATAGATATGTACATATTATTCTGTAATTACTAGTGATTTTATTTCTGAAAAATTGGCTCCCTCGATCAACCGTTTTTTCGGTTTATCCGCGCCTTGCCTGGAACCAATTAGCACGGATAAACGAGGGTCTACTGTATATATATACATATATATATATATATATATATATATATATATATATATATATATATATATATATATATATATATATATATATATATATATATATATATATATGTATATATATTTATGTATATATATATATATATATATATATATATATATATATATATATATATATATATATATATATATATATATATATATATATATATATATATATGTATATATATATATATGTATCATCAAAAAAATTCAGTGATTATTTCTGGGGAACGCGGCATCCGATTAAGCTCGAAGTGAAAATAAACAATAAATTACGATCTAGGAAATTTAAAAACCCTAAATTTCTTTGTATCCCTTTAACTTCCAATGCAGTCATCGGATCAATACGATATTCGCAGAGTAAGTTGACTTTAGCGTGAGGCAGATGTGGCATATTTCAGACCTTTTCGTTTATTCCCTACCAATAAATGCTAACATTAAGTATTCACATCGTCAACATTTGCAATGAAAATAAGTAAACAATATTTCAATTTTCTAAGAACTGCACATTTTACGGATGGCAACCCAAAATACCTTTCTATCGCTGTAAATTTCGATAAAGTCATCGAAATAAAATTGGCTTAGGGTATATTATTACATAGGGTGTATTGGTCTTAAGTAGGAGAAGAGCGAGTGATAGTGGCTTTAAGTAGCTAATGGTGGAGCGCACACTCCAAATCTGTACAAATCCTCTACTGTTCTTCAAACATTAGTGTTTCTAGCGGTTCTGATGCGCTTGGGTTTTATTACTAATGTTCGAAGAACATTAGTATTAAACTCGTTTCGCCGAAAATTCATGTTTCTTTATATATATATATATATATATATATATATATATATATATATATATATATATATATATATATATATATATATATATATATATATCAGCAAAATGATTTGCCGAGATAATCTCTGGAGTGGCCGATTCGATTAAGCTGAAATTTTCGGAGAACGTAGATATATATAGTAGGTAGGTCCACGACTTTAAATCTCTCAAATTAAAATATCCTAAACCTTTAAGCGGCGGCGAGCATTTTAGTGAAATTTGAGGTACTCCTATATTTCCAAGCAATGTAAATTTTTGTTAAAAAAAAGTATTGGGAATGAAAATTAATTATGTTCTTAGCATGTTTATGATAAAGAATTGAAATTTTTGAGCCGTGTGTGGGTGCTTAGTGCCTAAAAGTAGGAAAGGATTTTTTTCAAATTTTGATTTGTCATTACTTCTGACAAAAACATTGGATCATCGTGAAATTCGTAGAGCGTATTGACGTTGGCTAAAATTAAACACACATGGATTTTCAAGATAGTGCAGGTAACCCTGTAGCTACGGCAGGCTCCTGAAAAAAAATCCTTCAAATCATTGACCCTCCTTAAAAATTTCTGATTTTTGACAAAAAATTCAAATCATTGATAAATTTTAACCTTTTTCCATCATGTCAAATTGAAATTTTGAAAATTCCGATTTGCACAAGAACGGCAACCCATCACCAAATTACCTCTATTTTCAGCACTCGAAAGTTCTGTTCACGAGAACTGACGACCGGATTATCCGATCATAATGAAATTCACAGAACATGTTGGTTTTAGTTGGGACCAAGTCTGATAGAAGTGATTTTGAAATGCGGGCAACCCTGTAGCAGTGGTACCATCTTGAAAAATCACTCAGAAAAAAAACCGGTTTTTGGTCTATTACTTCCGATTCAGCCATCAGATTTTAACAAAACTCACACAGTATTTGGATCTTACTTTATGTAACATTTGGTGAAAACTTGGTTGAAAAATTAGAATAGGGCTGGCAGCTATGGTGATTTTTGTCTCATAAATCTTGCAAATTTGCTCAGAAAAATAAAGCTTTTTCCCTATAGCTTCCGGTCCAGTCCCAAAATCAAAACGAAGTTCATGCAGTAAATGGACCTTAATGTAAAGTAAATGTCGTAGGAATTTCGTACAAAAATCATGAAAGGGCTGCCAGCTATGACCATTTTAGTAATTTTGTGGAATTTCTTTACTGAGCGATTATGTCATTAAATTTGCAAATGGGAATAATCCTGCAATGAAAATTAACAACAAATATTAACGTTTTACAAATTTGAAAAGTTTTGAGGGTGACAACCCTAAAATTCTTTTCATCCGTATACCTTCCAGCGCAGTGATTCAATCGAAACGAAATTTACTGGTTGGGTTTAACTTAACGGCGAGCAGATTTGGTATATATTTTGCTTTGCTGCTGACACAGGGTAACCACCATTAGCCATTACCGTAAATATTGCTCCAACAGATGCTTAAAATTACATACTCATATGCAAAGCATTTGCGATAAAAATAAGGAACCAATTTTTCAATTTTCCGAGTTTTAAACATTTTTCGGATGGCAGCCTTAAACAACGTTTAACCGCTGAAACTTTCGATGAAATCCTCCGATGAGAACGAAATTCAAAGGATAAGTTGATTTAAGTATGAGTTTGTTCTGGTAAACTTATTGCTGCTTCGTAGGGAAAGTGTTGCCAGCACTGAACATTTTCATCATTTGTGTTATAGTTGAGTTTTGTTGCTTGAGATAAGGAATGGTTGATATAATTCTACAAAAAAACTGTATTTCTCTTTCCACATTTTTTTGTCACTCAAAGACAATTTCTTCGAAAATTAGTTTTCAAGCGGTTCTGATGCGCTAGAGTTTTTTTTTTATTAATTTTGTTTAAAATGTTTAATGTATCACAACAGTTTTTTACAGGAGATGCCGCTTTCATAGCTGTGAAGGGTCTGAATTTCCTAAATTTTGAAATTCATGCAAGTAATAATCTTGAAAATCTTTCTACTCTATGAATTTAAATGCATTACTAAGATCAAACTGGATTTGCCCTCCAAACAGGTTGGAGTACGTGTAGTAAAATCATCAGTAAAAACATTCGTATTTGCTAAAGTTTTTTTGAGGTCAGCTTGAATTTCCACTTAAGATCATAAACCAAATATAAATGCTGAAGGTGACAACCTTCATGCCATACATCCAGGGCTTTTATGCTTGGAGAGTATTTTGCGTTAACGGGTAATTTGGTCCTATGCTGAGTGACCACTTCTTGATAACAACAGATAGCAAGTGTTTTTGAATTATTTTTCCAAAAGCTTTGCTTGGAGAAAGGAGTTGATTTATGGACCCGCAGCTATGGGAGCTACTTAAGTTCTTATTTTACCATAGCTAGGAATTGGCTCAAAAATTACTTTATTTTAGACTGATGTGAAATATATGCAAGCATTATATAGAAAATTTGACACGATGATCGCCTAAAATGGTGGCTCGTTGATTGACTGTTGGACTTTTGAATTTTTAGCAAAATTACCCGTATTTGCAGTGCTATAAAGCTCTCTCATCAGCTTTTCCTTACTTTGGTCGGCAGGAACAAGCAGCCGGTTTTTTGCCTTGGAGTGACTGTAAGGAACATTTGAGCCCTTTAAAAAAAATTCTGCCTGCCTGAATTGTAAAAAGTCTTTTCCAGAGGCTATATAATTTTATATTATGCAGGGCTTTATTTTTGTATCCAAGATAAAGTTTTTGCATCTAAGGTATATGACAACTGACCAAAATCGGACTACGCATGTTTCACCGTTGATGATACTATTTACCTAAGAGTTGACATTACCTATAAAACTGTGATACTCAGCACACTAAGTTTGCACGGCCAACATGATACTTCATAGCACTAAACAGTTGGAAAAAGATACAAATACAGTAACAACAATTAAACATGAACATATATTGATAAAAATGATTTCACTATCTCTGTAAACTTACTAAGCGATTACCCTCATTCGCTCAAAAGCGAGTTCAAATTGTTAATCACGATAATTGTTAATCGCATGCAGATAATCACATAACGTACCACAGTAGCAGATTAGTAAGAGATTAAAGCTTTATGGCTTCAACAAAAAACATTTCGAAATGATTCAGATTAGAACGATAATATTAATGCAATCAAGTAATTATATCAGCTAAATTAAAATTCTGGCCTTTAACACATTCACAAAGTTCAGAAAGAACGATTAAAGTTTTATTCTTTGAAAAAAAAAACAGACTGTTTTCGTTTTATCTTATCGCTAAGTTCCGATAATTGCATTGAATCTTACTATGAATGAAACTTAAATGACTTTTGACTGTTCTCAAGTAAAATAAATTAAAAAAATGCAACATGTTTCAGCATATGGACCATGGTTATCGATCATTTTGGAATTCGAACTCAACTAATTGTAAGTAGAGTAGACGCATTTCTTGCCATCTTTGCTCTACACAGCTTAGTAGCAAGAAACGTCATCGGGACTTGCTCGTACCTGCATCGCAAACATAAAAAAACGTAATCTTACTCAGATAATTGTAGCTTTTAGGTGGTCGTTGTTTAAAAATGAATTTGTTTATCTTACGAGCTTCTTATATCGTAATGAAAGGATTAAGAGAAATATGAACTACGTGAAGTTTGTTATGTCAACAATGCCCACCTATGATTAATTCATACACATGAAATCTTATCACAACTTTGCAATGACAGAATTATGGTTGATTTGCGAGTGATGGATGATGCCGCTTTGGATAGAATTGTTGTACCGTCAGTAAGTCTCATTCGATCTTTGTTAGTTTAATGTACGAGAGTGTACTGATTTATATAACATAGGTACGGATTTTGAATTTTAGTTTAGCACGATTTAGATGAGCTTAGATGTTTCGAAAACTAAAAAAAATTATCCGATAAGCAAACATGCATTTCGGTCGAAAAACTGCAGAGACAATCAATATACGGTAACTTTGGTGTAGCTAATACTAAATGAACTAAATCACAACTCAAATCAATATGATTTTCACAATCCAAAAAATTTATTGTCCACTCCTTAAACAACCAGATCTCATTAACATATCAACAGTCACTTCTGATCCTAAACTCTTCGACTGCCTCTGGTAAGCTGTTCCATTACGGTCTTGAGGAAATCCCAAATCTCACTAGGATCTACATGGTAGAAGTCAAGTGAGTCCTTAAGTCTGTCAAATGCACGAAGATCCTTAACACGATTTGTGAGCCTATCAAAAGTACTAGATTTCAGTTTTCTGTAAATGTCCTTGATATGTTTATTGGCTGTGGGCAAATCAATGATCTGGCTCATAAAAGCAGTTGGAAGCCTGGATATGTCGAGCAGTCCATTCAGACCACCTGGCGGTACACCCACAAAAGTGCGCACCGGCTGCGCCTGTCCTGCTGTCGAAACACGCTCAACCAACCAATTAGTCAAGAATTTCATGTCGATGAATAGATTTTCGCATGTGTAGTTGACCAAGGCAGTGAATTGGGCACTATTTCTGACGGGTTCCAATCGTTGCGTGAAGGTAGGTGAAGAGAGAAAAGTCATAACGTCGCTGGTTTCTGGATCCTTGACTATGACTGAGATTAGGAGCTCAGTGACATTCTGCAGAAGTGATGTAAACTCCTCTCCGGTTGGTGCTTGGCAAGCAAATTGCGGTGTAACGGGTTGCAACAGATCTAAATTCACGTTGGCAGCTTCCTCAAGTAGTAATTGAGGCTGCCCAACAGCTGCACAAATCACGGAAACAAGCACAACTATAACTTTCATACTTTCACTTTGCAGGCAACAGAACTCAAACTGATACAGTGAGATGCTGCCAATAGCTTTTATAGTGTTGCCTCTTGCAACTCGCCTACTATGACGCCTTCATCACTTTATTCTTTACCAAATAATTTTTGGATTTTTTATTCAAATCAAACATCCAATGTCGCACAGCACTTACATCATGTGGTTCTTAGGCAAAGGTTACTTTACATAACCCCACTCTTTATCTAGTTACCATTAGGTACGACTGTCCGAAAAAAACGTATGCGAAATATATACTTAGCCGCATCTTAAACTGTATCAAGTGAACGCATCAGGAAACGGTCCACTCGCAAGCTATTATGATAAAATGAATTTACTTTTTTCAACGCTCAGTGATAACAGAATATGTAAAATAGTTTCTCTTAAACACTTTGTTGATATTTAGCTACCGCTTGAGGCTTATGAGATTATGATTTTGCTGTAGTAAAGGTACGTTTTTCAGCTAAATAGAAGCCAACACATTATTTTTAATGGACATTATAGGCTTTATTTACATAAAAAGCGAACGTTTTTTATTTAAATTCCAGCGCACAGTCCCGTAACGGTCTGGGAATAAGAGACTTCTGAGTGCGTAGACAGAAACTGGCTGTTTGACAAGCAAAAAAATCTGCGTATTATTATCACGTGTTTATCTTAAAACATATGTACATAAAACGACCCTAAGGTTGGAAAAACGGATTCAGTGAAAATAAGCTTCAAAGGTTGAAAATCAGCCCTCACGATTTATTTGTAACACATTGTAACCATAAAAACGCATGTCTAGTTTATGTAAACAATCAACATAACATCTAGCAGTTAGCTTTTACTATCATGATAGTGAAAATCTTCAACAAACTTTAGTTACATTTAGCATTTAACCAGAGATAGGGGATGTGAAAACGACTAATCTGAAGCGTGATATTAGAAAAAGGTAATCATAGAATAACTTATATTAGGTTTCAGCTTAAATCAAACTACTGCAAAACTGCTTATTTATGATAATAAAATTGTAGAGAAGTATGCGACAAAAGACTATGATAAAGTGCCCTTACTCTTTTCGCGTACTTGTATAAATTCAGCTGAGATCATTTTGAGCTGGAAGCTGCAATTTAAAATCATTTGAAATCTGCAAAAAACACGAAAATATTTATATTAAGCCTACATCAAATATCGGCAAATATTCCTTTTTCCACGAAGTCTTGTTTACAATCCTACAAAACATTTAAACATCCCCCCAATAATTTGACTATGCATTAAACAAATTAAATAAACACTCAATGTTAAACTTGAATACAACCGACCTTATTTGATTAGCATTAAACACCAAAGCCATTTATTGTGGATAATTATTTACGTTATTACATTACCTTGAAATTATTGCAAAGCCTGCAGCACAATAAATGTTTGCCTTGATTCACTTACTGCAACATTTTTATGTATCCGCATGCAAATGAGTTCAATGTTTCAAATGATGACGCTCAGTCTTCTTGACATTTCAAAAAAAAAAAAAAAAAAAAAATGCAAAGAAAAAAATGTGTTATCGTTTCTAAGCTAGCAATAAACTGTCCAATTTTTCATCGAGGGAATCTAAGAGAAAATCTCTAGAAGGAAATTAAATGTTTGAAAGTAAGCAGTGCATTATAAATGAATGAAGACAGCTCTCAACTAGACATAAATTGACAGTTGTCGCACATTGTGGAATATGCATCGTGCTAATATGAAAATGGTTTATGCGAGATTTTAGATAAATGCTTTGACTCACATAAGCACGTAAACGTTGTTTTAATGATGCTTGGAGACTCAGAAGGAATAAATATAAGAGCATTTGCTCGAAGAAGAACTGGCATTCCTATCCCGGGAAACAGCAATATTTACAAATAATCGTCGAGCTTAACCCTAAATTACACCAGTTCTAGTGAAAGACATTGCTATTTATCGCAGAACAATAACGACGGACTGTTCCATAGCGAACTGCTTTTATTTTATTTGCAAATTGCAATAACAGTCTGCTATTTATAGATCTGATAGCCTGCTATTTTTTCCAAATGCTATTTAGGTTACTTTATTGCAGCCAGAAGATATCAGTCAACATCAACAAAAAGTAATAGCAGCATGCATCAAAGTCTTTGTGGCATTGACTGTGCTAGTTTTATAATCCGTACGCAAGCCTTTTGAACATAAGCTGACTAGGGGATGACCTATAGCGCTCGTTGTTGACGGTGATGGATTGGCCAACGTCGTTCTCAAAGAAGAGTGGACCGATGACGCGACCAGTCCAAAATCTACACCAAACAGTGCCTTTTTCCGGATGGATTGGACGCTCTTGGATCTCATGTGTATTGGTGCCGTCCCAAGTTCGACAATT
This sequence comes from Nemotelus pantherinus, assembly GCA_963978885.1. NCBI lineage: Eukaryota > Metazoa > Arthropoda > Insecta > Diptera > Stratiomyidae > Nemotelus > Nemotelus pantherinus. The sequence goes on along the minus strand of OZ022266.1, from coordinate 52,430,877 downwards.
TTGTTTGTTGACATTCATGACAACTGTGAGGCCGATGAGCTAGCAAGGCTTGGAACCTTGTTACTTGAGGTCTCTTGCTCCCTCTCAACAGGTATACCGATGACATCGGTCAAACTGGCCATCAGGCAAAAATATCCCGATGATGCTAGGAGGTCCTGGGCAGATGAATCATCCTGTGCAATAGCAAGGCAGTCTTGGGTATCCACGGATGCGCATCGCACTAGGCAGTTTTTAGGCTTAACTCGAAGCGCTCTACGCTGCACTGTGGACGTTCTTACGGGCCACTGCCTCATAGGACGGCATGCACAACGATTGGGAGTGCAGTTTAACAATTTCTGTCGGAGTTGTGACTCTGAGGATGAGGAGGAGTTCGTCCTCCACCTCTTGTGTCAGTGCCCGGCGTTGGCCAGGAAAAGATTGGTGGCAATTAGTGCTCCCTTTCTCTCATACCAGACCGTTTTGTCCCTGGTCAATTTAAAGGGTATAGCGCGATTTGTCAAGGGAAGTAGATGTTTTCCCGAGTTCAGTGAGTAGGAGAGAGTCACAAATAATTGTGGCATCACAACAGGCCTCTCTTGGGCCTATGTGTGTCGGTCGGCAGACCTCTATAGATCGGCAGCCACTTCAACCTAACCTAACCTACCGATTCATTCAGAAATGGGCCTCATCGCTGAAGATGATTGGTCAATGAAAATCAGGGTCATTTTCCAACTACTCCAGAGCCCATTCAGCGAACACACGTCGTTGCCTATGGTCGTTTCCGTTCAGCTCCTGGATTAGTTGAATTTTGTACGGGTGCAAGCCACGCTGCAACGCAAATTCTCCAAGTTGTGGTCTGGAAAACAGTTCCTGTGAGCGACGCGAAATCAACTGCCTTGGATTTTGGAACTTGCATTTCGTTGACATACGGATGCTGGATGCTTGTTTCAAATTTGTCGATTTGACGATTATGGCGACCGTGAAATGAACGAAGCGCGTGGAACGTTGCTCGATCAGAACACCCAGTCTGATAAAAGAATTTCATCATTTGCACGTGCCATTAAAGGCTATATGCATATGGTGATTTGGCATAAAAGACTAAATAAATGACAGCCAATTTAACAGATGTAACTTGTACAATGTGGTCGCTATCGATTGTGAATTTTCGGAAGACCCTATTGGAAGACTCGTTATTAACTACCCAACTGCTGTCGTAATGAAAGATTTAGCATCCTCCTATAGTACAGATATTGAGGAAGTTTAATTAAGCAAATAGTTTTACTAAGCAATCGTTTTTTTTTTTCTTCAAATTAGTAAATAGTTGTCAATGAAGCAAATCATTGTTCACATATCGGTCAATTTATGTCTGGGTTTCGATATATTTGCTGCAGATTAGTAGTCCATTTTCTAGCTCTCCTACGTTGGAAAAATAATTGAAAGCCAGCCAAGAAACCAATGTGCAAACATAATGATAAGCAAAGATCTATTTTTCTTAGAAAATGGCACAGCATACATGATGCAGCCTGCTAAAGTTGGTAAATTTATAATAGTATCATTAGATTTAAGAAAAAACCGATCACAGAATTCATTTTCATAGCTTTTGGTTCGATACCCCTTAAAAAACCATTAGCAAACCACACAAAACTGATAACTGTCGATAATGAGTAGCGTATATTCTATATGAATAGCGTAGATTCATTGGTAGAAAGTACATTTAAAGACACTATGAAATATCAATAACAGGCGTGTTTTTTTGCTCCTCTATCCAGTAGAGAATAGGATATATGCATTGGAAACAACAACAATCCTGTCCCAGTGAATTCACTAGTACAGAAAATCTATGCCTCATTTGTAGTTCACGTGTTGAAGTGTAGAATGTGCTGATGGAAAAAAGAAAAGCTCATGAGAAGTTGTTTTTTTCTTCTGTGAGGTGGCTTTGGGTTTTTCATGGTTATGTTGAATGTTTTGGTAGTTAGGAAATTAGAAAAAGCACTCATAGTGTATAGAAAGCTAAAAGAAATAATTTTCTGTTAGTACTTTTTCTATTTTCTATCGATTGTGGTAGTGTATATTCGTTATTTTCTCTCTTTATTTTCAGCTGTTGTGTGGTACCACAGCAAATGCAGCAACCTATGTCAGTCTTAGCGAAAGCACTGTTGTTTTATACTAGATCGTTGTTTTTGCGGCATAGTTCTATTCTGCTCTGTACCGGAGCAAAAAAACCCACCTAATATAATATCTAATATAAGGTTGATTTTTTTTAAAATCTGCAGTCATTCTAGCCATTAAGACTGTTTCTTATACTAGGCGTGTTTTTTTGCTCCTCTATCCAGTAGAGAATAGGATATACGCATTGGAAACAACAACACTCCTGCACCAGTGAATTCACTAGTACAGAAATTGTATTCGTCATAGGTAGTTCACGTGCTGAAGTATAGAATGTGCTGATAGAAAAAAGAAAAGCTCATACGAAGTTGTCTTTTTTTCTGTGAGATGGCTTTGGTTTTTTGAAGGTTAAGTTGAATGTTTTGGTAGTTAGTAAATTAAAAAAAGCTCGCACAATGTGTATATAGTTAAAAGAGATAATTTTCTGTTAGTCCTTTTGCTATTTTCTATCGATTGTGGTAGTGTATATTCGTTATTTTCTCCCTTTATTTTGAGCTGTTGAGAGGTACCACAGCAAATACAGCAACCTATGTCAGTCTTAGCGAAAGCATCAGCTGTTTTGTGATGGATCGTTTTTTTGCGTCATTGTTCTATTCTGTTCTGTATCGGAGCAAAAAAACACGCCTATTAATTGAATTATTGTGTCAGCCAAATTGGCAAGTTGTTTAAACAAGCTTTTATTTTCATCAGCTAGAGGTGCACTTATTTTTTCTAGTACTATTCAAAAATTTGCACACAGTTCCTGCAATTTCTTCACATTCATCCTGTTTTTTCTTTTCAAATGCGTTATGAATAAAATTTTATCTGCATATTGACATTTTTTACGGCTGCAAACGACTTCAGTGTTACAATTAGAGCATTTATGTTAAATGGTATGCATTTTACGGATATAAACATGAAAATTTAATTACCTTAAATTAATTGATTTAGTTATAAAGATAACTATCCAGTGTGGTGGTTTTGGGGCTACAAATTAAAAACTTTCGCAATTTTGGTCTATAGAAGTTTTAAATTGGGCTATATTTTCTTTTAAATATCTGGCCACAGTGCATGACACCTAACAAATGACTCACAATAGTAAATGCCTGGCATTTTAAGACTTAATCTAACTGCTCGGACAGTAAAACTGCTTAAAATTAGAATATACTCCACTCTTAAGCTAAATAGAGATAAACATCAATTTAGTAATTTCAAACTCATCTCGCACAAATTCATGCTCATACAAAATAATGAGCAAAGCAAATGTATATGAAGAAATCTTAAACAAAATTCGGCCTAAATTTAAAATTCCTGACAACTTATGTTGACAGGTTCTCTCAGAACTCTCAAAAACATTTATTTGTTGGGGAAGTGACATTGTTAAAACAAGCAATGTGCCCCCAAAAAGATGTCTTGAGACCGATTCTTTTCAATTGTGCACCCAATGCTTCCTTAATAATACACTACTTTTACTTCTTTACTATCATTTTTGGTTATGCCAAAAAACACAAAATAGAATGCCTGAAACCGTGATTTCTTTATATTTTCTTCCGTTTGATAATTCTTGATCAAGCAATTGTGATTACGGTTTTTTGACACAAGACCATTTTTCATTTTTGATCGACATATTAAAATTTTTCTAGTATGAATAAGCTTGCCGTGTTTCTGGGAGTTACCATCGCATCATTGGTTCGTATTAAAACTCATATTTTCCTAAACGTACTCCCATTCTGCTAATTACTCATTCATACTTATGCTTTTCTACTCTACTATGCCATCTTTGGTGTAGAAAAATTGTCCATAAAAAACAAAAATACATTAAAAGTAAGCAAGCTTCTTTTATTCATAATATGTCATCAATGTCGGTAAACGTTTCATCAACGAAACAATACAGAAACTTTCAGCTTCTAATTATCTTTAATTCAATGGCGGCTCGTGACATTTAGAAACGGGGAGGCAGTGAATTTAAGAATCATTAAGAAAGTTAAATAATATTATAATAATATAATATCAAATTCATATTGTGGGACTTTGTGGTGAGGTAATGAAATACGATGTAAACTACACCGTAGAAACATTTTACTTGAGAGCAATGTATATTTGGCTCTATTTTGACAAAATGTTGAACGAAATTTTCATACAGCTGTGTTAATCCTCCAATATCTTGAAAAAATGTTTTTCAATATTTCGCAGCGATAGCTCCAATAATCGTATGGACTCACGATATTTCGAAAACTAGTCTTAATTCTTTTAAACGCATTAATAATTAAATGGCATCTCAAAAATTACTGAAGTGGCCGGAATGTTTAAATTTGACTTTATTATTTATGGTTAACTTATCTATTATAGTAACTTTAACAGCGTACAGAACAAAGAACTTACTTTCAAGATTTTTCGGTTGAGGAATAGGGTATAAATGAACAGTACGCACTCAAACGAGAGTTGATGAAGCATATTTTGAATAGTGAGAGACTGAGTTATATCCATGAGGCTAAAAAGTCCATGTTGTGAAATTCATCTAACCGACTTTTTGCATTTAGCCATATACATTACACGCCTCTGCTTCATTGTGACCTCTAAATGGCAAGTCCTGACGTGGTTAAAGTAACGTTAAGTCAATAAACCATTTTTTTACTAATGTTCGAAGAACAATAGTATTAAACTCGTTTCACCGAAAATTCATATTTCTTTATATATATATATATATATATATATATATATATATATATATATATATATATATATATATATATATATATATATATATATATATATATATATATATCAGCAAAATGATTAAGGGAGATAATCTCTGGAGTGGCCGATCCGATTGAGCTGAAATTTTCGGAGAACGTAGGTGTATATAGTAAGTAGGTCCACGACTTTCTCAAATTCAGATATCCTAAACCTTTTGGCGGCGGCGAGCGTTTTAGTGAATTTTGAGGAACTCCTATATTTCCAAGCAGTGTAAATTTTTGTTAAAGAAAAGTATTGGGAATGAAAACTAATTATGTTCTTAGCTTGTTTATGATAAATAATCGGAAATTTTGAGCCGTGTGTGGGTGCAGAGTGCCTAAAAGTAGGCAAGGATTTTTTTTCAAATTTTGATTTGTCATTACTTGTAAGAAAAACAATGGATCATCATGAAAATTACAGAGCGTATTGATGTTGACTAAAATTTAGCACGTAGAGATTTTCAGCATAAAGCGGGTAACCCTGTAGCTGTGGCAGGGTGCTGAAAAAAAATCCTTCAAATCATTGACCTTCCTGAAAAATTTTTGATTTTTGACAAAAAATTCAAATCTTTGATAAATTTTATCCTTTGTCCTTCATCTCAAGATAAAATTTTCAAAATTCCGTTTTGCACAAGAACGGCAACCCATCACCAAATTACCTCTATTTTCAGCACTCAAAAGTTCTGTTCACGAGAACTGACGACCGGATAATCCGATCATAATCAAACTTACAGGATATGTTGGTATTATCTAGGACCAGGTCTGATAGAAGCTATTTTGAAATGCGGGCAACCCTGTGGCAGTGGTGCCATCTTAAAAAATAGGTGAGAAAAAAAACTGGTTTTAGGCCTATAACTTCCGATTCAGCCATCAGATTTGGACAAGATTCATACAGTACTTGGATCTTATCTTAGGTAACATTTGATTAAAATTTGGTTGAAAAATTAGAATAGAGTTGCCAGCTATGGTGATTTTTGTCTCCTAAATCTTGCAACTTTGCTCAGCAAAATAAAGCTTTTTTCCCTATAACTTCCGGTCCAGTGCAGAAATCAAAACGAAGACCACGCAGTAAATGGACCTTAATGTGAACCAAATGTCGTAGAAATTTCGTACCAAAATCATGAAAGGGCTGCCAGCTATGATCATTTTTGTAATTTTGTGAAATTTCTTTACAGAGCGATTATGTCATTAGATTTGCAAAAGGAAATGATCCTGCAATGACAATTAACCACAAATATTAACGCTTTAAAAATTTGAAAAGTTTTGAGGGTGGTAACCCTAAAATTCTTTTCACCCGTATAACTTCCAGCGCAGTGATTCAATCGAAACGAAATTTACTGGTTGGGTTTAACTTAACGTAAAGCAGATTTGGTATATATTTTGCTCTGCTGCTGACACAGGGTAACCAGCATTAGCCATTTCCGTAAATGTTGCACCAACAAATGCTTCAAATTACGTTCTCATATGCAAAGCATTTGCAATAAAAATAAGGAATCAATTTTTAAATTTTCCGAGTTTTGAACGTTTTTCGGATGGCAGCCTCAAACAACGTTTAACCGCTGAAACTTTCGATGAAATCCTGCGATGAGAACGAAATTCAAAGGATAAGTTGATTTGAGTATGAGCTTGTTATGGTAAACTTATTACTGCTTCGTTCGGAAAGTGTTGCCAGCACTGAACATTTACATCATTTGTGTTAGAGTTGAGTTTTGTTGCTTTGGATAAGGAATGGTTGATATGATTCTACACAACAGTGTATTAAGTCTTTCCACACTTTTTTGTCCCTCAAAGACAATTTCTTCGAAAATTAGTTTTCTAGCGGTTCAGGTGCGCTAGAGTTTTTTTATATTTTATATCACATCCTTCATTCACCTGGTTTTCGATTAGTTGAGTGAGCTTAATTTCGTTTAAAAGGGTGCCATTTAGATTTTCTAAATCATTGAAACGTTGCGTTGACCACACATTGTTACTGGAATTGAGAAGTTTCACATGAGAAGTTTCTAATCGGTCAAGCTACCAGAGCATTTTATTATACCACTCTACATTAAATAAAAGCTCAACATTCCTATCGCTCTAATGATTTTTAACTCTGGGGTAGGCTTTCTATTTTCTTTAAATTTTAATGTTCCGGATAAGTTTATTGTAAGTAACTTGTAAGTCATCATAAAATTCATTTTGAGTATTATTATATATACAATTGATTTACATTATAATAATTGAAAATTGAAAATAATTGAAAATAGTTATAGCTTTTAAAAAAAATTCTTCAATGCTACTTAAAATGCACGATAAAATACCCCGGACACTTTTACATGTACATACTAGTTTTACACTGGTAGTAAACTAAATTTCACAGATCAAATATATTACCAAATCTAAATTTAGCGCATACATACAAAAAAAATACTGTTTACTCAAAGCACAAACAAATACTTTCTTAGGGTTCTTTCGGAAATATATATGAAATAATTATTTATTCTCTTCATACATCAATTTTTTATCGTTTTATTCGGTAGTTTGTAAATGTTTCATTAACCAAATATAAGCATTGACGAAATAAAAATACAAAGCACCTGACTTATTAATTTCGATAGCTCTTAATTTGTCCACTACTTTCCTCCTTTGCCCTAAAATAATTACCTTTCGCTATACAACAACAAAGCACATACATTGCTGTTGAATACACTATTGCCATATTGAATACTCAAAAATTTGATCATTTATGAATGACGGGAAAATACAAACTACAACGTTTTCATTGATAAAAATGCACTAGATGAGGCAGATGTGAATCTGCCTCATTTTCATTTCTCTACCTTCGTTTTCGTTGTGCTCGAAATCAACGTGGTAAGTGGCGGCTAGGACTGATGGATATTTTTTTTTTATTTTTTACACTGAGGCAGTGCTCTGGGTACAAAATTGATTTCGGTGTTCTTTTTTGGTGCATTTTTTTACTTTTTTGCGCTGAGGCAGTGCTCTGGTCTGGGTTTAGGATTGATTTCGCGTTTTTTTTCCGGCTGCTTGTGTAGAGGCACTGGTCTCAAAAGGTTTAAATGTTTACATATGCACAAATTCCAAAATAGTGGAGACTTGGGAGCAAAATGCTGGTTTTGCTATGAATTTAAATATTATTTTTTTATTAATTTAGAATATGTATTTTGTAAATTGGACCGAGGAGGCACTGCCTCCCTTGCCTCCTCTGAGGAGCCGCCACTGCTTTAATTATCTTTAATTTAAGCATAATTGGTAATCGATTTTTCTGGTAATCTTAAATTTTTGCTATTTTGTTTGTTGATTAACAAGTTTTTGAATAAACTGTAATCTAGTTGTATTTTGAGAACTGAAAAGATGTAATATTTTCTTATTTCCCCTCAAGCTATGCCCACACTGGGCGCGAAAATGTTTGAACTCTTCAGTACCTTTATCTCTTCGAAGAGGTGGTTAATTGGCTAATTATTGTTGCAAAACCACTATTCATATTTAAAATTGAGTAAATTTGAGGTTTTTTGACAACTTTTAAAAACAATTGAATATAATTGAATATGGTATTGCAGAAGGTGACAAAAGTATCGCTTAGGTTTTAAACACAATATAAATGCAATAAGACGGACTATTTTGTCCATCTCTCATATTCAGTACATATGTAAGAAAAAACCTGAATCATAACATCTACACGAAAACATTAGTAACATATTAAGTATTGTGTCAGCGTTAGTATTGTTGATAACTTTAAGTTGATGCCTGCAAATATCACCTGTAATATATTTTACGTTTTCGCATTGTTTTCGATTGAAACTAGATTGTATCAATTTATTAAATTTCTAGCTCAATCAAAATCTAAGTGTTTCGATTTTCTAATATTTTAATATGAGTTAGATGAAATGGGCTCTCCCTTTATTATATTTACTAACATGAAAATTGTTGAGTTTTAATGACATAAGCGTTTCCACAATTCACAAATCGAATGCAAATTTTCTTACTTATTCGAAGGCAATAGCAAGAGAACCAACATTCATTATGGTTAAAGTTTTGCATACTTTTAGATTATTTGATATTGAACAAAATACGAAAATATATAACTACAGCCAAAACAAAAAAATCAAACGTATAAATATGATACCAAAGTGTTAAATTCAATGCACGTTCGGATGTGAATTTTGAAAATTAAAAAGTTGAAAGCTAAATTTCAGCAACATTTGCTTATTTCAAATAAAGTCAAAGCTTTTAATTGCTTTTCACACAGCTTTTAAAATTTAGCAGCACTCAGATTCACAAAAATATCAAAAGCATAATCAAAGTCGAATATTTTACGAAGTTTGATAACAAAAGCTTTGAAGATAAGATCCATTGTATGAACGGAACTATGAAGAAGCAAACGGCTGAAATCACCAGCACCAGCTGAAACAATTAACTTTATAAAACTTCCTCTAATTTATACCAATCAAATACAATATACCTGTATTTTTGGAAACTAAGAGAAAAATTAAGCAGTTTTTTCACATTTAAACGGAATACTAAAACAACTGTTTCTTAACTAAGAAATTTAATTGTGAAAGCATTACAGCATTTTTCGCGTAATTTTAATTATTTTAAGATAATTTGATCAATCAAATCTCTCATTTTTGAGTGTTTTAAAATTACAGATTTTTTTAGACGGATTAGAACTTGAACTTGAAGCAATTGTTTGGTTTAAGTCAGCTAGAAACAATTGCTTCAAGTAAAACTGATTATATCACATAAGCAAAGAAGAAGAATAAGTATTGCTTAATTTAATTAAAATTAAATATGAACACGGACTTTAGTAAGTAATTCTTTTGGAACAGAAGATATTCTGATCGAATCAGCATGAATAGAAAAAAATTGGTATATGCAAATGATTAATACAGAAATAGTAACAACAACAAGTGATGCAAAAGCAACTGAAAAACTGAAGAAAAAACTTGATAAAATTGAAAAATAAAGTTGAATTTATTAAATTCGAATGGTTATAGATGGTGTAAAATTGAGAACTGAAAACGAAAATGCTCGCTTCACAGGCGTAAAAGTGATACTGCATCATGTACGGCACTGAAAATCACAAAATTTATTAGCTTTAACTATAAATTCGTAAATGTGCTACATCGTAAATTTATAACCCCCTCCATGACAATGCAAGACGATACATACGTCAGCATATTTTGAATTTCAACAGGATCAGCATTATCTTGAATTTGGATATTTTCGACAGTGATGTAACGAAATACGCGCCTTTTTGTAAGCTCCGATAACAAGGCTCTGATAAAAATAAACATGCAGCCGGCCATCATCAGGCGGGAAATAAAGTAAATGTGTTCATATGAATATGCTATCTAGAAGAATAGTAACAAACGGAAAAGTGTTCTTTTCTTTTACTACTATTATCGCATCAGCATCATATTGTGATATCTATAGATACAAACAGAACCTATACATGCGTGACTTTGTACATATATAAATGCGTGATATGTACTCGTATAATAAGCTTCATCTGTAAAATTGAGCGGTTCATATGGGCGAAAATTGACGGTATTATAATTTCATTTCACTGCAAACTTGATTCAGACGGTTTAACTTTTTATTACATCTAAAAGCACTCAATTAACAAATTTCAGGAAAGTGTGAATGAACATGTAATACGATTTGATAACGAGTGATTTAAATAAAGAATTGAGTAATTTTCAAGATATGACAATGTATTTTAATATATTCGATAACACAACTTATTTAGTTTAATCAGTTTGCAGTCTGCTTGATGCCACCACACTCCGACAGTTTTCGAGAAAGAATCTTTGAGCAGTCACCGTGAAGTACCGGAATAATGATGGAAACGATTACAATAGCTTAGGATATATACCAGGAAAATGCTCAATTGCGCTTACCACCATTTGTTCCGATCATCCTTAACATAGAGGATGACTCGATCAAATTCTCAATCTCAAAAAGAACTTAAAAGAATTTGATGAAGACCTTTAGAAGAGAATCATTCAGATTGTTCTGTGGAAAACTGGAACGTACAATAGGGATCTCGAGGCTGTGAAAAGTCCAGGAAAAAATTCGAATCAGCTAAGCTGGAGTTTCTAAAATATCTAGATGGTGCGTTTCTCAACTACAGAAAGGAGTCTCTGTAGACTGTGCTTTGGATTCACTTTCCAGGAGCTGCAGTGGTTGATACTCAGAATGCTCGTGTGCCTATGACCGAACCTTTTGCTCTTTTTGGTAGCGAGGAGTATGAGTACACAGGTAAATCAGTGGTCACTAACGAAAAAGGCAGGGATACTATTATGTTCCTTGAAAATTTCAAATCTGTGCACATAAATAGCATCCACTCGGCTATGTTTATGAAGCTAATTGAGCAGCAGAGACAGACCTCAAAAATGCCTTGAGTTACTCGTAATGTATATAATGCAAACAGTTCTTTGCTTAAAGCTTTTAGTTCATCAGACTGTCCAGAAGTGTTTTAAAATGAAATTTGAATAAGATCCAGATCTGTTTCCAAGGATCAATGAATCGATAACAAATACGGACACCAAAAAAATGCATCCACGAATTGCTTAAGAGGGCGATGAACACCGAGAATATTATTATAATTGTATTTCCGCATTTCCGTTGCTAAAAACCCGAGCAAATCGGAAAAGGTGCGGACTGTTTGGGACGCCGCAGCAGTATGCAAGGGAGTTTTTTCGAGCTGACGTTTGAACAAAGGGCCAGCTTTTTTAGCTCCCTCATTGAAACTGTATTGAGATTTCCAAAGGAAAGTTTTTTGTGAGTGTTGTATTTTTGAAAAATTTCACCAAGTTGAAAATGATGAAGAAGATTGGTTGTCTCAACGATTCTTTTGGAAAAGTCAAACGTCTAAGGATCCTGAGTTTTTAGTGAGTTTCGCCGCAGAATGTTTTACTGCAGTTACCTACTATAGGGAAAATGTAAATACGAAAACTTGCGAATCCGAGTTTCCAAAAGCAACTAGATAGGCACTACCACACTACGATAGTGTAAATTTGGGCAATGATGCGATTCAGCTTGCATTTGACGCCCTTGTAGAACATAGGCGAGGAAGTTTTCACTGAACAAACACTATATCGATTTTTTTGACAAACACGAAGTATTTTTCTGCCATGCCGGATGTATAATTTTTGGAGCTTTGGTAACAAAGACACGTTTACGTTTAAATTTAATAAGATATATCAAGGTTTTTTTTTTTAGTGGAGATAAACTTGTCACGAAGAAACAGCTTTTGAGATTATTGCTATCAATTTTCGATCCACTGGGAATGTTGTTTTTCCATATGATCCACATCCTGTTTCAAAATATCTGGAAATTGTTTGAAAAATGGAGATCGAATCTTGGAGGTATGCAAAACATACATATACCCAGATCCTACTTCAATAATACAAATACTGATGAAAGTATTGCAAAACTACACATTTTAGCGGTAGCCAGCAAGATAGCGCATACAGGTTTTTATTTTAAAATGAAAAAAAACTCTAGCGCACCTGGACCGCTAGAAACACTAATGTTCGAAGAACAGTAGAAGAATCGTGCAGGTTTTGAGTGCATATTCCACCACATGAGCTGCTTATTACGGCCAAACTGTTTCAAATGCCACGTTTTACTTTGGTCTCAAGAATGCATTATAACTCATATGGTAGAAGGTTTCAGATATTACCAGTGGCATGGGTTTCAAAGTTTATGAAAGAAAAACACTTGTTGATTATATTCGTTATCAGTTGCTTATTTCACCAAACTTTGAAAGCAGCATCTCATATAACATCAATGAAGAAAATGCTCAGTGCCTGCAGCACTGTAACTGAAGTTGGTGTTTGGGGCTGCGATCCGAAAAATTTGCAGAACTTAGGGAATTGAAACATCGGTTATTTATTTTCATTGTAAATGTTTCCGGTATGAATACTAACTGTAAGCATTTATTGATACAAAAGTAGCACAACCGACTCGTGCTGGCAACCTTTCGCCAGTATCAAAGCCAAGAATATACGTTGTTATATTACATTCACGTTGTTATATTACATTCGAAGTTAAAGGAGTATAAAGAAATTTAGGGTTACCTGCAGCGAGTTTTTTCAAATAATCGAAAGCTTAATATTTGCTGTTTATTGTCACTACAATATCATTACCAATTGAAAATTCTACGATAAAACCGCTCAATAAAGATATTGCAATCAAACACAAAACCAACAATAGCTGGCAGCCCCATCGAGGCTTTTTAACCAAATTTGGCCTGAATAATGCTTATAATAGGTTCCATTAAGAGGTTACCCCCACTTGTAGCGCAATAAAATAGGTCATTTTCATGAATTTATTTTGACAAAACTACGTAATGTTTTTAAACGACTGTTATATTTTCTTAGAAAAATTCGATTGGTGCTGCCAGTTATGGTAATTTTTGTGTCTTTGGTTTTGAAAATTCTCTCAGGAAAATAAAACTTTTTGCCCTATAACTTCCAGTGCAGTCATGAAATCAATACGAATTTCATACAATTAAGGGGTTACCCCCACTTGTAACTTTGAAGTTTTTCGTTTTTTTTTTTGTTGCATTTTTTTTAAGTATACCTATCTAAGAATACGTCCTTCAAATTTCAAGTCGATCCAAATATAATTAACCGAGATATGAGCGTTGAAAGAGAAGAAACTGTTGCTTATACAACCGTTACTTATACTTATAAACGCGTTTTTCGCGAAATGACATCTTTGAAGTCGGTGACCAAAATTACTCGAAAGCTACTGAACCGATATTTTTGAAACTTAGCAGGCTTATTTAATACATAAAAATGTAGTGTTTGATCGTTCGATTTCTTTTTCAAATCAAAAATGGCCGTTTTATAGCCAAAAGACGACCATTTTTTTAAGTGAAAAGCGAAATATTAACTTTGACTGTCCGCCATTTTGTGAAAAATGGATATTGTTTTAAATCCTTCGATCAAACACTAGTTTATACTGTTATTTAACTACGTCAATCGCTATTTTTTGTTTCAGATTATCTACTTCGACACAATTTTGGTCACCGCAAAAGGTGAAAATTAAAATTCCATTGTTTTGACGGCCATTTGTAATTAAATCATGTAATATTTTTCAATAAAAAAAAATACTGAAAGGTGTTCGTACTTTAAAAAAATATAACAGTCGTTTAAAAACATTACGTAGTTTTGTCAAAATAAATTCATGAAAATGACCTATTTTATTGCGCTACAAGTGGGGGTAACCCCTTAATGGAACATATTATAAGCATTATTCAGGCCAAATTTGGTTGAAAAGCCTCGATAGGGTTGCCAGCTATTGTTGGTTTTGTGTTTGATTGCAATATCTTTATTGAGCGGTTTTATCGTAGAATTTTCAATTGGTAATGATATTGTAGTGACAATAAACAGCAAATATTAAGCTTTCGATTATTTGAAAAAAGTCGCTGCAGGTAACCCTAAATTTATATATATATATATATATATATATATATATATATATATATATTTATATATATATATATATATATATATATATATATATATATATATATTTATATATATATATATATATATATATATATATATATATATATATATATATATATATATATATATATATATATATATATATATATATATATATATATATATATATATATATATATATATATAAAGAAATATGAATTTTTGGCCAAAGTGATTTTAATACTAATGTTCTTCTTCGAACATTAGTAAAAAAATGGAAGGTATGAAACTGACTTGCATAACATTTGTTAAAAAATAATAGAAATGTTGAGGTATCGATAACCAGATAATGTTAAAACTGCGAAATATTTTCTAATTTTCTGAGGATAGCATAAATTCATTTATTGATGAAAATATCATAAAAATTATTAAATTTTTCGCGGCTCAAATTTCTATTCAAAATTAGTGGTCAAAAAAAACCATTCTCGATCGCTAAACGGAGAAAAAATGTTACTAACATTATATTTTGTCTGGAGTTTTATAATTATAGAGACGGAGCGAATATTAACGCGTTTAAAGCACTCTGTTCAATTGCCTATAAATTATTAGTCTTTCCCTGGTCCAATGCGGAAGTGGAACTAATTTTTAGTCAACTTTCGTTTGTGGAAACCAAGCACAGGAATAAATCGAGCCTAAAAACTTTGCACTCAATACTTCATTTTGAAGGTGGATTGAAACGGTCGGGAAAAGCTGTAAAAATTTTGAGTTCATTCAAAAAGTATTGATGAAAATTTAACAGCGAATGGATGAATTTAGTAGTAGTAATAGGTCACAGTATTAAATTAATTGGAAACTCATTACCTGATGTACACCCCATATCTTTCAGTCATTTCAATTATAAAAGCTAGCTCCAGTTAAGGGGGTATTCTGGTCTAGAAATTTGATCAAAAAGATTTTTTTTTGCTTGCATATTTTCAAAGTTTGGACTTTTAAGAATAAGTTTTTAAAAGAATTTTTGGAAATTTGAATTATTTTTGGAGTTATAATTATTTTTGTGACACGAAAACAAAACCAACAAACGCGATCAAAAATGAATTAAACGCTTCGAGCTACGAGCTTCTCAAGCTTCTAAAAAAGTTCGAACTGCTCGTATGACTGAAAGAGCTTCCGAAAATCTCGCTTTTGAAGTTGAAGAAGGAACATTGCATGAGACGGGGATCTTTGATTAAAAAAATCTAAGTATAACATGCCATTAAACGACTCAGACTGCCTGAAACGAGACTCCAAGTTTTAAACGCATTTTTCTCGAAACTACCTTTTTCGATACAGTTGACATGATATCTCTTATACGTGAAATGTATACGTGAAATTTTGCACAAACCTTCCTAACACTATTAGAATTGGTCTGACGTAGGGATTTTAGAAATTATTTTCCTACTATTTTTAAAAGATTCGCAAAGTTAAAAAAATTAGGCAAAAAAAAAACTTTTTTTTTACATGGACGCCATGTTGTGAAAAAAAAAGTTTTTCAAATCAGACAAATCAGACAAATTTTATGTCAGACAAATTTTACGTTCTTCTTTTTACAGAATTTACCAAAAATTCATGTTTCAGACCACCAGGAAGGTTGGAATCATGTCAAGCATGAGACAAGCTTCTTTTTTTTGAACCTTCATATCGCCGGCCTGTATCTACATCAATTTTTTTTTTATTTTTTGAATACATTTTTTTACTTTCAAAATGTTAGTTAAAACCGATAAAAAAAATATGTAACAAAAATGTTTATGGTTTATGGCCAAAAATGTTTTTATTGCGACCGTAAAATCACATCAAAGTCGAGCCTCTAGACCAGAATACTGCCTTAAGTCTAACAAAACTGTTTTCCAGAATCTTTAGTTGTTTATTGTTGAAGTTAGCTACCCTTTTCAGCTACTATGCGAACATTTTAGCTATTTTTAGCTATGTCCTTCCTAAATTCTAGCTACAATGGCTGGAAAAAAGTTGGAAACACTGCAACAGCCTCGCATACTACTATTCTAGAGATGGGTAACACGTGAGTGAAGCAATCGCGATGAAGCAATCATTAGCCCCCAACACGTGTGTCGACACATTCTATACTGAGCGAGCTGCTTCACAGGTGAAGCAATCACTACAGTATGAGCGAGCTGAGCGTTAGGTGAAGCAATCACTTGCACTCAACAAGTGTGTCGGCCGACACGTTTGTGTGCACACAGTAGAGCTAGAGATGAGCAGCACAAGAACGAGGCAATCAGTTGATGTGCTTATGAGCTTGTAATGAGCTCGTCGGAGTTGAGCGTTTTGTGAAGCAATCACTAGCCCCAACACGTATGTTGGCCGACACGTTTGTAAACACACAGTAGAGCTAGAGATGAGCAGCACATGAACGAGGCAATCAGTTGATGTGCTTATGAGTTTGTTTATGAGCTCGAACTTGATTATGAGCTCGACACTTTTGCACAGGAGCAAGTCAATCGGTGCCGCGATATGAATTTCGTAAAGGCTGTAGGTAATGCGTACAGTGCAAGCATGCCGTGGCTGGTTGTGATGATCGAAACTGACCGTCGCGGAAGAACATATTATATGTTCATACTTTATATGTGCATATGATGAAGGTTTTGATTGAAACTTTCTTCCTGTAGACTTTCTCAATTTTTTTGTGATTGGATGCAGTGAGATTATCTCAGGAATGCGATGTCCGATCGAAATGAAATTTTTTAAGGATATTGATGAAGTATAAGAGGTCTAGATATTGGATAGGGATATTCGAGCAAATTTTCAGAAACAATTATATTTTAATGAAGAAAAATTCTCAAAATACGAGAATGGGCGAAATGAAAATGGTTGGGTTTGCCCGCTTTTTTTGGATGATTATCGCTGTAATTATTTGTTATATCTGGGAGTTGAAGTGGGTTCATAATTCAAATAAAAAAGTGTTTGATTTTCATTATCTCTTGAAGTGTATATTGAAATCAGTGTACATTTCACACAATTCGATGCAGTGAAGTTCAGTGTATTTAGATAAGATACTTGTGAAATACTTGTTTCTAATTGATCATTAGTCTATAAATTCATTTACCATTGATAAATTTAAAATGGTAAACTTTTCAATTATATACCGTTTCGAAAAAAGTTTTTATGAGTGACTTTTTCTTCGCTGAGGTAACGTTTTAGAATAATGTGAGTGGGGAGTACTTCAAAGAAAGCAAATATTTTCCTCATTTACGTTGTAGGAAATGCGGCCATAAAATGTTCATGTGATTAGCATCATATATGTATAACAAGTAGCAATGTTTATTATTCACAAATTTTGGAATTTAGACATAGTTAGGTTATAATTAGAGATTAAGCGTATATATTGGAACAGGTATTCTTTTGGGACAATCAGTACTTAGCATGAAATTCAAAAATACTAGGATCGAGTGTTTTCGTATTTGCGAGTATTTTCGTACTTGCAAGTATTTTATTCAAATATTCAAAAAGTTTCTAGGGCAAAGGTAGCTGAAATCGGACATAATCGGCCAATTTTGGGTGAGAGTGGTTTGGGATATAACGGGCCAAGATCTATTTCTGCGATACAAAAATTTCAGTTTTGTAGGGGAATAAGGCGTTTTTTGGCCATAGTTTGGCAAAAACTGCCTATACGGCACTTTCGATGATTGAAAATGGTTGGAGAGTACAGTAGTGATATTTTAAGGGCTAGAAAAAATTTTGATAGGGGAAATTGGGTGAAAACGTCCTTTTTTACCAAAATAATTTTTTTGGTCTAGCATGAATTCGGGGACCTTTCTGAGTTGTTTCGGGTCAAATTTTCATACAAGTCTGTGAAAAAGCGGCCTAGTTTCGAAGATACGGCAAAATGAAATCCGCCGGAAAACCGTCTGGAAAAACTGAAAGTAGCACTTAAAGTGCTAAGGAAGAAAAGGTTGAGATCCTTTTTGGTTCGCCAGTTGGCTTCTCCGGCTGTGCTGAGGCTTTCCTCCTGACTGCAGGTCGCCACGAGGGTGTCTCCAACCCTACCGGGGTTGTAAAATTTACAAGACCGCGGGAGCTAAGATGCCCCTGGATTCATATCCAGCCTTACCGAAGAGGTTGGCCCCCTAGTGGGTGCATGTTTAACAGGCGAAACATTTTGTTTTTATCATTTCTTCATGCTTTAGTGAGGCAAAGTGGAAAACCGGCTGTTTTAGATTAGCCAAGAAAAGTTTGGTATCAGAGATCGATCGATGAAAAGCCATATAGATGGCAATAGGATTAGTTTGTTCTATATTAGTAAATTTTTTGACTTTGGTAATTTAAACGAATATAGGAGATGTTTTGTGCATATAATAAAATGAAAATCAAATTAAATTGATTGAATTTCATCGTTTTTCTTTAGGCGAAAAGATTTGCCAAATAAATGGCCGACCATTGGGAAGTTACGGACAAGCTACGTGGACTAATGACTCAGTATTCATTGAAGATTATCTTGCACCATCACCATTCTGGCTTGGGAACCTTGTGTTTGGAGGGTGGGGGAGGGCATATCATACCTTTTAATTACATCACTGCAAATCGTATGTCTAGTATATATAGCATACTTCAACAAATACTTGCTCGTATTTTTGGAACATGTATTTTTTTGTACTTGTACTAGTTATACCTAGTATGTGAAAATCCTAGTACGACCCGACTCTAGTTATAATATGGACCAAAACATGCATTGAAGACCTACATACATATTTCCTCTACTTTTCTACGAAAATAGGATTTTCTGACGGACTAGAGTTTTTTAATTTGTAATTCAAATCAACTATAGTTAACTAAGCTATCAGACACTTTCTTTACACTTTAAAATCTTTTTAAAATGTTCAAAACAAAAAAAGGACACTTATTAAAATAAATACTGGGAAATTTTCTGTGCGTTTAATTTTCTTTGTCGCATTTTTATGGCCATTTATAAGCGGTAAATAGAAAAAATACTAATCATATGCATAATCCTTTTTCATAACTACATTTTACATCAATCAAAAACGAATTGACACAATTGATTGACTCACACTGATTGACTCATCCAAATGAGTGAGTCGAAGTGTGTCGACACACTAAACTGAGTCGTTTTTCCCATCTCTATACTATTCACCAACCATTTCCAGACCTAGTTTTAAAACAGCTCTGGCCAAGGTGCTCACGTCATAAACGCCACTATTCAATTTCCTACCAAAGATTGTTATATTTTGCCAATTATCGTTTTGTATTTTTGATCATGTACTTTTTAAATTTATTTAAATTGTTAAATATTAATTGTAAGTATTTCTTTTTTTATTTGGTTAAAACAAATAAATTTGTTTAGAGAGCTCTCAAATAGCTGTTTCTTGTTGCGTTTATCGTCAAGTTGCGTTTATCAATTCAAGGAGTGGCGAAGAAATTCAGAAAATGTAAAAGAAAACTCGAGCATCCAAGAAAATATCATGGAAGAAGAAAATTATGCAAGTATTGAGTGGCTCAAGACTTACCCTATCATAACTTGACGATCCGATTTGTACAATAAGAAGAAGCCAATCGAGCGAGGCAACGTTGTAGTTATTGTGGATCCAAACTTGCCTGGAAATTACTTTCTAAAGGGAATCGTAATTAAAACCTTTAAAAACAAGGATAAACTGGACTAAAATAGCTACTCTAGACTTTCTACCTACTCAAGTCAATCGATTCACTGACTTCGATTGAGACGATATTTCAGGGAAGAACTCTGGCAACTTAGCTCAGAGAAATCATTCAAATCATATAAACTTCTTTTTTGCCTTCTTTTTGCCTCCTACCCTTATATCCCAACATCCAAAACAATTATTTGAATGCAGCTTTAACTGGACTGGTATATCTGATTAGCCTCATTAGACATAGCGAAAAACAGAAATTAAAATGTGGAACACAAACATATTAGGTAAATTAAGCACTCTCATAAACCTCTGAAAAAGCTTATCAAAGTTAAGTTTCAAGACTTCCGGGATGCTTTCACATGCTTACCCACCCCAAACATTAAAATTCTTCCACTACAGCCCGTAACTAGTTGTTTTGCCATTGTTGATCATCCAGGGGTGGATTTGCTAATAACGGACTTAGCGATACAATTTTCTCTCTCTCTGCCACATGTATAATTGAAAAATGTGACACGTTGAAATTGAATTCATATATTTTAGAAATAGATTAGATTTATGTAATGATTATAATCAACAGCGTGGTGAAACACCTCGCTAAGAGTAAAATACTTCACAAGGCCCTGATAATGTTAGTGCTCAACTTCAATGTAACGATTGTCGGTAAAAAATGCTAGGAAATGATAAAAAATAGTTTAACTCTTAATAACTTAGAAAAACATTTTCTTTGTAAAAAAAAAAAAAAAAAAAAAAACAAAAAAAAAACCAATTCATAATATCTAGCGAAAGAATGGAATTTTTCCAAAAAAAATATTTGCTACAATATAGAGTAAATTCTAACTAGCATTTTTAAAGGGAATGGCTTCTTCTTACTCTTAGCAGCTTCTGACCGCAGTATTTCAATACTTATAATATTCACATTGTAATGTCAAAAAACTTTAATATTTACTTTATTTAAACTTTTGCTACTTCATTGCTCATTTTTACCTATTGTTATCGTATGCGGAAGCTGAAGCTTTTCATACTACGCCTCATTACTAACCCATTTGTGAGTAATATTCAAAATAAGGGTATGAATCACATGCAAATGGAATAAAAGTGATTTATTTCGATATAATCAAATATTGGATGGTTATTTTAGGCAATCACAGCCTTTAAGGGTAAATTTCAATTGTTTTCTAGAGCTATTAAAATTTCGCTCGTATTGCGAAATTGTTTCGAAAAACTGACTTGATACTACATTATAATTTCACACATTTAAAGCTTGCGTCAGTCCTGGACTTACCTACGCTAAGATGCTAATTCTACTAGGGAATCTCATCTCAAACAAACCATACTTAGCGAAATGTTCTTTCTATGCGCTAAACGATAACAAGAAATTACTAAATGACTGTCTTATGACTGCGGCATATAAAAGCATGCCTACGGAAAATAGTGAAGTCAGTTGACGATAGTGTGTGGTTAGTTTGAAAGTTTGCTGCCAAAATGAAAGTGCTAGTTCTCATTGTGGCCGTTATTGGCATCGCTCTCACCCAAAGTCCACTCGAACCTGCCGAAGTAACGGAAGCGGTACCAGCAGAGGCAACGGAAGCGGTACCAGCCGAGGTAACAGAGCCAACCGTAGTCGAAGAAACACCTGCACCGGAAGCAGTTGCTGCTGAAACTGTAGTGGAAGCTGAACCAGTGGAGCCAACTGAACCTGCTGAGCCAGTAGAACCCGTCGAACCTGTTGAGCCCGTTGAACCTGTAGAGCCCGTAGAACCTGTAGAGCCAGCTGAACCTGTAGAAGCAGGTTCACCGACTGATGCACCGCCAAAAAAAGGAGACACTGCAGGATGCTTAGCACCGAATGGAGGAGGAATTCAAGCAGTGCTTAACGAGTTCTCTGCCTTCGTACCCGCAGAACAACTGTACCGGCGAATTATCAAGGCCATTGCTACAGATGCCGAAACCCAACAAGTCCTTGCATTTGTCACGTCAGTAGAATTCCACGATTTATTAGTCGAAGTCATCAGAAGCCCAGAGCTTACCAGTTTCGTGGATTATGCATGCCAGACCTTGTATTTGGATATCAGTTACTACTTCAATATGCTACTGAGTCTTTTTGGATTACCTGAATTCCCGCGTGTCGCTCTCAGAGCTTCGTCCGGTTTTCGGGGATTGTTCCTTGACATGCTCGATATGATCCCGACCGAAAAATTGAAGCTGATTCTAAACGAACGTTTGCAAACCGACCCATTCCTTCAACAGGCGTATCCCAAGCTTAAGTCTGCCGAATTCCAAACGGTTTTGATGGGATTGCACAATTCGACGGCTTACAATGAACTCTTGATGAGCTTGAGGGAATTTCAAGTGGATGTTGACATTGTAATCGATACCATTAAGCGAAGTTTTCTTTAAGGTTTTCTATTAGTTGATAAGAACAAATGTATACAGTGTAGGTAGAAGGGAATGTGATGGTGATTGTTGAAACAGAAATAAAGACTTTTCAAATTTAAGACTTAATAGTTAATATTTATAAAAGAATGAAAAAAAATGTTTTTAATTTGAAATTTTGGTACTTTTTTCTTATTAATTTTGAAACATTATAATTTTAATAAAGACGTTCAAAGGTGCAGCAGATCATTAAGTTATAATAATGAAATTGAAAATAAATGCTTTTCCAAATACTACCCAAAGCCAAAAGTATACCAAAGTATCAATACATTATAAAAATACCAACTTTAATAAGCTACATCTGAATACTTTAAAGGCCCAAAGCTTTATTTTCGCAGTATTTTGCTAAAGAAAAAAATTAATGGTTTTCACAGCGTGCGAATCAGGAAAACTTACTTAAGCTTTCAGATAAGGCAAATATCACAATTAGTTGCACTGCTTGTGACTTAGACGTTAGGCCTCCAATTCACTCAACAACTAAGCCAATGGATTTAATATTCGGAGAATTTCAGATAATAATTTGATA
This sequence comes from Nemotelus pantherinus, assembly GCA_963978885.1. NCBI lineage: Eukaryota > Metazoa > Arthropoda > Insecta > Diptera > Stratiomyidae > Nemotelus > Nemotelus pantherinus. Next base: position 52,407,947 of record OZ022266.1, on the reverse strand, counting down.
AAATGTAAAATTATTACTTTTCTCGCGGATACATTCAGCTGTGTCTTAAAATGAAATGAGTGGCTGTCATGCGGTAGATATGTATATAAATTTTAGCATGAGTCATGAAACATGAGGATTATATGATAGTATAATCTCTGAATAAAGGAGGTTTCGTTTGTTAACCACCAGTAAGTATCATTAAGATAAGTAAGAGTTTCATTTTGAATATGAAGCACATCGAGATTATGACGTCTCGATAATCATTGAAAAAGTGTTTTGTGGAAATAGTTTGGAATCAGGGATGAATAAACGGCAGAAATAAAATCAAAATAAAATATTTTCTATAGAAGAATTTAAAAATATAGCTCCTGCGAATAATCATTGCCAAAAAATTTGATCAATAAAACCAAGAGATTATATATGATATAATCACTGCTTATAGATAAAAAGAGTCGATTTATTTGACGCAAGTAAGATTATAACACATGACAATTGCCAGTTTAAGGTAATAAAATCAGTTTTGAATCCACACTTCAACAGAAAAGTTAGTCTAAATTTGACTGCGTGCCCCCATAGGCGTAGGACGATTCAACCAATAGATGTTCGGCTGTTTTTGTAGTTGTGTGTTTGTTTTTGAGAGTGCATTTGGTTTGTTAAAGGGTCCAAAATGGAGAACTGCAAATGTTAAAAATGACCTGCTCGCTTATTCGGAAAAAAGCGAAAAACATGCACATGCTTCAAATTATCGGTATCAGCACAATCTGGATGGATATTTTGTAAACACGAGCATAATGAAGATAACTGCTACCCGTGGAATGGAATGAAGTTCAGCCAATAGAGGGAAAGATGCGTCAAACGCGTCTCCACTAGACGTCAAAAACCGTCTCAACCTGCTCAACAAATATATCAACGAAATACGAGCTCGTATTTGGGTCATTCCTCCATCTCTCCTCTACTTCCTCAAACTTTAACATCTACTTACTGGCCTCCAATTGCAAACAATATTTCTTCTTCTACTTCAACATTACCTACATTGCCACTGATTTTTCCTTGCCACACCAGCTTCTAACTACAGACAGTAGATTAGACGTTGTTCTCTACCAATGCACAGATTAATCAATACTCTACCAGTTTTCAGCCGGCCAAATCTTTGGATGCAATCAATTTCCCACTCATTAATGCTCCAATGGAATTAAATACCACTGAAGCCGTGCCGAAAGCTAAATATACTAAATTTGTCCGCGGTAAGGATCTGTTTGGTTTTATTCTGAACTTTTGCAATTACTAAGACAAAAAAATGACTTACAATTTGGTCCTCTAACGCCGACATTACATGCTTTCAAAACTTTTTTGAAAAACCATGTTTTGAATACTAGTAACTTGCTGTAGTTTTTTTTTCTTCCTTGTTAAATTTTTTAATTTGTATTTTTTTTTTTAACTTGATTTAATTTCTTATTATTTTTCTCTTTATTTTTTTTATTATGGTGTATCTAATATTCAATAATTGGATTCTTATCTGTTAAATATTTATATTAATAAATAAATAAATAAATGATACTGATATGATATGAATGACAATCTCAGTCTTCAAAAACCCTCTGTCAGTCGACCACCTTCATTCAAATATCTCGACCCACTTGTACCGCCCGTAGTAAAGCTTACTGCAAACTCTAGTGCTGCCTTCTCACTGTGGGTCATTCTCGGCCACCGCTTGGTCACAATGATGGCCACAATGAAGCCACCATCACAAATTTGCCTCCACACATTGCGGTACTAGATAGGACATTCATAATTTTTCGGCTGCGCATGATGGCCCGCTTTGATGTGTATGAAAAACCGCTCCGAAAGCTATCCTAGGCCATCGCCATCTCCATGCTTTGCCACTGTCGGCCACTGCAAGCCATCGTCCGTCTACACAATCGTTTCAGAGATCATAAAGTTTTTGACAATGCCCGTCTTTTTCTACATGTATGGTGCACAAGAAGCTACGTGTTAAGACTACACTCGGAGTTATCATTTAACAAGAGGGTCTTCCCATTGATCTTGAATCTTTAAGACTTATTTTTAATCGCTACTATGAAGAATTTGAGATGTCTCCGGATCAGTTCAAATATGTCAATTTCAAACATATTTCTCTTTAACGAAAATCACGCGTCGAACAAAAGAAATATTATTCCTAACAACAGAGTTCTTAAGAGAAAAGCATTACTAGATGGCTTCCAACTATTTTACCACAATTGTGGTTGTATGAGAGGCAAATTAAATGAATTCTTTCTTGACGATAAATTTTGCCAGTTCAATGTGCTTACTTTTGCAGAACCCTGGCTTAAAGACGCTCATAAAAACGAAGTAATGCTTGTCGGCTGCTGAAGCATATACAGAAAGGACCGTAATTATCTTCGTACGGGGCAGACTAGACGTCAGGTTGATACTATATACACTGACTTCAGCAAAGCTTTTGACCGTGTCGATCATGATGTTTTGAAATTTAAGTTGCAAAAATTTGGTATTTCAAGAAACTTACTTAATAAATTGAACATAACATACATATAAAATTCCAAAATGTTCTCTCCAAAAAAATTGTCGTTTTCTCTAGGGTACTGGAAGGCAGCCATCAGCTTAATATTTTTATTTCGGATTTATCGGAGATGTTATTGGACATTTCACACCTTTTTTGGTCTGGAAATAAATAAGCAAACAAAAGAAGCAAAAACCACATGCAAAAACAAACACAAAACCTCAAAAACAAAAAAAATACAGCCAGACATCAACCGGTAAAACTATCTAATGGCTATGGGAAGCACTTAGTCGAGTTTTACAAGAAGTTGTTACCAGGATCAAACCTGGCTAAGGGTCCAGGGGCTAACCTTTGGGTCCAGCCTGGATCGTGGAAGTTGGGCGGTCGGCACATTCACCCAAATTTCGGATCTAAACCCGTGTAAGCCACCAAATGTAATTTGGCAGAACAAAACGCACACTGTTCACCCCGAAAAGAAGCTGCACTTCTTTGGACGCCCCTACAATTCGACATTGAGTTTTGCGATCCTGATATACGTGCGATACAAAATAAAAGGCAAGATTCCCATCAAAACGTGCATAGTTGCCTCTTATGCTTTTCTAAAAAGTCCATTTATTTGGAACTTGAGCCTGATCAGACAAAGGATCCATTCATTAGAACATTTAAAAGATTTGTAGCTTGAAGAGACCGGCCATCAAAAATCTTCAGTGCTTGCACTACTCATTGCACCAGCACGTACAAAGACCTTAAGGGGCTAAAACATTAGTTATTGATGGATGTGTGCGAGTAGTAAATATCAAACTTAAAATAATACCACAAGAAGAGCATTACACAGCTTGTGCCTTCTGATTTGCACAAAGCTATTTTTTCTTACTTTACACACTATTATCACAACTGCAAGGATATTCAATATGAGTTTACAATAATTCCCAAAGAGCTTTGATACACCCTTGTTTGAGGTATGACAATTTATTTAAAATCAACTATAGATATATATTTAAGGCCAAAAGATCTTTGGAATGGTTTCAATGATGGCTCAGAAGCTTTAATAATAACGTCCACAATTTACGAATAGGACTCAGAAAGAGACATCTATATACTAATAGTTTTCAAATTGTTTTTATTCAAATCAAATCTTCATACAAATCAAATAGCTTGAGGCTTGAAGATTTTGGTGATGGATTCAATGATGCCACCAACATCAACACCCAAAGCGCTAAGGCGATTCTTCATGTCATTGTAAGCAGCGTTCGATTGAAGAGTTTCGATGATGGATCCAAATTCATCAGAGTTGATCTTCTGCATAGCCAATTGCAAGTAGTAGTCACTGGCCAGCTTCTGTTCGAAAAGAGCTTGGGCTTCTTCAGTTGGGATGAGGTCGAGGATTTCCAACAAGACAGCACGGAATCCAGTGGTGCGCATGACTCGTGGGTGACGCATTTGTTGAGAGTGAACTTCAGCGAATCCAAAGATGCCGGCGAGCATGTTGAAATAGTATTTGGCATCCAAGTATAAGTCGTCACAAGCAAAGCCCATAAGTGACCTGAAGGAAGGTTGAGCTTGGACGACATCGACGACTTGATGGAAGTCAGGCGATGACAAGTATTCCATAACGGCTTGAGTCTCGGGGTCGGAGGTCATGGCAGTCAAGAGGATTTCCAAAACCTTCTCAACTGGGACCATGGCAGTGAATTCCTGAAGGACGGGTTGGAGACCACCTCCGTTCGGAGCAGCACATTGTGGTCCTTCTTGGGCGAAGGCACAACAAGCCAATAGAGCAAAAACTGCGAAAAATTTCATTGTTGATGGCTTCGGTTGAATTCCTGGTTCAAAACTGATTTAGTGATCAAAAGTACACCTTTTTATACTTCTCAGCATATACTGTTTCACATATGTTTTGCTCTTGCGTCAAACTTTAATCGTTTATAAGAAATATGAGATTAGTTAAAGTTTCATTTCACTTGGTGACAATAATAGTTTTCCTATCAGGGAGATTCAAAATTTGGTTTAAAGTTTTCATATTTCAATCGAAAATCAAATCAGGCGCTATGATTGTACTGAATTGCAAAGTATTAGTGCAGACGCTCGATTACTGATTGGACTAACTTCTTCCCTAAAATAGCTAGTTTATAAACAAGTGGTCGAACAAATTTACTTTTATAAAAACAGTTTCCCATGACGCCTTAATATTTTAAACTCATCAAAATATCTTTAAATTTTCAGAACTAGCGTTAGAAACACATTGAATATGCATGTCGAATTTATATTACACATCTAAATGTTCATGCAAATATAGGATACTCACATATGTATTATTTTAGTATTAAATATCTGTATGTATATCATACTTTTGCACTAGCAGCGAATTTCATTATCTAGAAAATACTGAGGCTCTAATCAACACAAAAAGTATCAGTCTAGAAATGAGTATTAAATCAATTAATCTGGCTGCTAAGTCATATAAAGCTAAGAAATTCATTTCTGGACACCTGTTGCGTTGTTATCTTAGCCAAATATTATATATTTCAATTCAACGCGTGTTTTGACCATACTTTATCTTTTAAGAAAGAAAACTTGTTTCATTAGAGTTTCCATTGGACTATTGCTTGTCAAACGCAAATTTAGTTGTTGAAAGTACATTAGCTTCGTGAGAGTATTCTTTGACACCTTGGGTTGAAACAATAAGTAGGGGGCAAGTATTTAAGCCAAGTAGGCTTGGCTAGGACACCTGAGCTGATATCAAGGCTTAGAATTTTTTGATACCCAGACTATGATCTTAATGTTATCAGGATAGATGAAAACCAGAAGTCTCTTTCTGTGCAATAATATTCGCCACCATCTTCTCCTCGGGTGTGCCTCTGTGAACCTTCCTTGCAATTTTCCGTCCCATTCATTCCAATGATTTAAACCTTTGATCAAGCATGCTGTTTGTCCAGCTACAGATGGCAGGCTGGGTGGTTTTTTTTTTGGGCTTTAATGTAGTTTATATGCACATTATAATGTCGCTTGTATGCACATTAGTGGAGCCACCTTCAATGTCAAAATCGACCCCAAATCGTATTCATTTTAATGGAAGGCCTTTTCTTTATCTCTTCATTCTATGAAAAGCCATCTCTTTTCATACGCGTTTAGGACTCCTAATAGAGAGTAGTTTAGAATGCTTTATTGTATGGAGATCCCAAAATCTTTTGGCTACTTTGGAGAGAAAGAATGTCAGACTAATTAGCATGTAGTGTTTTAGATACGCATTGTTGAGTTTACCTATTTTGGGTATGAAATTGATCATAACTTACCAATGAGACATCTTTGCAAATTAGTATAAGCACACCATATTCCTGTCTTTTGAATTGTATCAGGCAAACTTACATCCTGATTTGTGGGTTGGATTAACTTAAAACAGTCGGTAACTCAGTATTAATTGTCCCTGGTCACAGCTTCGACTATTACTCTTCCGATACTTTAGCTAATTTGAAGATTTTTTGAACTATGTCCTGTACAATGATCCAAATCTGTGATCCACTAGTGCTCCTGTTGACTATTGTCTATTAGGCAGGAAAATGCAAAAGTTTTCCTGAGGGAAATGCAAAAGTTTAATCACTGCTTTCTTCAGGCCTACTACAGAGTCAACGCTAAGTAGAATGAATGTACTCCTCGATTTGCATCCCGTTTCAATTTCTCTAGTTTATGTTACGAAACAAGTAGAAACTAAAAGTTGAACTAATGCTAAGAGGGAGCCTGATGTATGCAAAATAAAAGAAAGGTGGTTAATCAAGGACCCTCCAGTTTTCTTTCAGTGCTTTATTGGATCTGTTGTTAAGCGTGGTATATAGCACATTTTTTCTTGAGAGGATCCAGGTAGGTAAGGACATTTCTTCGGTTTACTTTGACCGAATTTTTGTTGTGTAGTTGGAAAAAAACTGAATAAAGACGCACCACTGGTAGCATACGTTTTTTTCTAGGCAACTCCATGGCAAGTTTTATTACCCTTTCCCGTAGATTGATTCTAACAAGTGCCATATAGATGGATGTTTCCTTCACATTCCATGATAGTTAGGTCTTCACTTCTGAAGTAAAAAAAAAGATATGCGTGAATGCTCTTCTTCAAAAGTAAAGCCTCTATTTTGGCTATTATTGTTGGGAAGAAAAGAATCAAATTTTAGGTTCTTGAACTAGTTCCTCGCCAAACTTAACCTCCTAAGGACATGACAGTAGTTTGACAAAAACCAACTTTCTATAGTGCAAACTTATTTGCAGGATGTTAAGTGCTGTTCAGCATCCTGTTTATCCTGCAAATCAGCTTATTAGCGACAGGCAACTGTTTCCACATCGAGCAGATTACCAGGCGTTTTTTGTTTATTTCCTGTGTAGCCAGCACTTTGACGTCCAAGTTCTTTTGATTTTTCGTTGGAATATCCAGGTTATTCCAGATCCAGGGTCACAATCAGCCCCACTGTCCGTAGCATTACAGCCTTTGTTATGGGCAGTTTATCTACCTTCTTTACAGCTTATTATATTAACAGCCCTAAGCCAGCCCGCCCCGTCAATAAGAGAATGGTCAGTGCTGGATGTTTCTCTATTTGGTCAATCACTGCAGTGAGGAAAACAAACTCTGCGGTCTTCCATCTTTCAAGCAATAACTGACCCAAGTAGCTACTGCTGTCACACAGTGCTACGAACAGGTACCGCTTTGCTGCATACCTAGCTTTCATGACCCTTCTTGGTTTCGCGGTGGAGAGCTCATTCCTTAGCCTCTTAGTCGCAGGTTTTTCATCACCCTCTGTCTTTTGCCTACTAGCTCCTCTGTCTTTTGCCTACAAGCTTCCTTACCAGGCTCTGTTCTGTCTCATCATAGGAAGTAGAGTCCTTCAGCGCAACCTTTTATTTGCCAGTGAACATCTCTCGGCGGAGTGGAATGGTTCTTTGACAAACGTGTCGATAATGCGCAGTAGTGTCTTATATTTTCTTTTGCGTGGCAAGGCTCTGATCATATTTTGCGGTCGAGCGTCTTTCCTTTCAAGAAATATTAGAAACTTTTCATCTGCTTCGATTAGGGCCATACTATGTGAGTCCAAGAGCACATCTGTGAGCATCCGTGAGCTTAATTTTCTCTCAGCTTGAATGGCGAAAATCTAGCAATTTAAATGGTATAGCAGCTAAGCACTTGGCTATCGAAGCATTACAATCGCTAAATATCGAAAAGTCCTTACATCTACCAGTACTGGAAATTTGAGTCCCTGCACCATAAGTTTTTGTACTTTTTATTCTTTGAAATTTGAATTTTGAGTCTGGTTATTTTCCCTTTGGTCTGATTCTAGCAAGACAGCAACACATTTAGTCTTACCAGCAAAACGGTAGCGCACCGTCAGAGGAGAAAGAACGTCATCATGACTGGCTGAATTATCAAATAAAAGTTTACAGGTCAACTTTTTAGCCTAAATTATCATTGGACAAATAGAACGAAAAGAAAAAAATACTTATTCATTTATAAAAACTAATTGTTTGACTCGCTTTTCACACTCAAATCAGTAGTAGAAATTAGGTAACCAATTTTCACCAATTTTCTTATATTGATTTGAGTGTGAAAAGCGAGTCAAACAATTAGTTTTTATAATTGAATAAGTATTTTTTTTATCTTCTCTTTTCGTTCTATTTGTCCGATGATATTTTAGGCTGAAATTCAAACTTTTATTTGATAGTTCAGCCAGCCATGGTGACCTTCTTTCTCCTCCGACAGTTTGCTACCGTGTTGCTGGTAAGACCAAATGTGTTGCTGTCTTGCTAGAATCAGATCTAAAGGAAGAATAACCAGACTCAAAATTCAAATTTCGAAGAATAAAAAGTAGAAAAACCTATTATTTTTCGAACATTCGTTGCAGATTAAAGTACCAAATTATGGAGGTTAGAAGCTTGGACCCACGAACTCTTTTCACGAAAGAGCATAAAAATGGTTCAGTAATTACTTCCACTGATGAACCAAATCAATATGCTTCACCAAAGTTTTCACTGCTTTGTTTTAGGTGTAAAAGCTCCTTTATTAATTTGAGTTTTTTGTGAAAAACAAAACATTTTCTGGAAATAGATTTCGAAAATTGTAAGAAAGTTCGTATTCTTAAGTCGACAAATTGATTTTCTCATATTAATTCGTTTTACAGTTTCGGCAATGTTTTCAACCAAGTCAAATTTAGATCCTACCTTATGTGAATTAAAGATCTAATGTTACATATTCGCAAGAAAAGGAAGATGTCTCTCGTTTGAATACACATTCTAAAACAAGCTTTGAAATGAAATATATTTTTTGATATAAGTTTCCAGTAAAACAAAATTTTTTATACTTCAAACCAAATATGTAAATTCCAAGCATTTTTTTTATTTCATTAATTGAAAACACAATCAAAAAAATTTAAGGCCTGAAGATCTTGCTGATGGTATCGATGATAACATCAACATCAACACCCAAAGCAGAAAGACGGTTCTTCAGGTCACTGTAGGCAGCATTGGATTGGAGAGTTTCGATGATGGATCCGAATTCGTCCGAGTTGAGCTTTTGCATGGCCAATTGCACGTAGTAGTCGGTAGCCAATTTTTCTTCGAAGAGAGCTTGAGCTTGTTCAGTTGGAATGAGTTCAAGGATTTCCAACAAGACAGCACGGAATCCAGTGGAACGAATGAAGCGTGGGCGATCGATGTGTTGAACATGAACTTCAGCGAAACCAAAGATACCAGCAAGGATGTTGAAGTAGTATTTGGCATCCATATACAAGTCGTCACAGGCGAAGACCATGAGAGACTTGAAGGAAGGTTGAGCTTGAACGGTGTCGACGATTTGATGGAAGTCAGGCGATGACAAGTATTCCATAACGGCTTGGGTCTCTGGATCGGAGGTCATGGCAGTCAAAAGGATTTCCAAGATCTTCTCAATTGGAATCATGGCGGAGAATTCCTGAAGGACAGGTTGGAGTCCACCTCCGTTGGGGGCAGCACATTGTGGTCCTTCTTGGGCGAAGGCACCGCAAGCCAAAAGTGCGACAACAACTAAGAACTTCATTTTCGACTATTTCAAGCGAACGATTGAATCGAAACTGATTTAGTGAAAGAGTAGCTTCTTTTTATATTAAATTGTATACCTTCCAAAAGTCCTAAACCGTCTTTAATCTACGCTATCATTTTAGTGAATTTAAGCTATCAGCATTGCACACCTGAAATTATATTTCTAATCAACCGCAAACTATGTGCTTCCCTAATCAAAAAAAACATCTGATTCTCCATCGCAAAATAAAATCAAGTATTCTGCCGTGAAAGCGGAAAAAGCAATCCTATCACTTTAAGTAATCAAATCTGCAGATTTAGCGGCTATAAAATATGAATCGATAGCAAACAAATTCAAACACTGCTTGCTACCATGAAGATAAACGTATCAAAGAAATGTATTTTAGTAGGAAAGATAACCACAGAGTACCAGGTGTTCAATACTTTCTTGATTCCAATCTTAATCCTTCTAGTTTAATAATCACCTAGGATTAGTTATTTGAAATTGATGCAATGGCTTGAATGATTTGTTTGATTTGATTTGTTACTAGGCAGCAATAAAACGGTCAGTAGATAGTTCAGCCTGTAATTAACTACTGGTGGTCAACCAGTTAAAATGAGAAACGTATGGTACGATTTTTCTTATCAGCTTTGTTGTTAAAAATGCAAATAGATATTTTTTCTACCGAATTTCATAAGCGTACCTTTCATACATCTCAAAAGCGCGAAAATGATTCCGCGTCTCCTAAAATCTTTATTCAAATGCAAATATTTTCAATGAAAGAGGTGAAAAGCCATTACACTTTAGCCTGATTTCGAGCAAATTGTCCTAGTACTTGAAAAGGGTATTTTCTATGTTTATTTAATTATGTATTCAAATTCGTGATTTGCAATTTTCCACAAAAATTAGCATTCATTCCTGAAGTGAATGGCCGGTTAATCTGGAAAGGTTAAGGAACGGATTTTTCTCCTCTAAACAACAAGAATTTACCATTCAGGGACGATGGCCTGGGAATGAAGCTGAAATTTCATGATGAAAAAGTTTGAATAATTACTTTGAAACCGAAATTTTTAATGAATACTAGCTACTGGTGAAAAATCTTGGGAATCATTTTTTTAAATGCGTAGAGATTGAATTTCGGGTTTGAGATAACACTAGTAGAGAATGGAATGGTTGGCTGTGGCAAGCTTTAAGTAACATGTCAATCACGGTTAGAAATACGAGATCCTGGAGGCATATTTCTTTTTGATGTTGCCTGACGGTCAATATTTTCCGAGGACAACGCGGGGATTTATATACGTCAGCAAATTAATGATTTAAGACTCTATGCATGAAGTTTTTGACTTTGATGTTGAATATCAATGGGTATTTGTGGGATGCCTCTAAGTTTAATGGCACCATCAATTAATTACCTGAACTAGCACAGCTGCTAATGCGACCGTTTTTTATGAAAACAGTAAGTATAACAAATTTACCAAACAATAACTATAGCAAAAGCCCTGAATTCTGACGATTTATGTTTGCAAGGCAACGAAATAGTGTCTCAAGTTCTCTTGACGTAAGCCTGCATTTTTCCTGTTTTTGACATATTTGTTGTTGTTTGTAAGTTTTCACTTTGTTTAACTGTTACAGCTACCGCCGCCAACACGGAAAACAGCTCTTTGAATTCTAAGTCGTGGTAATATATCAATATTACGTGCGTTTTTTGCGCTCCTGGGCAGTTCAGATTTGGGAAAACAACAACTGCTGCCGCTGTAACGTCACTGAAGCTGAAATCAACTCGGCAGCAGCTGTTCATAGGCTTACATGTAGAGTATGTTCATAGCATTCAGAGTCGAGTCGATTCGTATCCCTGCTGTTAAATATTGTGAAACCGGCAGTTTAAATTTAATGGATTTGCATGATAGCACTTCGTAATTTTCAATTATTTTACATCAAATCTTGTAGTGTGCAGACTGGTTTTGAGTGTTTTAATTCACATTATATTGTTGATTATTTTATATGCAAGTTTCATGTCTGATTTCGAATAAAACCTCGATAATATTTCTTTCAGGTGCTTTCTATGGGTCATTCTAGTTTAAAAAATCTAAGCTAAATCGTTTTCACTGCCTGAATCTGCTCTGCCCAAGGTGAAAAAAACCGCAGCTATTCATGCTTATGAATGAAATGCATAAATGAGAAAAGTTCACGATTAGAAGCTACATCATCATACCAAGCAGTATCAGAATAGGGGGTCATACCTATAACAACCTGGTGAGCCCGTTTCATCCTGTCATGACCATCTAATTTATGATTATCCGTGTTCGAAAAGAAGGTAACACTGGATCGGTCAAATTCAGTATTTCAGGTATAACACTGCTATTGATTTAGTTCGGATCATCGTGACTTGTTTCGATCGCGTATAACTGTTAAATTCCGTTGCATTTTGCATGCTTATTTCAGATATGCTTTGGTTTTGTTTTCTTTTTTAATTTATTTTGTTCTTATTTTTTCGACATTATAGCCATTCAGGGGATCCAGTTGAAAATCTGCAAAATTCGTGGGATAAGAAAGAATTTTTTTCGGTCTTCTGTCAATTATCCATTCAAAAACCGGCAATTTCGGCACTAAGCTTAACTAAAGTCGTTTCTGAGATTGATAGTATCTCGTACCTGCATATCATCAGTATCTCGTACCTGCATATCATCGAGATCTCAGCTTCTCCCACCAAAGAGGGACTGCAATTTATGTTCGTAATGAAGTGCCTTGTGTCGCACTTAGCCAATTTACTTCTACAAATCCAGAGTTTAATTATCTCTCGATTAGATTCAAATTTTCGAAACGCATCATTTTCTTTTGCTTTTTATACCGCAGCCTTGAAATTTCTAATGCAAATACTATTCATTCCTTCGATGCGCTGTCTTCTAGCATTGACAAAGTGCTTCAGACATCTGCTTCATCTGAAACAAGCCTTGCCGGTGATTTCAATGTGCACAGCATCGAGTAGCTCAGACATTCCGCCACCACAAACCCGGCAGGCCGGCACATTTAGCTTTTGAGCGAGTTGTTAAATTTGGAGCAGTTAGTAGATTATCCCAACAAGAATTCCCGATGTGTTTGGTTAGGTTTTTTTCTAACTTATCACCTAGATATATATTCTATTTTTGTTGAAGCCGGCCCATTTTAACATCTCTCCTCCGATTAATACTTATCAATTTCTCACCAAACGACCAGTCTGGTATTATGTTAAGGCTGGCTGGACTGCGTTTAGAAAATACATCAGAAAATTTGACTGGTTATCCCACATGCCATCAAGAGCCCTAAGCAACCACCACCTCATGGTTTAATTGCGAATGTCAAAAAATCATTAAGGAGAACGCATTCCGAACTTACAAGCTATTTACATCTGAGGAATTGAAAAATACTTTATAAAGCTGCTCGAAATGCCTGCAAATTCATTATAAGAAAATTCCAGTTTGACCAAAATATTAAACAGAAGGTCGTTGCAAGTCAGAAAGAATATGTTTCTGGTAGCTTGTTCGAAGGATCAAGAACAACTCCCGTTCTTCCGTGCCACCTTTTCTTCATAGTGGTGACGTCTTACTAAACCACTGGATAAAGCTAACTTCTTTGCGGAGATTTTCGTTACAAGTTCTTACTTTCAACTTTCATCACTGAGTTCTCCTAGCCTTCCAGTGTGCGCTTTCAAGCAAGGGTCTCTATTTTTCCGCACAAGAGAGGTACTGAAAATATTCGCCAGGCTTGATGTTTCTGGCTGACCTGATGGTATTTCAACTCCGCCTTAGCTAGACATCTGCGCAAACCATTTGAACTGTCATATTCAACTGGTATATTCCATTCCTCATGGAAGCTTGCACATGTTCAGCCCATAACTATAAAGGAGGAGGTATGGGCTGAACATTTGCCAGCGCAATTAATGAAACATCTTGAGTCGAACCTTCTTATCAACGACCGCCAACATGGTTTCCGTTCTGGGCGCTCTACTGAGAATTTACATTTCTCACTTAGAGATGGAACCATTCTCTCCGTATCTTTGGTGAAGCAATGGTCGTTTCTCTTGAAATGTCGAAGGCCTTCAACAAAGTCTGTTAACCAAACTTCATGAATTTGGTCTTCATCCCGTCCTCGTCAAGTAAGTTGAAAAATTTTTGTAGATCGTTGCTTCCAAGTTGTTCTGAACGGACTCAAGTCCTGTGTCCACACCACCAATGCTCAGGTTCCACAAAGTGCTGTTTTTTTCATCAACTCTCTTTCTTTTATTTATAAACGACCTTCTTTCCTCCATTTTGAATCTGATTCATAGTTTTGCCGATGATAGCACCGTTGACTTCACATACTTTTTGATGGCGAACCGTGTTGTGTATAATCCGTCCAAAATTTAATGCTATCGTCGTTTACTCAAGCAGATCGCACTGCTATAGCGGAACTAAACAAAGTCCAACGCAAAGCTGTCAAGCTTATTGGCGGTGAAACCATTACTTCACGTAGTGAATCGATTGAAAATGTTGTTTTTCTTTTCTTTATCGTTTTGACTATGGTCTTTGTTTTTAAGATATATCAAGTTTCATTCCTTGTAGAGCACCTCCTACGCGCAACACTCGACGCTCTCAACACTATCACTCTCATACCCTATCGATCAATGCCAGTTGTACCGTTATATTTCACGATTTGTTATTATCTATGTCAATACGATTGTGAGACAGCTTACCATCTAATGTTTTCGCGGCCAACATAGTTGTTTAAATTAAACGTGCACCACTATCTCCTATAAACTCAAGTCATCCTATGTTGCTTTCCTTATGTATCCTTTCGCCAAAGCTGTGCTATATCATAATAAAGCATCCTATAAGTCTTGCCATCATCATAGAAAAAAATGAGCCCAAAACCTTTCTGTTTCAATTTTTCTTGAGAATACCACTACTTTTGATTCTCAAAAAATGTACGACCCTTTTGCAAAATACTCTTCTTCCTTCTGTTTTCAACGCAATCCAATAATCCTGAAATGTCCTGATGTCAATGCCGGTTGTAGTCTTGAATGTATTCTGAACCTGTTGGCCAAGCTATTTACATAATCCTTGTGTGTTCTTTTGTTTATTTTATTTAATTTTAGCTTCCGTTTCGCCTCCTTTCCAACCAGTTGTAAATTTACTTCTATTTCACCCATCCACAAGTCCGATGACTCAAGGCGCATTTCCAACTAACGTCTCATTTCCCTGCCGCCTTGCTTTGGTAATGTTCTCAAAATAGTAGATCAAATCGAACTTCTTCCTCTCCTCCGCCCTTTCATAATTCTTGATGACATGGTTTCGTCGAAAGTAGATCTTCTAAGTCTAATCGTATATCCTTCAGTAGCTTGCTGGCTTCTGTTTTAGACCATCAGAACCAAGTGGATGTGATAAAATACAACAACTTTTCGGAAGCTATTAATTTTGTATCATAAAATTCTTCTTCAAAAGCTTGGATGTCATGGAATGTATGGTCATCTTTTGGTTATGGTTATGGAATATCTGGTCGTACCTGTGTTGTGAAAATGTGATCCATCAAAATTTCCCCTTTTTTCCGCTTTCTAGTGCTCCTCAGGGTTCGATTTTTGGTACATTATTGTTCATAGTTTTTATCAATGGCACCTGTAATTTTTTTGTAATGAAACAAATTCGAGATTTCACAATGCTGTCACAACTTTAATTTCTGAAAAAAAACTTGGTTTTTTTCGAGTTATTTATGTGAAACATCAGTTCGAAATCAAAGTCTTCCCTTATCTAAAACCAAAACCTCTGCAGGTGCTCACAGCATGTGTGTTTCAATTTCACAATAAATATTTATCGGGCTTAAAAGAATTAATTTTTTTCTTCACAGATTATTTCACAGCTGGCTATATTCAGAGATAAGATGCTTGTTGTCATCGGTTTGCGACTTTGTTGCCGTTCAATAACAATGCAGATGTGTATGACGGTAAAAGGCGGAACTAGAAGATTAGTAATCATAATTTAATAATTATATAGTATTTAGGAATGACATGTTAAAAATAATTATATAGTATTTAGGAATGACATGTTTAGTCACCAATGATCTCATCATCTACAAATCTATTCATTTCACAAATTTTAAATATATTTCATTTATTTCTTTATTTCATTCTCTTGATTTTATATTTTCTGATATTAAGAATAGTTTAATAAACTAAAAGTTGCCCAAACGATTTATTCAAGTAATAATTTATTTATAAAAGTGTGAAATTCAGCAGTTTGAGGATATATTACAATAACTAAAGCTAAGAGTATTAAAGTCAAGAGTACCACTGAAAGGGCATCCTTTTGAGAAGATTCATGATTGACTTTGTCTCAACGTTAAAAGTATTGTTACTGGATCAGTTTGAACAGAGCCCCATCATCACTACAATTCTTCTGAAATAATATTCACAGCTAATAGAACAGAAGTTTAATTTGATAAGTCAACTACGATTACTGATAAAATTGAAGTTTTGCTAATAACACTTACATGATAACTATCAACCGGGTTTATCGAAAACCACCTGCAGGTGTTCGCGAAACCCACCAAACTAGTATAAATAGAAGAACTATTGATCGTAAAATCAGTTTCAATTCAACAGAAGTCATCGAAAATGAAATTACTAGCTGTCGTCGCTCTTTTGGCTTGCGGTGCCTTCGCCCAAGAAGGACCACAATGTGCTGCCCCAAACGGAGGTGGTCTCCAACCCGTCCTTCAAGAATTCACTGCCATGGTCCCAATTGAAAAAGTCTTGGAAATCCTCTTGACCGCCATGACCTCCGACCCCGAGACCCAAGCCGTTATGGAATACTTGTCATCGCCTGACTTCCATCAAGTCGTCGATGTCGTCCAAGCTCAACCTTCCTTCAGGTCACTTATGGGCTTTGCCTGTGACGACTTATACTTGGATGCTAAATACTACTTCAACATGCTCGCCGGCATCTTTGGATTCGCTGAAGTTCACTCTCAACAAATCCGTCACCCACGTGCCATGCGCGCCACTGGATTCCGTGCTGTCTTGTTGGAGATCCTCGACCTCATCCCAACTGAAGAAGCCCAAGCTCTTTTCGAACAGAAGCTGGCCAGTGACTACTACTTGCAATTGGCTATGCAGAAGATTAACTCTGATGAATTTGGATCCATCATCGAAACTCTCCAATCCAATGCTGCTTACAATGACATGAAGAATCGCCTTAGTGCTTTGGGAGTTGATGTTAGTGGCATCATTGAATCCATCACCAAAATCTTCAAGCCTCAAGCTATTTGATTTGTATAAAGATTTGATTTGAATAAAAACAATTCGAAAACTATAAGTATATAGATGTCTCTTTCTGAGTCTTTTTCATAAATTGTGAACGTTAATATTAAAGCTACTTAGTCCATTTCAATGTATGACGCTCTGTTTTGGAAATAGAAGGTAAGTTAAAGTTTGATTATCTGACTAGTTTAATCTTTAACTACGTTTACAATAACTAATTGTCATACCCGATGAAGCTGTCACCCATATCATTGAGAAAGTGATAAAAGTTTTATAAAGATTTTTGTTGGCTTCGAGCAACAAAGACTGCATCGAATACCCGAAAAATGTTAATCAATGAAACTTTATTGTATTTATTTTTCTGGTACCTGTCTGATATTGCTTTGATGCTTATTCACGATATGAAATATTCTGAAACACGAAAATAAAGTATTTAAAAAAATATATTATTGTTAAAACACTAGTAATAGTAATATATTTTAGAATAAATAATGTTATGTTTAAGTGAAATCACCTGGGGAAATGAGCTAGTTAATTCTTCCAAAAATTAGGCTTTGATTACTAGTGCTCTAGTAGTTTTACTTGAATGAATTTATTTATCTATACAACCGAGCTTTGAGTTGAATTAACTATAAGAAACTTAAAATATAGCGGGTATACTTTTTTTTAGAATGCAGGCTCGTGTCGGTTTTATTTTTGGTAATTATTGTCTTTTGCATTTTAGATCGTACACGTTAATCATATCACCCAGCTTGTACAGAAGCTGGGATTATCTTGTATTTGTACTTGTATTCTATCTTACCTATAACTGATTTGCTATGTTATATACTATATTATTCCTAAATACAACTAATTTAGCCTAAATAGACCCTAGTCTTATTACAATTTTTAATTCTAGCCCCTCATGTCCGTTGTGAAGCCTTCTTAAGCAAAACGCGCATACATGAACTGCAGGCTACAACCTATCTTCGCTGGGCGCATATATGGCTCATTAGAACCACTTGCACGCCATATTAACCGAATCAGTCCGTTCTCATGTCAGTCTGTCTGTCTTCAGAGTCTTGTCGTTAATTCCACAATCCAGTCTCTACGTTGCTTTAGTCCTGACTCCTGATACAGAAGAAGTTTCTTCGGCTACTTCGTAGTTACCGGGCTGTAGAACCCGCCAATACAGAGCCGTAAAACTCTCCTTTTGAATATCTCCGCCTCTGCCATGCCAGTTTATGAATAGGTAATTCAGGATGGTGAGGCGTAAGTCTGGATAGGCCGAATCAGGGTCTGGTAGCAAATGGATTAAGCTTTGGTGGTCATACCCATCTTTTTGGCGGAAATATGCCTGATGCGTTGAAATGCTAATATGACAGCTTTGATTTTACGTTACAAATAAGAATTAAACTTCAGAAATTCGTAAAAATCAGCACCAAGATACTTCAGCGATGAGCTACGAGAAATCTTAGAGGTTCGACGTAGTGACAGTGAGTATAGAGACAGTGAGTATTTTAGTCTTGTTGTGAATAGTTTTGGATCCTCAATACTTAGAAGAATTGCAAGTTGTGTCTTTCTGCTATTTGGTTTGATAACCCATTCGTTAAAGTGAAGACTTAGTTCTGCTAAGTGGTATTCCAGGCGCTCCGCTGGTTTGAGCGAGTCTTTGCTCCACGCAAATAAAAGAATGTCATTGGCATATTGGAGGACTTGGATTTGAGGTTGGCCCGCTGGAATGGGAAGGTCAGCGGTGAATATGTTCTAAAGAATTGATCCAGTGACAGAACCTTGTGGTACTCCTGATGTCACAGGCCCTTTGGGAGAATCAGCTCTATTAGCGCAGCCATAGTATTGTCTGCCGATAAGAAAGCTTCAGCGAGTCCTATTATCAGAAAGCATATATTGTATTTACCAGAAAGTGAACTAATTTCCTTAAAAATGTCGGTGCCCGGTCGAATGTTAGCCAGACGTTGGACAAGACACTCGCTTTGAAACTTTGCAGCCATTTCAGGAATGATTTTGCTATGACAACTGTTATTTAAGAGGGGTGAACCTTTCATGTCTGTGAAAAATCCGCCTTAACTTGCAGCGCAAAATGTGTCTCACTTCCATGCATTATTTTGATACATGTCAAGAGTGATGAAGAGGGTATTCTGTGCAGTGGTTTCATGTACGATTTCCTTAACGCACTTTATAAGATCATCGATCTGACGATTTGGTAAGTTTTCTGTCACACAAACATTAAGATTTCCTATCGCCACGTCTATTTCGTGCTTGAATTTGCCCCAGTCGGTGTTTTTAAAAGATCGAATTGCCTTTCGGCGTCTTTCCTTGAAGCTGAAGAAATAGGAGAGCTGAAGTCGAAGCTTCACGGCAAAATGATCAGACATACTAACCTGCAAGCATCCAGCAATGTGGAGGTCGAAAACTGCGGTGCAGGTCGGCTGACAGGAGAAAGAAAGCTATTGTTGCGCTCCAACTTGGTCCGGCTGGTGAATTCGGATCAAATTTTTGCAAAGAAATTTGTGCGCAAACTTTACTTGAAATGAATAATTTGGTCAAATGAGAATAAGTGACTAAACGACAAGTCAAAGTGACTATCTAAATATGAATTTGCATTAACCAGACAAACCTAGCCGTTTTGAAGTTTTTAATTAATTAGTAGCTCCCGGTAAAACTGGCAAGTCATTGTAAGTCTTGTCTAACCAGACTTCTCTAACTCCAACCATGTTACAAACATTGTGGGATCACAAGCACCAAAGTGAAATTAACTGAAATATTGTTTCGAAAGGTTATTTAATTTACTTGGACGTAGACTCGATGAGTGGTTTGTATTCTACTTGCTGATAAGGCAAATAAGTGGTATTGAGTAAGAAAAATGGTTTAGGATTAATTAAAATTTTAGAATGACAGAAAATATAGATCACTCAAGCGTTTTATCTGTCCTAATGTACCAAAGTAATATGAGGTATCCAAAATCATCTGCGGAAATATAATGAGTGAGCCAGAAGGCGGCGCAAACGTACATGGAGGAATGTGATTTTTCCTGACCAAATTTGCTTTGCTTGTACAAATTCCATGAAAAAGAGTCCAAAGTTTTTCCCGATATCAAAAAGATAAGGAATGCGAATATCACGATAATTGTTCTTTTTGAGCAAATAAAATTTGTTCTGTTTGTAAATATATTGCTTATGCACTCCAAATTGAATACTTTTCAGTCACCTTGTCTTTTATGCTGCATTTCCTTCGTCGTGCCAAGCATTTAAACTATATTTCAATCCTGTTTCATAAAGATGGTGAACCTTCAATAGGCGCGACGGCAATAAAACCACCGTTATTCTCGACAGACGGGCCATACTTCTTGTTCGTCGATTTGGATAGCCAGTTTGCTTTGTAGGGAATACCTGAAAATTACAGTCACTTGATGTATCCACTGGACTCTGCAAAATTGAGGACAAAATTTGATGTGCTCGCGGACACTGGTCCGGAGCCGTCGTACAAAGTTCTTAAGAGTATCTGATATCGCGAATATCAGAGACCGATTTGGTGAAACTTAGGCACCTTTTGGGCAACCTTAATACGATCGTGTTAAAGTGAATTAAGCACCCAGTTGGTTAACTGGGACCTACAAAAACGGTTGCCTTCTGACTTTCGCAAAAAAAAGTTTCGATCACAAAACAGGGAATACAGCACTCAGTACGCCTTTTTGTATCACCGAAGATTTGGCTCAACAGCATTTAAGTGGACTCTTCCATGGACCTACAAGACTGGTTCTACAGTAGACGTACATGACTTGCCATCTAGCTATTGTCCAACAAATTACTGGCAATTTGAATAAATGACATTAACTCGTAGATAAATATAAAGACATTCTGTTACTTGACCACAACCGGCAAATCAGTGGACTATCAACACATAAATTGATCAGAAAGGTTATTATACTGGCATTGGGATTTCGTTGTAAGTTCTCATGGGACATCATGGCTGCTAATGTCTCTAGACCCATTTATGACGCAGATTTCTTCTGCCACTATGGACTTTGCTATCGCTTTTAAACAAAGGGACGTACATATTGTACAACCTTCAGAAACTTTAAGTTTTGATTGGGATATCACCTAATCCACGGATACGTGCCCTTCTTTTTAATACCATGCCTTCACAGTCAACACAGGACAATCTCAACCCTGCTAACTAAAAGAAACACAACACATCTTAGCCACTGGCCCTCTACTAGTTTTTAAATCATGCAAAGTGGCTCGCGATAGCTATGACGGAATTTGATTTTCTGCAAACAGGATAGTCTTGAAGATTGTCTTCACTTTAAATGTTTCGTGAAGACAATGAGAAATGGCGTCCTAGTGTCCATTACAGATAAACTAACGCCATAGCCGTCCTACATAGGTACCCGATATCCATTATTCAAGATTTTTGCCCCAAACTATATTGCATAACAATCTTCTCCACAGTAGACCTGACTACGGCCTACCGAAAAATTCCACTCGAGCCCAATAATAATCCCTAGACCACCATCTACACACCTTTTGAACTCTTTGAGCTCACCCGAATGACTTTCGAACTTTTTGATGCGTCACAAGCCCCACATGGGGTTGAAATTTGATTCACACACCTCGACGTTATTTTTGATGGTCTGATTATCAACCTGATCTGAGATCTAGGATCTGGGGTTTTACCAAAAAAGCATAAGGTCTTCAGACCGAGCAAAGGCAATATTAACAACTAAACCTCCAAGACAGTAAAGGAGCTAAGGATATTTATCAGGATGATCAACTTCTAACGTCGTTTTTTTTTCGCTCACACAACTGCGAGGAAGCAGCCACTTAACGCTAAACTCTCAAAGCTTTCGGCCACGAAAAGATGCCCCACTTCTTCTTTGTAGGACTGAAATGTCTACTAAGGCGCTGAGGAATATATATTGCTTCTAAACGGTATGACACAATTAGGGCAAAATCATTATACGTATTCAGGTTTGCAACTTTTTAATATCTTGCCACACTTTATCAAGCGTGTTTGCAGTGTAGACATATTTAAAAGAAAACTGAAGGAGATTTACTATTCGGGTTAAAATGTGTATGAGTACAATATAAATTATATTATGTGAGTAAATGTGTATTATATTACATTTCTGAATACAACGGGTTTCAAGAAATTTTACCACTAACACTTTTTATTATTATTAGTTACGTAACGTGATATCTGTGCGCATTGCGGCTATAGTACAGTTTTATTTTTGCTATTGCTGTTTATATTTTAAATGAAATTTAATATCTTTGTTGTTAATCATAATGCTTATATATTGTATGAATTCTTATTTCATGAAATAGTTATTTTTTTGCTTACTTTCTAGTACATTCGTTGGATTCTAATACTTTAATCTTTAAGAACTATGGAATTTTACTGAATAAGTAATTAATTAATGAAAATGTAATTAATCGAAAACACTTTGATATGTTAAGAATTGTGTTAATGACTGCTTACCCCTAATACAAATTGTTTGCTTTATAAGGGGGAGTAGCGTAGTATTATAAAGCATAATGCATCATGTTCACATAAATGCGCTTAAATAAAAATATATAAAAAAAAAACATATCAATAGGGTGTCCACAATCGAAAATACAATGATTAATTGCATGATATAGCGGTAACTGGAGTTTTTATTTAACGCTCCTTAGCACCTTCAAGTTTATTCACTTATTTCGAATATAACATGCTCATAAGTTTCGATTTTTATATACGATTCAATTCATTAGATACTTAAGATTGCAACAATTTTCTTCAACATCATCATATCATTGAAAATAAATCACCTCATTTTCCGCCTCAACACTCTTATTAGTTGCATACTCAACTTATATTATTTCGATTGGATCCAAGGTCAATAATATTCTTCTCATGATCACAAGTTTCCCTATTGTATGATATTTCAAACCATATCACGGACTGATTTCCTCATCATTTTCAATTACTATTCAACCATGAAAGTCGTTTTTCCTGAAATCGACTTATCATTATTCATGGAATATTTCTTTCTATCTGGTCCAATCAGAATCGAAAAAAATGGTCCGAAGCTTTAGTGGTTCATCTTCCAGCGAAAAAAAAATGTGATTGTCAGTTACCTCTGACATGACAAGAAAACGCTCAGAAATCGTACGCATCCCGTAATGTTCTAATGCTCACATGCTATGTCGTACCAGTAAATCTGCCATTCATTTTATATCCAGGCTTTAAGACTAGGGCAAATTTCAAAGATGAGGCAGAGTAATAGTAAGACATGATGGCTGATTGAATTGACTGGAATCCTGCGTAACTGATGTTTAGGTTTAGATGAACATAAAGTTAAATGCTTATATTGAGGAAATGCAAAACTAGTTTTGAAAATATTTTGTTTTTTTTTTACATTTATGGAAACGTTTAAACCATTTGTTGTTTATTGAATGTTTATCTAACTCTGCAAACATGACTATACTATGAAGTAACACAGAAAAACAATGACTATTATCAAAATGATGTTATAGCTACAATTTCAGTTATAATATAAGATCATGTTATGATACAGTTTTCTTCAGTATGAGCGTCATCAGGCGCATCTCTTCTATCTTTCTTTTCTCTTACAGCTCATAGACCATCAAAAACAATGTTAAAACAATTGTCAAATATTTCGACTCTATAGCCAAACTTCCTTACATAGTAGTCATTCCTGTCAGCATAGCGTTCAACTTCCGTACGGACTCTATCTTCTAATCGATCGAAGTTATAGAAAAACTGTAGGTTTATTGGGGTAGCAGTGGACAAATTTCGAAATCAGTTCACTTCCCAGACCTCTTAAAAGATAAGAAATTCCGGTATCAGCGAACTCCGCTTCAGTTAGGCTTTTGACGAGACTTCGAACGACGGCTAATAGCGATTCTCTTCAGCGACTAATAGCGATTCTCTTCAGCGATGCCGAAGAAATTCAAGGTGCCGGGTTTGGCAGAGAAGGCTATGCATCACTCTTCTGGGACGCTGAAGGATTTGTTATGGTGGAATATTTGGAAAAAGAAGCCACTATATCAGGCTCTTACTACGTAGACCAAATAAGAAGATCGCGAGAGGTAATGAATGAAAAAAGACGTGGCAAACTGCGATCCGGAGTTCTGTTTCATCAAGCTAACGCACCGGCTCACAAGGCTGCAGTTGCGATGGATGCAATTCCAGAAACAGGATTCGAGTTGTTTGAACACCCGCCCTATTTACCAGATGATAGCGAAGTGACGGCCGCTGCTGGTGTGTTCTGAGAGAGTCAAAACAAAAAATTCTTTTTAAGGGTACCCCGGGATTGGAAAAAAGATGGAGTCAATGTATTAACTTGTTAGGAGACTCTGTTGAAAAATAAATATTTTATTTAAGTTTAATCACCTTGGTTTATATTGATAATCAGTACTTTTGGATCAACCCTCGTAGAATACACCTTAATTTAAAAGAGCGCAGATTAGTCAGACCTGATATAATGGGCGCCCCCATAAATCTTATTATCTTCCTCGCGAGAGCCGGCCACTGGAACATGAAATGGAGGACAGACTAATCTTAATCTGCTGAGCCACAGGTACAACAGAAATCGTTGAACCGCTGAGCGTGTCTCCCTATGAGGCAGTGGTTCATGAAGAAGGGCACTACATAGCACTGCATAAATTCGACAGCGAACTGGTGTGACGTGCATCCATGGAGACCCAGAAATATATTTTCATCGCACATGATAGCCCAGGACTTCTAAGCGTCGTGTAGGTATTTTGTCTAATGGTTAGTTTGAATGACAACATCGGGGTACCTATAGTGAAAGGACATGAGACCTTCAGTAGCAAGGTATAAAGTCTTACCAGTTCATCGGTATAGCGGTACTGCTCGAGAACAATTTTGCATATAACTTATGTCCAAAAGTATTATGCCTTCAAGCTTTTTCGCAGCTCTTATGTTAAGAATAAAAATGTATTGTATTATTGGTAAAATTTCTCAAATCATTGAATACAGCTTTGAAAACAGCTTAAGGCTTGAAGATCTTGCTGAAGGTATCGATAATAGCACCAACATCAATACCTAAAGCGGCAAGACGGTCCTTCAATTCACCGTGGGCAGCGTTAGCTTGGAGAGCTTCAATTATGGATCCAAATTCGCCTGAGGGTACCTTTGGCATGGCCAGTTGAACGTAGTAGTCACTGGCCAACTTCTCTTCAAAGAGAGCTTGAATTCGTTCGACTAGAATGAGTTCGAGGATGTCCATCAAGAGTCCCCGGAATCCCCGGAATAAAGAAATGTTTGATTTCTGGCGGATTTATCACTGAAAGAAGATTATGAACATTTATATTGACTTTATCTTAAGTATGCTCTCATTGATATTAGACTTAGAACTGAGAGATTGGTCATGGGTCACTGTTGTATATTTTGCTAAGACTTGCACATTTTGAATGGGACCAAAACTTCACATTTGCATTAGCCGAATAGATTTTCTTGACTCTATTAGTAGAATGAAATATCACGGAAGCTGTCAATTAATTCTAATGTTTTAAATTCATGTTAACTCTTATATGATGAAATTGATCAGTCATTGTTTTCTTCCAGCAATCCAAAAATCCAGAGTGAAGGTGGAGCAGTTTACGAATTCAAAATGAAAATTAGCGAAATGAGTTGTAGTTTTTTTGCCCGCATTTTTATTTGCCTGATTTCCAGACTCAAAATAGAAATTATCAGAACATGTACGTTTAATATAAATCTAATTAAGTATTATCTATAATTTTAATCGTACGTTAAATTCTTACAATAATGCCAGCAATGGATTTATTGAATGGAGTTATAATTGTTTCCTAGTGAAAATCAAATTGAAAAGCAATTACCAGTTACTATCTACAAGATAATCTCGTACTTTTCTGCATGAGATAAATACTTTTCTGTATTAGATTAAAAATTATTCTTATCAGCTGTCAAATGAATAAGCACTCTCATTGCGCAATGAATGTAATCAATTGAGTTCATAAAAATTCAAATTCATCGATTTTTAAAGATTTTTAAGGCCATATTACTGGCTGAAGAAACATTTGGATGGTTAATGTCAGTGGTATATTTTTACTAGTGTTCGAAGAAGAACATTAGTATTAAAATCACTTTGGCCAAAAATTCATATTTCTATATATATATATATATATATATATATATATATATATATATATATCATCAAAAAATTTCAGTGAAAAAATCTCAGGAACGCGCCATCCGATTGAACTGAAATTTTTAGGACACATTGGTGTATATGCAGAATAGTGCCAGGTCTCAGAAAAAGTTAAAAATCTTTAACCCTTTGGCGCCGGCGGCCATTTTAGTGATTTTTTTAATATACCTATTATTCCATACACAAATAAGTTTTGCAAAAATAAAGTTGACAAAATAAATTTCGAACGTGTTTTACATGTGAATCGGATAATGTTTTGGAATTTTTTAACCCCATGTGTGCGCTGGGTGCCTAAAAAGAGAACGGGAAAAATTGAAAATTTTTAAATTGCGATAACTTTTGACAGAGCTATTCAATCATTACCAAATTTTCAGGACATATTGGTATTATTTAGTTGTAAATTTGTGTAGCATTTGATGAGCGTGCTGGCAACCCTGAAGCTAGGGCAAGCACTGAAAGTGAAAACCTCCAAATTATCGTCTCTCTTGAATAAATGCCGTTTCTTTAAAAAAAGCCACTCATATGTAAATTTCGTGCTTTTTTTTACATAGACCAAAAAAAAAATTGTAAATGGTATAACGGGCACGCCTGGTAGCCCTTGCCCAATTTACCTATATTTTTAGCATCAAAAACTTCTGTTCACGGAAACTCACGATCCGATGAGCAAAATTAATTGAAATTTGCAGACTGTATTGGTCTTAAATAGGACCAGGTCTGATAGAAGTAATTTTGAAATGCGGGCGATTCTGTGCCAGTGAAAAATCACTAAAAAAGATAACTGCATTTAGCCCTATAAATTCTGATTGAATCGTTCGATTTTGACGAAATTCACACAGTAGCTGGACCTTATTTTAAACCACATTTGGTAGAAATTTGGTTGAAAAATTCGGTTGGAGCTGCCAGCTATGATAATTTTGGTGTCTTAAATTTGAAAAAATAAAAATTTGGAAGTGAAAACATTCAAATCATCGAATATCCTAAAAATGTCCGTTTCTTACAATAAAACCAATCTGTATACAATTCTTATGCTTTATCTACACGTTCAAAGTAAAACTTTGGAAATTTCATGTCGGACAAGAACGGTAGCCCTCTCCCAGTTAACCTATATTTTTAGCATCAAAAACTTCTGTTCACGGGAATTCACGAACCAATAATCAGATACCATTGAAATTTACAGAATGCATTGGACTTAAGTAGGACCAGGTCTGATAGAAGCGATTTTGAATTGTGGGTAACTCTGTGCCAGTGGTGCCATCTTGAAAAATTACAAAGAACAAAACTGCTTTTTGCCCTATGAAATGTGAATTAGTAACCAGATTTTCATGAAATTGACACAGTAGCTGCACCTTACTCTAAACTCTGTATAACTCTTTTAACTCTGTAGAAATTTGGTTGAAAAATTTGCCAGCTATGGTAATTTTTGTGTCTTTGGTTTTGAAAATTCTCTCAGGAAAATAAAACTTTTTGCCCTATAACTTCCAGTGCAGTCATGAAATCAATACGAATTTCATACAATTAATGGAACCTATTATAAGCATTATTCAGGCCAAATTTGGTTGAAAAGCCTCGATAGGGTTGCCAGCTATTGTTGGTTTTGTGTTTGTTTGCAATATCTTTATTAAGCGGTTTTATCGTAGAATTTTCAATTGGTAATGATATTGTAGTGACAACAAACAGCAAATATAAAGCTTTCGATTATTTGAAAAAACTCGCTGCAGGTAACCCTAAATTTCTTTATACTCCTATAATTTCGAATGTAATATAACAACGTGAAACAGATGTGATATTCTTGGCTTTGATACTGGCGAAAGGTTGCCAGCACGAGTCGGTTGTGCTACTTTTGTATCAATAAATGCTTACAGTTAGTATTCATACCGGAAACATTTACAATGAAAATAAATAACCGATGTTTCAATTCCCTAAGTTCTGCAAATTTTTCGGATCGCAGCCCCAAACACCAACTTCAGTTACAGTGCTGCAGGCACTGAGCATTTTCTTCATTGATGTTATATGAGATGCTGCTTTCAAAGTTTGGTGAAATAAGCAACTGATAACGAATATAATTAACAAGTGTTTTTCTTTCATAAACTTTGAAGCCCATGCCAGTGGTAATATCTGAAACCTTCTACCATATGAGTTATAATGCATTCTTGAGACCAAAGTAAAACGTGGCATTTGAAACAGTTTGGCCGTAATAAGCAGCTCATGTGGTGGAATATGCACTCAAAACCTGCACGATTCTTCTACTGTTCTTCGAACATTAGTGTTTCTAGCGGTTCAGGTGCGCCAGAGTTTTTTTTATTTGATTTGAAAATATCATTCGATTCAAATCCGATTGCATTTTATTTCGGAAGTGCGGAAACATTACTTGAAAAGGCTCAGCGCATGAAAAATTACACTCTACCCAAACAAAGTTGAAAAATAGTATTATATCTGTCCCAATCAAATCAAGGAAAATTTGAACAGCGATTAAGACTTTCAAAAAAACTATAAACACCTATAAACTCTAATGTAACCTGACTAAAGAACTTCTGTCATTGATTGCACCGATATTTTCAATCACCCCAGCCTCCTCAGTCGTTTTGCCTATTGACGAAAATTGACGAAAATGACAAATTTAATACTTTTAAAATTTTCGGTCTGTTACTTAACCAAAATTTTAAGTTTTTATATTTTAAGTTAAAAAATCATAGAGTGATACTTCCCAGAGAACTTAACTCTTTCTCAGTTTCTACAAATAAGAATGGAATGGATTTCCTGCATATGATGATTCTGCTCTTGTTATTCATCTTGAAGTTTCGTGGCAGCCGATGTTTGGATGATGTGTTCCTTGACACATTCTTATCGTCGTTTAAAGTATCAGCAAGCGAGTATAAGTTCATGATGCAGATCTTTCGTTTTGTCAATAACACCGAATGGGTGAATGCAGGTCAAGGAGCATTGATTTCAGCTACGAAACTATTCACAGCGGCTGAAATAGTTTACCATGAGAGAAAGTTGGTCGGTTACGCGAATATCGCGGCCTATGCAGCTGAGAACATGGAAAAATTGGTACCGAAATTCGAAAAAGGCGCCTCGCCTCCATTTCATGCTACGAAAATTCTGATTGCGGGTGGCATACGAGGACTGGCTCTGGTATCGCTTGAAGAAGGTGTGTACTTATTTAGGAAACCAGTTAAATTTACTTTGAGTCCAGTAACGGAATTTTCGCCATGCACGTCCCTATCATGGACACAACATGAGCAGGCCAGTAAAGATGAGCTTCATGCAATGAAATTTGTTATTCTGCCAAAGCCGATGTGTGATGAAAATCTTGCAAAAAGGCGTGATACACTTTGCGGTCGTGGTGATGACTCGCAGCAAAACTATTTGGGAGATGGAGATATGGGAGCAGCTTTGTTGTGTAGTGGGAAATTGGCGGGCATTGGAGTACCGCAAAAACTAAGCAATGGAAGTTATCAAAAGTCGGTTGCACTGTTTGTCAATATTTACTACTATCGAAATTTTTTCAATTTGCAACCGGAGCGAGGAAACGGAGGAAAGGTACAAGTTAACTGGGAAGTAGTTTACTCTTCTTGTTCATTTTTTTACATAACTTACTATTGTGCGATGTAGGGAATCATAAAAGTTTGATTACAAGAAAGATATTAGATATTCGCAATATTTATTCTGTTATAGAAATATTTGATTTGTGAAAAGTTGATCATTAAAAAAAAAATAGAATAATTTAGCGTTTCATGTTTTCTTTTAGGTTTAGTTAGTCCAAACATTCTTTATTATAGTATATATATTTGATTTTGCATTTCGTCTCCAGTGCAGCTTTCACAGTGATGAATTTGGGTTTATCAGTTTCAGCGAGTATGATATTCTCCACATACAAATATGGAAACAAAACAAATCATGGACGTCCCAATGAGGGCGGTGTTGAGGCAGCAATCAGCCAATTTTGCGAAAAAATTTATCAAATGTTCCATTTCACGGGTGCCTTTTTCAACTTATACGCTTTAGTAGCTTTTATTTCGAAACCCAGTCGGTATTTTCATAAAAACTTCCACATTGATAATTGAATTTGATCACGGTTCCCTTCTTGTCTATAAATCAGCATAGACAACGTATATCATTTCTACAGCATCGAAGCCGAGCATATTGAAACGGGAAACTCGATCGTTTTTGCGGAATCAGCCTCCGAAAGCAGAATCAAATTGGAATTGTTTTTGCGGGATGATTAAAATTGAACAACTTTTTATTAACATTAAAAATTTTAATCTACATTGAAAATTCTATTTTGACAAAGTGGTTTCGAAAGTATGCACTGCTTCTCATCAGACACCAGCACACAGTGCATACTTGACTGGCGTGACCACTTGCAGGTGGAAATCATTACATTTATATTTATGCTAGTTGTGACAAATTTTAACATCTCCGACTTATATCCATGGATATAATTTTACTTAGTAAAGGTAATTGAATTTGATCACGGTTCCCTTCTTGTCTATAAATCAGCATAGACAACGTATATCATTTCTACATTTGTCAAAATAGAATTTTCAATGTAGATTAAAATTTTTAATGTTAATAAAAAGTTGTTCAATTTTAATCATCCCGCAAAAACAATTCCAATTTGATTCTGCTTTCGGAGGCTGATTCCGCAAAAACGATCGAGTTTCCCGTTTCAATATGCTCGGCTTCGATGCTGTAGAAATGATATACGTTGTCTATGCTGATTTATAGACAAGAAGGGAACCGTGATCAAATTCAATTACCTTTACTAAGTAAAATTATATCCATGGATATAAGTCGGAGATGTTAAAATTTGTCACAACTAGCATAAATATAAATGTAATGATTTGCACCTGCAAGTGGTCACGCCAGTCAAGTATGCACTGTGTGCTGGTGTCTGATGAGAAGCAGTGCATACTTTCGAAACCACTTTGTCAAAATAGAATTTTCAATGTAGATTAAAATTTTTAATGTTAATAAAAAGTTGTTCAATTTTAATCATCCCGCAAAAACAATTCCAATTTCCACATTGAGTTTGCAATCTGAGACGGCGTTTTTTACATCTAGCTGTCGGTATGCAGATCTATTTAACCATTTTAAAATCGATCTCAGAGCTGTAAATCGAACTACTGGAGCTTAAGTTTATAGCCTTCCTCGCAGTCGAATCCTCGTAGCTGAGCACATCGCTTGACAACAATGCTACTTTTGGAGCACTGGACATCAACATTCATTTCTCCCTTGATCTTGAAGACCGATTTACAGTCAACTGCACGTCTGCCTTCGGGGTTCCAAGTGCACAGTAGGACTCTTGCGGCTACCCTTAACGCGGTTCAGGGCATAAATCGTTCATTGGATAAAGGTTATCATATGGCGGCAAATTTCATTCATCTGAAAAGGGCTTTTGACATCACTGACTACAAAATTTTGCTTCAACGACTCGAAAAGTATAGTATTTGCATGAAATTTAAATCAATAATTAAAAACTATTTATTGAATGAAAAAAAGTGACAAAACAACGAAACTACGTGAATCAGGAATGTTCTGCAAATAAAAGTATCCCACAGGGATCGATCCTAGGGCCTATGCTTGTTTTCATCTACGTAAACAGGGCTACAGATCTCCGGCTTTCTGGTAAAATAGGTTGCTTGCGAATAAATGCTTGAATAAACATAGACTTTTATGCTCAAAGTCATTGATGAACCTAAGTGACCATATTGTGATGCAATAGATGACTTAGATCATCAAATTTTCCGCTGTCTGGAGTTCAATAGCTTGAGAAGCAATTACCTGATATTTCAGCATTTTAATACGGTTGATTCGAATCTTTTAGAGCACAATAAAGAGCTCTTCAGACAGAAAGAGAAGTTTTTAAAGGCAGCAAAGTTAGACATTTATATGAAAAAATAAAATAAAAATATTAAAGGAAGGAAAGAAAAAAAAATGTAATATGCTGCTTATTCATTATATTCAAACGAGACTGTTTAGTTTTTAAGCTCTTAGTTGTTTTGAACATCACATTCGTACATCATAATGTCTTTTACATATTGGAATCATAAGACTTATATCCTGTTTACTTTTTCTTAATTAAATTTACATTGCAGCCTCGCAATATGTATCAGTTGTGCACGAAGTGACTTAATATATATAATTATATATGTTTTCTATTAGAATTGTATTAATTTTAATCTTTCAACTATTCACTTTGGAATTTTAGTAAGAGCTCATTAGTTCATGAAAGTCCTAGTGGCATTCACTAACTAGAAGGTCAAACCTACACTTAGGTTGTATCGAAAAACGACGGCTAGCTGATACGTGCCGTGATAAGCTAACCTAATCCTTGTCAAACAGGATTCAGCATACAAAAAAAAATCCAAGGAATATGATACTGTGGCTAAGTTTGCACGGGGTGCTTAGTGCACAGACTATACACCAAACTCGACCTTAATTATTTAGTTTACCTAGTGTAAACACTCAGCTGCCGACCCAACCTAAAATATGCCATGGCCTATATCGGTATAAACCCACCTGACCTAAGAATTGATTTGTACGTGATCCTTAATAATACATACATGAATGTTGAATATAAGCTCGCATATCTCTCGTTCGATGCAAAGCCATTGAAATAAACATGTTTGAGAGACAAACGAAAAGAATATCACAGTGCATGAACGAGATTTAATCGAAATGACAGATGATACGGACAAAGAAGGACTAAATTTCACCACATCAAGTTTTAGGTCAGGTCGATGTAAATTCACTCAGTCCGCGCTATAGGTCACTCGGTGTAAACTTAGCCTGAAAAATGTGCGTAGTCGTTTTTCAGGGTCAACAAATATTTTTTTCGCAAGATGGTGGCGGAATTGATCCAAAATATCACTGTGCACGAGTTCCAGCAGTCTTGTCGCTCAAATGTAGGGCTGATTGTAAGAAATATTTGCTTATTTTCCTTCGACGCTTTCGTGATATTTTTGAACCAATTGCGATTTGACTATATCCTTTTGACGCATTCGTTCCGACAAATTTCATTACATTTACCACATTCGGCAGACTTTTGAAGCTGTGAGAGCTGAAGCGACCTTAGTATTTTGAAAAGAGTTCCCACTTTGGCAGAGAATAGTAAGGGTGACACACCTCCTGAATTCCAATACACAAAAGAATGAGAATTCTCTTTTTGAGGCGATAGTATAGGTACTCTACTATTCTTCGAAATAATTCGCCAAATTAGTGGTTGATTCACTTTTATTAGATCGTGGGCATTATTTGCGAAAGTGTTCCATCTGGACAAAGTTATAATATGCGTGGCCCGTATGTGGAACGTTCGCTTTCTGCTGGCTTGCTATTACATGGCTTGATTTATTGTTGCGATTTCCGACACGCTTCTATATATGCCCAAGAAGGATTTTTTTTGGACGACTTCCGGAGATTTGATTCTTCATGTTTTTTTTTAGTTTTCTCATTTGAAAAACGAATTTTATCAAAAACGATTTGCATGCCTTCCGTAGACAAAATTTCAGTTGCTGTTAATACTATATCAACCTGTGTATGTGGAACTTTCTTCAAAATGCTTAAAAGCAACTCTGCGCCTGATTTAACCTGATCGACATCTAATTTTCTTAAGTTATGTGCTGACTATATTTGGTAACTGTTATCAGAAATCTTCAAAGGTTCTTTTTATCGGAACCAACTTCCCGTGATTTAGAAAAAGCATTTGCACCTTCTATGTTCAAATCAAGAGATAAGCTTCAAACAAGCAACTACCGTCCTGTCATTCTTAGCCCTTAAAAGTCATGGAGTCTAATGTGTGACATTTTTCTAGATTAGCAAGACAGTTTTGTGAAGGGGCGCTCTATTCTGACAAATTCACTTGCCTGCATAAACAACTGGTCTAGCTCATTTGAAAACCAATTACTAACCAAATTCATATGCTTAGGCTCGACCATAACGGAATTTGAGGCAATCAGCTTATGTGGATTCATCACTATCTCTCTGATAGGATTCTTATGTGCGAGTTACGAGTACAACCTGGATTGAACCAGCAAGCCATCGACCTACTAGCAATATACATGTGCCGACTCAAGTTCAATAATTGCAATTTAATCTCTGTATCGAGCAGCAAGCCATCGACCTAGTAGCAACATACATGTGCCGGATCAAATTCCATAATCGCAATGCAATTTTGTCAGCATTTAAAGTTAAATTCAGTAACAGCAATTAGTTCAGCATTACAAAATCATTCACCTGTATATATCCGGCACATGTCACCAGATCAGCATGAAATATTCAATAAATTGAGGAATTGTAATTAGATTAAGTCAGTCTTTTTTGTAGCTGAAGCGGAATTAAAATAAACTTGTAGAAAATTTACATTATCTTTTATTTTTTTTAACTTGAGACTCGGCGTACCTCATAATTCGCGCGTTTGAAGTTTTGTATGCGTCAGTTTTTTATCCTTTGGATCAGTCACAAAGGGAGTGCCACAAGGATCGATTTTAGGTCCTTTACTTTTTCTCTTATATATTGCTGACATGCCAATTTGTGTCAAAATCAACATATCTTGTTTTACTGATGATATGAAAATCCACGAAAACCCTCTGAGCAGCTTCCAAAATTTGGACTCAATTCATTCATAGATCATGAAATGATAACTTCCGCTTACCGCCGAAAAGTGTTATCA
Organism: Nemotelus pantherinus; assembly: GCA_963978885.1. Lineage (NCBI taxonomy): Eukaryota > Metazoa > Arthropoda > Insecta > Diptera > Stratiomyidae > Nemotelus > Nemotelus pantherinus. Next base: position 52,373,280 of record OZ022266.1, on the reverse strand, counting down.
GATTATTGCTTCAGACTAGAAGGAATAATCCAAACCTTCAATACACAATTAAGAATTCTGTGCTTAAGAAGGTGACCTCACATAAGGATCTTGGAGTGATTGTCAACAATAATCTCGTCTGAACTGAACCCATCTATTCGTGCTGAGAGCGCGTTCTTGCATGCTTGTACTTTTTACGTAAAAGCTTTTCCAGCTGAATCATTCCTGAGTTTTGCTAAACTTTATGCCTCTTACGCCAAGGCGCTCCTGTCTAGAATGCTCCACTAATTTCAAATCAATCAAAAAAGTGTTCAATGGCTTGCTTGACTATTAGGTCGGTCCGCGTACCTTAATGTATTATAATATAATAAAATAGATTCGCAGAAAGTCTTTTTTGTACTCTTGCTGCAAGCCAAATTTTGCAGCAAAAAGACGCCAGCTGTAAAAATCTGTTGCTGCTGCAGTACGCGAACAGACCTTATGACATTTGGCATCAGCAGCATTTCTTCTGGTGGGCATTTTTTGGCATCAGTAGCATTTCTTATATCAGCAAAACCAAATGGCTCAGACTGCGAGACAGTACACGACAGATATAACACGAAGTAAGATTTTTTTCCTGAGCAGTGTTGTGTTGATTCGATCGAGCTGAAATTTTCGCAGGATGAAGATGTATGTATGTAAGGAGTAGGTCAATGCTGAGCTAAATTAGGACATATATAAGTACATTTTCAGGAACTTCTTTATTTCTATGGAAAGATGGAGTGATGAAAAAAATATGCAAAGTAAAAACTGATAGTGTCCTTACCTTGACTATGAAAATATTTTGCCCAAAAACCATTTTGTTTTGCCTAAAAAACATTTGTAAAATTTCGAGTTGTCATAACTTCCAACAGCGTCATCACATCATTACAAAATTTACAAACCGTATTGAGGTTTATAAAGAATAGGCTTGTATGATTTTCGATGAATGTGTGAGCAACCCTGAAGCTACGACAAGCACGGAAAGGAAATCATTCAAATCATCGAATCTCCTGAATTTTGTTCGCTTTTTGAAAAAAAAGTGCAAACGATTGGTAAATTCAGCGTTTCATCAGGCTAATTAAAATAAATGAAAATTCTCAACTTACAACAACGGTAACTGTCCACCAGTTTACCCACTATTTAACCATTCAAAATGTGTCTTCGAGAGAATTTACGACCGGATCAATTAACCAAATTGAAATTCACAGGATGTATTGCTCTGAAGTAGAGTCCAATAGAAGGGCTGGTCTGATATATGTAAGTAGTTTAAAAATATGGTGATAGTTGTAGCTGCATTTCCATCTAGAATATCATCAATCAAACAAAAACCACTTTCTATCCATAAAACTGCCAATGCAGTCGCCAAATTTACTTGGAATTCATACGCTAGGTTGAACTTAATGAAAGCTCTTTTTTTACAGCTTTGGCTACAAAAATAAGATACAGTTGCTAGCTTCAATGTTTTGGTCAATTTTTTTACTAAAATAATATATGGTACCAATAAATTTTCCAATTGTATTGAAATTGCAATGAGTATAAGTAAAATATGATTAATTTTTATGCTTTTTTTTGGACGACAATCATAAAAATCTTTGCATTTTCGATGCAGTAATTGAAACAAAATTTACAGATAATTAATCATTAATCTCAATAAAAATCACTGAATGGAAGTATGAGCGAATGATAAATATGCGCATACATTAATATGTGCAAACGACGGCCCACACTAGTAGTTTGCACATACTTTTGTATGAGCACACGTATGAACATATAAAAGTATGTGCTAATTTCAAATGTGGACCGTTGTTTGCACAAACTTATGTATGCGCATACAATTGTATGCGCTAATGCTCGAAAAAGTATATGCGAACAAATCATTAGTGCATACTTCTTATTTTTTTGATGGGTACTCTGTGGGAAGGGTGAAATGTATGCGCAAATGTCGTTGCAGTGTGGACCATCATTTGCACATACTTTATGTATATGCATACATATGCGCATTCAAAAGTATGTGCAGTCTGGACGGGCTTTAATAATAATAATAAATCAAGTCAGATTACTCCACTTCCTCGCAATTCTCTTATTAACTTGTAAAGTTTCAAAAAAAATCAAGTTAATTCTTTATATGCGATATTGAATTTCAAGATTAGGGATCATCTTCGGGACAGTAATTGACTTACGTGTCGATTTCTTGCAAACATTTTCCCCAAGCGCGCTGTGTTGTGTATCTGACCTACTAAGCGCAAAAGCGGTATCTAAAAAAAATCGAAAAATTGATTTTTATAGCATTAGAAAGCTTAAAAAAATACGCATCTTATGAACTAAGCCTTTTACTGGTATCTTATTTAAAACATATGGAAAACACCTTAAGAAAGTTTTTTAAATTTAAGTGCCCGATGTATCCGAGAGCGGAAGACCGCTTACCGAGAAAAGTGGAGTAAGGAGAATCCTTTACCAGCTCCAAACGAACCAAGTTCTTCGTCGCCTATCTCAATTTTACCTTAAATCACTAAGGTATATTTTGATTTATTTACCAAACAAGGCAACACAAATTAACAATTCAATACAACAACATAACAATTACATACAAATTTTTTTTCCAACATATTAGAAAACAAAATACATATCAACTTTTTATTTTAGTTACTTTACTTTACTTTAATATATTTTATTTTGATTTTAGTTTAATTGATGGGCAAATTAAGTGGGGTTAGGATGTTGACAGGGTCTTCAATAAGTTTGTTCTAAAAGTGTGTTTAGAGATCCCCGAAGCGTAGTTGCTGCTTATAGAGTTGAAAATTCTACAGCACCTATTTATGGGCTCGTTACATGCATATGTAGTGTGGTGATTGAACTCCTTGAGCAGAGTTGCATACCTAGTGCGTCTTGGTTGGTCATTAAAAATAATTTTGTTGGAGAGAGCTTCAACATTGACTGCACCACTTATAATATCAAAGGTTAGGCATGCACTTAACGGTGTTCTTCTAGAAGAGAGAGGCATTAAATTAAGTAGGCTAAGTCTGGTTTTGTAAGAAGGAAGATGTTGGAAGTCTTTTGGATCATAGAGGTCCCTCAAAGCGAAAAGTAAAAACTGTTTCTGAACAGATTCTACTCTCTCACTATGTAGCTCAAAAACTGGGTTCCATATTATGCAGGCATACTCCAATAGAGGACGCACCAGAGTGATATATAATGACTTGGTAACCCATATATTCTTGAACTCTTTAGCACGTCTCTTAATGAATCCGAGCTGTTTATTAGCCCTGGCAAGGATTTTGTCATAGTGGAGATTGAACCGCATCTTGTTGTCCAATACTACCCCGAGATCTATAATATGATCAACCCTATTCAATATGGTGTTGTTAAGGCAGTAAGAATACTTTGTGATCGTATTCTTACGGGAAAAGCTTATTACATGGCACTTGTTAATGTTAAGATTCAAATTATTCTCATTGCACCACTGTTCGAGAGATTGAAGCTTGGTTGTAGAAGAATTGCGTCAGATTGCGTGTTTACGCTGTGGTAAATTTTTAAATCGTCTGCATAAAAGAGATGGGGTATACCAAGCAATGTCTCAGAAAGATCAGAAATGAAGATGTTAAAAAGCAGGGGACCTAGATGACTGCCTTGCGGTACTCCAGAAGATGCGAAAACTCTTTTAGATAAGTGGCCCTGGAATTTAACAAGCTGAGTTCGATCGCGAAGATAAGACTGGAGCCAATCAAGAAGAGACCCTGATATACCAAAGTTGCGAAGCTTGTATATTAGAGTTTGATGGTCAACCCGGTCGAAAGCCTTACTAAAGTCCGTATAGACTGCGTCAATTTGACTTCCTTTTTCCATTTCACAGAGCACATCAGAAACCAGGATCATGAGATTGGTAGAAGTCGATCTACCCTTACGAAATCCATGTTGTTGCTCATTTAGAAGAGGGTCGATTATACGAGTAAGTTTTTCACCAACTAACTTCTCAAAAAGTTTGGGGATAACAGATAGAATAGATATCCCCCGATAGTTATCGACTGATCGTTTATCACCACTTTTGAAAATAGGCGTAAGGTATGAAGATTTCCAGAGATATGGAAAAACACCTATGGAGAGGGATTTATTGAAAATCATGTGCAAAGGAGTGATCAATTGGTCCGCAAATTGCACGACGAAGGAAGGAGAAACCAAATCAGGGCCCGGTCCTTTGCCGATCTTTAGTTGATGAATAGCTTCAATAATAGCCTCTTGTGTAAGAACAAACCCGGCGATAAGAGGTCTCGCGGTGATTCTTGCAGACATAGTAGAAGTGGAGGTTTTTAGCGAGCAAAAAGAATTTTGAAAGTGATCAGCAAAAAAGTTACAAATGGCTTGTGGGCAGGAAGAAAACATGTTACCACGGGACATCGAACAGGGATAGCCGGTTGTTTTACGTTTCAAGTTAACGAAATCGTAAAACTTCCTGGGATCACTAATGATTTTTTCCCCCATTGAGTTAACATAGAACTCATCCGCTTCGCGGGATTTGATGGCAAATTTGTTGGGTAGCTGATAGTATTATCTGATTAGACCCTCATTGAGCAAGCTTTCATTTTTAATTGCTTTATATAATTTATTTCTACGGTTTCTGAGACACCTTAAATTATTGTCGAGCCAAGGCTCTGAGAGTTTGTTTTTTTTCTTCAGCTTCGGTACGAATAAGTGAATGGCATTGAAAATTATTTTATAAAAGGAAGACACTGATTCATCTAAATCTAATAACGAAAGAGAAATTGTCCAGTCTACTGTGTCCAAATAGTTTCTAATGCTTTTCTATACTGATGCTTTGTATTTTAATTTACTATACTGATGCTGTGTTTTCGTTTCATTTTTGCCCGCTACAACTTCTAGAAGCGTCTCGACAATCTGTAAAAATTTGAACTCCTCGAGCAGCTTTTCCATACGGAACTTCCAAAAACCGAAATTTAACTTAAATTGACTTACTGTCACTACACTGACAATAATAATTACTAAACTACTTTTGAATTCAAAGAAACAGATAGCGTTTAGGGGAGTTACCACAGATTTTTGGCAAATAATAAATTTACCAACGCAGTAGCAATTCGTTATCACTACAAGCTCACCTTACTCGCTACTGATCAATTCACAATAAATGTTGACAAAAGATGGCAAATCTTTTACTAACCGCCTAGAAGCATGCAAAGCTAAACTGCTTTATCGACTTTAATCATAGGTATGTTAGTGCAACGTTGAAAATGATATCAAGACCATAGTGATTAAATAGAGACAAATCATGATTAGATGCAATTCGCATATGTATAAGGAGCTGAATGCTCAATTTACTTAAAAACAAATAGTTATTTCATGCTTTAACAATAAGCCAAGCATTCAGATACATAATATTATAATAAGATATTATATGAACAACTTGCATTACGAATTTTAATTGAATAAAAAATCTTCAGTTTACTGGAAAAACTATGCATTTAATTTAAACAAAAATACAGACCTCGAATAGAGCAAACCTTCAGCAAACTAACAGAAAAAAAAATTTCCTTCACTTTTTATTTAGAAAACTCTATTTTCAATCAAGTTTCCATTTCTGTCAAGTCACCAAAATGTCTCATTTGCCATTTAACTGTCTATTCAAATCCAGCACAAAAAAAAATACAGAAAATTTTTAGTGAACATATTCTGAGCTCGATCGTTTTTCGGCCGAAAATTGAAATATTTTATTAACACATCGACCGTCCCACTGAGTAGAATGTAACCTTTCATCAACACACTTGCATTCCTCAGATTCACACGGGACCATTACCGGATGCTTGGAATTTTAAAGACTTGCATTTATCTGCTGTTTTGGACATTTAGGGCGAGAATAACTACTGCTCATGATTTGCACCTTCAGCATGCCAATTTGGATGAAAGTAAGATTTGTCGGATTCGCATACAAGATAACCAGGGCTGGAAAGAGACTTGCTTATGCGTACGCTTGCAGACCAATAAAGTCCTTGCAATGAAAAAATGCTTCGATTCGATGCGGAAATGGTCGCTGGAAAAAATCTTAGTAGTGAAATGGGATAAAGCTTTAGCGCCCGGAAAGAGTCAGCATCTACAGCAG